>CM044016.1:28821389-28965413 GCA_024085815.1 Flaveria linearis | reverse complement strand
AAGAAGAAGGGAGAGAAGGAGCTAGCAGTCCTTGTCAAGGAGGCTGATGCCGAACAAGCAGGTCAATGGATACATCATTGATAGCTATTTAGGCAAGGCTTTGACACTGACACTGCTGAGCTAGATACAGAGATTAGGAAGTTAGGAGTCAAGGAGATTGAATACCGATGGTCTTGCTATAGCCAAGAAGAGAGGAAGAGACTTGAGGCTATGGCAAGATTTATTTCGAAGCATATAGGGAGATCAGTCCTGGAGATCAAATCATGCCCAGGGACAGCATCTTGGCAATAACCACCAGATCTGTTCATCTGAGGTATTCACCAGGGGCTGGTCATAGAAGCCCTGAGTGAAGCCGGGGCTGGGAACAGGACTGAGCTAGCAAACCAAAGCAAAGCCTCACTCATATCCAAACTGCTAGAACAGCCTGCCCCACTTTTCCCACCACACAAAAACCACCCCACACCCTCAAAACCAACTCCCTTACCCACAAAACCAATAGCCGATGATGCACCCTTGAAGAGGAAGAGAGGGTGTTGAGGCTAGAAGAAGAAGAAGAAGAGGATGATGAGGAAGACAGTCTGCCAATTCACTGTCATTCCATTGCCTAAAGCCAAACCTATACCATCACTCCTGCCTCACAGATGGAAACTATGAGGGTAAAAATTAAAGAAGAGCAGCAGCATAAGCTACCATGATGATGAATTGTTAAGAAGAGTAGACAAAGCTTATGCTGCTTCCTCATCAATCATAAATATGAGGAAACAAGCTCAGAGGATATACACTCTCAGGCATACATTTCAATTCAAAAAGAAGAGTGAGGATTTGGCCTGATCCCAGGGTGTCTCATAGGATCCAAAGAAAAAACATCCTCAGAGATACAATGGGCAAGTGAAAAAGGTAGTAGATGCAGTTATCACACTTGCCATTGTAGTAACACCCTGGGAGATCCTTGAAGATTTCAAAAACATTCCTCATAATTGGGAAGTAGGTATCATGGATGGGTAACAACTCTGTTCAGTTCCCTAAGATAGAGTTCCCATCCATCATTTGCCAATCAGATTTTTGAGACCTCTTACCAGGCCTGTGCTGATATGGGTCAATTTCTTGCTGCTCTAGAAGTAAAAAGACCAATCTTTCTGCCTAAATAGTAGGACACTCAATAAGCTTAAGGTTTTGGCTGCATTGGTTCAAGGGGAGTTGTTGGACCAAAAGAACCAATGAGCCAGATTTAAAAACCTTTAAGTCCCACAGACATCACAACAACTGCTGAAGACCTCAACAGCTGATGATGACAAAGACTGAAGACTTCATCAGCTGAAGACTAAATGTTGAAGACCATCAGCTGAGGACTAAAGTGCTGAAGACTTCATCTGCTGAAGACTAAAGTACTGAAGAACATCAGCTGAAGATCAAGTACTGAAGATCATTAGCTGAAGCACATAGACTGAAGATAAAGACTGAAGACATCAGCTGATGACAACACTGAAGTCATCAGCTGATGACAACAACGAAGTTCAAGTCTAAAGTCAAGTGCTGAAAGCTTCAGAGTTTGTCACAACAGCTGAAGAAGTATTCTTCAGTTGTTGTGATGGTTTACCTTTTAACACTTTCTTATCAGTAGTTGTAGTTTTGTATTTTAGTAGTTTGTAAAACGTCTGAAGAGCATGTTCTTCAGATGTTGTAGTTTCAGTAGTTTCTTTTCAGTAGTTGTAATAGCTTTAACACTTAGTCTTTTGTAAGAAGATGTCAGCTGTTTGACATCTTCAGTAGTTTAGTTAGTTTCAGTAGTTTGTTGTAATAACGGTTTGATGTCACTGTCAAGTGACATCAGCTGACGTCATCTTTCCTATATAGGAAGATGACCTAATTGTAATACTTGCCGAAGCGTGTGATCAATAGAAATACACCTTTTTGCGAGAATTCCTCTCTCTTTATAAGTTACTGTTACATTGCTAAATCTCTTGTGTTCTTGCTTGTTTGTTCTAATTCTTGTGCTAATTCCTCTGCAAATCCACCTAATTGATCAAACGATGCTGAGATCCTTCATAACTTAACTGAAAATGGGACGGAAAGGGAAGGATGCCAAACTGAGTAGCTGCATGCCATCAGTATTTTCTTAAAGTTTATCGGTATTATGTATGTGCGCCTGTTATGTGTTTATGTGTTGCTAGTAGATTTAGATACTGATGTTGTCAGGACAGGTAATGCTCGGGGTACGAAGAGTAAAGTAAGTGGCTAATCATAACTGGCCACTGTAATTAGGGACTTACTATACTTGACATAAACTGAGTTATTCCCTTGAATGACCGTGTTGGTGTTTGAATATTTTAGTGTGTGATAGAGGATGGCGGTGGGAATCATCCAAAGCTTCACGTGGTGGAGGTGTGGCGGATGTGGTGCTGAACCACGGGCCACAAGAGGAAGGCCTAGAGTTAAGAAGGTGGTTCCTGAAGAACCCGAGACAACTCATCCGGGGTGAAGACGAGAGCGCCAATCTGAGAGCCTCGGTAAAAGGGTAGTAGTTGAAGAGGTGCATCAGGTCATGCAGACGATCTACCGTCTGTGATGACTGAAGTGATAAAGGCAGTGCGGGAAGGAGAAAGGCAAGAGAGGAACCGGTCCTCGGGAAGACGGGAGCAACCGGAGACAGAGACGATTCTCTCTAATAAAGAGGAGGAGGAGGAGGAGCCTATCAGCGGTTAGCACGAGGCTGTAACTACGGAGCGTTTATGAGATTCAAGCCCCCTACTTTTGACGGTAATGGCACAGCTGCAGCTGCTCACCCGGTGTGTGAGGGAAATGGAGGCCGTTCTTGATATCAGCGAGTGTCAGGAGGACCAAAAAGTGAAGTTCGCTACCCACTCTTTCACGGATTCGGCTCTATGCTGGTTGGACAACATAGTCCAGCCAAGGGTAGCAGGGCCATTGGGAAAATGAAGTGGTCTGAGCTGAAAGGTTGGTGATCGAGGAGTTCTGTCCTCATCGAGAGATGGATAAGGTTGAGAGAGAGTTCCTGCAGCTGGAGGCGGGAACGATGACCCACCAACAGTACACCACAAAGTTCAACGAGATGGCACGTCTGGTGCCGGATCAGGTGACGCCTCTATCGTGAAAGATCAAGAGGTATATTCAGGGTTGCCAACGGATATTTGCAGGCATATGATCGCTACCCGACCGAGCACGTTTAGGTCGGCGGTGGACTTGGCGGAAAGACTGTATGATGAAAGGACTGTTGTGGTGGTGACAGAGGGCTGTAAGAAGAGTGGTGGTGATCGAAACTGGAAGGGGAAGAGGTTCAGTCGGGTGACGCCTCAACGGGTATAAAAAGACATGGGTGGATGACCGCCGTGTAGCCACGCCAGTACGGGACTAAAAAGGTGTGACAAATGTAGGAGAGAGCATAGTGGGAAATGCAAACTGGGCTTGAACGTGTGGTTCAGGTGCGGGAAGCCGGGGCATATAGCCAAAGACTGTCGTGCGATCCGATGCTATAACTGTGGCGTGGAGGGCTACATAACTAAGGATTGTAAAAGCCTAGGGCTGAGGGTTCCGGAGTAAAGAATACGGGTGGTGAGGACCGAGGGCGAGCGTCAGGGCATTTTCTATGACACAGGAGAGGCTAGGACGGACCCTGATATGCGTCCGGTACGTTTCTGGTGAACCAAACTTTAGCCTCTGTATTATTTGATTCGGGTGCCAGTAGGAGTTTTATTTCTGCTGCTTTTTCTCCTAAACTACCTGTTAGTAGTAGACTGTTGATGCGCCATGTGATGTAGAACTTCCATAGGTATGTCTACCAGGATTTCAGAGATGATAGAGGGTTGTGATGTGGAACTAGAGGGTCAAAAATTCCCGGTAGACCATTGTGATGACCTTAGGTGGTTTCGACTTGGTTCTTGGAATGGATTGTTTGGCGGACTTTGAGGCGAATATAGTGTGTCGAAAGAAGATGATTCGTTTGATAACGCCTGACGGGAGTTCGTAACTGTTTATGGGGATCGGGTCACGACGATCCCGAAAGTGATCTCAATGGCGGTGGCGGGAAAATGTATGAGGCGTGGATGTAGCGCCTACTTATGTTATGTAAAGGACGTGGAAACGCCAACACCACAACTATCCGATGTTCCGGTTGTGTGTGATTTTCTAGACGTGTTCCCGGAAGACTTATCGGAGTGCCACCTGACCGAGAGATTGAGTTTCAGATTGCTCTGATACCGGGTGCCCAACCTATCGCCAAGGAACCGTATCGGTTGGCTCCGACAGAGATGAAAGAGTTGATGGACCATTGTAAGAGCTGCTCGATAAGGGTTCATTAGACCGAGTATCTCCCCTTGGGGTGCTCCGGTCTTATTTGTGAAGAAGAAAGATGGTAGTATGAGGATGTGTATAGACTACTGTGAGCTGAACAAGCTGACAGTGAAGATCGGTATCCGTTACCGAGGATTGATGATTTATTCGATCAGCTTCAAGGTGCCAGTTGGTTTTCAAGGATCGACCTTCGATCTGGCTACCATCAGCTAAAGGTGAAAGAGCAGGATATTCCTAAAACGGCTTTTCGCACGCGCTATGGTCTTTACGAGTTCCTCGTTATGTCTTTTGGTTTGACCAATGCGCCAGCTGCTTTTATGGATCTGATGACCGAGTGTTTCGGCCGATGTTGGATAAATCAGTGATTATGTTTATTGATGATATCCTGATTTATTCAAGGAGCGAGATAGAACATGCCGGTCACATTCGAGAAGTGTTGGAGACGTTGAGGAAGGAGAAACTGTATGCCAAGTTCTCAAAGTGCGCGTTCTGGTTGCGCAAAGTTCAGTTCTTGGGTCACGTGGTGAATCCGGAGGGGATTATAGTGGATCTGGCAATGGTAGAAGCGTGATGCAATGAAAGTCTCCTAAGACGCCATCTGAGATCTGTAGTTTCTTGGGTTTGGCGGGCTATTACAGAAGATTCATTCAAGACTTCTCAAAGATCGCTTCTCCACTAACCAGTTGACCCGTAAGGATGTAAAGTTTGCATGGGGTCAAGCCCAAGAGAAGGCGTTCGAAGAATTGAAGACGAGGTTGACCCAAGCTCCGGTATTGTCGCTACTCGATGGTAGTGAGGTTCTAGTGGTTATTATGATGCTCCTACTCGGGATTGGGATGCGTATTAATGCAGAGAGGAAAAGTATAGCCTACACATCCCGACAGTTGAAAGTTCATGAGGTTAACTATCCAACTCTTGACTTGGAGCTAGCAGCTATGGTATTTGCCTTAAAGATTTGGAGGCACTATCTCTACGGGACGAAGTGCACCATCTTCACCGACCATAAGAGCTTGAAGTACTTCTTCGAGCAGAAGGATTTGAATATGAGGCAGAGGCGATGTTGGAGCTCATAAAGGATTATGATTGTGAGATCCATTAGCATCCGGGCAAAGCCAACGTGGTGGCGGATGCCCTTAGCCAAAAGGAGAGGCCTGAGCCGATTCGGGTGAAGGCGTACCAGCTGATTATGACCACAGATGTGATGAAGCAAGTCAAAGAGTTTCAAGATGAGGCACTAAAAGAAGATCATCTTAACTCTGAAAGAATAAGAGGTCTGGTCATAGAGTTGGGTGAAATCACATTCGGTGTTAGAACCCAGTTTGGACGAATGTGGATTCCACGTTTTGGGGATCTACGGGGGAAGATCATGGATGAAGCTCACAAGATTTGATACTTTATTCATCCCGGTGCCACAAAGATGTACCAAGACATGAAGAAGATTATTGGTGGCCGGGTATGAAGCGTGACGTGGTGGAGTATTGGGTAAGTGCCTTACTTGTTTGCAAGTGAAGACCAAGCATCAAAAGCCGTATGGGAAGATCCAACCTTTGGATATACCGAATGGAAGTGGGAGCACATCACCATGGATTTTATTATGAAGCTGCCACGTACTTCGAAAGGGTATGATGCTATATGGTGATTGTTGACCGCTTGACGAAGAGTGATCACTTCCTACCGATGCGCGAGACATATTCATCTGAGAGGTTGGCGGATCTATTCATCAAGGAGATTGTAACTCGTCATGGTGTGCCGGTGTCTATTGTGTCTGATCTTGACACCCGGTTTACATCTAAATTCTGGAAGAAATTCCACGACGCTATGGGGACGAGATTACATATTAGCACGGGTTATCATCCCCAAACTGATGATCAGTCAGAAAGGACCATTCAGACACTGGAGACATGCTTCGGCATGTGTGACTGATTTCGGGGAAGTTGGGATGACCACCTACCGTTAGCTGAATTCTCATATAACAACAGTTATCATGCCAGTATTGGTATGCCACCTTATGAGATGCTATACGGTAGGAGATGCAGGACGCCCGTTTGTTGGGGTGATATTGGTCATAAAGAGTTAGGGAGCGTCGAGGTAATCGAGGCTACGATTGAAAAGTTTGAAAGGATCAAGGCCTTCATGAAGGCAGCCAAAGATAGACAGAAGTCGTATGCTGATAAACGACACAGACCGATTGAGTTCCAGGTGGGTGACCGGGTTATGTTAAAGGTCTCACCTTGGAAGGGTATCATTCTAGTTCAGAAAGGGGGTTAAGTTGAGCCCGCGATATATAGGCCCTTTCCGAATCATTGCTCGAGTAGGAGAGCTGGCCTATAGATTGGAGTTACCAGAGGAGTTAAGTGGAATTCACCTGACATTCCACATATCTCATCTGTGAAAGTGTTTGGTAGATGAAGATATGATTGTTCCACTGGAGGATATCGAAGTAGAGGAACGGCTCAATATATGGAGCAACCAGTGGCAATCATTGATCGAAAGGATAAGAGGCTGAGAAATAAAGTGGTTCCTCTTGTGCGTGTACAGTGGAAGCACAGGAAGGGATCCGAGTCAACGTGGGAAAGCGAAGAAAATGAGACAACATTACCCACGTTTATTCGAGGAATACAGGTTTCGGGGACGAAACCTATATAAGGGGGTGGACTTGTAACACCCGGATATTTACGTTGTAGCCGACGAAAGAAGAAAAAGAAATAAAGTCCGAAGTCGGGGGACCAAGCCCGCCAACGCACGAAATTGGGCAAATGGGACATGTTAAAGGAGAGGGCAGCCATTTCCCCCTCCCCACACCCACACTTTCAGCCAAGAAAGAGGAAGAGAGGAGAAGAGGGGAAAAAAGAAAAAGAAGAGAAAAGGGTGATTCGGGTCGATTCGGGCTCGAAATTCATCGTGTAGCTTGTCCAAATGAAGCTCTTCATCTTCTCCTTCTTTGTGTGAGTTCTAGGGCCCCTCTTTTACTTGTTTTCAACTGATTTTGGGGCTGGAACACATAGAAACTCGTTTTTGAAATATGTGTGCTTGACCCATTGGGTGTGATTGTGTATAGTGTGTTTAGAGTGCGATTTTGGACTTGTATGTGCTTGAATGTTGTCATAGCATGATTCCCTAAGGTTTAGGAGGGTTTATTTGGGCTTAGAATGAGTTTGGATGGGTTTGGAGGTCGAAAGTCGCGGCTGCAGTTCGGGGTGAACTGCTGCCTGCGCCCAGTTAGGGCTAGGCGACTGGAGGGCCAGTCGCATGACTGAGGGACGACTGAGGTTCAATCAGACGACTGAGGGAAGACTGAGGTTCAATCACACGACTAGGGATCCAGTCGCATGACAGGTCATACGAATGAGAGCCCAGTCGCATAGGTGCTCAGTCGCACAGGTGCTCAGTCGCACAGGTGCTCATTCGCACGACAGAGACTTCAGTCGCATAGGTGCCCATTCGCTTAGTGCCCAATCGCACGACTGAGAGCTCCGTCGCATAGGAGTCCATTCGCATAGTGTCCCATTGCACGACTGAGAGTCCATTCGCATGATTAGGTGTTCATCCGCATGGGTGCTCATCCGATTGGTCCAATCGCATGATGTTCAGTCGCATGGAGGCCATGCGACCGGAGGGTGCCTAATCGCCGAAATAGGGTTGTTGTGTACGTGGAGAGGCATAGTTTAAATACTAACCTTCGGGGAAAAGAGCAGGGGTAAGTAATGATGTGATAGTTCCCGTAAGTACATGTGAGATAGCCGTCGAGGCCTTAGAAGTGATGTTGGGCATGATGACGATAGTGTTGCATGTTTATGCTTGATGTATTTATGTTAAGTATGATGTATCCCTATATAATGCTGATGACTGATGACTTGTAAATGTCGATGTTCCTTGTATCGTTGTATGTTTATCTTTTCAGTGACTTTACGTCCTATGTTAATGAACGAAATGAACGTATTAAGAAATGTAAAGTGATAGATAATGAAAGAGGAACATGATGAATGAATGCATGCATAAATAATGAATGAGAGTAATAAAGTCTTGCAAGCAAATAAAGGAGGTGAGCAACCTTGTTGTTGCAACAGACTCGATATGGGATCCTTGTCTTGCGACCTCAGTAATCGTGGCTGTGTGCCACGAGGAGGGTAAAATCCTAACACTGTGATCAATCATTGTATAGAACCATTGCTGCATATCCTAGGTACTATGGCCAGGAGGGTGCGGTGCACTGATATAGAAGGTCTATGATAGACCTAGGTCCAATACCACGATACAGAAGGATATTACATGTAGTAATGGTACACCTAAACTCTACCTTAGGTGCTGTGGCCAGGAGGTGCGATGCACCGTCATAGAAGGTCTATGATATAGACCTAGGTCCAGCACCACGATACAGAAAGGTATTGTATATAGTAATAGTACCCATAAGCTTTACCTTAGGTACTATGGCCAGGAGGTGCGATGCACCGTTATAGAAGGTCTATGATAGGCCTAGGTCCAGTACCATGATACATAAAGGTAAGGTTCATGGGAGTTGTAAAGAAAAGAGATAAAGATGAAAGAGTAAGAAAGTTAAAGACGTACAGAGAATGAATGAAAGATAAAGAAGAACGAATGAAAGACAGAGAATGAATGATAGTAAAGATAGATAATGAACGAATGAAAGACAGAGAATGAATGAAATTTAAAGATAAAGCACGAATGAATGAAAGAATGAGAAAAGAAGATAATAATGATATTATCTATGTGTACGTATGATGTGTGATAGCATAAAAGTAAAGAAACGGTTTTAATGAAAGTAAAGTATGTTTTATTATAAAACTAGAACTCACTCAGCAACGCTGACTTTTTATGTGTTTCCAGTTGGCAGGTGAGGTTGCTGAGGATGGCACGAGGCGGCTACTCAGCTCTATTGGGATGGCATTCTTTTGTTTAATGCTTTTGTATTGTAATGCAAACAAGCGATATTTTGTAATGAGTGTTGTATTACTTTACAAAAGTATTTATAGTAAATTTAAAAGTTAT
The DNA here is from genome assembly GCA_024085815.1 of Flaveria linearis. Classification (NCBI taxonomy): domain Eukaryota; kingdom Viridiplantae; phylum Streptophyta; class Magnoliopsida; order Asterales; family Asteraceae; genus Flaveria; species Flaveria linearis. Next base: position 28,956,098 of record CM044016.1, on the reverse strand, counting down.
TACCAGAGATTTCGCTGCATGATTTTAGTAAAGATTATATAATAGTATGTTTTCATGTGCAATGAGTGACCAACTGTGAGGAGCCCTGGAACGGAGCCTTACAACAGTTCTACCTGAGTCTTCTAAGGAGAACAAGAGCAATTTATTCAAGAGAAAATTGGTGCTTTAGAAGACATTGAAGAAGGATATGGTGATGACTGGTACAATGAGGTACTAGATGATGAAGACATAGATGAAGCTCAATTTGAAACAACTCTCACTTCATTTGAGCCAGTTCAAGAACATGATAAAATTCCTCAAGATTTTTAAGATAGATATAATTATCTTGTGAGGATGAAATACAATAGGGTATTTTTGGATGGGCTGACAGTTTCTCAAATCAATGATGAATATGAGAAGTGTATAGCTGTTGAGTCCATTGCCCCAATTGATCCAAATAAGATTGTCATGGAACATGGAGAATGGAATCGAGCTCAGGAGAGCATAAATATTAAGAAGTACCCAGATCAGAGTTGCACCATCCAGACCTAGAAGAAATGAGTATTCCTGCCTTAAGGTCTTGTTGCAGGCTCAAAATTATCCATGGAAGAGATTAAAACGACTTCAGTCCATATCATTGAGAAATCTTGTCTAAAGCTTCCAACAAACTGAGAAGCAATCTAATAAAATGATCATTCTAGATACTGATAATCCTCAATATTTGGATATCACAAAGAGGACAAGAATTTTAAAGCCTCAAGAGATCAGACAAATGGCATGGAAGACTAGTGCTCATGAGAGTAGACAAGAGCTAATTAAGATGTTATCTAGTTCAGAAAAACAAGTTTATAAAGCTTCCACTGAACATAGACAAATTTTTGATAGTAGCAGATCTACAAGAGACTTGGTAAGAAATGTCTTACAAAAAGGACAATCAGTTGCTAAATTGTTGAATGCAATCCTGATTTCACAAACCAAGTCAAGATCATGCATGGAAGTATGATGATATTTTTGATGCATTATTTATTAAAAGAGTAAATGCTGTTTGTGATGTCTATCACTTTTACTCTAGCATCATTAAACTTCCTGTGTAAGATTTTAAAGAATTAAACAAACTACATCTGATTAATCCGTCTGGATCCAAATGAGGAGATATGTTTGTAGAACTTATGAGGGGAGGATTAGCTAGAACAAGTATTTTCCTTCAAACTTGATGTGATCAGGAAGATAAGGAATACTTTTCTATGCTAAAGAATAGTAAAAAGATAAGGAATAGGAATCTAAAACAGAATTCGATCAATTGGCTTTAACGAACCTATTTCATTAGAATGATCTTGAATTTTATGACTAATATTTTGAAAAGGTTACTACTCCAGGATTAAAAGTGATAGATGGCACCCAAAAATCCAAACCGATTCTTAGATAGTTTTATAATACAGAGACTTTTAAGCTTAAACTGGTCCGTAATCTCGAACACTGGGATGAGGACATGATTACACTGTTTGGTGCTTTTGAGCTCAAATTACTTCATCCAAGTTATATTTTATTTCTATCAGTTCAAAAATTTGAGAAGGTGTCACCAGATGTAGCTGAGCAAGATAAGAAATATTTTATTTCCATCATCAACATGATGAATGCTGCTATGGAAAGAATATCTCCACGAAAAGCCCTTGCATATGCCAACATTGTGAAGAAAGACATAAAGGATATAGAGTTCATGCGTATTTCGAGAAAAGGTGTATTGGAAGTATATTCGAAGGAAAGCTCAAATCCTATCGAGTTATACGCCAATATCGACATCACTGGACTATCAAAAGAGACTTTGGAAAGAATGAGCCAGATGGAGATAAAAGACTAACGATTCACGACCTGAACAGGGAATTCTTGCAGGTAAACTCAAGTCAGCAATTGCAAATGCTTTGAAGGAACAAGAGTTATTAAAAAAGAAGCTGATGTTCAAAGTCAAAGAAGAACTAGAAGACTTCTTTGAAGATTAAAGATGAAGGTGCAGGGCAAGACAAGATAGAAGAATGAAGATTAGAAGAATGGAGCAGATAAAGATTGAAGATCAGATGAAGATAAGAAGATAAAAGAAGAAAAAGACTGAAGACTTAAGATTTTGAAGACCAAAGACAATGTCAATCTTAGGGGGAGTATTGTTACTACTTCTTTAAAGATTAACATTTTGTCTTTATGAGTCTTTTTATCTTTTTGTATAGTATAGGGACTAGTCTTGTAGTTAGTTAGTTCATTTTTCAGTTTTTTGGTAGTATATATAGCTTAGACATGTGTAGGTTAGAGTGACGAATCTGCTACTTACACACATTGTAATTGTCTTTGATTTATATCAATAAATTCGTTGAATTTTGTTGATATTGTGCTTTCATTTGATTACTTTGATTGTGTTTTCATTGAATTGTTAGCTATTATCATCACAGATCTATACATTTGATCCTATCATTTTTTGAACTTAGAAACCTGACATATATTCATAATCAGAGTTCATGTTTATAATTTAGTTGAGAATTATCATGGATAAACCATTTGATAAACTCTAACCATCCATTTGAATGGGTTGTGCACATTGGTATCTTTTTGCATCAGATGAGAATATCCAGGTCTGTAAACACTTACAACACAGGATATCTCCGCACTTCGGGTCTATGATGACTCATAACAGAGAAGTGAGATGATGCTTGTAACAGATCTCATGGTTAGTCATATCACCACCAGATGTGAGTGTTGTAACTTTACAAGCAATCAATCCGATAAGCTAATACTACTCATTAGTACTAAGATGAACACACATACATGCATAGATGATTAAGTTTAATCACAACAATTTACTTTTTTAGTATAATAGCATGAGTTTGTCTACACATCATATCTGATCATGCTAGACTTTATTGTCAAGTGAAATATGCAATTGATCTAACTAATGTACTATCATTTCTCACATATTGCAAAAATAGATTCATTCCTAAACCATGAATTAATAAAGAAATACTCTATTTTTGTAGTTTTTGTTTTATATTTTTATCTTTGATTTTTGATTTTCTATTTTTGTATTTGGTTTTGCTTTAATAAGAAATCATGCACACACAAACTACAATCAGGCAATTAACACTGACAGTTGCTCTTGCTGTGACCTTTTTTGTTAAGGGAGGATTCTGACCATATTAAAACTCAATTAACTAAAATGATTAAAAACCAGTTTTACACATGGTTAATAAGACCAATTGACTCTACCAAATACTCAAACTGTCCAGATAAAAAGGCTTTAGTAAATAGGTCTGCCAACTATTTTTCAGTTGCAATTTAAATCAGAATGATTAAACCCTTTTCAGAGTTATCTCTAAGAAAATGATATCGAATCTCGATATGTTTTGTTTTTGAATGTTTGACAGGATTAGCTATAATGAACATAGAAACGGTGTTATCAATGTAAATTGGAGTTTTAAGAAAATTGAACCCGTAATCTAGCAGTTGGTTTTGTAAACAAAGGATTTGAGAACATCCTGCTGAAGCAGCTATGTACTCAGTTTCTGCGGTTGAAACAGAGACATTTGTTTGCTTCTTACATTGCCATGAGACTAATCTAGGACCTAAAAACTAACAACCACCCACAGTAGATTTTCTATCTTGACAACATCCTCCATAATCACTATCAGTATATCCATGTAACTCAAAGTTTTATTCGTAAGGATACCATATCCCTAAAGCCGTTTACCTTTGAGATACCTGAATATCCTTTTGACAGTAATGAAGTGGGATTCCTTCAGGTCTGATTGATACCTGGCACAAACACAAACAACATACATTATGTCTAGTCTAGATGCAGTAAGGTACATCAATGAACCATCATAGATCTGTATAAGGTTTGGTCTACAGATTTTTCTTTCGGATCAGGCTCAATCTTGGTGTTCACGTCAGCTGGAGTTCTAATGGATTGAAATCTTGCAGTTTAAATTTCTTCAAGAGCTTGTCAACAAACTTCTCTTGATTGATGAAAATACCATCTGTAGATTGCTTGACTTGAAGTCCAAGAAAGAAATTGATTTCTCCCATAAAACTCATTTGAAATCGAGACCATTATTTCTTCAAATTCATTGCACAATTTTGGACTTGTAGAACCAACTATGATATCGTCGATATACACTTGTACACATAAGAGATCATCAACATCCTTTTTTATGAATAAAGTTGGATCCATTTTCCCTCGCGTGTATCCATGTTGGATTAAGTGTTGTGACAATGTTTCATACCAGATTCTAGGAGCTTGATGAAGTCCATATAAAGCTTTGCTAAGCTTGTACACACGATGTGGGAATTCTAAATCTTCAAAACATAGAGGTTGCTTCACATACACATAATCGGTGATTAGACCATACAAGAATGCACCTTTAACATCCATTTGATACACTTTGAATTTCATGAATTATGCATAAGCCAGAAAGACACGAATTTATTCAAGTCTTGCAAATGGAGCAAATACTTTATCATAATTAATACCTTCTTCTCGAGTGTATCCTTGTGCAACAAGTCTCGCTTTATTTCTAATGACTATGGCTCGATCATCTGTTTTGTTTGAACAACCATTTTATGCCTATGGCATTTTCTCCTTTAGGTAAATCCACAAGATTCCACACTTCTTGTTTATGGAATTATAATAATTCTTCTTGCATAGCCTCAATCCAACCATTGTCTTTTAACGTTTCGATAACGTTTTTAGGAACAATTTAAGAAATAAAACATGAGTGTAAGCAAAGATTTGCTTGTTCTGATTTGCTTCTCATTATTCTCTCATTCAAAGGACTAATAATCTGAGATGTTGGATGGTTCTTGTAAATACGAGATGTCGGAATCTCACTTCCTTGAACATGAACATCTAGATTTGTTTGATTCAAGTTGGAAAGCTGATACAATAGGCTTGAAGAATGTGGATTGAAATTGGGAACTTGAGTTGGTGAGTTGATAAAGTAATCATGATTATCAGAATAAACTGCATCACCAGAAATGGATGATGTTCCAGACTCAGGTTGTACAAATTTAGTACCATCGTTAGGAATTGGTTGAGAAACATCTTGACCTTCTGAAACTGAATGATCTGAATCTTGATAAGATTGATGGAAATGAATTTTCCATGAATTTAACGTTGAATGTTTCAAGTATAACATTTGTCCTAGAGTTATAAACTCGATGGGCTTTTGAAACAGATGAATTTCCAAAAAAAATCCATTATTAGATTTTTCTTCAAATTTTTTTAGATGATCACTTGAATTTAAAATCATAACTGGACAACCAAAAGATTTAAGAAAATCTATGTTTGGTTTCCTGCCAAACATCAACTCATATGGAGTTTTCAGTTTATCTTTCATAATTAACGTTCAATTTTGTATGAAATATGCGGTTGATATGGCTTCATCCCAGAAAGTGATCGGAATTTTTGCATCTGCTAACATGGATCGTGTAGCCTCAATCAGAGCTTTGTTCTTCCTTTCAGTAACTCCATTTTGTTGAGGAGTTTTGGGAGCAATGAATTGATGAGCAATTCCCTTTTCTGCATAGAACATATCAATATTAGCATTTTTGAATTCCGTACCATTATCACTTCTTATTATTTTCACTTTTTGATCTAATTGATTTTCAACTTTTATGATGAATTCTTTTAATAATTCAGCCGTTCCAGATTTAGCATTCAAAAAGAAAACCCATGAAAATCTTGTATAGTCATCAATGTTAACTAAACAATAATATTTTCTTCCAATACTCTTGACATTGGTTGGTCCAAAAGGTCCATATACAACATCTAAAGTGGTTTAGAATTTGAGTTTATTTGTTTGGTCTTATAAGACGCTCTGTGTTGCTTCCCCTTTAAACATGTTGAGCAGTGATCAGTAGTTACAAACTTCTTGGATGGAAGTCCAATAACATAATTTCCTGCTACAAGCTTATTCATATTCTTGAAATTGGAATGCCCGAGACGTCTATGCCAAAGCTGAATTTTGTCATTTGAAGCTTTAGCAATAAAGCAAGTTGTTTCTGTAGATGGATCAACTTGAGACATATCCAGTTTGTATACATCTCGATCACTACCAGCTTTAACAATCATCCAATCCTTGCTAATCTGAAATCCTGCCTTCAAAACATAACAAAAAGAAACATCAAACAGAACAGAATATGATTTATCATAGATTTGGGAAATGCTTAACAGATCAAAGTTCAACTGTGAGCAGAAGTTGACTTTATCGAAGCTTATTATCCCATTGGATACTGTTCCTTCTCCTGTTATTTTTCCTCCTGCATCACCACCAAAGGCGACATGCGTACAATCCTTTAACATAAAGTCTTGTAATAAGGCATGATTGCATGTCATGTGCCAGCTACACCCGCTATCCACATATCATGTGTTGAGTGGTCTTCTCGGGCATACCTACACAACAAAGAAATTAAGTTGAGTTATTTTCCCAAGCCAAGATGGTCTTGGGTTTTCCAAATTTATCAATAATGGTTAATTATTTAAAATGAAGTGTATTAACATCAGGCGTCTTTTTAATGAATTTACCAATTCTATTATGGACATATTTTTTATCATTTTTGTAAACATTCATACCAGTTGAATGACCAATTTTTGAAAAATGTTTATTTCTAATATTTTTATCATGCATTATTACAGATCTTGGTATGAATTGATCTTTCATAACTTGTTTTGGTCTCACGTATCATTCCTTTAGAAAGACCTCAAACCTAATGAAGGTTGGTTAGTTAATCTTTGAAATCCATCAGTTTGATTTCTTCGAAACTGAGGATTAACATAACCTTTGCTCAATTGTGAATTGGCAAATCCTTTCCTAGGTTAACTCTTTCTGAAGTAATAATTTTTAGTGTTGTGAGTTCTTTCATCACAGTAGGTACTGTATTTGTTAAAATAACAATTTGTTATGGAATGATTCCTCATATCACATATGTGAGGTTGAAAAAGCACTCAGCAGTATTGTGATTTTACATGTTACAAATTTCATAGTACCTCTGTGGTATTTTAAACAACTGCTTATTCACTTTTGATGTTGCCGCAACATTTGATTCTTGCTTATATTTTGGCGTCAAAAAGTTAACTTGTTTTTTTTGATTTGTCAAATTTTGCTTTTTATTTGAAATTTTGTTCTTTGGCATATTACTTTTTGACTTTTGCACATAAACTTCCTTCCTTGATTGCTTAGAAATAAATCTTTTAACAACAATGGAAGACTTAGAATCTGAACCCATTTTCAGATCAGAGTTTGATTTGTTCTTAGAACTTAGTTTAACTTCTGGAAGTGTGTTCATGTTCAACAAACCAGCAGACACAAATTTTACTGGATTAAGTTTAGTTGCTTGATTTGTTGTTTTATCAGATTTTCTTGACTTTTATTTTGATTATTTTTGGCTTTAGATGATTTTATTTTTCTTGATTCCTTGATCTTGAGGAACTTGGTTTAATTTAAGATTGAACATCTTCAAATGAAGATTCTTTTTCATTATCTTTATCTTTCAGATCAAAAGAGTTTGAATCCTCTGATGTTCCTTCATCTAGTTTTACTTTTTCTTTATTTTGATTATTACTTCTTCCAACACAGATTTTGTTGGAACACAAGTTTTCTTTCTTTTTAGTTTTGGTTCATATGATTTAACTTTTATTGGATGACTATTTTGGATCTTTTCCGCATCTTTTTCTTTAAAGATTTTTACATTACCTTTCTCTTCTTCACCGTCAGAAATCTTGTTTTTGTTTTGAAAAGCTTTAAGTTTAGCTTTATTTCCAGGAGAATGATCATGCGTGTTAAAATTTCTGGTAGAGTGCTGGTTATAGATTCAGGCATTGATTCATGTGTGAAGCCTAATCCTACTTTTTGTTTATGTTTTCTTTCACTTACCAGTTGTTCCGCAACCATTTTGAAACTTTTCACCTTGGCAAGATCAACTTGAGTAGTAGCATGTGCTATTTTCTCCTGTTCCAGATTTTTAGTCATTTCTTCAAGTTGTTTAGAAACAATTTCTAATTCTTTTAAAGGTTTGTACCATGACGTTTGTAGAGAGATGATCTTTTCATTTTCTATTTTGTGGTTAGATTTTAGTTTATTATGCATTGACTCCTCTTGCTTAAGCTTTTCACAGATTTTATATGAATAAGTTCGATAGTATTCAACATGTTCAAAGCAAGATTTGGTGCATAGTTTTTCTCTTACTTTAGATGGTATTCCAGGATATTTTGGTGAAAAAGTTTCAGAGTTAGAGGATGAAGATTCAACCTTACGTTGATCAGACTATGCCATTAAAGCAACTTCATCTGAATCCTTTTTAGGATCAGATTTATCACTCCAGTCATAATCATCTTCTTCATTCTTATTGTTACCTTCAGCTTTAGGATCACAATCCTTTGACCAATCTTCTCCTTGAACTTCTGCAATAAGAGATAAACTAAAGGTTAGATCATTAGTAAATTGCTCAGCATATGCACTCCAGTCATATTCGTCCTTAACACTGACAACTAGAGCTTTCTTTGGCTCATCATATGACTAAGATTCATCTTTAAGCTCAGGCATTGGAAGATTTTGATATGGCTTTTGGAAGGCCTTCTGAGATAATTGTTGAAACATCTGATTGCTTGAACTATCTTGGGCATTTCCTCCATTGTTTCTGGGAGCTTTGAATTCCCATGAGAAATGTCCATAACTATTGCAGTTGAAACACCTCGACTTAGACTTGTCAAATCCAACAGTCTTATTGGCACTTGGCTTGTATTTCCTGTTGACATACGAGTGTTTCTGACTTCTGTAGGCAATCATCACCATCTGCCAGTTCAGATCCATTTCCTTCACATCTTCTGGATCCATTTCAAATAAATCTTGTAAAACAAGATCTAATTATGTTAAATGACTACCCTGATAAGCTTGAAAGCTTGCCATGAAAGCAGTAAAGGCAGTTTTAGACTCTTCATCCTCTAATAGGATGTTTATGACATCTTTAACTTTGCTAGATTTAGTAGAGTTAACAGATGGAGTCTCTGTTTGAGGTTTAAAACTTTGAGAATTAGGAGGAGACTGAGGTTAAGATTGAGTTGCATAAGCAGGAGCACTTGTGAATGAAGAATTAGTAAAGAACCCTGCTCCAACAAACAGATCTCACTCTTCTTCAGGTGAACTTTCATTATTTGCCATAAAGGCATTCTCAACAATATTTGCAGGAGATGAACTCAATCTTGGCAATCAACAGATCGAGATCCATAGGAAATTTCACAGTATACTTTAATAGTGTCATTGTTTATTTCCAAGATGATGGTAAAGCATTGAGAAGTATAAGATTTAGATCTTTAAGATCATGTTTAATTCCAGCCGTTGACATCTCAATGGTAAGCTTCATATATTTGTTCATCGTTTGATTGATGGTTTCACCAGATAAATGTTGAAACAACTCTAACTGCCTCTTCAGTTTTTGCTTTTTGAGATCCTTCACAGATTGTCTTTAATGATTTATACATGGTATATCCGGTTTGATATCCATCAAGTCTGGCTAGGACTTCAACAGGTGGTCCTTTACACATCAGAGAATATGCTTTAATATCATTCTTGACTTTCTTTAGATCATCACCTTATGACCCATCTTTGGGATAAGGTTCTGGAGAGTCTTTGGTGTATACACACCTTCTACCAGGCCCATCAGAAGTAATAGGAATGTGGGGTCATTTTTCTATTGATTTCCAAAGATTAGTGTCAATAGAATTACGGTGATGTTTTAACCTAAGTAACCAGTTTTTAAAATCAGCTCTGTTTTTCAACTTAGGAACTCTATTTTCTGAATCTCAGATTTCACCATTTTTTTATTTTGATTTTATGAAGAATAAATGTTTTTGTTGTTTTTAAGTTTTTGAATTAAAACAATGAATTGAAAATATTTTTGGATTTATCAATTTTTTTTAAAAAAAATTCTAAGTATTGAAATGATGCGCTTGAACAGTGATGAAACGCCCCAACAGTTGTGATACTTCTGATCAACTTAGAAACGTCTAAGGTATTGCCTTAGAATTCTCAAAACATCCAACACTAAATGCGCCTGAACAGTTGAAATGCGCCTTAACAGTTGTTAGACGCGTGGGTGTAAAAATGCCCCAACAGTTCAAATGCGCCCAAACAGTTGAAATGCGCCTAGAATTACTTGGTTTTTGAGTAATTCCAAAGTGCCCAAACAGTTAAAATACGTCTCAACAGTGGTAAAACGCCTAGTCCAAAAACACCTCAACAGTAGTAAAATGCCTGAATAGTTGTCAAGCACCTAATACTTAGGCAATTTTTAGCAGTGTTTTAACCCTAATGCACCAAATTCAACAGGTTCTTATAAACATAACAAACTCAAGTCTTCTGAAGTTATTTAAAACTTGATGAATTGATCTAAAAACTTTCAATTAGGTAGTATTTAGATCGATTAACAATCCTTTAACTTCAATTTCTTCAATTAACAACAACAAGTCACTCTTTTGTTCAATTTTCAGTTCGAATGTAGGTTCGAACACAAATTTGATCAATTCACTAATTTTGAACGAATTGTACTGCAAATTGTGATTCAATTCATGTTTCTAATGATGAAACACACCTGAAATTGACAATATTTCAATCGAATTGCTTATCAATCATAGATTCAAGTGGTTTTAGAGTTTGAAAGTTCGTACAAACTTAATCACTGTAACAACAGCTCTGATACCATTTGATGGGATCAAATGAATCAATCTGTGATGATGTTAGAATGCAATTCAATAAAAAACATACAAATGTAATCAAATCAATGCAAACAATCAAGGAAAATTCATAGTAGTTCATTGATAATAGCAAAGACAATTATAAGTGTAAGTAGCTCATACAAGTTCAACTAATTTGTTATTCTAGTCTTGTCTAGTCTAGTCTACCGCACCAAACACATCTAAGCTATTTATACTATCAATAAATAAAGGAACAACTATTTACATAAACAGTCGCTATACTATGACAAAACTATACAAAAGACATTTAAAGACTACATGTTAATCTTCAAGAGGCTCTAATAATTTCGAATCATACTTTTTAGGTATGGTTGTCGGCTCAATGGTTTTACTTGTTTTACATGACATGTGTGCCAGTATTATTTTCTTAAATACCTTGGTTCAAAACCTGCAAAGTCGTTTTCTTTTCTTCACATGGCAACTTTGTCACTCCCATTAAATTCCATTAATTTAGCTTAGGCCCATCCTCTTAGGATGGAAGAAGCACCCATGTCCTAAACTCCTATATGAATCCACCAATCACAAAGTTTTCATCTCAACCATGTCACATTATATCACACAATGAGTTCTCTTTGATTGAAGCAGGTTGTGAGGTGAGATACGGCAAATTCTTGCCAATTGAAAACACCATACGACGTAAAAAGGGGGGTGGCAGCGGGGGTTCATGACGGCGTTGAGGCATATCGTGTCTCACGGTGTGGGTGCCCATTCCAACCTTAGACCCATTTTCTTTTTTGCGTGATGAATTCTGAATTTTATAATAATCATTTTCTTCAACGTTTCAATATAAGTTTATTAAATACTGGGTCGTTTTAAAAACGGCTCATGAAAAAATTTGTTTCTTTAAAAACAACTTGAAAATAAGGTGTTTAAAAAGGCTCGTAAATAAGGTGTTTTAGAAACGACTAGTAAATAAGGCGTTCTAAAACGACTCATAATAAGGTATTATGAAAATGATCGTAAATAATGTCTTTCAAGAACTACGTGAAAATAAATTATTTTTAGCATAGTTAAATGTTACAGCTTACTACAGAAAAACTAATAATATGTTTAAAGGAAAAGAAGTTATTTTGTTTATTTATTATCTTTTTTGATATTATTTTATACTAGACTCACCCTAGGGTAGACCGGATCGAAAAATTTAAAACGAGTGACTCACATCTACACTTCAAAAGAGTTTGACCCCGTGAAAAAAATTCTTCGGTCTGCCACTGAGTGTATGCATCCGTAATTTTACAACAAAATGAAGAAGAAATTAAAAAAATATGTATTTATATACCATACAATAAATACCATACCATGCTTATTTATACATGCATACATACATACATATATGTTGAGATAGATGAGGCTGATGCAACCAAAACCATACATAGAACAATTTTTGTGCAACTGATAAAGACTTTCGAGGACAAAGTCTACACTTCCGAAGATCCAAGTCAAGAGAGCTTCCCAAGAGAAATCACAACTTTCGAAGACAAAGTTATCTCTCTTCAGAAGATCAACACTTAGAAGATCTCAAGACAAAAGCTTTCGAAGCATGAAATGTCAAAGACTAACATAAGTCTCGGAAGAAGTAGATTCTTCCAAAGTATAAGTAGCTTCAGAAAAACTTGTTCTTCCGAAGTCAGTTTACCTTCGGAACAACCTACTATGAACCAGTGGATATTAGCATGGTCTCTCTGACTACCCACTGCAATCTCTAAGATACCGCATGGCGTTTTCCCACGCTTTTGGTAGTTGACCAACTTTAGTCCACTATTCATTTCTTATCAGTTAGTACAGTTACCAACTTTAGTTGGTAACTAAAAAGGTAAGTCATGGATATGTCATGCTTAACTTGTCTAGGATAGTATTTTACTCTAGAAACCTTACAACTAGCAATGTAGTATTTGTTTAGTTCATAAGTGCCCAGCTGGTAATCTTTTGTATAACCGGCTGTAGATAGTAGTATATATAGTTCTCATTGTAAGCTCATAAGAACAATGCTTGTAAGAGTCTTATAACCCTGAGTTGAGAAGTAATATATACAAGTATCTTGAAAATTATTTCTTATGTCTTTATTTTACTTAGTATATTATTATCAACTCTTAGAGGATTCTGCATCATCCTTGAGTGTGTTTCAAGTGAGTTCAAGAGAGAATACTTGTGTTTAGTGACTAATATCGATCCTGCAATTGGTATAAGAGCATCCAGGTTCTTGATTGTGAGATCTTACCATCCGAAATTATCTGGACTTTTCACTCATACTCACTACACTAAAAATAGCCATGAACCAGAAATCTCCAGAATTTGAAATGGGAATGATGACTAAAGCTCCTATCATCACTCTTGAAAATTTCAGATCCTGGAAGATGCGGCTTGAAGGCTTCATCAAGTATCATGACATCCAAATATGAAGATCTATCGTATATGGTCCTTACAAACCAAAGGTGGCATCACCCGATGGGAAAGGTGCCATGATAGAAAAGGTTGTCAAAGACTACTCAGATGAAGACAACAAGAGGCTAGACATCGATAGCAAAGCCAACACTGTACTGCTTACAGCCATACCAAACTCCATCATGGTAGGCTTTGAGCATTGCATGACAGCCAAAGTACTATTTGATGCTTTGATTTAGATGTACTCTGGTTCTAATGACTCCAAGAAAGACTCCATGAAGTAGCAGTTTGAAAACTTCACCTATATTACTGGTAGCCAACAATATTTCAAGTACATGGATATTATCTCTTCACTTCAGTCAGTTGGAGATTCACTTGAGAAAAGAGACTAAACAAGGAAGTTCATGAGTGCACTTCCTCAAGAATGGACTTTCTATTGTGTCTCTATCAAGAGATCAGAGAACTTAAATGGTCTCAAAATGAGTGAACTATTTGGCATTCTTGATGGATACCATGTAGAGATGGAAACTCAGAAAGGTCATCAGATGAACAGAATATCTGGTCCTCCCACTAGCAATGCTTTTCATGTTACTGAGGGACCAAGATCCAGTCAGTCCCAACAGTACCTGACTTACTCCCAGCAGCAACCATGTTCTTCTGGGCCATATATCACTTTTCCTAAGACACCAAGGTCTCAAAAGGCTCAATCAAGTTCCTTCCAGGACAATTGTGCCTTTGTTTCAGGAAATGAACATTATAGTGACTTTCAGTTATGCTTTGATAATGTAGAATGCTTCAGCCCAGATGATGTTGAATACATGGACATCGTTCAATAAATGGCTCTGCTGACCTATGGAGCAAAGAAGTTCTTTAAAAGAACAAGAAGGCGGTTCCCTCAAAATCCAACTAATAGCAAACTCGGGTTTGACAAAACCAAGGCCAAGTGCTACAATTGCAATTAACTTGGTCACTTTTCCAGGGAAAGTAAAGCTCAAAAATCCAACCCTGGAGCCAGTCAAGCCTCCTCACATCCTGTCACCCATAAGGCTGCTTCAACTGAACAAACAAATAGCTGTTGTTGCTTAAGAAGTTGACTGGAGCTTCATGGTGCAAGATGTGACACCCGCTCAAGCACTCATGGCTGGAACTGATGACAGCAAGGTATATGAACATCTTTGCACCCCAGCTTGTATTGCTAAAGTCAAACTGTATCAGGACTATAACATGGAAATCAAATCTGATATTGAGTCATTAAATATCTTACAAATCTAATTTTAAAAGGGTAGAATCTGACTATAAAATAAAAATTAAAGAGTTAGAGAAAACTGTGTCCTCTTTAAAACATGAACACTCAAATTATAGGACCCAAATCAAGGATTTGATTTCCAAGTTAACTGAGGCTCAAACCCAGCTAGTTATAGCTGAGGCTAAAGCACAGAAGTATTCTATTGAGGAGCATAACTTCAAAACCATTCTTGCATTATCCTCCTACTTAAAGATATGTTATCAAAACAAAGGAGGGTTGGGAACCAATGAAATTGCTCCACCATACTCTTACGTGTCAATAAAACAACCTAGATGTGGTACTATAGAGCAGAGGTCCCTTCTGATGACCCCCTATCTCATGAGAAGAAGAATGATGCAAGTGTGGAGACCATTACAAGGAAAGCTCAGGTGGAAAAACCTATTCACACCTGTAATGAACAACCTCTGATCATTAAATCCAGAAGAAACAAAGTCATGGCAACTAGAAAAACTACCAAGAAAGTAGCTGAGTCTAAGCTGAAGATAGATCCAAAGCAAAAGGGTGTTTTTATCTCAGCTGGATTCCAAGTGGTCGGAAGTTCTAATCCAGGAATATAGTGTAGTACCAGCACCTCTACCCAGCTGAAGGATCAAAAGATGAAGGGGAAGACTGTTGAGAAAAACAAGAAACAACAGTCTTTACAACCCAAGAAGGTTAACATTGAGTGCATAATGTGTGGTCTCCACAACCACATGGCTAAAGATTGTTACTACAATCCTGCAAGCACACATCAATGCAAATAATGTTAAT
This sequence comes from Flaveria linearis, assembly GCA_024085815.1. Classification (NCBI taxonomy): domain Eukaryota; kingdom Viridiplantae; phylum Streptophyta; class Magnoliopsida; order Asterales; family Asteraceae; genus Flaveria; species Flaveria linearis. Next base: position 28,940,892 of record CM044016.1, on the reverse strand, counting down.
AAATAGGAAATCAAGGAGGGTTTCATATTTGGACCTTATCATACGGTTTAAGTGTTAAGAAAAGGAACACCTGCTTCCGATGCCAAATTGATTTTGGAAGAAACTCATTCTTCCGAAAGGAAAATAGCTTCAGAAGACAAGTTAAAGAAAACTCAAAAGAACAAAAGAGTTCCTTTGAAACCTTCCGAACCGAAGACTACTTCGTAAGAGAAGATTGTAAAATCTTCTTCCGAGAAGAAAAAGGCGTCGGAAGAATGCTCTGCTGCTCAAGCTTCATCAAGCTCATCTACACTGGTCAACCAAAGGATGAAATGGAAGATCAGAAAAGATGTTGCAGCTCAAACCTCCTCTTCCCTGATAGGTTCAAATGGATCGATTCTATGTTATGATTAAGCAATTAACAATTATATGAACAAAGTAATCAACAAATACAAAGATTCAAAGCAGTTTCTATTGATAGTTGCAAGGATTACAAAGTACAATTGAGAGAAAAGTCCAAACGTCTATCTCTACACAATACACATAATCCTATTTATACTAAACAAAGAAACTAAAGGAACATATATTACACATAAGTCCCTAAACTATTACAAAAGTAAAATACAAAGACAAATAAAGACAACATGTTAATCTTTCATAGATACTAACAATACTCCCCCTAAGATTTGCGTGGTCTTAAGTCTTCAAAAATCTTCAATCTTCTTTCTCTTTATCTTCTCAGCTACAATCTTCCCTGCTTCAAGATTCTCTGCTCCAGTCTTTTATCTTCTTTTTATCAGCAATTCTCTTTCTTCCTTGCATCCATCTTCAAGCTTTAAAATAATCTTCTGGTTCCTCTTTGACCTTAAACATTGGCTTCTCGATGTATAGCTCTTGTTCTCTTAAGGCTTTAGCTATAGCAGATTTAAACTTGCTTGCTAACACACCTTGTTTAGGCTTTGCCTCATTTGTCTTAATCTCCATTTTTCTCATCACTTCAAGTGTATCTTTAGATAATCATGTAATGTCAATGTTAGCGTATAACTCAATAGGTTTTGAATTACCTTTCAAGTATACTTCTCATAAACTCAATATCTTTAATGTCTTTCTTTACGATGTTGGCATAAGCTAAAGCTTTCCTCAGTGAGATTTTCTCCATAGCAGTGTTCATCACTTTAATGATTGACAAGAAATATTTCTTATGATTTTCTGCGATTTCAGAAGATACTCGTTCAAACTTTTGGACTGATAGGAAAGAGATATAGCTTGGATGTAACAGTTTAAGCTCAAACACTCCAAACAGTGTAATCATATCCCCATCCCAGTTCACGAGATTTCGGACTAACTTAAGCTCACACGTGTCAGTATTATAGAACCATCGCAGGATAGGTTTTGACTTCTGTGTCCCACCAATAACCTTCAATCCCGGAGTAGTTACTTTTTAAAAATAATCATCAAAAAATTCAATCCAGAAGTGCTCATCTTCTGATTGTTTTCCTTTTATCTTTCTATTTTTCTTCAGAGTAGCAAAGTACTTCTTATCTTCCTGTGAGCACCTTGTTTCCAAGAAAGCACTTGCTCTTATTATTCCTCTGTTTAACAACTCCACAAACATATCACCACGCTTAGCTCCACTTGGATTGATCAAAGACAGTTTATTGAACTCCTTTAAGTCTTGAACTGGGTGCTTTATGATACTCGAGTAAAAGTGATATATATCACACATAACATTTATTCGTATGATCAGGAAAGCATCAAATATCTCATCATATTTCCAAGCCACAATCTTAACTTGGTTTGTAGAATTCAGAGCAATCATAGCATTCGGCAGTTCAAATATAGATTGTCCTTTTTTCAATACGTTCCTTACCAAGTCCCCTGTTGATCTGGCTTTGTTGAATAGTTGTTTCTGATTAATAGAAACTTTGTAAGCTTATTTCTCTATCTCAGAAAACATTCTCATAAGCTCTTTCCTTTGCTCATACATGTTTGTCTTTTGAGCCATTGATCAGATTTCTTGTGGTTTTAATATTTTTGTTCTCTTGATTATCTCAAGGTATTGAGGATTATCTGTATCTAGAATGATCATCTTATTAGATTGTTTCTCAGTAGCTTGAAAGCTCCTAACAAGGTTCCTCAAAGATTCACCTTGGAGTCTCTTCAGTCATTTCCATGGATAATTTCTTGCCTGTAACCAATATCTCAATGCAAAAATACTCATCTCATAAGGATCCGGATGGTGAAGCTCAGAGCTTGGCATTTCTTCAAAATTAATGCTCTCTTGCAATGGATTCCATTCACCATGCTCCACCATAATTTCATTTGGATCCACTGGAGCTACTGACTCTGCATTTATACATTTTTCATACTCTTCATTTATCTGCGTCACAGTCAGTCTATCTAGGAATACTCGGTTATTCTTCATTTTTACCAAGAAATTGTATCTATCTTCAAAATCTATCTTGAGCTGTTTCCACTGGAGTGAAGTCTTTTTCAAGATTTGATTCATCAATATCATCATCTTCCAGCACCTCATCATACCAGTCATCATTGAATTCTTCTTCAATGTCATCCAGTGCCTCAATAGTTTCTTGAACATACTTTTCACCTTCCTCCTAAACTTTAGATAGCTTTTGGATTTTAGATGAAGACTCGGGTAAAACTGATTCATCTATTTCATCTAGCTTCCTTTTACCTTTATCTATAGCAGGAGTTTCTTCAATGTTAATTGGATTTATTTTAGATACAATCTCAATATCAGGTGAATCATCCTTTTGAGTTTCTTTCAATTTTGCCAACTCTTCTTTCAGTATTTCATTTTCTTCAGTCATCTTTTTAAACTTTTCTTCCATAACATCATAATCTCTGATCATAACATCAAAAGTCTTCATGATCTCATTGTTATCATTCATCACACTAACCATCTCAACATTCTTCATTTTAATAACTTCTTTGAGCTTTAATTTTTCTTCTTTCAACTCAACTATCTCTTTTTCTTGAGACATGGTGATTTCTTTCAACTTTTCAGTCTCATCAACATCTATGATATCATCAGTCTGTACAGACGTATTTTATGCTATAATGACAGGAATGTCTTCAGATTCAATAGGAGATGTGCCTTGAAAAACAGGCTCAGACAACATAGCTTCCATAAACTCAAATTCAAATGTTTGATTTTGCATATTAGCCTCAGCTTCATTAGCACCTTGAGCTTCTGTCATTGGTTCATCATGAGTTTCTTCACTAATCTCATGTGCCTCATCAGCATGATCAGACACAGTAGCTTCACTGCTATCACCTTGATGTGCCTCAGTTGTACCATCATCACTATCATCGTCACTATCATCTAATGAGCTTTAAGCAGCTTCATCATCGTCATCATCACTTTCATCATCATCTTCATCACTTTCATCATCTTCTTCTTCAATGATCTCTTTAACAACATCCTCAATCAAATCATTTGGATCTATTAGTTCCTCCTTATTCAAATGAAAATGTTGTTGATGAATATCAACCTCATCCATAGCAATATTCCTCATATAATAAAATAAAGGAACATTTGGAGCTCCAGTAATAACAGCCAATCTCTTGTACACAATTTCAGACATGTGTTCAAGTTCAAGTCTATCACCTTCAACTCCATCTACATATAAATCTGGATGATCTTCATTGATGATCAACTGAAGAAATCTAGGATACATCAAGTACTTATTCCTTTTTCCTCTCTCTAGATTATAGATGAATCCATTCATAATCCATTTAGCCATGTTAAATCTTCTGTTTGTGGCTAAGGAAATGATAGGAGATGTAATGTCCACTGGGAATGAGTCCCATCCTACACTTCTATGCAATGTTGGAATATGTAACAGAGTAATTTCCAATGATTATACACCCTTGCCCTGAAGAATTGTTTCTTAGGGAAGTGGTCAAGGTGACCCATCATCATAAACACCTCTCTACATTCATTGAATGTATACTCTGCTAGATCTTGAGGCTCATTCTCTCCAAGTCTAAGAGCTACTCTGATTGCTTGCTCAGAGACTTCAATCATCCTATCATTGGTTATGAATGCTCTGAGAACCTTGTTCCCTTCATCATCTCTCTGTATTTCAGCTGTTCTCCAGAATCTTGTGACAACCCTAAAATTATCTCATCATATTACGTCAAAAATTTTTTTTTATTAAGTTATGTTATAATCACGATTAAAGTTATGTTTGGTATATATATATCATGTATATACGTATGCATGTTTACATGCATGCCTATGTATTGTAAATCTACGTATACATATAGGTACCCAAAACTCACACCCACATGTATATAAATACAAAATTTTACGTGCACATGTTGGCATGCATATAGATACATGCAAAATTCTTTGGAAGACTTGTATATATGTACGATTAGTATATATATGATACGTGATATTTATATATATATATGTGTATACACATTAAAAACATGAAATATATATGTTATATATATATGAATAATTGTGACTTATGTACATAAAGCTCACTTATATATATATATGTTTTCGAGTATATATATATATATCTACATAATAAAACTTAACTAAAACAAAATCAAAAACCTAACAACCAAAACTTAACAACCCAAACCACCTTACCATAACACCACTCGAAACCACCACCTTATGTTAAACCACCACCACCCGAAACTAACAACCTAAACCACCACCCAATTACTACCACCCTCGGCCACTTTATTTGCCTTAAACCAGCACTACTTGCCACCACACCAACCAAAACCAACACCTTACCATAAACTACCCCCCTCTCAAAACTACTACCCGAAAACCACCATACCACCTTATCCTTTTACTTAATTATCTATGTGACTAGTTAACTAGTCTCACTTTGGTTCCTTACCCAAAACCGCCACCACACTACCTTATCACCTAAGTTATGCTAAATATTCTTGCTTTCACACCTTGTTACATAATCATAATTACAAACTAATGAGGTGGCAGCTCCTTAGGCATTCTCGTTGCCTTAAGACACCCACACACACAACCATTTGCCACCTTGCATGGCTAGTACATGACTCACTCAAGCTAAGCCTAGACCATATGAATTCCCTCTTGGCCGAGCCCCTATAAGAAGCTCCATTCGGTTCCTATTTCATTTCCACACCATCACCACTCCAGCCTCTCTTACTCTCTTTTAGATACTTCCGGTGAACACACCAAGCCATAACCGCAACCCTCACCTTTGCTCTCTCTTTCTCGGATCCATATACACACACTACCTCCACTTGGTCACCACCCCTCAATAGCTACCTTCTGTTCCTCTTCATCTCTCGGTTGTGACCAGCTTTAACCTCATCATCACCTTGTCTCTTACACTCACTCTCGGTTACAATACAACAACAACAAACAACATCAACAACAACAACCCGACAACCACAATAGCAACAACCATAAACCACGTACCACCAGCATCTACCATCACCATCCACGATCTCTACAGCTTTGTTCTCGAATTCAAGAAGCTAAGATACCATTAAGATCATCATCACAAGGTATAAAATAACTATTGTTTCATATATGTTACAAAACATATATATATATATTGTTAGTTTTGGTATTTAAACACCAAAACCAATTCTAAAAATTACTATTTCATTAATCATAAGTAATGAGTTATAAAAACTTAGAAACTTATGATAAAAAGATATTTAGAAATTGCAAGGATTAAATCTTGTAATTATTAAGAAAAATCAAATAAATATTAAACACTATAATTGTGGGAATAAACATTGAAAATTCTCACTTACATACTGAAATATTAAACTGGAAGTTTTGACAAACTTTTGATAAAGTAAATAATTTATATAAATTATTTTATAATAAAATAGAGGAAAAAATCAAAAATAGAAATAATTGCGGGAAAATTCTGACAAATTTATAGAATGATTATTTTGAGGTATAAAAGCCTCTGGAAGTATTTCAGAATTTTATTCCTTGCTATGATTAAGATATGAATTTTTATATGTTCTGTAGTAAATAAATCAGAATAAACAATTAACATAAATAATATATTCTGATAAAATCATATATGAAATATTAAAGCAAAGAAAGCAGAATATATTATTTTCATAATTTTTGGAGTAGTATAAATATTTTTACTAAATATTGCAAATATTGTGAAAATTACAAAACTTGCTCTGTTTTTATTTGAACTTTGAGAAAATTATATGATGTTCTTATATTAGAAACCGTCTGTCAAATTTTGGAGATTTATCAATAATAGGAGTTATTTTGAATCATTTATGGTAATATTATTAAATTTACAGAAAATAATCTGTTAACATTTAGATGCTATAAAAATTATGTGATGTTACTGACTTTTTGGAAAAAATTCCATGAATTTGTGAGGATTTAATGCACAACAGTAGGTATTTTAAGGAATTTTAGGAATATTGTAGGATTTATGTAAAATAATCTATTGGGAATTTAATGTTATAGAAATTATGGGAAGCTACAAACTGTCCAAATTATATTTTATAAAATTTTGGTGATTTTTGGACGTCAGTAGCTATTTTTGTGATTTTTGAGAAGTTTGGAATAAATCACAAACTATTATAGATTAAGAATTTTTAGAGGCCCGAAGGTGTTTCTATTAATCTTTTACAGTCAATGAAAACCAAAAAATATTTAAAGTATTGTCTGACACTGTGAACTATCTTGTTAGGTTCATGTGAGAAGACACGGTGAGTTCATAGCCCCATTTTCAACCGTTTGGTATTCAGTAAAGTTTTAGGGGAAAAAGTATATTGTTTGGGTTGATGTATTATTTTGAAAATATTTTTGTTTGCTTACTGTCATTTGCGACATAACCATTAGTTCGAATGAGGAACCGGTCAATAATGTTGGTAGCGCTACTTAGGAGAATATTTGCACTAACCGGATGAGGGTTACTGCTATTTTCCTGCATCTAACCGAATGAGGGTTAGGATGTAATATTATCTGATTTTGTGATTATTTCATGACAGTATGATTATGTTGTGAGCAGGCTTGGTTGTAATTGATACATCAACAAAATATTTCGTCTGGATTAAACCTATGTTCTCACCAACATTTTGTTGACTGGTTTTAGTATACTTTTTCATAAAACAATGAGTAATACATTTGACCTTAGCTTTGAAGTGCACAGTGGTTGGGGAGAAGTGGTAGGAAGGGTTTGTGTCACATTAACTGCCAACATTGTTGATTGTAGTGTGTATGTTGATACACACTTCCACCGTATCTGAAGACATGCTGTAGTTTAATGATGTAGTAATAAGATTATATCTAATTTTGGAATCTATGTATAAGATGTAATCACGAATATTATGAATAATGCATGTCCTACTTTCTTGTTTTAAGCATATGTCTTTAGTATTTATTCCGCTATAATTAATGTACTCTGATAGAGCAAGTCACACCCAAACCGCATTTCACGCTTCCACTGGGATGTGACAGGTTGGTATCAGAGCCATTGGTTATAGGGAATTAGTTATTTTAAGTAAATAAGTAAATAACTAGACTATAACCATAAGCTCAAAATATACTTTATGATTTGATGTGAATTTATGTGAATTATGTGAAATTTCATGATTTTATGATTAAGATTCTAACCAAAGCTTTAATGAGTATTTGACTAACTCTTTTTGTGAAATAGTGTTAAGAAATTTTGCAGTATGAATTCAGATAGTTATCACTATGAAACCAACCCTTCAGAAGATCCATACTATAGCAGCCCTAAAGAAATAACACCTGAACCGGAACCCCAACAGGCTATGGATGTTACCCCAACAGAAATGGAGAATAAGACAAAATTTTATGTTAGACGTGCACCAGAACACGTGGGAGGATATACAATTAAGACTCCTAGGAAAAAGATACTACGTGGACACAGACTTAAAGCTAAGCAATCTGAGGATTTAGAAAGACAACCTCTTGATTCTCCTAAAGATGAAGATAGAATTATTAAGCCAAAGTTGGATCAGGTGAAGACAGCCCGACGGACTCTTAAGAAACTTAAGAAAATACAGCTGGGAATCTAGAAAATTCAGAAGGACATTAAAAAGCTCAACACACCCAAGAAAAGTATTTTCATCAGAATCTGGAAATGGCTTAGCAGAAACTGAAAGTCTACAGTCTAATTTTTTAGAATAAAGAAATAAGAACTTAACTGATATATGTACTTTTGTGTTAACATGTTTATTTGATTTATGTTGAATAATTTTTGTGTTAAGATATTTAATTGCAATACTAACCTTGAAATTCACTATAGTGAATCATGCCGCCAAAAAGAACACTCAGCCTGTCAGGAGATCAGCTCGAGTGGGACGACCCAGGACCAGACTTGGGGAAGAAACACCCGTGAACCCTGATACAACTAAGAATGATAGGATATCTCAGATAGTAGCCCAACAACTGGAAGCCACCCTACCTACTTTAATTACCCAACTCCAACAAAATCGAATATTGGAGCTACCTCAAACCCACCAGTAGGGCCTGAAAATATGAATATAGAAGAAAGACAGGAAGAACAGCTTCTAAATGGAATTTCAAAGGGATGCTCCTACAAAACTTTTATGTCCTGTAGACCTCGGAAATTTGATGGAAAAGGTGGAGCAGTACAAGCTTTAAGATGGCTAGATGACATGGAAGGAGTCCTGGAAATCAGCAACTGTGCTGAAAACTTCAATACACTGTTTGCTTCCTATTCCCTTAAAGGAGAAGCACAATCCTGGTGGAAAATGGAGGTACACACTAGGGTAGAAACATTATGAATAAGCTGAGTTGGGAAGAATTTAGAAATCTAGTGATAGAAAAATACTGTCCGTATAATGAAATAGAAAAACTAGAGGCTGAATTCTTAGCACTAGAGATGAAAGGGTCTGCACACTGGGAATATACTGATAGGTATAATGAATTATCTAGATTAGTACCATATTTGATAACCCCGGAATCAAAAAGAATAGGAAGGTATATTTGGGGATTAGTGCCACAAATAAGAGGACTAGTGAAATCTGCTAGAACCAAAACTTCCAGGAAGCAGTAATCTTGTCAGGAAGTCTGACAGATGAAATGATCAGAATGGATCATTAGGTCACCAACAGGTAGGAGAGAAAAGGAAATGAAATGAAAACCATCCTGGAAAATGATTTGGAGAAAGTTTCCAGAAAAGAGTAGCCCGACCTCCACCAAGGAACTTTTTGGGAACAACTCAAGGGAAGAAAGTAGAAAAACCACCACAGTGTAACATCTGTCAAAGATATCATACAGGAAACTGTATGACAGTAGTGTGTTATAATTGCAAAAGAAAGGGACACATTTCTAGAGACTGCAAAAACCCTACTAACCCTAAAACCATCTGTTTTCAGTGTGGAAGTGAAAATCATTTCCGGAACGAATGTCCACAACGAAAGGGTAAGACTCCAGCTAATCGGAACAACCCTCGTGGAAGAGCTTTTGTGATACAAGCTGATGAAGCTCGTCATGAACCAGAAGTAGTTACGGGTACGTTCCTTATCATAACCAGTACGCTAAAGTATTATTTGATACAGGAGCAACCCGCAGTTTTGTCTCACCTACTTTTAGACCATCAATTAGTTCAGCATCTGAAAAATTACGTGACATTTATGTGATAGAATTAGTTGATGGTAAGATAACTGAAGCTGATGAAATCATTCCTAATTGCATCTTGAATTTAGATGAATACTGTTTTGATATAAATCTGATACCTATTAAGTTAGGAGGATTGATATCGTAGTAGGAATGGATTGGTTGAGTACAAATCATGTTGAAATCATTTGTGATAAGAAAATGATTAAGGTTCCTTTGACTAGGGAAAACAAAATTCTCTGCATTATGGTGATAGGCCAAATAATACTGTGAAACTGATTACTTGTGAAAAAGCACGAAAATACCTCAACCAGAATTGTTTAGCATTCTTGGCTCATATTGTTGATACAAAACTTGATAAGAAAAATTTGGAAAGTGTTCCTGTTGTAAATGAATATGCTGATGTGTTTCCTGATGAACTACCTGGACTACCACCCCCTCGTCAGGTAGAATTTAAAATAGAATTGATACCAGGAATAGCCCCTATTGCCAAAGCACCTTATCGTTTAGCACCAACTGAGATGAAAGAACTCATGACTCAGTTACAGGAACTATTAGATAAAGGATTTATACGTCCTAGTGTATCACCTTGGGGAGCACCAGTTCTGTTTGTCAAAAAGAAAGATGGAACTTTTAGAATGTGTATTGATTATAGGGAACTTAATAAGGTTACCATAAAGAATAGGTATCCACTCTCTAGAATTAATGATTTGATTGATCAACTACAGGGATCCAGTATTTTTCAAAAATAGACTTAAGATCTGGATATCATCAATTAAGGGTACAAGAAGATGACATTTCTAAGACTGCATTTAGAACTAGATATGGTCATTATGAATTCCTTGTAATGCCATTTGGGTTAACCAATGCTCCAGCAGTATTTATGGATCTAATGAATAGAGTGTGTAAACCTTACCTAGATAAATTTGTTATAGTCTTCATTGATGACATTTTAATCTATTCTAAGAGTAAGGAAGACCACGAACAACACCTCAGGTTAACCTTGAAATTGTTACAAAAAGAAAAGTTATATGCAAAATTTTCAAATGTGAATTTTGGAAAAGAGAAGTACAATTCCTTGGGCACATAGTTAACCAAAATGGAATTCAGGTTGATCCAGCAAAAATAGAAGCAGTTAAGAAATGGGAAATTCCAAAAACTCCGACAGAAATACGTCAATTCTTAGGTTTAGCAGGATACTACAGGAGATTTATAGAAAACTTCTCAAGGATAGCTCAACCGTTGACACAATTGACTCAGAAAGATAAAAAGTATGTATGGGGAGAAAAACAAAAGGAAGCCTTTGAACTTCTTAAGAATAAATTATGTAGTGCACCTGTGTTAGCTTTACCTGAAGGGACAGATAACTTCATAGTTTATTGTGATGCCTCTCGTCAAGGCTTTGGATGTGTTTTAATGCAGAAAGATAAAGTGATTGCATATGCATCTAGACAACTTAGAGGTAGTGAAAAGAATTACACGACCCATGATCTAGAGTTAGGAGCTGTAATATTTGCACTGAAAATATGGAGGCATTACTTATATGGAACTAAGTGTATAGTATATACGGACCACAAAAGTTTACAACACATCTATGATCAGAAAATGTTAAATATGAGGAAAAGAAGATGGGTAGAGTTATTAAGTGATCATGATTGTGAAATTAAGTATCACCCAGGAAAGCCAATGTAGTAGCTGATGCTTTAAGTAGAAAAGAAAGGACAAAACCTTTACGGGTACAAGCAATGAAAATGGAATTACGTTCAGATCTGTTAAATCAAATCCGAGAAGCTCAACAACAAGATCTGCTGATACTAAAAGGACAAAGAAAAGACTTAAAAGAAGAAGCAGATGGAATTCTGAAATTTAACGGAAGAATCTGGATACCAGACAACAAACTAATTAGAACAACTGTTCTGCAAGAAGCTCATAAGTCAAGATACTCCGTGAATCTGGGAAATAATAAAATGTATAAAGACTTGAAAAGCCAGTACTGGTGGCCAGGTATGAAAAGATCAGTTGGAGAGTTTGTGGAACAGTGTGATGTTTGCTCAAGAGTAAAAGCTGAGTATCAAAAACCCTCTGGATACTTGCAACAACCAGAAATCCCAGAATGGAAATGGGATCAAATTACAATGGATTTCATAACTAAGTTACCTAGGACCAAAAATGGATATGACATAATTTGGGTTATAATAGATAGGCTAACTAAGTCTGCTCATTTCTTACCCATCCGAGAAGATTACAAAATTGAAAGGTTAGCAAGAATTTACATTAAGAAATTGTGTCTAGACATGGAATACCTGTATCCATAATATCAGATAGAGATAGTAGATTTACTTCTAGATTCTGGCAAACTTTACAAAAATCTTTAGGGACGCAAATAAACTTAAGTACAGCTTATCATCCACAGACCGTTGGACAGAGTGAAAGAACAATACAAACCCTGGAAATATGTTAAGGGCCTGTGCTATAGACTTTGGTGGAAATTGGGATAGTCACTTACCTTTAATAGAATTTTCATACAATAACAATTATCACTCTAGCATTGGATTAGCACCATTTGAAGCCTTGTATGGAGGAAAATGTAGGTCACCTCTATGCTGGAATGAAATAGGAGACAGACAACTCACAGGTCCTGAACTAATCCAAGAAACCACAAACAAGATCACTGAGATTAAAAACAGGTTGAAAGCAGCTCGGGATCGATAGAAAAGCTATGCAGTCAAACGGAGGTAACCATTGGAGTTTCAAGTTAAAGACAGAGTCTATTTAAAAATATCACCCTCTAAAGGTATCTTTCGATTTGGAAAATCCAGTAAGCTGAACACTAGGTACATTGGTCCATTTGAAATTATTGAAAAAATTGGTCCTGTAGCATATAAGTTGGAATTACCACAGGAATTAAGTGAAGTACACAACACATTTCACGTGTCCAACCTCAAGAAATGCCTAACCAACGAAACTCTAGAAGTGCCAATTCAAGAAATACAGGTAGATAAGAAACTGCATTTTGTGGAAGAACCAATAGCCATTGTGGGAAAAGAAATAAAGAAATTAAGAAGAAGTAAAATTCCCATAGTAAAAATTAAGTAGAATGCAAAAAGAGGACCAGAATACTTCTGGGAAAGGGAAGATGAGATCAAGAAAAGTACCCTTAACTGTTCAGAGGTAATACTTATTTAAGTTTTCTAAAGCATACTCCACTGAATTTCGGGACGAAATTCTTTTAACGGGGGAAGAATGTGACAACCCTAAATTATCTCATCATATTATGTCAAAAAAATTTATTAAGTTATGTTATAATCACGATTAAAGTTATGTTTGGTATATATCATGTATATACGTATGCATGTTTACATGCATGCCTATGCATTGTAAATCTACGTATACATATAGGTACCCAAAACTCACACCCACATGTATATAAATATAAAATTTTACGTGCGCATGTTGGCATGCATATAGATACATGGAAATTCTTTGCAAGACTTGTATATATGTACGATTAGTATATATATGATACGTGTACATATTTTATATATATATGTGTATACACATCAAAAACATGAAATATATATGTTATATATATATGAATAATTGTGACTTATGTACATAAAGCTCACTTATATATATATGTGTTTCGAGTATATATATATATCTACATAATAAACTTAACTAAAACAAAATAAAAAACCTAACAACCAAAACTAACAACCCAAACCACCATACCATAACACCACTCGAAACCACCACCATATGTTAAACACCACCACCCGAAACTAACAACCCAAACCACCACCCGATTACAACCACCCTCGGCCACTTTATTTGCCTTAAACCACCACTACTTGCCACCACACCAACCAAAACTTACCATAAACTACCCCCCTCTTGAAACTACTACCCGAAAAACCACCATACCACCTTATCCTTTACTTAATTTTCTATGTGACTAGTTAACTAGTCTCACTTTGGTTCCTTACCCAAAACCGCCACCACACTACCTTATCACCTAAGTTATGCTAAATATTCTTGCTTTCACACCTTGTTACACAATCATAATTACAAACTAATGAGGTGGCAGCTCCTTAGGCATTCTCGGTTGCCTTGAGACACCCACACACACAACCATTTGCCACCTTGCATGGCTAGTACATGACTCACTCAAGCTAAGCCTAGACCATATGAATTCCCTCTTGGCCGAGCCCCTATAAGAAGCTCCATTCGGTTCCTATTTCAGTTCCACACCATCACCACTCCAGCCTCTCTTACTCTCTTTTGGATACTTCCGGTGAACACACCAAGCCATAACCGCAACCCTCACCTTTGCTCTCTCTTTCTCGGATCCATATACACAAACCACCTCCACTTGGTCACCACCCCTCAACAGCTACCTTCTGTTCCTCTTTATCTCTCGGTTGTGGCCAGCTTTAACCTCATCATCACCTTGTCTCTTACCCTCACTCTCAGTTACAATACAACAACAACCAACAACATCAACAACAACAACCCGACAACCATAACACCAACAACCATAAACCACGTACCACCAGCATCTACCATCACCATCCACGATCTCTACGGCTTTGTTCTCGAATTCAAGAAGCTAAGATACCATTAAGATCATCATCAAAAGGTATAAAATAACTATTGTTGCATATATGTTACAAAACATATATATATATATATATATTATATATATATATATATATATATATATATATTGTTAGTTTTGGTATTTAAACACCAAAACCAATTCTAAAAATTACTATTTCATTAATCATAAATAATGAGTTATAAAAACTCAGAAACTTATGATAAAAAGATATATTTGGAAATTGCAAGGATTAAATCTTGTAATTATTTAAGAAAAATTAAATAAATATTAAACGACTGCAATTGTAGGAATAAACATTGAAAATTCTCACTTACATACTGAAATATTAAACTGAAAGTTTTGACAAAGTTTTGATAAAGTAAATAATTTGTATAAATTATTTTATAATAAAAATAGAGGAAAATATCAAAATAGAAATAATTGCGGGAAAATTCTGACAAATTTACCGAATGATTCTTTTGAGTTATAAAAGCCTCTAAAATTATTTCAGAATTTTATTCCTTGTTATGATTAAGATATGAATTTTTATATGTTCTATAGTAAATAAATTAGAATAAATATTTAACGTAATAATAAATTCTAATAAAATCATATATGAAATAGTAAAGAAAAGAAAACAGAATGTATTATTTTCATAATTGTTGGAGTAGTATAAGTATTTTTACTAAATATTGCAATTATTGTGAAAATTACCAAAACTATTCGGTTATTTTTGGACTTTTATAAAATTATGAGATGTCTGGTTTATATAAGAAACTGTCTATGAAATTTTTCGGATTTATGAATAGCAGGAGCTATTTTTAATCATTTATGGGAATATTATTAAATTTACAGAAAATAATATGTTAAGATTTGGATGATATAAAACTTATGTGATGTTACTGACTTTTTGGGAAAAATTCCATGAATTTGTGAGGATTTAATGGACAGCAGTAGGTATTTTGAGGAATTTTGGGAATATTGTGGGATTTATGTAAAATAATCTGTTAGGAATTTGATGTTGTAGAAATTATGGGAAGCTACAAACTGTCCAAATTATGTTCTATAAAATTTTGGTCATTTTTGGACATCAGTAGCTATTTTTGTGATTTTTAAGAAGTTTGGAATAAATCACAAACTATTATGGATTAAGAATTTTTAGAGGCCCGAAGGTGTTTCTATTAATCTTTTACAGTCAATGAAAACCAGAAAAATATTTAAAGTATTATCTGACACTGTGAACTATCTTGTTAGGTTCAAGTGAGAAGACACGGTGAGTTCATAGCCCCATTTTCAACCGTTTGGTATTCAGTAAAGTTTTGGGGGAAAAAGTATACTGTTTGGGTTGATGTATTATTTTGAAAATATTTTTATTTGGTTACTGTCATTTACGACACAACCATTAGTTCGAATGAGGAACCGGTCAATAATATTGGTAGCGCTACTTAGGAGAATATTTGCACTAACCGGATGAGGGTTACTACTATTTTCCTGCATCTAACCAAATGGGGGTTAGGATGTAATATTATCTGATTTTGTGATTATTTCATGACAGTAGGATTATGTTATGAGCAGGCTTGGTTGTAATTGATACATCAACAAAATAGTTCATCTGGATTAAACCTATGTTCTCACGAACATTTGGTTGACTGGTTTTAGTATACTTTTTCAGGAAAGAATGAGAAACACTTTTGACCTTAGCTTTGAAGTGCACAATGGTTGCGGAGAAGTGGTAGGAAGGGTTTGTGTCACATTAACTATCAACATTGTTGATGGTAGTGTGTATGTTGATGCACACTTCCACCGTATCTGAAGACATGCTGTAGTTTAATGATGTAGTAATAAGATTAATCTAATTTTGGAATCTATGTATAAGATGTAATCACGAATATTATGAATAAATGCATGTCCTACTTTCTTGTTTTAAGCATATGTCTTTAATATTTATTCCGCTATAATTAATGTACTCTGATAGAGCAAGTCACACCCAAACCGCATTTCACGCTTCCGCTGGGATGTGACAAATCTCTTTATCAATCTTGCATTTATCACTGGTCTTGCACACATGGCATACACATATTTGGTTCTTAGCAAAAATCTTATAATCTCCTCATAACTAGCTGCTTCTCTAACTTCTTCATCTAGATAAGCTACTACATTATGCTTTGGTTTGAATTTTAATTCAACCATCTGTACAAATAAACACATAAACTTTAGATACCTTGATTTCTTTAAAACAATTTGATTTTATCAAACTTTGAATTAAATTTTAATAAATTATTATGTTTTAAACACTTAGATTGTTTTTACATCAACTTGTACTTAATCATTTTCTAGAATTTTTAAAATTTTGTCCAAATCATATGAAATACAAATTATTGTATGATTGTTTTGAAACACACTAACTCACTTATCATGTTATCAAAGTTATAAAAAATTTCAAAATTTTTGAAACTGTTCATCTTCATCATTCGAACTGATGAAGAACACCCTTTGATCAAGGTTCATGAAATCAACTGTTCCACATATCAAACTGCTTGAAATTCAGTGTATATTAACAATCTAAGATCAATTTAAGTTCTTAGTTTCATTTTAATGCATCTATTTCAAGTTTTTCAAGAATCTAAGATCAATTTAAGTTCTTAGTTTCATTTTAATGCATCTATTTCAAGTTTTTCAAGTTTTAGGTTAAAAATGCCTAAACAGACTCGAAACGTCTGACTGATTTGAATCAGTAACTTGAAATGAAATCATTTTAGCAATGAACATACATCTGTTAATTAAATATTTACCCTTTCAATTATGAAATTTCAGAAACAGACGAAAGTATTGAGCGTAATGGGTGAAATGAGTGTCGTATGAGTTCAGGGGTTTTAGATTGTGGATGAGTGAAAAAATGAGAAGTGTTGTTTATATACTAAGTGAAAAATTCTAGACGCATGAGCACTGTATGGGCGTTTGAGGTTGGATGCATGAGAACTGTTCAGGCGCATAAGCACTGTTTAGGCGCTTTTGCACTTTTCAGCCGCATGAGTCTATATAGAACGTCCTACACTTGGTGAATTCAACTTAATACGTCTGGTACTATGTAGGCACATGAGAATGTTGAAACGTCTAACATTTAAGCAATTTTCTCAGACGTTTGACAACTGTTCAGATGCATGAGGATATGAGAAACGCCTAAACACTTGTAATATTTCTGAAATCTCATCATGCACCTACTTGGACTTATGGCCACTGTTTACGTGCATAAGTTCCAATACACTTGTATAATTTTCATATCATTCACCTGAACACTGTTTAGACTTATTAGCACTGTTCACGTACTAATATTCAAACAATTTTCAAATTTTTGAATTTTTCCCAAAATTTACATTTTTGACCCTTTATTTTCACTTTTAACATTTTAAACTCTTTTACTTTAATTTAAATTTTTAAAATTCAATTTCTCTTCATTTTAGTCTCAAATTTAAACAAATTTGTCTTATTTACAACATTTGCAAGAAGCTTTTCCACTTGAAATTTTTTATAGGTTCATTTTATCATTATTAAAATTTTTACACTATCAAACACACACATACTTTAAACATTTAGCTTCATCCTTTCCATTCAATATTTTAATTTTAATTTTCTAAGAAACTCTTACTTTTATTACTCCCCTTAAACTTTTAAGTTTTATAAACATAGAAGTTTTCCAATGTGACACAATAAAATCACACTTATCATTGTTAAATTGCCTGCACACAGAAAACATGCACAAAATCAAAATTAAAGCAGAATCAAAATCTAATATTTACAATAGAATCATTGTCTGCAGTGACATCATATTAGTTAAGATCAGCACATTTAAATAAAATAAAGTGTGAATAGTCATAGACAATGAATAAATCCTGATCAAGTGTGTTCGGGTCAGTGATTTCATAGCAAAGGAGACATAAGATCCAAGGACAGACAATGAGTGTTTTTGACAAAAGGATTAGCTCACTTACGTTTTCAATTCTTGGATTGATTTGGGTAGAATTAGATATGACATGATGTGACTCATACCAAGACTTAGAGAGATCAACTATCACCAAGACATGCAAGAAAGCATAAATTCTCAACTTATTACCTGACATATATGCATAACCAGAGTTTATGTTACTAATTTAGCAGAGAATGATCATGGGTAACTATTTGATCAGCTCTAACCATCCATTTGAATAGGTTGTGCATATTGGCATCTTTTGCATCAAAGGAGAATATCCAGGTCTGTAATCCCTTACAATAGAGGATATCTCAACACTTCAGGTCTATGATGACTCATAATAAAGAAGTGAGATGATGCTTGTAACAAATCTCATGGTTAGTCATATCACCATCAGGTGTGAGTGTTGTAACTTTACAAGCAATCAATCTGAAAAAGCTAATACATCTCAAAAGTACTCAGATGAACACACATACATGCATAGATGATTTAGTTCAATCATAAGAATTTACTTTTTTAGTATAATAGCATGAGATGTCTACACATCATATCTGATCATGTCAGACTTTATTATCAAGTGAAGTATGCAACTGATCTCACTAATGTACTATCATTTCTCACATGTTGCAAAAACAGATTCATTCCAAAAAATGTATTAACAAAGAAATAAAGACTCTATTTTTATAGTTTTTGTTTTATATTTTTATCTTTAATTTTGAGGTTTCTACTTTTGTATTTGGTTTTTCTATAAAAAGAAAACACACACACACAAACTACAATCAGGAAAATAACTTTGACAGGTTCTCTTACTATGACCTTTTGGATAAGGGGGGTTTTGATCATGGTAAGATTCACAAAACTGAAAGAAAAACTTTAAAACCAGTTTTACACATGGTTAATAAGGCCAATTGACTCCATTAAGTACTCAAACCGTCCTGGTAAGAAGGCTTTAGTAAATAGATCAGCCAACTGTTTTCTAGTTGTAATTTGAATCAAAATGATTAAACCTTTTTCAGAGTTATCTCTGAGAAAATGATATCGAATCTCGATATGATTTGTTTTTGAATGTTGGATTGGATTAGTTGTAATGAACATAACAGTAGTGTTATCAATGTAATTGGGTGTTTTAAGAAAATTGAACCCGTAATCCAGCAGTTGGTTTTGTAACCAAAGGATTTGAGAACATCCTGCTGAAGAAGCTATGTACTCAGCTTCTGCAGTTGAAACAGAGACATTCATTTATTTCTTGAATTGCCACAAGACTAATTGGGGATCTAAAAACTGACAACCACCCGTTGTAGATTTTCTATCTTGACAACATCCTCCATAATCACTATCTGTATATCCACGTAGCTCAAAGTTTCCCTCATAAGGATACCATAGCCCTAAAGCCGGTTTACCTTTGAGATACCTGAATTATGCTCTTGAAAATAATTAAGTGGGATTATTTCGGGTCTGATTGATATCTAACACAGACACAAACAGCATACATAATGTCTGGTCTAGATGCAGTAAGATACATAAAGAACCAATCATAGATCTGTATAAAGCTTGGTCAACTGATTTTCCTTTTGGATCAGGTTCAATCTTGGAGTTTACATCAGCTGGAGTTCTTATGGACTGACAATCTTGCAGTTTGAATTTCATTAAGAGTTTATCAACAAACTTCTCTTGATTGATGAAGATACCATCTGTATATTGTTGAACTTGTAGTCCAAGGAAGAAATTGATTTCTTCCATAGAACTTATTTGAAATCAAGACTTTATGATTTCTTCAAATTCATTACACAGTTTTTGACTGGTAGAACAAAATATGATATCATCAACATACACTTGTATATATAAGAGATCATCAGCATCCTTCTTTATGAATAAAGTTGGATCTATTTTCCCTCTTATGTATCCATGTTGGATTAAGTTTTCTGACAATGTCTCATACCGATTGTAGGTGCTTGATGGAGTCCATATAGAGCTTTGCCAAGCATGTACACCTGATGTGGAAATTCTGCATCCTCAAAACCAGAGGTTGCTTCACATACACATCATCAGTGATTGGACAGTACAAGAATGCACCTTTTACGTCCATTTGATACACCTTGAATTTCATGAATGATGCATAAGCCTAGAAGACACGAATGGATTCAAGTCTTGCAACTGGAGCATATACTTCATCATAGTCAATTCCTTCTTCTTGTGTGTATCCTCGTGCAACTAGTCTCGCCTTGTTTTTAATGACTATTCCTCGATCATCGGTTTTATTCCTAAACAACCATTTTATGCCCATAGCATTTTCTCCTTCAGGTAAATCCACCAGATTCCACACTTCTTGTTTGTAGAATTGAAGTAATTCTTCTTGCATAGCCTCAATCAAACCATTGTCCTTTAACACTTCGGTAACGTTTTTAGGAACAATTTGAGAAAGAAAACAAGAGTATAAGCACAGGTTTGCTGGTTCTGATTTACTCCTTGTTGTTCTCTCATTCAATGGACCAATGATCTGAGATGTTGGATGGTTCTTGTGAATACGAGATGTAGGAATCTCATCACCTTGAACATTAACATCCAAATTTGTTTGATTCAAGTTGGAGAGCTGATGCAGTAGGCTAGAAGAATGTCGATTGAAATTTGGAACTTGAGTCGGTGAGTTGATAAAGTAATCAAGATTACCAGTATCAACTGCATCACCAAAGATAGATGATGTTCCGGACTCAGGTTGCACAAACTCATTACCATCATTAGGAATTTGTTGGGAATCATCAAAATGTTCAGGAACTTATTGTTACTCAGGAATTTATTGATCATTATTCTCTAAATTAAAGATGGGATCTCTCACAAATGAGAAAAATGGATAGTTTGGGCTTGAATCATCCATATCATCAAAGTCTGAATCGTCACTAAAGGATCCAAGATCTCTTACTTGTTTCCTATTGAGACAAGAAGAATCAAACAGATTAGAACTGAATGAGTTTTACAGTGAATCTAAATCAAATAACCACACTAGACCATTTGCAATTGATGGAAAAGAATTTTCAAAGAATTTAACATTGAACGTTTCAATGATAACATTCGTCTTAGAGTTATAAACTCTATAAGCTTTAGAAGCTGATGAATATCCAAGAAAAAATCCATCATCAGATTTTGAATAAAACTTGCCTAGCTGATCATTTGAATTTAAAATCAAAACCGGAAAACCAAAAGATTTAAAAAATTTATATTTGGTTTCCTGTCAAACATCAACTCATAAGGAGTTTTATGTTTATTTTTCACCAATATAGTACGATTCTGAATGAAACATGCAGTTGATATGGCTTCATCCTAGAAAGTGATTGGAATCATAGCATCTACTAACATTGCATGGGCTGCTTCAATCAATGTTTGGTTTTTCCTTTCTGCAACTCCATTTTATTATGGAGTTCTAGGCACACTGAATTGATGAGCTATCTCTTTTCCTGCACAGAATAAATCAACATTAGCCTTTTTAAATTCTGTTCCATTATCACTTCTAATTATTTGACTTTTAGATCAATTTGATTTTCTACTTTAGTGATAAACTCTTTTAATAATTCAGTCGTTTCAGATTTTGCACGCAAAAAAAAACCCAAGAAAATATTATATAGTCATCTATGATAACTAAACAATATGATTTCTTTCAATGCTCTATACGTTTACAGGACCAAATAAATCCATGTGTAACATCTATAGAGGCTTTGAAGTTGAGTTTATCTGTTTGGATTTATAAGACTGCTCTGTGTTGTTTTCCTTTTAAACATGCTTTACAGAGATCTGATGTAGCGAACTTCTTTGATGGAATTCCTACTACATGACTTCCTGCTGCAAGTTTGTTATGTTTTTGAAGTTGGAATGACCAAGTCGTCTATGCCAAAGCTGGCTTTCATCATTTGATGTGTGAGCAATGAGGCAAGTTGTTTCTGTTGAAGGATCAACATCAGACATATCTAACTTATAGACATCTCTATCTTGAACAGCTTTAACAACAACCCACTCCTTGCTAATCTGAAATCTTTGATTTAAAATATAACAATGAGAGTCGTCAAATAAAGCAGAATAATATTTATCATATATTTGTGAAACACTTAAAAGATTAAAGTTCAACTGTTCATAAAAGTTAACTTTATCAAAACTTATAATTCCATTAGATACCATTCCTTCACTGGTTATCTTTCCACCTGCATCTCTACCAAAAGCCACATGAGTACCATCTTTTGTCTTAAAGTCTTGAAGTAAGGCTTGATTTCTTGTCATATGTCGGCTACACCCACTGTCAACATACCATGTGTTTATTGGTCTCCGTTGGCGTACCTGCATTCAAAGACATTTAAGTTGAGTTAGTAACCCAATCCAAGATGGTCTTGGGCTTTCCATATTTATCCACAATGGTAAACTGCTTAAAATGGAGTTTGTTTACGTAAGGTTTCTTTTGAAATTTTGGATTTTCAAATCCTCTTTGAAAAACAATCTGCTTATCTTTTCTTTGTTTTGACCATAAATCATTAAACCTGTTTTCAAGATCATCAGCAAGAAATTTTGTACCATCATTTAAAACATTAGAAAAGTTTTTTCTTGTTAAATATTTCATTTTTCATTCTCACAGAACGTGGAATAAAGTTTCCTTGATTGTTCTTCTGTGATCTGACAGTATACTGATTATCATAATCAGAATTGATTCTTCTGAAAGATCTCAAACCCCGAGAAGGTTGTTTTGGTAGATATTGAAAACCAAGATTATGATTTCTTTAAAATTATGGATTAACATATCCTTGATTACCAAAATCCTTCCTAGGTGAGTTCTTTCTAAAGAAGTAATCCTCACTATTATGATTTCGTTCATCACACAATGCACAATATTTATTAAAGTAGCAATTTGCAGTTGTGTGATTTGTCATATCACAGATGTGATAGTACTTGTTAAAATAACATTCAGATATGTTATGATTGTACACATCACATATATCATAATAATTTTGAGAATGATTAAACAAAACTTTATTAACCCTTGATGTGGAAGACACATTTGATTCTTGTTTGGATTTAGGGGTAATTAGGTTAATATGTTGTTTCTTTTGTGTGAATTTGATCATTTGATTCGTAGGATTTTGCTTTTGAACTTGATCCCAACTCTTTGACTCCTTAGATACAAATCTTTTATGAGCAGCGGAAGACTTAGGACCTGAACCTGTTTTCAAATCAGAGTCAGATTTGATCTTAGGTTTGTATGTAGTTTAGAGATTGTCTTCATGTCAAAAGTTCCTGCTAATACAAACTTCACTGGTTTAAGTTGAATTGATTGATTTAATTAATTGATTTGTTCAAACTTTTTAGCTTTAGCAACTTTTATTCTTCTTTGATTTCTTGTTCTTGATGAAGTTTTATTACTTTGGATTTTGATTGAATCTTGAGAAGATTCTTTTTCACAATCTTTGTTTTGAATTAATTCATTTGAGCTTGAATCATCAGAACATGAAGTGTCTGATTTATCTTCTTCACATTTTCCTTTCATTTTGTTATTGACATCATTAGCTTTTTCAATCTTTTGTTCAGATTCACTCTGTTCAATAACACTCTCACTTTTTGTACAAAAAGCTTTTTATTCATTTGTCATGGTTCATAAGATTTTACTTTAATAGGATGACCATTCTTTATCTTTTCTGAATCTTTCTCCTCAAATATTTCAATGTTTATCTTTTTGATTTCACTCTCGACATTTAATTGACTATTCTTCTTCTTTTCTTGAAATTCTTTAAGCTTAGCTTAATTCTCTGGTGAATGATCATGAGTATTAAAATTTTCAGGTAAGGTATTTGTAATTGATTTAGGCATAGGTTCATGTGTGAATCCTAATCCTGTTTTATCTTTATCTTTCCTTCCGTTCATCAGTTGCTCAATAATTGTCTTTGAGCTTTTAACTTTGGCTAAATCAATTTGAGTTGCTGCACGTGCCAATTTCTCTTGTTCAAGAGATTTTATCATCTCTTCAAGTTGTTTCTTTACAAGTTCAAGTTCTTTTAAAGTTTTATTCCAAGAAGCTTGAAGAGATATGATTTTATCATTAGAAATTTTATCATCAGTTTTCAACTTATTGTGCTTTGACTCTTCTTGTTTAACTTTATCACATATTTTAAACGAGTACGTTCTGTAGTGTTCTACTTGTTCAAAACATGCTTTTGTGCATATTTTCTCCCTTACTTCCACTGAAATTTCTAGATAAGAATTTGAAGACTCAGTGTTAGATGATGCACAACTTTTGGTTGTTTAGACTATTCCATGAGAGCAACTTCTTTGCAGAATTTTCCTTTGGGTCAGCTTTGTCACTCCAATCATAGTCTGCCTCAGTGTCTGATTCAACTTCTATCTTAGGATCCTTGTCTTCTGACCAGTCTTCATCATTCATCTCAGCAATCAGTGCTAAATCAGAAGTAAGATCAGCTAAAAACTGTTCTGCATACGCACTCTAGTCATAACCATCCTTGATGCTTACAACTAATGCTTTCTATGGTTCCTCAATGGTCTTCTCTTCTTTGAGTTCTGGCATTGGCAGGCTTTGATAAGGCTTTTGAAATGTCTTATGAGCCTGTTGATGATATTTTTGACTCTTAGAACTACTTTGGACATTTCCTCCTTGAGTTCTTGGAGCTTTGCACTCTTTAGAAAAGTCGTCATAACTGTTACAGTTAAAACACCTTGACTTTGATTTATCAAAGCCAACAGTTTTGTTTGTACTAGGTTTGTAGTTTCTGTTGGCATATGAGTGTTTTTGAGTCCTGTAAGCTATCATAACTATCTTCCAGTTAAGATCCATCTCTTCTACATCGTCAGGATCCATCTCAAACAAATCCTGTAAAATTAAATCAACTTGAGTTAGATGACATCCTTGGTAAGCTTGAAAACTTGCCATAAATGCTGTAAAGGTATATTTGGACTCTTCATCCTGTAAAAGGATGTTTATAACATATTTAACTTTGCTAGGATTAGCAGAGCTAGAAGATGGAGTCTCATTCTGAGATTTAGGCATTTGAGATTTTAGAGGAGACTGTGGTTGTGGTCGAGTTGAGTAGACAGGTGTACTCGTGAAGAATCCTGCTCCACAAAAAAATCACCCTCATCTTCAGGAGTCGATTCATCCTTTGCAAGAAAAGCATTCTCTACAGTATTTGCTGGAGAAGCAACATACATGTATTGAGAAGTTTATGTATTTCTATCATTATTTCTTGAGCTCTCATCAATTTCCACTGACTCAATCTTAGCAATGAGGAGATCAAGATCCATCTGAAACATTTTAGTATGCTTCAACAAAGTTACAGTCTATTTCCAAGATGATGGGAGTGCATTCAGAAGTCAATTGTTTTGGTCTTTAAGATCATTCTTAATCCCTAGAGTTGACATTTCTGATGTAAGTTGCGCATATCTATTCATCATCTGATTTATGGTCTCTCCTGAGATATGCTTAAACAGTTCAAGTTGCCTTTTCAATTTCTGTTTTTAAGGTCTTGAATTTCTTTTTCTCGTTCAAAAATAACTTTTAAAGCTTTGTACATTGTGTACCCAGTTTGATAGTTCTCAAGCCTTGATAGTACTTGCAAAGGTAGTTCTCTACACATGAGTGAATAGGCTTTAACATTATTTTTCACCTTTTTCAGATCATCCCCATGTAAATCATCTTCTGGATAAGGTTCTTGTGAATCTTTTATATACACAAAACTCTATCTGGACCATCAGAGATGACAGGAATATAAGGCTCTTTCTCAATTGATTTCCATAGATCAGTATTTTAGAATTCAGATGTTGTTTCAACCTGCGTGACCAATTCTTAAAGTATGCTATTGACAGGATCTCAGCCTCTCGTTTGATCAATCAGATTATGTTTGCAGCGGATTTAGCACATTAATTAGCGATTAATGCAAGAACATAAAAGATATTGCATGTAAAAGCACAAGCATAGAGAGAGAAAAGAGTTCTGCAAAGTAATAAATGTTCTATTGCTTAGCACGTTTCGGCATTTAAAACAGTATGGTTCCCCATCCTTTTATAGGCGGCAAAAGGATGGGCTGATGTCCTTTTTCTGACATCAACTGAATATTAAAATTACAACTGACAAAACATAAAACTACTGAAGATGTCAACAGCTGACATCCTCTTACAAAAGTTTCCTAGGTACTGACAAAAGTAAAACTACTGAAATCCTACAACGACTGAAGAACAAACTCTTCAGTCGTTTATAACTACTGATACTATAACAACTGAAGAACAAGCTCTTCAGCTGTTGTACAACTACTGAAACAAAATAAACTACTGAAAAAGGAAAAACCATCACAACAACTAAAGAAGACTTCTTCAGCTGTTGTGACAAACTCTGAGCTCAGCACTTGTTCTTCAGACTTGGCTTCAGATGATGTAACAGCTGATGAATTCAGTAGATGTCATTAGCTGTTGTCTTCAGTCTTTGTCTTCAGACTTTGTGCTTCAGTAGAAGTTCTTCAGCTCTTCAGTTCTTCAGCTTTTGATTCTTCAGCACTTGTCTTCAGTACTTGAAGTCTTCAGTACTTGTATGATCAGTACTTCAGACTTCAGTACTTGTCTTCAGTACTTTAGAGTCTTCAGCTGTTGTTCTTCAGTTCTTTGATCTTCATACTTTGATCTTCAACTTTGTCAGAACAGCTGATGGAAGTCTTCAGCAGTTGTTGCAGTGGCATGTGGGACTTAGAGGTTTTCCTGATCTTGGCTCATTGGTTCTTTTGGTCCAACAAACTCCCCCTGAACCAATGCAGCCAAAACCTCTAATTATTTGTTGTCCCACTTATCGTTGGCATAAGGATTGGTCTATTTCCTTCTGGATCAGATCAGAAGTTGACCCTGATAAGCACTGGCCTGGGAGAAGGTTTCTGTATTTGTTTGGCTAAGTATGGATGGGAGCTCTGTTTTGGGGAATTGGACACAGAGCTGTTATCCCATCCATGAAACCTACCTCCCATGTACTAGCCTGTAGGATTCTCTGGTGTAGGCTCGGACAAAGATCATTGTTCTTCTTTGGTCATGCCCTCATCCCCACTATCGAACAATCCTTCACGGCCGTACATCTCTGAGACAAACTTGACCTGTTTGCCATTCTTGAGCTCAACTGTTGTGATTTGCCTATAAGCAAATTCATCTGGATGTCTGCCCTCTAGCAACAAGTTGAGCTCATCTTTGTGGAAGTTCTCAAGCTTCTTATAAACTAAGCCTTTCCTCACCATCCTGTTCTCCAACATCATTTCAGGAGGTTGCTTAGATTTATAAGCTTTCTCGAACTCATCCACAATTTCCCAGGGTGTTACTACAAGAGCCACTGTGATTTCTTCATCTACAATCCTCTTCATCTGGCTCTTGTACCTCACAGGAATATCTTTTTTGTGATCCTGTGAGCCACCCTAGGATCAGGCCAAGTCCTCACTCTCTCTTTGTTATATTGGAAGGTTTGTTTGAGAGTGAAGAGTCTCAGAGCTTCTTTCTTCATATTCATGATAGAGGTAGAGGCAGCATATGCTTGGTCAATTGACTTAAGCATTTCAGCATCATGAAGCTGCTGCTGTGCCTCTTCCTCTATCTTCACCCTCACAGTGTCCATCTGTGAGGTGGGAGTGATGGTTTGGGATTTGGCTTTTGGTAGAGGAATGACTGCTGAAAGGGGCAGTCTGTCCTCCTCATCCTCCTCTTCTTCTTCTTCTTGCAGCCTCAACACCCTTCTCTTCTTCTTCAAGGGTGGATCATTGGCTGCTGGTTTTGATGGTGAAGGGGTTGGTTTAGTGGGTTGTGGTTGGGTTGTTGGTGTGGGAATGTTGGCAGGCACTGCTAGTA
This sequence comes from Flaveria linearis, assembly GCA_024085815.1. NCBI lineage: Eukaryota > Viridiplantae > Streptophyta > Magnoliopsida > Asterales > Asteraceae > Flaveria > Flaveria linearis. Next base: position 28,912,860 of record CM044016.1, on the reverse strand, counting down.
ACCTAGAGATAAGGGCTGGTTTGGTCAGTTTTACTAGCAGTGTCCTGTTCCCAGCACCGGCTTCAGAGAGGGCCTCAGCGACCAGTCCCTTAGTGAAATCACCAGCCGAACAGATCTTGGTGGTTATTGCCAAGAGTCTGTCCCTGGTCCATGCCTTGACATCAAGGACTGGTCTGCCCAGGTACTTCGAAGTGAACCTACTCATAGCCTCAAGTTTCTTTCTTTCCTCTTGGCTATGAGTAGTCCATCGGTACTCAATCTCTCTTCTCTCCATATTACTGATCTCTTGATCTAGCAAGGCAGTGTCCTTGTCAAAGCCTTGCCTGAACAGCTGTTCAATGACAGAGTCCATTGAACGGCTATGCTCAGCATCAGCCTCCTTGACAAGGGCTGCTAGATCAGGATCAGCCACCTTCTTTCCCTCCTCTCCCTTTTTCTTATCAGTGACACTGAAATCCTTTTGGATTTCAGCCACTTCTATTTGCTCTACCTCCCTCTCTTTCCTCTTCCCTTTCTCCCTCACCTTCCTAGTCTCCTCAACCAACTCCCTCTCTACCACCACCTCTTTTTCTGCCTCTTTCTCCTCCTCACCCCTCTTCCTCTTGACTTGCACTGATGTCTCCCCCTTTTTGGGTGCATTGGTTGGGGTTTGACTATCAGCAAGTGCCTTAGAAATGGCAACCTCCACCAAGGGTTGTATGTATGTGGGAAGCCTCTCATCAAGGGTTTGAATGACTAAGTCTTTAAGTATGGGTGTGATGAGAGGTAGGGATTTCTGGAGGATAGCATCCAGCTGCTCAGGGGGTTCTGACCCTGAGAGCTAGTGCCAGAAGCAGGGGCTGGTGGCTGAGTTTGTGGGAGTGGCTCAGTGTTTGTGAGACCTTCGGGTGAAGGTGCCATCTGTTGGGTAGTGGTGGCAGATGGACTTCTATCCTGAGTCATTTGAGCAAGCAGCTCTTTGAGTCTGCTTATCTCATCCTCTAGGATAGTGTTTTGAGCTACTACATCGTAGAAGAAGCTCAGGTCATCATCAGCATGAGCTGAATCACCTGACCTCCTGACAATGTCAGGATGTACATGCCCTGAGTGTGGCTCAGTAATGGCATGTGCCCCTTGTTCATGGTACTGGGGACTTCTAGCCTCCGGATTGGATCCATCATCGGCCATTGCCTCTGGTGAGGTCTTATTGATGTTACCAGCTTCACCCTGCTCAGATGTTGATGCAGGGGAAGTGGCAGCCTCACCAGATTGTCCCATCTCCCTAGCCACACTGGGAGATTAGACTGATTCTCTGTGCTGTGGGCTCCCACCAGCACTTGTATCCACCCCCTCCTCGGTTGGAGTCTCCCCAGTTGTAATAGGTTTCTGGGGAGAGGGTGGAGTGCTCAGATGGGTCAGCACTTTGGCTATTGCCAATGTAGGGCTTTGTGGGGCGGCCTCATCAGTAGATTGGCTCGAAGCAGAGTGCACATGGGGAGGACTGTGCTCTTCAATGGCAGTCTTCTCAAGTGAGATAGACCCCAGTAATGTGGTTGCCCCCATATTGGTTGCATCAGGCTCCTGTTGAGAGGAAGCCTGTGCGGTTGTGGTGGGTGGAGTCGTGGTACCTGCTGGGAGAATCGAACCAGCAGGCACATCCTGCCTTTGTGTTGCAGGGGCATCCTCAGGGGACTCATCTCCCTGAGTAGCCTTTTTTGGCTTCTTTTTGGCTTTGGGTTTGGAGGGGACTTTGGATTTGGAGGTGGAGGCTGTGGGTTCCTGCTGCGTGGGTTTTCGCAGCCGGCCAGCCTGTTTGAGTGTTTGGTCAGTGTTGTGCCTGGAGTATACCTCGGCTAGAACAGCCATGGCAGGGACTCCAGTGCCAACTAGTCCCTCAGCCTGAAGCTGGTTCTCTATTATGGCCATAATGAACCGAGGATACAAGATCCATCGGTTAGAAATTGGTTTTGTGGCCATATCCTTTATTTCCAAAAATATTATATCAGTTAAGTTTAACGGTTGTTTTTCAAGGATAGAGAACAATACCTGTTGCCACCTTGTGGACATCTGGTCCCACGAAGAGGTTTTGGGAGCCAGACACACGTTCACCATGTGGAAGATCAGTCGTTGAGGGTCAGGGAAGTGTTTCTTCAACAAGGTGGAGGCGGAGAGGTTACCCTGGTAGTGTGGGATGTGAATGAGAGATCCAGGGCACCTTTAGGGTAGGAGGTTGGGTGGGTGGCATCCTCCAGCTCTAGGGTTTGGCGTAGGTTAGCTGGAGTGATAACCACGGGGTGGCCGTTGACGGAGGAGCGGAGAGAGACCTCGCCATCCTGCTCTCCGGTTTGGACGGTTACATTCGTCCAAAACTCCGCCAAGGAGTCGTTGTATATAGTGGGGTTCAGGAGAAAAGCCGTTTTGTATGGTGAGTCGTGCATAAGATCGACGGCTTGGTGAAATTTGGGCCATAATGGCGATTTGGTGAGATGGGCGACACAGTTGTGTCGAGGTTTCAGTTGCATGGTCGCCATTAATGGTGTATGGGAATTTCAGAGGTTTTTGAAAGATTAGGTCAAGTGAGGAGTAAATGCTCTGAAGGTGGGGTATTTATAGGGTAGGGCAAAGGGCTGAAAGAAAACTACTGAAGGTTTTGGTGTTAGTTATCAGTTGTTGTAACGACTGATGACGTGGTTTTAACCTTCAGTGGTTGTAACATCTGAGGACTTGGTGTTAGTCGTCAGTAGTTTAAACTACTGAGACCTTGGTTTTGTCCTTCAGATGTTGTAAACGTCTGAAGAGTTACTGTCAGTCTTCAGTAGTTATGAACTACTCATGACCTAATATTCTTCTTCAGACGTTGTAACAACTGAAGACTTGGTATTAGCCTTCAGTAGTTGTAAACTACTGAGATCAGTAGTTGTGAACTACTGAAGACATGTTATTGCTTCAGTTGTTGTAAACAACTGAGGACTTGGTGTTAGCCTTCAGTAGTTATGAACTACTGATATCAGTAGTTGTGAACTACTGAAGACATGGTTTTGTCCTTCAGTTGTTTGGGTATGAAACACAGCTGTTGTCATCAGCTGATGAGAAATTACTCATCAGCTGTTTCCGTCAAATCAGTTGTTTCATACTAGCCTCCACACTTACTCATCAGCTCTTTGGCTGACTTTCAGATGTTTCATTGACCCTTCAGCTCTTGTGAAGATTTATGCCTTCAGCTCTTGTGATCAGATGTTCACAAGTGCTGATAGAATATTCTTCAGAGCTGGTGAACAAATTTTGTCTTCAGTACTTGTGTAAGATTACACATCAGTACTTGTGAGCAAAATTTGTTCTTCAGTACTTATTTATTTGAAAATCATACATCAGTAGTTGTAATCCACCTCACCACATCAGTTGTTTTCAATAAATAATGTACATCAGTACTTTGAGTCATTTTAGTCTTCAGTAGTTGTGAAAGAGCTGAAGACTAAATTACTCATCAGTACTTGTATTTGACCTTTGCTCTTCAGTAGTTGTGAAGTAAGAGCATCAGCATAGGTCAAATCAATCAAGCTGCAGCATACCAAGCCTTAGTACCAAATTTTGAAATGTAGCACTATCTAAAGGCTTAGTAAAAATGTCTGCAAGCTCATCAGCACTAGGCACAAACTTAGGATCAATCAGACCTTTCTCATAGCAATCCCTGATAAAATGATGTCTGATCTCAATATGTTTGGTCCTAGAGTGCTGGACTGGATTCTTAACAATACAAAGAGCTGAAGCACTGTCCATTAATAATGGAGTCTTAGTCTCAGTAATGCCATAATCCAGAAGTTGGTTCTGAAGCCAGAGTATTTGAGAGGTACAACTTGCAGCAGCAATATACTCAGCTTCAGCAGTGGATGTAGCAATTGATGTTTGTTTCTTACTCTGCCAAGAAACTAAACAATTACCTAGGAATTGGCAACCACCAGAAGTGGATTTTCTGGTGACTTTGCATCCTGCATAGTCACTATCAGAGAAAGCAACTAGTTTGCAAGAATGCCCAGCTGAATACCAAAGTCCTAGTGATTGGGTACCTTGCAAATATCTAAAGATCCTTTTGACTGCAATCAAATGGGATTCTTTAGGTGCAGCCTGAAATCTAGCACAAGCACATGTTGAAAACATGATGTCTGGTCTAGAAGCTGTAAGGTACATCAAGGACCCAATCATACATCTGTAAAGGGTTTCATCAACCGCTTTACCTTTCTGATCTACATCTAGTTGTGTGATGCTGCTCATGGGAGTAGAACAGGGCTTACAGGTTTGTAAATCAAACTTATTCAACAACTCTTTGGTATACTTGGACTGATGGATGAAGATTCCATCATCCAGTTGTTTGATTTGCAAACCCAGAAAGTACTGTAATTTTCCCATAGCACTCATTTCAAACCTTAGCTTCATAAGCTTTGTAAATTCATCACATAACTTTGGATCAGAGGATGCAAAGATGATGTCATCAACATAAATCTGAACAAGGAGCTTATGTTGTCCCACAGTCTTGATGAATAAGGTTTTATCAATGGTGCCTCTAGTGAACTTATTCTCTAGAAGAAAGGTTGAGAGTGTCTCATACCAGGCTCTAGGTGCTTGCTTCAGCCCATAAAGAGCCTTATCAAGCTTGTACACCCAATCAGGATGTTTATTGTCCTCAAAGCCTGGTGGTTGACACACATAAACCTCTTCTTTTATTTTCCCATATAGGAAGGCACTTTTGACATCCATTTGATAAACCTTAAGACTAAGAAAGGCAGCATAAGCTAAGAACAGTCTGATTGCTTCCAGTCTGGCCACAGGTGCAAAGGTCTCATCATAATCGATGCCTTCTTCCTGTGCAAACCTTTGAACAACCAGTCTAGCCTTGTTCTTGACAATTTGGCCCTTTTCATCTGTTTTGTTCCTGAATACCCACTTGGTGCCTATAGCACACTTATCTTTGGGTAATGGAACAAGCTCCCACACTTGCTGTTTCTTGAATTGAAGAAGCTCAAGCTGCATAGCTTCCACCCATCCATTGTCTCTTAAAGCAATATGATAGTTCTTTGGCTCTTGCTGACTGATGAAGAGAGCATAGAAGCAGAAGTTGGACAATTGATTCCTGGTTGAAACTCCAGCATGGATATCACCAATGATCTGTGATGTGGGGTGATTCTTGAGCTCTTGATAAACTATGATATCTGTGCAAGTGTTTGTAGACCCATCAGCAGCAACAGATGGTGATGGAGATTCCTGAAACCATGTAGAGGATGGCAGCTCAAACGAAGTAGAGCAAGCAGAAATCTCATCAGCATTTGTAGTGGATGGAGCTGCTGAGGCTACAGGAGCATCAGATTCAGTGGACTCAGGCAGGTTGTCACTGAACCTGAAGAGGTGAGTACTGACTACATCATCATCAGTACCACCAGGTGGAGGTTTGTTGACAGGCTCAACAGATGGAGGTTGATAAGGAACATATTGCAGTATGTCCAGATCAAACAACTCCACAGGGTTTTGTGGAATCTTGTCCTTTGGAGATTCATTGAACTTGACATGCAAAGTTTCTTCAACTCCCTTTGTTCTACAGTTGAAGACTCTGTATGCCTTGCAAGTTGATGAATAACCAACAAAGTACCCTGCATCCACCTTACTAGCAAACTTCTGGAGTGGGTTGCTAGTGTTGAGAATGAAACATGGACACCCAAAGGCTCTAAAGAATGAAATAAGAGGGGCCAAGTGATGAAGAACTTCATAAGGAGTCTTCATCAACCTCTTATTTACTAAAGCTCTATTTTGTACATAGCAAGCTGTATTGACAGCTTCAGCCCAAAAGGTCAGTGGCAACCCAGAGTCAGCCAACATTGACCTTGCTGCTTCAATGAGGGTCCTGTTCTTTCTCTCCACCACTCCATTCTGCTCAGGAGTTCTAGGAATGCTAAACTGCCTTCTAATTCCCTTGGACAGGTAGAAGTCATCAAGTGTGTGGTTTCTAAACTCTGTTCCATTGTCACTCCTCACACACTTGACCTGTAAGGAATACTGCTTTTCTACATGTAACACAAAGTTCATTATTGTCTTTGCTGCTTCATCCTTGGAGTGCAAGAAGAAAGTCCATACAAACCTGGAATAATCATCCACAATTACCAGGCAGTATTTCTTCTTTGCCATGCTCATTACTCTGACAGGACCAAAGAGATCCATGTGCAGAAGCTGTAAGCAGGCAGTGGACTTTGGTTCTTCTATTGAAAGGAATGAAACTTTGTGTTGTTTTCCTTTCACGCAAGCAGTGCAGTCATCTTCACACTTGAACTCCTTCTGAGGCAGTCCTCTTACTAAACCATGGCTTATAAGCTGATTCATGTTTTTGAAATTAACATGACCAGCCTTCTATGCCATAGTGTAGACTCTTGAGGAGATGCCTTGGAGAATAGGCAAGGATGGCCTTTTAGATCCATCTTTTGGAAAGATCTAAGGCATACACTCTTCCTGTCTGTTGTCCTTCAGGAGAGTGTGTTCATCCAATGCCTTGTCAATCAAACTCAGAACTTCGGATGACAGAATCCGACAGTTCTGGCTTGTGAAAAGGGCAACATGGCCTTTGTCACACATTTGACTGACACTCAAGAGATTGTACTTGAGATTCTCCACATGGTTAACATCATCAAACCTTATTTCCCCATTGGAAACAAAGCCTTTACCAATGATGTAACCCTTTGCATCATTGCCAAAAGAAACAAATCCCTTCTTTCCTTGAGAGTAGTCATTAAGAAGGGAGCTGCTTCCTGTCATGTGCATGGATCCTCCACTGTCTACATACCAGATGCTTCTATGGCATGTTGAAGAACCCTGAAAACACAACCATGTGTTAGTTTGTCTTGGAGACCCAAACCTGCTTGGTTTTGGGTCTGTTCTCAGCTACAGGTGCAGCACTAACAGGTGTGTTGTGTGTGACAGCTTGAGGTGAAGAAGATGGTACAGAAGAGGAACCTTTTGGCTTGTACTTCCTTTTCTGTGGTTTCAACACAGGAGCATCTAAGTGGTTGACTCTTCCCACTAGCTGCTGAACCATCATCACCAATTGTGTCTGATTCTGTGATAAGGCCTTTAGCTCTTCAGACACATTGGAGTTTGCTGATGATGAGTTCCTATGTTGTACCATCTTTTTCTGAGCAACCTCAGTTGTTGCCTGAGTAATCCCTACCTTCTTTTTAGATTTAGCTTTGGGCTTAGGGATTTAGGCTTGGATGTTGCTAGTACAAACTTGGTTTCAAACTCATTCTTCATTTTATTGATGCTCTCATTAATTTTCTCCTTCTGTTTGAGTTTGGAACCCCTTTTGTACCAGCAATCATCAGTAAGATGATTGAACAAGCCACATATCTCACATGGCTTTTTCTTCATCTTATGCTGATCATCAGCTGAAGAGGATTTAACTGCTGAAGACTTGTTCTTCAGCTGTTTGCCATCAGTACCAGCAGTTTTCTTCCTAGTGCCTGCTTTCCTGGTATCCTCTCTAGCTGTCTTCAAACCCTTCCTACTGTTAGTTTTCTTCTCTTCAGTTCTAACAGTATTTGAGGTTTGAACTTCAGATGTTGTCACTTGCTCTCTAGTACCTTCAGTACTTCTAGTGACAACACCTGAGTTGATCAGCCTTTTGGTCATGTGACAGTCAGCATTTGAACCATCAGCTGTTGTAGCATCAGCTGATTGGTTTTGGCAGGAGTAAATGCTGACATCTATCTCTGATGATGCTGATTCAGAGGATAGTAAGTCACATGATGAGAAGGATTGGTTATTGCTCTCCCCATCAGATTCAACTTCTTCTCTTGAAGTGAAATCTGTGGGAGGAGCAGTGTGATTATAACCAATGCCAAACTTCACATTGGAAGCTGATTGCTTGCTAAGAAGCATTTCAAAACCCTTGCATGATTGCACCTATCGATCACACTCAACTTGGGTGGTTGCAAGAGTTTCCTTGAGGTCTTTGTACTTCTCTAGAAGTACATCTTCCCTAGCTTTATTATCTTTGATTTGACATTTAAGCTTGTAAATCTCATCATTTTTATCTTTTAGAACAACCTCAAAATCAGCTTTTCTTTTGGAAATTGTTTGCTCAAGCTCAAGATTTTTATCTATTAAAGCTACATTTGCTTCTCTAATAGAAGCAAATGCTGCTATGCATGATTCTGAACAAAGCTTGGCTTTTGCCTCAGTGGATACCTGAGATGAGGCATTGGATGATGACCCTTCAGCAGAATCAAGGGCCATCAGAGCAAGATTTCCAAAAGGTTGGTCACCACCATGTTGACCAGCACCTTGGAGTAGTTGATCCTGACCCGATAGCTCTTCTGGTAGACTACTCCAGTCAACAACACTTGGGGTGAAAAAGCTGTGTTGTTGAGGTTGTGTGTGTTGATGAGATTGGGAAGACTGAGGCTCTGGAAGAGCATGAGGAGGTTGAGCCGAGGGTGCTTGAGTTTGACCAGGCTGAGGCATGTAGTAACAGGGGTAAGGATATGGCATATGACCCTGTGGCACAAAATAAGCAGGTGGTGCCTGTGCCTGAGATGGATGGGTAGAACTGTAGGAAGGTTGCCCTTTGTGCTGTGAGCTATTGCTGGGAAAAGTCACAAAGGGTGCAGATAAGTTAGATCCAGATGATCTACACTCTCTTGCAAAGTGTCCAAGCCTTTGGCACTTGTGACACCTCAACTTGCTCTTGTCAAAACCAACTTTGGTTTTGCCAGAGAGTCCTGGGAATTTCCTACCAGTTCTCTTGTAGAACTTTTGAGAGCGGATATTTATCATTGCCATTTGGTTCAGAATATCCATCTCTTCCAGATCATCATCTGGAATGCCCTTCAAGTCCTCCATCAGAAAACACAAGTTGTCACCACCACCTCCTGAACTACTAACACCAACAAAAGCTTGTTCTGAGTTGGTAGAGAAATCAATATGCTCATCATAAGAACTTTCTGATGAAGCATAATCTGACTCATGACTTACAAGGCAGCATTACCTTGGTCAAAGTCATCAGCGAGCTTGCCAGAAGATGACAACTTCCTCTTTTGCTCTATCTCTCTCTTAAAAGTGAGCAGTTTCCCATGAAGTTGGGTGAGAGATAGAGTTTCAGATCAGCACTGGAGCGCAGGACAATGGTGTATGTGTCCCATCTCTCAGGCAGTGACCTGAGGAACCTGTTGTTCATCTGGCTGTTGGTGTACTCTTGTTTGACCATCTTCAGCTCAGAGATCAAACAAGAGAACCGCTCAAACTGCTGGGTCAGAGTCTCACCCTTTCTATATGAGAAAGTCTCATATTGTTGGGCGAGGATTTCCCTATTGTTTGCTAAGACCGAATCAGTTCCTCCAAATTGTTCCTTTAGAGCAACCCATAGGTCATGAGCAAACTCATGATGCAAGAGCCCTGAATATATCTCATTAGGAATGGCCATGGCTAGAATTCCATGGGCTCTAGCATCAATTTCGAACAGCTTTAGATCTTCGTCCGAATATTGTTCAGGTTTCTTCGCAACCTGTTCATTAGATTTCGGGACGCTCACCATAGGCTTGTATGGCCCATGCACCACTGACTTCCAACAACCAGCACTGTTGACAGCCAAGTGGTGTAGCATACGTCTTTGCCATATGTTATACTCGTTCCTAACCAGCATCGGAGGCTTGGTTGAGGAACCAGTATTGTGAGGATCATTATTTGGTGTTGTCATCTTAGGTTTTAGTCAAAAACAAGTTTAAGCAAGACAAACATAACTCGAAACCACCAAAAGACCTCAAGATTTTGGCCAGAAACAGCAGAAACTCACTCTCTATGGCTAATTCTTGCAAATTGCTAATTCGATCAAACTGAGAGATCAAAAGAGCAGTTTCAAATGATCAATAGTTAAATCGATCAATGATTAACCTGCTCTGATACCATTTGACTGGATCTCAGCCTCTCGTTTGATCAATCAGATTATGTTTGCAGCGGATTTAGCACATTAATTAGCGATTAATGCAAGAACATAAAAGATATTGCATGTAAAAGCACAAGCATAGAGAGAGAAAAGAGTTCTGCAAAGTAATAAATGTTCTATTGCTTAGCACGTTTCGGCATTTAAAACAGTATGGTTCCCCATCCTTTTATAGGCGGCAAAAGGATGGGCTGATGTCCTTTTTCTAACATCAACTGAATGTTAAAATTACAACTGAAAAAACATAAAACTACTGAAGATGTCAACAGCTGACATCCTCTTACAAAAGTTTCCAAAGTACTGACAAAAGTAAAACTACTGAAATCCTACAACGACTGAAGAACAAACTCTTCAGTCGTTTATAACTACTGATACTATAACAACTGAAGAACAAGCTCTTCAGCTGTTGTACAACTACTGAAACAAAATAAACTACTGAAAAAGGAAAAACCATCACAACAACTGAAGAAGACTTCTTCAGCTGTTGTGACAAACTCTGAGCTCAGCACTTGTTCTTCAGACTTGGCTTCAGATGATGTAACAGCTGATGAATTCAGTAGATGTCATCAGCTGTTGTCTTCAGTCTTTGTCTTCAGACTTTGTGCTTCAGTAGAAGTTCTTAGCTCTTCAGTTCTTCAGCTTTTGATTCTTCAGCACTTGTCTTCAGTACTTGAAGTCTTCAGTACTTGTATGATCAGTACTTCAGACTTCAGTACTTGTCTTCAGTACTTTAGAGTCTTCAGTTGTTGTTCTTTAGTTCTTTGATCTTCATACTTTGATCTTCAGACTTTGTCAGAATAGCTAATGGAAGTCTTCAGCAGTTGTTGCAGTGGCATGTGGGACTTAGAGGTTTTCCTGATCTTGGCTCATTGGTTCTTTTGGTCCAACAGCTATGTTCTTCAACTTTGGTACATGATTTTTAGAATCTTCATACTTAACCATGTTTTAGTTTTGAATTTAAGAAAATATACTATTTTCGTTGTTTTTAGATTTAAAATGAAATAAAGAAAAGAGAATATTTTTGGATTTTAGATTTTGAAAAATTTACGAAGTGTTGAAAGAAAATTCTGATTCTGATGCGCCTGAATAGTATAGAAGCACCCACTTTGACTTTGGAACGCCTAAGGGAATGCCTTGGTGTATTTCTGAAACTTCCAAGCTAGAAACGCCTGAACAGTTCTAAAATGCCCAAACAGTGGTCAAGCGTCTGAACAGTTCCAAAACATCCAAACAGTTTTAAAACGCCTGGGACTTAGTTTCTAAAAAACATCCAAATAGTGCTAAAATGCTTCAAAAAGTGTTAAAACGCCCAATCTGAAATGCATACACAGTGTTAAAAGCATCTGACCAGTGTTCATGCACCTAAACACTTAGTAATTTTCAGATGATTTCAACACATCAAACGCCTAATTCATCCTCTTCGTAACAACCTGATCATAACAAACTTTTCAAAACTTGATTAATTGATCTCAAACTCTTCAATCAAGTTTAGAAAGTAGCGAATATTAATCCTTTAACATCATTTGGCTTCAATTAACAACAAAAGTTCATAATTTTGCTGACATTTGTGTTCGAACAACGAAGAACAGTTCGCACTCAAATCTGATGAAAATTCAGATATGAAGGTGTCAAATCACTCAATTGTGATTCAATTCATGTTTCAAATGATGAAACACAACTGAAATCATCAATTAATTGAACAATTGCTATCAAAACACAGATTCAAGTGATTCACAGGTGCTCAAAAGTCGTTTCAAGGTCCAAATCACTGAACCAGAGGCTCTGATACCATTTGATAGGTTCAAATGGATCGATTCTATATTATGATTAAACAATTAACAATTATATGAATAAAGTAATCAACAAATGCAAAGATTCAAAGCAGTTTCTATTGATAGTTGCGAGGATTACAATGTACAATTGAGAGAAAAGTTCAAACGTCTATCTCTGCACAATACACATAATCCTATTTATTCTAAACAAAGAAACTAAAGGAACATATATTACACATAAGTCCCTAAACTATTACAAAAGTAAAATACAAAGACAAATAAAGACAACATGTTAATCTTTCAGAGGTACTAACATTCCCAAACCACTATTGAACCCCCATGCTTATACTATTGAACCCCCATGCTTATATTTTGGTTCAATATTGTTATCCTCATTAGAAGAACCCAAGACCAACAACGCTTGGGTTTCCAATAACAACTAACTTTTCACCTTATGTGCAGGGATGCCCACATGACAAAAATGGAAATATATGGATTGTAGATAGTGGATGCTCCAGGCACATGACGGGAACAGATCTCTTCTTAAATAATTTCAACATGTTGATAGAGGACCTGTTTAGTTTGGAGGTGAAACTGGAGGATACATTGCTGGCAGAGGTGGTGTATCCAATGGTAAGTTAAAAATGACAAAGTAAATTTTGTCAGACAGCTTGAACATAATATGCTAAGTGTTTCTCAATTTTGTGATCAAAAGCACCACATGCTTTTCACAGAACATAAGTGCATTATCCTCAAACCTGGGATGACAATTCCTCAGGAATTGGTGCTTCTTAGATCTCTTAGAAAAGGGGATATGTACAAGCTGGATATGAATCATGCTTCCCTATTGGGAAAAGTATCATGCTTTCTTTCCAAAGCAAATGATGATGAATCAACCCATTGGCATAAAAGAATGTGTCATATTTACTTTAAAACCATGAATAAACTGGTTAAGAATAACTTAATGCATGGTGTGCCTAAAAATGAGTTTTTATGTAAAGACAACTGTGTTGCTTGTCTGAAAGGGAAGCAACATGGAGCATCCCACAAATCTAAAGAAGTTAACTCTATCACCACCCCATTACACTTATTGCACATGGATTTATTTGGTCCCACAAGTATAATGAGCCTTGGAAGAAAATCATATTGCCTTGTGATTATTGATGACTTTACCAGATATAAATGGGTATTCTTTTTAAGAACCAAAGATGAAACTGCTGAAACTTTAAAATCTTTTATTCTTAAAATAGAAAATCAAATAGGTCATAAGGTTAAAATTATTAGAAGTGATTAAGGGACTGATTTTAAGGACGAGGTTCTTGACTTATTTTCTAAACCAAAAGGGATTGCCAGACAATATAGGCCCCTAGAACTCCTTAACAAAATGGTGTTGCTAAGAGGAGAAATCCAACTCTGTACAATACCAGGTTGATGGAGGTAGCAATCGGAAAGAACAGGCAAGTGTTAATGCTGCTCTACAACAAAAAGCTACAGATGATATTTCTGCTACATTCAATCGGTCATTACTGGATGAATGTGAAACCCCAGCCGGTCCAAGTGTTCAGAATCTTGAGCAGAACTCCTCAAATCTAGATCTATCCATGTTATTGGATATGATCCCTAGGCTTAAAATTCACAGCACTCACCCAGCTAAGAGCATCATTGGAGATGTCTCCAAAGGTGTAAGAACAAAGACAAACTCATCATGGAAATGTTTGTTTGTTCTCATAGTTTCTTTCACAGATAGAACCAAGGAAGGTAGTAGAAGCATTGAAGGATAGTAGTTGGGTTAAATCAACGCAGGAGTTGCTTCAATTCAAAAGACAAAAGGTCTGGAACCTATGTCCACTACCATCTAGTCAAGTACCCATAGGCACAATGTGGGTTTTCAGGAACAAAAAGGATGATAGTGGCTTGATTATCTAGAATAAGGCAAGACTTGTAGTTCAAGGTTACACTCAAGAGGAAGGAATTGATTACACTGATGTCTTCATACCTGTTTCAAGACTTGAGGCTGTTAAGATCTTCCTTGCTTATGCTGCATCCAAAAACTTTACTGTTTACCAACTTGATGTCAAGTGTGCTTTTTTATATGGAGATATAGACAGAGAAGTATACGTGTGCCAACCTCCAAGATTTGAAGATCCTCAGTATTCCAACTATGTGCGAAAAGTGGATAAAGCTCTTTGTGGGTTACACCAAGCACCTACATTATGGTATGAGACTTTGTCTTAGTTTCTCTTGAAGAATGGTTACACTCGAGGTACCATTGATAAAACTCTGTTCATAAAGAAGTCTGGAAATAACATTTTACTAGTATATGTTTATGTTAATGACATCATATTTCGTTCCTCAAATGACCAAATGTGTAAGGAATTAGAAAGCATTATGAAGAAGAAATTTCATGAGTTCCATGGGAAAATTAGACTTTTTCCATGGAATCCAGGTAAGGCAAATGAAAGATTGATTCTTAATCAATCAATCTAAATATGTCTATGACATTTTAGAAAGATTCGAAATGAAAGATTGTACGCCACCAAAAAAACCTATACCCAGACATCACAATCTTTGTCCTGACTCTAAGGGGGAGGATATTGATTAACATCAGTATATGGCAATCATTGGGACTCTGATGTATCTCACAACTAGTAGACCTGATATTATGTTTGCCACCTGTATTTATGCAAGATATCAGGTTGCCCCAAAGGTGTCTCACCTAGTTGCTGCCAAGAGGATCCTTAGATACCTTAAAGGAGCTTCCAAGCTGGGTCTCTAGTATCCTAGGAATCAAGATTTTAATCTATGGCTATACTGATAGTGACTATGGAGGCTGTAATATCAATAAGAAATCAACATCAGGTGGATGTCAATTTCTTGGTGGAAGAATAATCTCCTGGCAATGCAAGAAGCAATTGTGTGTTTCAACATCAACTACCGAAGCGAAATACACAGCTGCTGCTAGTTGTTGTGCTCAGTTGCTATGGATTCAAAATCATATATTGGATTACAGCTTCAATTTCATGGAGACTCCTATTCACATTGACAACAAGAGTGCCATCTCCATTACAGAAAATCCGGTCAAGCACTCAACAAAGCACATTGACATCAAGTATCATTTTATTAGAGATATTCATGAGAAAAATCTGATCAGACTAGTCAAAGTTGACTCAAATGAACAATATGTTGATTTGTTTACCAAAGCTTTTGATGAACAAAGATTTTAATATCTGATTATAGCAATTAGGATGATAAATATTGATTAACTTATCTCATATGAAAACGTTTTTCGACATGTCTTTTGTTGGGTTTGATAGAACACAAAAACGAGTTTAACCACTTAAACTTTCTGAAAAACGCAGCGGAATAACAACTTAAAAACCGATTTTATAAGCTGAAAATTATGTTCTTGTGGTGACATATATATGTTTAAAACAAACCCAAAATCAAAGAATCATAATATGTGAATAAGCAAGCTATGAAAATGTGAAAATGTACATAAAATCACAGCTACATTGAGCTGTGATTACTACCTTACAGCAGCAGCCAAAACCGACAGAAAATGGATGTTTAGATGCTAAGAATCGGCCAAGACTTCAAGTGTAGAGGTCCTCAAGCTTGTATACCCCAAGCCCTTTGCTAAACACCTTCTTGTTAGGAAGAACACCACAAGAAATCACTTCAAACTCTCTCCTTATGCTGCTGCCTGGCCGAAGGATTAGAGAGAAAAAAGAGAGGTGATTTTTGTCTATTGCATGTGTGAAAGAGATGGGATTGTTGAGTGTTGGACTAGTAATTAAAATTTGTAGTTTACTAGAAAGTAAAAGACCTCTCATTGGAGAGAGGGGGGCGGCCGAATTGGCCTTCAAATGAAGGATTTCCCCCCAAAACATTATCAAACAATTTTTATAAACTAGTCCCTTATAAGTTGTACGATTAACTTTTAATTGTATAACTTATACACTCTTATATTATTTAATGTTATTTAACTAACATAAATAACACTAAGTAATATTCTTAAACAAAATATCCTAATAAGTTGTTCCATCTCATATGCAACTTATTTAGAAAACCCATTTTCTAAATTGATGTAAATATTTAATTGCATGATCATATCATCAAATAAATATTAATTGGTGTTTGCTAAGCTTGTTATTGGGTATAACCCGACTTGGATCATAACGTACTAACCGCATTAATATTCTACGTGTCTTGGGCACATAGAATCCTACAATCTCCCACTTGCCCAAGATTCATAGAAGATTGATGCAAGCAGTAAATACCGCCTAACAACGGTTTACTACCCTTAATACGCATGACTTATAGCCATTCAATAACATCATCCCGTTCAAGTACCCTACTTGAAATGATTTAGGTGAATCAATCATCTATCCTTTTGTTACAGATGACATGTTAAATCCAAGGACACAGAATGATCATTCCTTGTTGATTTAACTTATCAGGCCTTAGACATCTAACTCTCAACGAATAAGAGGAACAAATTCCATCTTGACCACATACGTTTCTCACAAACACCTCGTGTTATACCTGAACATACCCTTATGTACTGTCCACTATTTCAGGATAGTGAAGAATTAGCTCAAGGTATAATACTTAGTGAATATCAAAACCCAATATGTATCTCAGGTCAGAGGATACCAAATGATATTCGTCTTTACTCAAATTTACTTATGATCAATAAATAAGATTCCATGTAGTAAAATTTGAGATGCGGGTTAGTCCAATATTTGTATCCCATAAATATCTATGAACCTTGGTAGCAACCCATTGTTCTATATTCATCCTTATGAATATCAACCAATCCAAATTCATAATAATCTTACCCTTACACTTGGTGGATCGGACTTCTAATTTGTTTGGGGTAGGAGTCTTAACATAAGCCTCACAACCCCAAACCCTTAAGTATGATAGGGATGGAAATCTTCCATGCCATATCTCAAAAGGTGTCCTTTCCACCTTTTTGGTTGGGGCCATATTTAGAATACGGGCCGCGAAGAGCCAAGCGAAACCCCAAAATGATAGAGGCAATGTGCTTCTAGCCATCATAGATCGGACCATATCCAATAAGGTTTGATTCCTCCTCTCACACACACCATTATGTTGTGGTGTTCCAGGTGGAGTGAGTTATGAGACAATCCCACAACTCCTAAGATAATCTTGAAAAGCATCACTTAGGTATTCACCTCCTCTATCGGTACGGAGAACTTTAATTGACTTGTTGAGTTGATTTTCTAGTTCATTCTTGAAGATTTTGAACATTTCAAAAGCTTCATCTTTGTGCCTTAATAAGTACACATACCCATAGCGACTATAATCGTCGGTAAAGGTAATGAAGTATCTCTCACCATTCCTAGTCATTGGCTTAAAAGGACCACATACATCCGAATGTATGATTCCTAATAAATCTTTTGCCCTTTCGTTAGTTCCACTAAAGGGTGCCTTAGTCATTTTACCTTGTAAACAAGATTCACAAACATCAAATGAATCACATTCATTTGTTTTTAAAAGACCATTTTTTTGAAGTGTTTGTAAACGTTTCTTGTTTATATGACCAAGACGACAATGCCAAAGATAGGTATCACTCAAATTCAACTTGAGTTTCTTGATGTTAGTTTGGTACAACGAACTATTTAAAGTATTTTCATGAACCAATTCATAAATACTATTAATGGGAATAGTTTTAAAATAGAACATACCATTTAAAGAAACAAGAATATCATTTTCAATAAAGGATAATACATAATCATAATGTCTTAGTTGGGATACAGAAATAATGTTCCTAGTCAAACTAGGAGCATACAAAACATTCTTCAAAATAACATCCAAGCCACTTGGAAGTTTTAGGATGTAGTCCCCACGAGCTTCAACTAAGACTTTAGTTCCATTGCCCATGAAGAGGCTAACATCCCCTTGGTTGAAGTCCCTACTTCTTGTGATCCCTTGCAACAAATTGCAAATATGAGTTCCACATCCGGTATCCAATACCCATGTGTTTGAAGATGTAATATTAAGATCAATATGAATCATGTATATTGTACCTGAGGTCTACCCGGCATCCCTCTTGGCTTTCAACTCTTGGAGATGGACAGGACAATTCCTTTCCCAATGTCCTATCTCCCCACACTTGAAGCATGGGTCATTCGTAGCAACCTTTTGCTTCTTCTCTTGTGGTTTTGGTGGCACTCTTGCCACCCCTTTCCCCTTTCCCCAAACAGGTCCCTTACCCTTGGCAACCTTTGCCTTGGGTGCGGGATGAGGCCTTTTATTGTTCCCACCTTCATTGATGGTGAGAACGGGTAAAACCCTTTTACCCATGGCCGCCTCGGTCGTTTTGAGCATTGAGTGAAGCTCACCAATGCTTTTGTCCCATGCATTCATGTTGTAGTTCAACACGAATGTCTCAAACTTCTTGGTAAGGCCATTTAGGATCAAATCCGTGGCCAATTCCTTCGAGACGGGACAATTAAACCTCTCGAGGCGATCAATATGACTTTTCATCTTATGTACATAAGATGAAACAGATTGGTTGTCGTCCATACGACATGCATGGAGTGCTCGAACCGTTTCGAAGCGCTCAACCCTTGCTTGCTGTTAGAACGTTTCCTTCAGCTGGGTTATCATGTCGTAAGCTCCGTGATGTTCATACTCCTTTTGGAGATACGGAGTCATGCTCGCTAGCATGATACAAGACACTTGGACGGAATCCTCAGTGTATTTCAGCCAATCGTTGTAGGCCTCCTCATCATCCTCAGTAGGTTGATCGGGGATAGGGTCGTCTAAAACATATGATCGTCTCTCTTGCTTGAGAACGATTCTTAAGTTTTGATACCAATCAATAAAGTTGTTATGATTTAGACGTTCCTTTTGGAGGATCGCTCGTAATGATTGGTTAGACGCGGATGAGTTATCGTGGTTTTCATTATTGGTGGCCATATACAACTTTTAACAAAGATCTATTTTAGTATTTTCGATATTGCTATTTTTAATAATTAATGCCTTTTAAGGTCATTTTTATATTAAAATCTAGAACCCAACATTACATTTAAATTATGGTTAGGTGACCTTTATCCCACGATTTAAATTAATAAGGTGGTCAACGATTGACGGTTGCAACCATTTGCAACTTCTAGAGGTATGGGATCGACTTTAAACATCATATGTAAAGTCGGCATGTTAATCCCATCAACACCATTTAGAAACCATATTGTAGGTGATCCATTTAACATGGTTTGCAAATCAAGACATCCTACTTACACACACGTGTGAGTTTGCCAAAATGAGTGGTTAGGTGACCTTTATCCCACGAATATGGCATTCTCACCTTAAGTCATAAGTTCCCTCAAAATGGTTAGGTGACCTTTATCCCACTAAGAGTTCCCAAAAGACTTAAGTGTTGTGTAAAAGGACGGTGTTGATCTTGTTTTTATTTTGAATATATAGAGGTTTCATAATTCTAGTTTAGAAAACTCTATGTACTTGTATTTACATGCTTTGAAATACAAGGTACCCTATGGTCATTTGATTAAAACCTATTTTAATCTTTAAAATCATTAAATCATTTTAATAACCTTTTATTAACTTTTAATGATTAAGAACCATCAATTTTATCTTGTTAAGCTTGTTAATTAGTTTGTTATGTATGTCAAAATATCAACCATACAATCAAATAACAAACATTCAACCAAGCATAAACATAAACAACCATATGTGCATAACCATAGCTACTATTGTGACCACACTTGTTTGCCATCATAAGTGTGGTCATTTGGTCTTTCCTAAGGGCTGAATACAACACAAAAATTGAGTTCTTCATAGACCCCCACTTGAACTTGCATCCATATGCTCCAAGTCTTTCTCTTTGTGTCTTCCTCTTGTGCTTCTATCTAGTGCATCTCCATTTACAAAATTTATATCCTAATACAAATTTTCTAATAAAGGAAGTGCACTTAATCTATCTATTACATTTCAAATGAATGAATAAATAAATTACATCCCAAAAAAAGGCACAAAAGAATAATATTACAACCCAAATGAAAACAACCAAAACAACCATACATTCCAAACCAAATCAACATAAGGTCAAGGCTAGGTTATGCACCATCATTAACAAAGATTATATCATCCAAAAATATAATGAAACCCCACTTAAAACCATCCATTCCACTTAAAGTCCATAAAACAAACTTTTTAAAGACCATACAAGCTAGCTATCCACATAACCGGCTCTAGATGCCATTGTTGGGTTTGATAGAACACAAAAACGAGTTTAACTACTTAAACTTTTTGAAAAACGCAGCGGAATAACAACTTAAAAACCGATTTTATAAGCTGAAAATTATGTTCTTATGGTGACATATATATGTTTAAAACAAACCCAAAATCAAAGGATCATAATATGTGAATAAGCAAGCTATGAATATGTGAAAATGTACACAAAATCACAGCTACATTGAGCTGTGATTACTACCTTACAGCAACAGCCAAAACCGAGAGAAAATGGATGTTTAGATGCTAAGAATCGGCCAAGACTTCAAGTGTAGAGGTCCTCAAGCTTGTATACCCCAAGCCCTTTGCTAAACACCTTCTTGTTAGGAAGAACACCACAAGAAATCACTTCAAACTCTCTCCTTATGCTGCTGCCTGGCCGAAGGATTAGAGAGAAAAAAGAGAGGTGATTTTTGTCTATTGCATGTGTGAAAGAGATGGGATTGTTGAGTGTTGGACTAGTAATTAAAATTTGTAGTTTACTAGAAAGTAAAAGACCTCTCATTGGAGAGAGGGGGGCGGCCGAATTGGCCTTCAAATGAAGGATTTCCCCCCAAAACATTATCAAACAATTTTTATAAACTAGTCCCTTATAAGTTGTACAATTAACTTTTAATTGTATAACTTATACACTCTTATATTATATAATGTTATTTAACTATAATAAATAACACTAAGTAATATTCTTAAACAAAATATCCTAATAAGTTGTTCCATCTCATATGCAACTTATTTAGAAAACTCATTTTTTAAATTGGTGTAAATATTTAATTGCATGATCATATCATCAAATAAATATTAATTGGTGTTTGCTAAGCTTGTTATTGGGTATAACCCGACTTGGATCATAACGTACTAACCGCATCAATATTCTACGTGTCTTGGGCACATAGAATCCTACATCTTTGTCTATGTCAAATAAATCTAAGCCCTGGTACAAAAGGTTTTTCTTCCTAATATGCATGACAAGTATATGCTCTTTTGAATAGAAATTTTTCCTCAGAATATATCTTTGTTTATCATCCGAAGGTAATTTTTTCTTAACTTATATTATCTTCGGAAAAATTTTAAGCTTCGACAGTACATTATCAAATCTACATCTGAAACAATAAACTCTTCATTCAGAAACCATTGTTACTCTCGATAGTAAACTTACTTTTGAAAGTAAGTTTGGCTTCAGAAGATATTACACTCGGGAGACGTTTACTCTTGGAAGAAAACTTTATTGTGTCATATAAATCTTTGGGCCCCACTCTGTAAAAAGGTAAAGATTTTATTAATCATGTTGGATATTTAAATACCTTATCCTTACCGCCCCTTTCATGTCATCCCTTCCACTTACCATTTTACCACATTCAAAGATTTATTAATCATGTCATCCCTTCCACTTACCATTTTACCACATTCAAATACTTCTGAACTCTCCCTTTAATCTTTTTACCCTTTTGCAAGCCCTAAGCATTCTTCATTTTCACTCTCAAAAATTTACTCTGTTTTTCCTCAAGAATAGCTTTCAACCCTCAGCACAACCAAGTCGCACTCCTTGACTCTTCAAAGGATGCCGACTTCTCCAAAATCATCCAATTTCTCCTTCAGTCCATGTACTACACCGCCCTCACTATTATCCCCACTGTATACTCCAACCATATGGCTGAATTTTAGGCCAATGGTCAAAGTGCCACTCTAAATGGAGTTAGGGTTATCCAGTCAACAATCTTCGGCGAAAGTTTGATCATCTCTGAACAGACCATCAAAGAACACTTAGAGCTTCATGATGAGGGATCTCCTATCACATTCCCAAAGACAGATTTAGAGGAAACCTATGCCCAGATGGGGTATGGTGGCGATGTAAGCAGGTCAACGGTCTACATGTTCAATTTTTCTTACAACTGGAAGCTCCTGCTTCAAATTGTTCTTCATTGCCTATCCAACAAATCCGAAGGATGGTATCAAATTCCCTATGATCTCGGATGTCTGGTTCATGGATTGGTGAAAGGCCTCAGGTTCAACTACTCCAGATTTACGCTGAATAACCTCAGAGGAAACCTTCAAAGGGAAACCTTCTACATGTATCCCGGGTTCATTCAGTATATTATTAACTGTGAGCTAGATCAAGAGAAGCTTGTCTGTGCAGCTACTCTCTCTATCCCTCCCGTGAGGCTGGCCATTTTCAATGTTCTGAAGAGAGTGTCAACCAACTTCACCGGAGGTGTGTTTCTCTTCTTCCAGGTATGATCGAGCCAATGGCTCCTTGTGACATCCCTGTCAACCCCACAGGTGATGAACCCACACCAACCTTGACCTCTTCCCTACCAATTCTGGTCCCTCGTCCCGTCACACATCTATATTATAGACGTTCCGAGCAAACCCTTATTCAATCTTCTCTGATTAAACAAGCCCCTACTGTTCTATCCAAAAAGACTAGAGTGGAAACATGGGCTCCCACTCAGTCTGAGGTCGAACCTTCCCTCTCCCTTGACCTCAATATGGGCATTGAGTCTCCTTAGTATCAATCCCATGAGCCCCAAACTCAAGCTGAAAGCCCTTAGGGTGACTCACTATACTCCCCTGAGCAACCAATAAGGGACAGCCAAATCATAGGCTCTATGCCTCTAGACATTGATCAAGGTCCCTAGTCTTTAGGTACACCCCTCATATCCTATACTTACATACTTACCGGTACTAATGAGGATTTCATGTATCTCTAATGTCATGATGTTGACTTATCTCTCCTATCCAAAGATCAACTGATCCTAGAGAAACCTCTGACTTCTAGCCCGCATCAGCAAAGCCAAATTGAGGCAAGTCGTACTGATATGGAGGGGACTCATGTAGATTTAGCTGCTACTGCTGAGAGTGTCTCAACGGCTTCTCAGGACAGTAGTAATATTTCTGAGACTAAATCTACGACAACTTTTCCCATTGATATCTTTGAACGGTATATTAGTGAGCAGAGGAATCCAGGGTGCCAAGAAACCACATCTGGTGGTGCAGGTGAACATATAAGTTTTGTTATCTCATCTCCCAGTGATTCTTCTCATGAAGATGAGGGAAGAATGCAACTCATAATTGACTACCTGCTTTCTAAAGTCTCAGACCTTGAGTTCAAGGTTAGGACTTTAGAGACTAGGTCTACCACACAACAACTTAAGATACAATATCTCAATGATCAACTAGCTGAGACATAGATTCAGAGATCTATTAGGCATGTAACAATTCAAGTCTCTCTGACTTCTTCCTCTAGATCATTAAGCTCTCAAGATGATGCTACCCAAAAGGGGGAGAATGTTCAGAGAGAAACACATGAAGAGCAAAGCTTGGCTCTCACAACTATTTCTTCGAAATACCCAGCCTCAGAAGCAACTATTTCCCTGAGCCACTTCCTATCACTTTTCAAGTGCATTCAAAGATGGTCATGGATCTTTATAGATTCCTAACCTTATTCCAACTAAGCTCTACTCTTCAACAACCAACCCCAGATGTTGTTATGGCTTATTTTGGAGCAGAAGAACTTCAAAGGCTAAATGCACCACCTACCACTAATGAAGGAGTTAGTCAACCTAAGATCCACATTGAACCTAAGATTGATTTCGAAGGGGATATGGGGACTGATGGCCCAGTAACTAAATCAGCTGGGACAGGCAGTAAAATTGCTCTAGCTTTCTGAAGCTGAAATGGAAGTAATAGAATGACTATCCTCCCTGTCTGATGATCTAATTATCATAAAGGCAATCCTTTGTAATAACCTGAAAAGTCAAAACGAGTCATCGAGAATAATGGGCTTAATTGTGGGTATTTAATAAAGGAAGAAAAATGGATTATGGGCTAATTAGGTTTATGGACAAGCGCCTAAGTGGATTGAGGCCCATAATCAACCCTTAACCTACCCAAAGCAGCCACCATCTTCTTCATTTCAACCCTAACTCCAAAAATCTGTAGAGAGAGAAAGTAGAGAGAGAAAGTGAAAGAAACACAAGATTTGAAGCTTCTAAGGTCAAGGGATTGAAAATCTGGGTGTTTGTGCATCAAATTTCAAGGAAAGGAGCAACAAACAAGGTAAGAATCGACCTCTAAACCTCTCTGTTGATCAAACCCGGATTCTAGGGTTTTGGGGTTTTAAAAGTCACAAAGAAACACATAAAGGTCTAATTTTTACGTATGAAAACGTGTAAAAAGGTTAGAAATGGTTTCATGGAAGGTAAACCAAGGATTTGGACGTAAAAAGTTAAGATTTTGCGTTAAAAATGGGCTGGTTCGTCATTGATATGCATCCAGCGAAACTGTACCCCGATCCAGCGAAACTGTGCACTCATCCAGCGAAACTATGAAGCGAAACTAAGGGAAGTTCCAGCGGCGAAACTACAGTTTCGCTGATAAGTTCGCCGGTGCCCAGCTGACCCTTAGATATTGCGAAACTAGGAAATTCCAACGGAAGTTGGGCGCTCAAGGCAGCAAATCTGCCCAGCGAAACTGGCAGTGAAACTGCCAGCGAAACGAGCAGCGAAACTGCCAACGAAACTGTGGGCGAAATTATGAGGAAAATGACGTTTTTGTGTATTAACTTTCGTGCAGCTAGAGTATTCGGACTGTAGCTTAAGTAGCTTAGGATTGAAGTTATATAGCTAAGTTCAGGTGAGCTCTAGATCCCCTTATTTAAACGTTTTTCCATGTTTTTTGGGGACTATTATGCATAGTAAACATAAGGTTTTCAAGATAAGGATTTCAAGGTGTTTTAACAAGGAAATACATTTTTCTAAAGTAAAATGTGACATTTAAATAGCTCAAAATAATTTTCGGGCGCGCTGACCCGGCCCCAGCCAGGGGCATTGCTCCTTGGACCCCACTAGGGGCTGCTACCCCTAGGACCCCGGTATCAGGGGCTGCCGCCCCCGAACCCCCGCTATCCCGCGAAGGGTCGGTTATGTGTTATGATGACTAGTACTTGGTATGTTGTGTACTTAATAAGCTAAGTATTATATATATATTAAGTGAAAGATAATACTAATGAGAAGTGGAACTTAACGAATGTTACCCCCGGGCCCGTTTGATGATGAAAGTCTTGCAAGCACTATGATAGACTTCACTTGTGTGAGTCTTACCTATGAAGATGGATCCGTATTCATGAGCGGGCTGTGTGCCTGGCAGTGTGGATCAACTGTCGGGGGTAGCTACCATGAAGATGTGTACCGACAGGGATCGATCAACTGTCGGGGGTAGCTACCATGAAAAATGTGTATCGACGGGGATCGACATTCGTTGTCGATCAACATGGAGCTCTTGCTTTGTGCAATCTCGCCTATGATGAAGTGAAACATAATGAAAGAATGAAAGATAATGAACATGCTTAATGTGATGCAAGTAATGTTTGTAGTATGATGTATGCGTGTTCCTTATATGAAGGATAAAAGATTATATTTTCTTATTTATATAAAACTAGAACTCACTCAGTGTAGCTGACTTTTTATGCATAATAGTGGACAGGTAAGCGCTGATGCTGAGGATGGCACTATGAAGCTACTTAGGGAGATATGGATGGCATTCCTATTAATGAAATCTTTATTGTAATTAATGAACAAGGAATATTTTGTTTACATTTAAAGGACAAATGTATGAGTACAATGGGGTTTTTAAGTTTTAAATGAATGTTTAATTATTTTCCGCTGCAATGTTTTGTTATTAAACTGATTTTATGCTATGAATTGCCAACTGTGAGGTTTCCCGGGAACGGGGCCAAATTTACCGTGGCTTGGTAGGTAGAAGGAGAATTAGACTTACTAGCATTCTCACCTTAGGGGGTAGTCCCTGGATATATCTAGTAATCCTTTTGCCTCAGGCATTACTAAATGAGGTACCAAGTGAGCCATTTCTTCAAATCTAGAAGTATACTCTTTGTGACTTAAACCGCCTGCCTGAAACTGCAAAAACTTGATCTCAATTCTATCCATCTCGCCTTTCGGACAGAACTTTTCTATCACTAATGCTTTAAAAGTTTCCCACGTCATCTGGTTCATGGCGGCCACACCCATGGCCTGTTCTACTGTATCCCACCAATACAAGGCTTCTGCTTGAAAAGAATGCACTGCAAAGCCCACTTTCTGGTCCTCCTTGCATCTACTAAGTTTAAATGCTGCTTCCATCTCTCGTAACCACTTATAAGTTACTACTACATCCTTCTGGCCTTCAAACTTAGGCGGGTCACATTCCTTAAAATGCTTATATGACACTGGTTTCTCCACTATCGGCTCAACAACAACAGGTGGAGGAGTTGGTTGGGACGACGATTCACCACCTTTCCTAAAGTCACTTAACATTTCAGGTAAGGTAGTACGCAACACTCGGGCGACCTCATCACCTATAGCCGCCTTAAGTTCATCACCTGAGATCCTAGCTTCAGGTCTAGAATTTGTATTACTGGTTTCCTCCATCTACGATCAGAAATAAACCATAATCAAATAATGAGTGATACCAGGATGCTGCATATAATGTAAATTGCTCATAACATTGGCCAGGTGTTATCAATTATTTACTTATTCACACCATCCTGCCTCTTCTCATTATCCTTTCACAGTTTATTTCTAACCCTATCTAAACCACAGAATCATGTATACACATAATACTATCCTTCAATCTAGACAATTGCTTTATTTATCAATCAACTAAATTATCACTAACAATTATTTACACAATATTCCACCCCACATCCGGTTGTAGATACTGGCACTTCCCACATTTTCAGTTAAACTTTGAAACAATTAATTGTTCAAATCTCTTTAACTAAGGCTCTGATACCAACTTGTAACACCCTCAATCTCATAACAATATAATATAATAAGGAGGGTGCTACTAGTTGGGTTATAATAATAATTCAGAGACTACAGACGCAGCGGAAATTTTTATATATTAAAAACTGTTTACATCGTTCACAATATTTACAAGACTTTAACCGACATTTCAAAACTTTGTTAAACTTCAAGTACTCCATTCCCAAAACCCAACATTTGTGGCCAGTATCATACACCATAACCGGAAGCTAACTCTGTGGGGGACCATCACGAGCACCTCTATTACTACCTGACATGCATAAGAAAACAAACACAAAATCAGATAAACTGGTGAGTTCTAACATACACCACATTTCAATAACAATAACCCATCAACTGTTACCACACCGAATGATTCATACACACATTCATCAGTCCATTTATTTATCCCAGTATTGATATGCATATTGAATACCCATAAGGTATTTATGGACATCTTTTTGTCAATTTTAATTTGGTGGGTCAAACCTCCACCTCGCGCGTTGACGGGTCAAACCTCCGTCTATAGTTTGGTGGGTCAAACCTCCACCTCGCGCGTTGACGGGTCAAACCTCCGTCTATGGTTGGCGTTGACGGGTCAAACCTCCGTCTATAGTTGGTGGGTCAAACCTCCACCTCGCCATTCACCACAATTTACCACTTTCAACTCTTATTCACATTTTGTATTTATTTATATGCATGCCAGTGCCCGATTTTGTCAAACAACATTTATCAAACGGCAT
This sequence comes from Flaveria linearis, assembly GCA_024085815.1. NCBI lineage: Eukaryota > Viridiplantae > Streptophyta > Magnoliopsida > Asterales > Asteraceae > Flaveria > Flaveria linearis. The sequence continues at coordinate 28,885,310 of CM044016.1, read as the reverse complement.
TAACACATGAAAAGGGCAATTAAAACTCACCTTAATGCTTTCAGCAAGTGTTTACCAATCCAAATACACTAGGGCAGCTAAAACTTCTCATTCTCAAAGCAAATCTAAAACAACAACCCTAACTTAGTCAAATCACCCCTAGCTGACCACTTCACACGACTAAGGCTATGCGACTGGACTCATTCGTACGACTGAACATGCGACTGAGCTTAGTCGTATGAATGGACCATACGACAGAGGTGCGAATGAGCTATAACAAGGTTTGTGCGAATGACCTCCATTCGTGCGATTGGTTCATGCAACCGAACTTCAGTCGCACGTTTGAACAATGCGATTGACTCAGTCGCACGAATGGGTCACGCGACTGGGCTCATTCGCCTGAAACGGATCAGCAGCTGTGTTCTTGACATATTTGATCCAAAAACTCGAGTTTTAACCATTTAGATTATGCCATATTCACAACAGAACATATACACTTTATTTTCAACCGTTTCGGGTCCTTATTTCATCAAACTTCACTGAAACTAGGATCCGAACCCTCACTTTTTAGCTTAACAGAAAAATTGAACAAAATCCCAGATTTAAAACATGTTTTTGGATCAATTTCAACCACCTACACAGCTTAACATATTCAAGAATCGATCCGTACCAAGCGAAACTTACCGAAACGGAGTTAGCTTAGTCGATTTGGCAAGAACAGGGTGTTTGGGTTCGAAAGGAACAAGGGGATGAGACTACTGCAGATAAAATCTGCTTTTGAACACCCTTAACCACCCTACTTATCCTACATGCCAATTTTAGCCGCCATACTCAGTCGTACGACTGGACCCATTCGCACGGCTCAATCGTACGACTGAGCCCATACGCCCGTCATTCGTGCGATTGGGCCTCATTCGTACGCATGGCGTGCGACTGGACACTAATCCTAATTAAATAAATTAATATGAACTTTTGGATGTTCCAAGTCTACCCACCTTATTTAAGGTTTCGTCCTCGAAACCTAATTAAAAAAGTAGGGGTAGTTTCGCCTCATCTCTTCTTCTGGTTCCCAGGTTGACTCAGATCCCTGGTGATGTGCCCACTGCACCCGGACTAAGCTAATGCTCTTATTTCTAAGTTTCTTCTCCTTACGATCTATAATGGCCACAGGCTGTTCAACATAATTGAGCTTCTCATCAACCTCAATATCATCTAACGGTACATATTGAGTTTCATTAGCTAAGCATTTTCGTAACTGGGAGACGTGGAAGGTTGGATGAATAGCACTTAATTCTTCAGGTAGATCTAATTTATATGCTACATACTCCACTTTCTCTATTATTCGGAAAGGCTCAATAAAACGTGGACTTAGCTTGCCCCTCTTTCTAAATCGAATAATGCCCTTCCATGGAGAAACTTTCAACAAAACAAAATCCCCAACTTTAAATTCTAATGGTTTTCTTCTACGATCTGCATACGATTTCTGCCTGCTTTTCGCCTCTCTAATACGATTCTTAACTACTTCAAATTTTGATATTGTTTCCTCAACTATTTCACTATTCCCCAATTCACGTTGCCCTATATCTCCCCAATAAAGTGGAGTTCTGCACTTTCTTCCATGCAACATCTCAAACGGAGACATTTAAAGAGTAGCTTGATAACTGTTGTTGTATGCAAATTCAGCTAAAGGAAGATGACTATCCCAGCTACCTCCAAAATCTATACTACATGCCCGTAGCATATCCTCCAATGTCTGAATAGTTCTTTCACTTTGACCATCTGTCTGGGGATGATAGGCTGTACTAAAGTAAAGTTTAGTCCCCATTGCTTCGTGAAATTTTCTCCAATACCTGGAGGTAAATCTGGCATCTCTATCAGACGTGATACTTTTCGGAACTCCATGCAATCTAACTATCTCTTTAGTAAAGATATCAGCTAACTTTTCCACCGAATAAGTTTCCCGTATTGGTAGAAATAAAGCACTCTTGGTTAGCTGATCTACCACTACCCAAATAGTATCATAACCTTTTGGTGTACGGGACAACTTCGTTATAAAATCCATAGTCAAATCATCCCACTTCCAAACTGGAATGGCTAATGGCTGCAATAATCCATAAGGTTTTTGATGTTCAGCTTTCACTTGGGCGCAAGTCAAACATCTATTTACATACTGCATCACATTAAATTTCATCCCTGGCCACCAATAATCATGCTTTAAATCTTGATACATTTTAGTCATGCCTGGGTGAATGGAATACCTAGATTTATGAGCTTCATCTAGTACCCTATCGCGTAAAGCCAACGGAACCCACATTCGACCAAATCTGATTTTAACACCATGACTATTTTCTTCTAAATATTTTTCTTGACCAACCATTCTTTCTCTCTTAATGTTTTCTTCTTTTAATGCTTCCAGTTGGGCTTCTTTCAGCTGTTGCATAAAATCAGGAGTAATTACAAGTTTATACGCCTTAACCTTAATCGGTTCGTACTTCTCCTTTCTGCTCAATGCATCAGCAACCACATTTGCTTTCCCGGGGTGATACAAAATTTCACAATTATAATCTTTGATTAACTCCAACCATCGCCTTTGTCTCATATTCAAATCTTTTTTGCTTAAAGAAGTACTTCAGGCTCTTATGATCAGTAAAGATGGTACACCTCACTCCATATAAGTAATGTCGCCATATCTTAAGAGCAAAAACTACAGCTGCTAGTTCTAAATCGTGGGTTGGGTAATTAACTTCATGGGTTTTCAACTGTCTAGAAGCATAAGCAATAACTCTCCCACGTTGCATTAAAACACACCCCAATCCCTGATATGATGCATCAGAATATATCACTAAATCATCTACACCTTCTAGTATTGCCAATACTGGAGTTTGTGTTAATCGGTTCTTCAGTTCCTGAAAAGTAACTTCCTGTTCTTTATTCCATTCATACTTAACGTCTTTTCGAGTTAATTTCGTCAATGGAGAAGCAATTTTAGCAAAATCCTGAATGAATCTCCTATAGTATCCTGCCAGTCCTAAGAAACTACGAATTTCTGAAGGACTTTTAGGAATCTCCCAATTCATCACGGCCTCAATCTTCGCAGGATCCACCAATATTCCATTCGCATTCACCACATGGCCCAAAAATTGCACTTCCCTTAGCCAAAATTCACACTTCAAGAATTTTGCATACAACTTATTCTTTCTCAAGGTTTCCAATACTTCTCGAATGTGACAAGCATGATCTCCTTCGTTCTTAGAATAGATCAAAATATCATCTATAAACACAATTACCGATTTATCCAGCATCGGTCTACATACCCGGTTCATCAAATCCATGAATGCAGCAGGAGCATTCGTTAACCCGAATGACATTACCAAAATTTATAATGCCATATCACGTGCGAAAAGCTGTTTTTGGTATGTCTTCTTCTTTTACCTTTAACTGATGATACTCGGATCTAAGATCTATCTTTGAGAACCAATTAGCACCTTGGAGTTGATCAAACAAATCGTCTATACGAGGTAATGGGTATTTATTCTTAACAGTTAGCTTGTTTAGTTCTCTATAATCTATGCACATCCTCAAACTGCTATCCTTCTTCTTTACAAACAGAACTGGAGCACCCCACGGCGAAGTGCTTGGTCGAATAAAACCTTTGTCTAATAATTCCTGTAATTGCTTCAGAAGTTCCTTCAGCTCAACCGGTGCAAGTCTATAAGGGGTTTTAGCGACAGGTTTTGCTTCAGGTACTAAGTCAATTCTAAACTCAATTTCTCTATCAGGAGGTATACCAGGTAGATCCTCAGGAAATACATCGGGGAAATCACAAACCACTGGAACATCTTCTAATTTCTTCGTCTTCTTAGCAGTATCAACTACATATGCCAAAAATGACTCGCAACCCTTACCCAATAATTTCTCAGCCTTAATCATAGATATGACCTTCACCACAATGTCATGATCATCACCAAAAACCGTTACCAGATTACCATCTGGTGCTCGCAACACAATCATCTTTCTTTTGCATATTATCTGAGCCTCAAACGTAGATAACCAGTCCATTCCCAATACTACATCAAAACCTCCTAACTTCATCATGTGTAATCTAGCAGGAAATTTTACACCTTCTAGTTCGACAAAACAATCATCTATTACCTCACTAACAACTATAAATTCATTAGAGGCAGTTTCTACTGAAAAGGCAACATCTAGCTTTGATGGTTTAACTTTTATTAAGGCATGGAATTTTATTGATATAAAACTTCTATTAGATCCCGAATCAAATAAAATTCTAGCTGGTACATCATTAACAAGAAACGTACCCGACACGACATCTGGTAATGCCTTAGCCTCCTCCGTAGTTATTGTAAATGCTCTCCCCGCAGTACCGCTACTACCACTCGCACTGACTTTACTCGGTCCTCCCACTGCACGAATAGGGACCGGTCCAGGTCTAAACTTTGGACATTCACATTTCATATGTCCCATCTCCCCGCATTCATAACACCGAAGTTCTGGACATCTGGAAACGAAATGTCCAGGCTTCCCACATTTACGACATGCCGGGTGATTCAATCTACATTCTCCTCTATGAAACTTCCCACATCTATTACACCGAGGAGGGGGACCTACAAAGCCCCTAGCATTAAACTTTCTCTTCTGCGGCCCACTCTGTCCATACATAGGCCTAGAACTCAGTGAAGTTTTCTGATGACTAACCACTTCTTCTTTCACCACAGGTTTCTTGACTCAGCAACTTCCTCATACATGTCCGCAGCCAAATTTACCGTGGCTTGGTAGGTAGAAGGAGAATTAGACTTTACTAGCATTCTCACCTTAGGGGTAGTCCCTGGATATATCTAGTAATCCTTTTCGCCTCAGGCATTACTAAATGAGGTACCAAGCGAGCCATTTCTTCAAATCTAGAAGTATACTCTTTATGACTCAAACCGCCTGCCTGAAACTGCAAAAACTTGATCTCAATTCTGTCCATCTCGCCTTTCGGACAGAACTTTTCTATCACTAAGGCTTTAAAAGTTTCCCACGTCATCTGGTTCACGGCGGCCTCACCCATGGCCTGTTCTACTGTATCCCACCAATACAAGGCTTCTGCTTGAAAAGAATGCACTGCAAAGCCCACTTTCTGGTCCTTCTTGCATCTACTAAGTTTAAACGCTGCTTCCATCTCTCGTAACCACTTATAAGTTACTACTACATCCTTCTGGCCTTCAAACTTAGGCGGGTCACATTCCTTAAAATGCTTATATGACACTGGTTTCTCCACTATCGGCTCAACAACAACAGGTGGAGGAGTTGGTTGGGACGACGATTCACCACCTTTCCTAAAGTCACTTAACATTTCAGGTAAGGTAGTACGCAACACTAGGGCGACCTCATCACCTATAGCCGCCTTAAGTTCATCACCTGAGATCCTAGCTTCTGGTCTAGAATTTGTATTACTAGTTTCCTCCATCTACGATCAGAAATAAACCATAATCAAATAATGAGTGATACCAGGATGCTGCATATAATGTAAATTGCTCATAACATTGTCCAGGTGTTATCAATTATTTACTTATTCACACCATCCTGCCTCTTCTTATTATCCTTTCACAGTTTATTTCTAACCCTATCTAAACCACAGAATCATGTATACACACAATACTATCCTTCAATCTAGACAATTGCTTTTATTTATCAATCGAATAAATTATCACTAACAATTATTTACACAATATTCCACCCCACTTCCGGTTGTAGATACTGGCACTTCCCACATTTTCAGTTAAACTTTGAAACAATTAATTGTTCAAATCTCTTTAACTAAGGCTCTGATACCAACTTGTAACACCCTCAATCTCATAACAATATAATATAATAAGGAGGGTGCTACTAGTTGGGTTATAATAATAATTCAGAGACTACAGACGCAGCGGAAATTTTTATATATTAAAAACTGTTTACATCGTTCACAATATTTACAAGACTTTAACCGACATTTCAAAACTTTGTTAAACTTCAAGTACTCCATTCCCAAAACCCAACATTTGTGGCCAGTATCATACACCATAACCGGAAGCTAACTCTGTGGGGGACCATCACGAGCACCTCTATTACTACCTGACATGCATAAGAAAACAAACACAAAATCAGATAAACTGGTGAGTTCTAACATACACCACATTTCAATAACAATAACCCATCAACTGTTACCACACCGAATGATTCATACACACATTCATCAGTCCATTTATTTATCCTAGTATTGATATGCATATCGAATACCCATAAGGTATTTATGGACATCTTTTTGTCAATTTTAATTTGGTGGGTCAAACCTCCACCTCGCGCGTTGACGGGTCAAACCTCCGTCTATAGTTTGGTGGGTCAAACCTCCACCTCGCGCGTTGACGGGTCAAACCTCTATCTATGGTTGGCGTTGACGGGTCAAACCTCCGTCTATAGTTGGTGGGTCAAACCTCCACCTCGCCATTCACCACAATTTACCACTTTCAACTCTTATTCATATTTTGTATTTATTTATATGCATGCCAGTGCCCGATTTTGTCAAACAACATTTATCAAACGGCATTAACACATGAAAAGGGCAATTAGAACTCACCTTAATGCTTTCAGCAAGTGTTTACCAATCCAAATACACTAGGGCAGCTAAAACTTCTCATTCTCAAAGCAAATCTAAAACAACAACCCTAACTTAGTCAAATCACCCCTAGCTGACCACTTCACACGACTAAGGCTATGCGACTGGACTCATTCGTACGACTGAACATGCGACTGAGCTTAGTCGTATGAATGGACCATACGACAGAGGTGCGAATGAGCTATAACAAGGTTTGTGCGAATGACCTCCATTCGTGCGATTGGTTCATGCGACCGAACTTCAGTCGCACGTTTGAACAATGCAATTGACTCAGTCGCACGAATGGGTCACGCGACTGGGCTCATTCGCCTGAAACGGATCAGCAGCTGTGTTCTTGACATATTTGATCCAAAAACTCGAGTTTTAACCGTTTAGATTATGCCATATTCACAACATAACATATACACTTTATTTACAACCGTTTCGGGTCCTTATTTCATCAAACTTCACTGAAACTAGGATCCGAACCCTCACTTTTTAGCTTAACAGAAAAATTGAACAAAATCCCAGATTTAAAACATGTTTTTGGATCAATTTCAACCACCTACACAGCTTAACATATTCAAGAATCGATCCGTACCAGGCGAAACTCACCGAAGCGGAGTTAGCTTAGTCGATTTGGCAAGAACAGGGTGTTTGGGTTCAAAAGGAACAAGGGGATGCGACTACTGCAGATAAAATCTGCTTTTGAACACCCTTAACCACCCTACTTATCCTACATGCCTATTTTAGCCGCCATACTCAGTCGTACGACTGGACCCATTCGCACGGCTCAATCGTACGACTGAGCCCATACGCCCGTCATTCGTGCGATTGGGCCTCATCGTACGCATGGCGTGCGACTGAACACTAATCCTAATTAAATAAATTAATATTGAACTTTTGGATGTTACAAGCTACATGCCATCAGGTAAAATATTTCAAGTGAACTGGCAATACGTGCGTGTGCTATTTGTTTTATATGCGTGTAGATTTGAATACTGACATGTGTTAGGATAGTGATTGCTTGGGACAGGAGGGTAAGGTAAGTAGTTAATCACACTTGGCTACTGTAATTAAGGACTTACCATACTTGTAATGATCTAAGCAATTAACTTGAATGACCATTTCGGTGTTTAAATCTTATAGGAATTAGATATGGCGGGTAGGAAAACTGGGAAGGCTACATGTGGACGTCTCGAGGTGGTCGTGCTACCACACCACGCGTCACCCGGAGCAAAGCTAAGGCTCCCAAGACTGTTCATGAGGAGTCAGACCTCCATAGTCAACCAGAGGGTGAGGGATCAGCCACCCTCAAATCCACTGTGAAGGAGGCTATTGCCGATGAAGTCTACAATGTCATGCAAGATGTCTTACCCTCGGTGGTGAATGAGGTGCTCAAAGCGGTTAAGGATGGAGAGAAAGCTGATAAGAAGGAGAAGGAAAATGAAAAGAATTCTGGAAGGTCCACTGGGAGGACGGAGGAAACTGAAGAGGAGCCATCAAACCCTAAGGTGGTAATCCATGATGACGACAGTGATGAGGAGGCTGAGAGGGAGACGACTAGGGGGTGCAACTATGGGGCATTTCAAAGGTGCAAGCCCCCGACCTTCGACGGTAACGGCAATGCTACTGCCGCTCATTGTTGGATCAGAGAGATGGAAGCGGTACTGGAAATTAGTGAATGCCGCGAAGATCAGAAGGTTAAGTTCGCCACTCATTCCCTCATCGACTCAGCGTTGTGCTGGTGGGACAATATTGTCCAGGCTGAAGGAAAGCGGTCGATAGCCAAACTGAGGCGGTCCGAGTTAAAGGAGTTGGTGCTGGAGGAGTATTGTCCCCATCGGGAATTAGACAAGATTGAAAAGAATTCTTGTATTTGGGGGCTGGGAGCATGACCCATCAAGATTATACCTCCAAGTTCAATGAACTTGCAAGACTTGTGCCAGACATGGTAACACCTGCATCCGAGAAGATCAAAAGATACATGCAGGGTTTGCCCGTGGATATCAGGAGGCACATGATTGCGGCTAGACCAGGCACGTTTAGGTCTGTGGTGGATTTAGCTGGGAGGTTGTACGATGAGAGGGACCCAATACCTGTGCAGAAGAAGGGGAGAAATGGAGTGGGAACAAGAATGGAAATGGGAAGAGGTTCGGAGGTGATAACTTCAGGGGTGGAGAGAAGAGGATGAGAGCTAGGATCAATCAGGGAGACAGGGAAATACAGGTGAAGGGGGTGCCTGTAGAAAATGTGGAAAACGCCATTTTGGGGAGTGTAGAGTTGGGACTGGAAAGTGTTTTAAATGTGGGGGTGAGGGTCACTATGCTAGAGATTGCAAGGCGGTGAAGTGTTACCAGTATGGCGAGATAGGACATACGGAGAGGGACTGCAAGAAAGGGAAATCAGGAGGATCGGGAGCGGTTAAGGCTGGACATAAGGAAAAGGGTGACGGTTCAAAGGCAAAGGCAAGGGCGTTCAACATAACCTGTAAGGAGGCCAGGGCAGATCAAGAAGTAGTTTCAGGTATGTTTCTGGTGGATCACGAATATGCTTCTGTGCTCTTTGATTCTGGTGCTACTAGGAGTTTTGTGTCTACTGCCTTTTGTCGTCTATTGCATGATAAGAGTAGAAAGATAGACGAGCCCTTTTATGTAGAAACAGCCATTGGTAAGTCCACTAAGATAACTGAAGTGATTGAGGATTGCCTGATTGAGTTAGAAGATTGTAAGTTCCCTGCTAGGTTGCATGTTATGGCCTTAGGAGGTTTCGATGTGGTGTTAGGCATGGATTGGTTAGCTAGCTATGAAGCCAATATTGTATGTAGCAAGAAAATAATTCGTCTAACAGCGCCCGATGGTAGTTCTGTTACTGTTCGTGGGGATAAGGTGTGCTGTGTGCCGAAGATCGTGTCGATGATCATAGCTGAAAAGTACATGAGACGTGGGTGTAGCGCTTACTTGGCCTACGTAAAAGATGTGGACGCGCCAGAGCCACGATTATCAGACGTGCCGGTAGTGCGTGAGTTTCCTGACGTCTTTCCTGAAGACCTGATTGGTGTGCCGCCGGACCGCGAAATCGAATTCCAGATTGATTTGCTACCGGGAGCACAACCCGTCGCAAAAGCCCATATTGATTAGCTCCTTCAGAGATGGTAGAACTGAAGGACCAGTTACAAGATTTATTGGATAAGGGTTTCATCCGGCCGAGTATCTCTCCATGGGGTGCTCCAGTTTTATTCGTCAAGAAGAAGGATGGTAGCATGCGGATGTGCATTGACTATCGCGAGCTCAATAAGCTGACCGTAAAGAATCGGTACCCGTTACCAAGGATCGACGACTTGTTCGATCAACTTCAGGGTGCCAGCTAGTTTTCAAGGATAGACCTGCGGTCTGGTTACCACCAACTGAAGGTGAAAGAACAAGATATTCCTAAAACAGCTTCCGTGCGCATTATGGACACTACGAATTTCTCGTAATGTCCTTTGGTTTAACCAACACGCCAGCTGCTTTTATGGACCTTATGAATCGGGTATGTCGGCCTATGTTGGATAGATCAGTAATAGTATTCATCGATGATATTTTGATCTATTCAAAAGTGAAGAAGAACATGCCGATCATATTCGAGAGGTGTTAGAGACACTCAGAAGTGAGAAGTTATATGCTAAGTTCTCTAAATGTGCATTTTGGCTTCGCGAAGTTCAATTTATGGGTCATGCGGTTAATCCGAGGGGATCAGGGTGGATCCTGCGAAGGTTGAAGCGGTAATGCAATGGGAACCTCCAAAGACGCCAACTGAGATTCGCAGTTTCTTAGGTATGGCAGGTTACTATAGGAGGTTTATCCAGGATTTCTCCAAGATAGCTTCTCCTTTGACTAAGCTGACCCGGAAGGACGTGAAGTATGAATGGGGTCCTGATCAGGAGAACGCCTTCCTAGAACTAAAGATGAGATTAACGCAAGCCCCTGTCCTGACGCTACCTGAGGGGAACGAGGACCTGGTAGTCTACTCGGATGCCTCATATGCAGGATTGGGTTGCGTGTTGATGCAACGAGGGAAGGTGATAGCCTATGCTTCTAGACAATTAAAAGCCCACGAGGCCAATTATCCTACCCATGATTTGGAGTTGGCCGCGGTGGTGTTTGCGTTGAAGATTTGGAGGCACTACCTGTATGGGGTGAAGTGCACCATCTTCACTGATCATAAGAGTCTGAAATATTTCTTTGAACAAAAGGAACTCAACATGAGGCAGAGGAGGTGGTTGGAATTGATCAAAGATTATGACTGCGAAATTCACTACCATCCAGGCAAGGCCAATGTGGTTGCTGACGCCCTTAGCAGGAAAGGACGACCTGAACCAATTCGGGTCGGGGCTTACCAAATAATCATGACGCCTGATGTTATGAAACAGGTGAGGGAGTTTCAGGATGAAGCATTAAGAGAAGACAGAGTCAACTCTGAAAGAATGAAAGGGCAGGTTTCAGATTTGGGGGAAAACACCCTGGGTGTTAGAACCCGATCTGGGCGGATGTGGATCCCTCTCTATAGGGATTTGAGGGGGAAGATCATGGATGAGGCTCACAAAACTTGCTATTCCATTCATCCTGGTGCCACAAAAATGTACCAAGATCTGAAGAAAGATTACTGGTGGCCAGGAATGAAGCGAGATGTGGCTAAGTACGTAAGCAAGTGCTTGACTTGTCTGCAAGTGAAGGCAGAGCACCAAAAGCCATATGGAAAGATCCAGCCTTTGGATATCCCCGAATGGAAATGGGAACACATCACAATGGACTTCATCACGAAGCTACCTCACACGGCGAGAGGAAGCGACGCGATCTGGGTGATTGTTGACGTCTAACAAAGAGCGCCCATTTCCTACCAATTCGTGAGACGTATTCCTCTGAGAGATTGGCAGAGCTATTTATCAAGGAGATCGTGGCTCGACATGGCGTGCCAGTGTCTATCGTTTCGGATAGGGACACGCGATTTACGTCCAAGTTCTGGAAGAGGTTTCACAACTCAATGGGGACTAGACTGCATATTAGTACGGCTTACCACCCCCAAACGGATGGTCAGTCGGAAAGAACGATTCAAAAGTTAGAAGACATGCTGCGAGCATGTGTAATCGACTTTGGAGGAAGTTGGGATGAGACTTACCGTTGGCGGAATCTTATATAATAATAGTTACCATGCCAGCATTGGTATGCCCCCTTACGAAATGTTGTATGGTAGAAGTGTAGAACGCCCGTGTCTTGGGGTGACATCGGGCAAAAAGAATTGGGGAGTCTCGAAGTGATTGAGGTCATAATCGAGAAGTTAGATAAAATTAAGGCATTCATGAAAGCCGCAAAGGACCGCCAGAAGTCTTATGCCGATAAGAGGCGTAGACCTATAGAATTTGAGGTTGGTGACAAGGTTATGCTCAAAGTATCGCCTTGGAAAGGGATCATTAGGTTTCGAAAAAGGGGAAAGCTAAGCCCAAGGTTCATAGGGCCATTCCGTATTATCGCAAGGGTAGGGGAGGTGGCCTACAAACTAGAATTACCTGATGAGTTGAGTGGAATTCACCCTACGTTCCATGTATCTCATCTTAGGAAATGTCTAGCAGACGATGATGTATTTGTACCATTAGAGGACATTGAAGTTGACAAGCGACTGAATTATGTAGAGCAGCCAGTGGCCATCCTGGATCAGAAAGAGAAGCGCTTACGTAATAAAGTAGTTCCGCTAGTACGAGTACAGTGGAAACACAGAAGAAGATCAGAATCTACGTGGGAGACCGAGGAAGAGATGAGGAGATTTTATCCCCAGTTGTTTGATGACTGACAGGTTTCGAGGACGAAACCTAAATAAGTGGGGGAGACTTGTAACACACCGAAAAGTCAAAACGAGTCATCGAGAATAATGGGCTTAATTGTGGGTATTTAATAAAGGAAGAAAAATGGATTATGGGCAAATTAGGTTTATGGATAAGAGCCTAAGTGGATTGAGGCCCATAATCAGCCCTTAACCTACCCAAAGCCACCATCTTCTTCATTTCAACCCTAACTCCAAAAATTTATAGAGAGAGAAAGTAGAGAGAGAAAGTGAAAGAAACACAAGATTTGAAGCTTCTAAGGTCAAGGGATTGAAGATCTGGGTGTTTGTGCATCAAATCTCAAGGAAAGGAGCAACAAACAAGGTAAGAATCGATCTCTAAACCTCTCTGTTGATCAAACCTGGATTCTAGGGTTTTGGGGTTTTAAAAGTCACAAAGAAACACATAAAGGTCGAATTTTTACGTATGAAAACGTGTAAAAAGGTTAGAAATGGTTTCATGGAAGGTAAACCAAGGATTTGGACGTAAAAAGTTAAGATTTTGGGTTAAAAACGGGCTGGTTCGTCATTGATATGCATCCAGCGAAACTATGCCCCGATCCAGCAAAACTGTGCACTCATCCAGCGAAACTATGAAGCGAAACTAAGGGAAGTTCCAGCGAAACTACAGTTTCGCTAGGGCGAAACTACAGTTTCGCTGATAAGTTCGCCGGTGCCCAGGTTGACCCTTAGATATTGCAAAACTAGGAAATTCCAACAGAAGTTGGGCGCTCAAGGCAGCGAATCTGCCCAGCGAAACTGGCAGCGAAACTGTGGGTGAAATTATGAGGAAAAGACGTTTTTATGTATTAACTTTCGTGCAGCTAGAGTATTCGGACTAGCTTAAGTAGCTTAGGATTGAAGTTATATAGCTAAGTTCAGGTGAGTTCTAGATCCCCTTATTTAAATGTTTTTCCATGTTTTTGGGGGCTATTATGCATAGTAAACATAAGATTTTCAAGATAAGGATTTCAAGGTGTTTTAACAAGGAAATACATTTTTCTAAAGTAAAATGTGACATTTAAATAGCTCAAAATAATTTCGGGCGCTGACCTGGCAGCCCGGCCCCAGCCAGGGGCATTGCTCCTTGGACCCCACTAGGGGCTGCTACCCCTAGGACCTCGGTATCAGGGGCTGCCGCCCCGAACCCCGCTGTCCCGCGGAGGGTCGGTTACGTGTTATGATGACTAGTACTTGGTATGTTGTGTACTTAATAAGCTAAGTATTATATATATATTAAGTGAAAGATAATACTAATGAGAAGTGGAACTTAACAAATGTTACCCCCGGGCACTACGAAGCTACTTGGGGAGATATGGATGGCATTCCTGTTAATGAAATCTTTATTGTAATTAATGAACAAGGAATATGTTTTGTTTACATTTAAAGGACAAATGTATGAGTACAATGGGGTTTTTAAGTTTTAAATGAATGTTAATTATTTTCCGCTACAATGTTTTGTTATTAAACTGATTTTATGCTATGAATTGCCAACTGTGAGGTTTTCCGGAAACGGGGCCTTACAAATCCTTAAATTACCCTCTGAGATAAACATTGACGACCCTCTAACAATTCCTCATGAACAACCATCTATTCTACATAAGCTCAGCTCACCTTTTATCAACCTGAATCATCCACAACTGAGTCTCCAAATGATCAAGCTTTCGTAGACACCAAAGGCAAAAGAAAATGTCTGATGAAGAACTTTTAGAAGAAGAAAGGTTGGAGAAGCTTAAAAGAAAAGGAAGACTCCCCACTGAAAGCTCCTAGCTGCAAGTAGCAAGGCAGTTGTGGTGTCTCAGGAGGCCATCATCCAGAAAAAGAGAGTAGAGATAATTGACAATCTTGTCAATCTTAGAGTAGCAAATGAAGATATGCTCCTCATACCACTTGAGGAGCTGGTAGAACTAGAAAAGGCAACCCTAGTACAAAAGGAACAAGATGAAGTAGCAAGGTTGGCCTTAGAGGAAGAGGAAAAGAGGAAGAGGAAAAGAGGAAGAAAGAGGAAGCTGAACAGTAGCTGAGAGAAGAAAGTATAGCTTTCTTAAACTCAAGGGGGTACTCCTTTGAGAAACTAGCTCCTCATGACAATAACATGATCTTGTTGCTTGTCAACAAAGAACAATCAACCATCCACCCATCTCCCAAACCATCCTCTGAGTCAGGTAAACGTTTGACCTAGGAGGAATTCAAGGAAATCAAGCAAAAGCTCATCAAGTGTACCACTCTAAGCAATATCTCTTGTGATGAGGTGTGACATCCGTCACTCTCAAATCCGTTAATTAACACGAAACTCGTTATCAATTGATTATTCATTTATTTTGTGTATGCGTAATTAATACGTTTATGATTGTGTCTTTGACGTTGTAAGCTAGACACATTCAACTCGAACCAATGAAATAATGGATTGATCACTATTATATAATATTATCGATATATCATTATCATTATCATCATCATCATCATCATCATCATCATCATCATTATTATTATTATTATTATTATTATTATTATTATATTATTATTAGTAGTAGTAGTAGTAGTAGTAGTAGTATTAATATTAGTATTAGTATTATTATTATTAGTATTATTATTATAGTATTATTATTATTACATTCTTGTAAAAACTTATCGTATCGCTCTTACGACGCGGCAAATATTGAACGCGCTAACATCATTTTACGTCGTGTCTTAGCCCGTGTATAGACTTTTCCTATATCGGTTCATTAAGGTTATATTTTAAACTTTGGGTTAAATAAAAATAGGAATGAAAAGTCGAGGGTTTAAAATAAATATTTTTTAAACTAAAAGGAATTAATTCCTAAATAGTCTAGGGGCCTAGTTGTAAATATCAGTATATATATATACAAATGCATGAAAACCGTCGATTGAACACCAATTCACAACCCTACGGCCGTCACCGTTTCTCAGTCGTTTCACCACCGATATCAGCCCCATTTTGCCGCCGTTAGCCGTCGTTTGTTGCCATCGTCTCGCCGTTTACTCGATTCGTAAGTAACCGATCACAACGTCCCTCGTTTCGTTTCGTCTCGTGAAGTTCGGTTTCGTTGGGGTTTGGGTGATACGTACGAATGTATGTGTTTGCTTGTGCGTATGTGTTTGTATGTATGTATGTATGTATATGTACTGTGCGTGTATATATGTATATATGTTGTGCGTGTATGTATATGTGTGTTTTGCCCGTGCATGTTCATATATGTGTGTGGGTGCAGCCGTGTATATAGATATGTGCGTTGTATCCCGATTGCATATATACATATAGGTATGCGATTATGTGTGTATATATGTGTGATTTCAGCACATATATACACCCTGCTCTTGAGTGGGATATACTGGGTTTGTTTGTTTGTTTGTTTATATGTGTCATTTCAGCATGTATACATATATATATGACTGTGTATGTATATGTGTGCGGTTATGTGTGTATATATATGTGATTTCAGCATGTATACATATAATATATGGTTGTGTATGTATATGTATGCGGTTATGTGTGTATATATATGTGATTCAGCATGATACATGTGATACATATATATATGGTTGCGTATGTAAATGTATGCGGTTATGTGTATATATATGTGATTCGGTATGTATATATATGTTTGTGTGCGTGCTGCGTGCGTCAGGTATGTATATATATTTGTGTGTATGCTGCGTAATATATATATATATATATATATATATATATATATATATATATATATATATATATGAGTGTGTTTTGCCGCAAGAAGCATACACAGCAGCGCTGTGTACGTTATTGTATGTGTGTGTTGCACGTTAATGTGTGTGTGCATATGTATATATATGTGTGTTTGTGTTGGTGTGCTTGACTCTATGTGTGTTGTTCAAGAAATTAGTCAAATACAGCAGCCAAAGCTACTGTGTGTGTATGAATATGTATGTGTGTGAATGGGTGTGTGAGTGAATGTGTGCTTGTGTGTATGAATAAGTGTGTGGGTGGGTGTGTGTTTATGTGTATGTTGTGATTATGGGTGTGTTGAGGCTATATATGTGATGAGTATTGTATATGTATGTATTGCGTGTGTGCGAGTCGATGTATATAAATATGGATGAGTGTCGGGTAATGGGTGCAATGGGTGGGTGGTAAGGCATGGCCTAGTACCCTTAAAATACGAACCAATACATCCTATTTAAAAATATTACGAATTGAGATATCGAGGGAGTCGTGTATGACACATATGTAAAAATATATATATACAAATATAATTATATATATATAGCTGGGAAAGTCGATATATTGTATGTGTATAATGATACGAGCGTGTAAATATATGTATATTGAACATGAATATGAAATTATATAATCGAGCGTTTTCGTATGATAATATATATGTGTTGAAATGAGTATAATATTATCACGTTATAAATCGAGTATGTGTATGGTTATACGATTATATATATATATATATATATATATATATATATATATATATATATATAATAATATATATATATATATATATATATATAGGGGAAGGTTCTACTAAAAAATAAATTTTGCCTAAGAAGGTAAGAAATGATCTTAGCATTCCATTTCATATTCAATATCTAAGATTATAAAGTTATAATAAAAAGATGGAAGGGTTTTGGGTATGTAACCACTTTTGTTGACTTTTTTGAGTTTCCCCCAATTTTTTTAAATGTTTATAACTTTTTCATGCTAGATTATTTTTTTAAAAAAATTGCACCATAAAAGCAAGCATTTTTTCTCTTTAAATTGAGTATAGTATTGCTATATTTTTTTATAAAAAAAACAAATCAGGTGAAATTGTGCTGCATTTTAACGTTTTCGTGCTATATTTTATAAAACAGCACAATTGTGCTGTATTTCATAAAACAGCACAAAATTGTACTGTATTTCATAAAACAGCACAAAATTGTGTTGTATTTCATAAAACAGCACAAAATTAAGCTGGATTTCATGAAACAGCACAAAGTTATGCTGGATTTTATAAAACAGTACAAAATTGTGCAGGATTTATATTTAATAAAACAGCACAATATTGTGCTGGATTTTATAAAACAGCATAAAATTGTGCTGTATTTCATAAAACAGCACAAAATTGTGTTGTATTTCATAAAACAACACAAAATTATGTTGTATTTCATAAAACATCATAAAATTGTGTTGTATTTCATCAAAACATCATAAAATTGTTGTATTTATCAAAAAAACATAAAATGTTGTATTTATCAAAACATCACATTTTTGTGTTGTTTTGCGTCAAACAGCACGGTTTTGTGTTATTTTGTCAAATAGCACAATTTTGTACGGTTTTACATAACATGTTCTATGTTGTTTTAAGGTCTCATGTGTTGTTTATGTGGTGTATTATGTCAAAATATCAAACAAAATAGAAATAACACTTTTTTGCTATTTTAATGCTCACTATTTGTGTTAATATAACACCTTTCGTGTTGTTTGGCGTTAGAACAACAATCTATATATTGTATTGTGCTTGAACAATCAACATGACAACTAAGTGTGATAAAACGAATGATATTCGAGTATCATTGATCATTGATATCATCCTCTGTCATTATTCATTATCTCCAATTACCACAATCATTGACTATTGAATCATTGTCTTAAAACACTACCAATTAATACCCACTGCTCAAGTTAACATCTCTAATCACCGATTATTTGTTGTATGTAATTATGAAGTTTAAGACAATGAGTGACATTTAGGCTTTGGTTGTATTTTGAGGTTAATTTTCATAGAATTTGTGGGTGAAAAAAGTGTGTAAAAGAAATATGCTATATTTTTAAAAGGAGAAAGGGAATTAGATTAAATGGTTAATAGACAAAATACCCTTTAATTCTATTTTCTAGTTTTGCCACATGTCACCACTTCATTTCTTCTTAGTCTTCTTAGGCAAAATATATTTTTTAGTGAAACCTCCCCCTATATATATATATATATATATATATATATTATAATATATATATATATATATATATATATACATACACCACACCACACACATATATATATATATAGACACGCAAATAATAGTGTGTGTGTGTGTATAACATGCTAGAAATATATTTATATTTCACTCGTGCCTAACTATACGAGTAATCAAATTATTATATGTACGTATATAAATATAAATAAATAGATGTCTTTTGAGCGAGTCGCGCAATACACCCGAACCGACCGAAACCGACCGAACGTACTTTCTCTCATCGAATGTGCTTAAAGTTTTAATTATAATTATTATAGGCGTTTGATGGTACATTGCTCATACCGTTTAGAAGCGTTTTTGCTCGCTTTATTTTCTAATCATTTCAAGGTGAGTTTCACGACCCTATTTTTATTACAATTTTATAAATCTTTGGGGGAAAAGTATGCTCACTCTTTCTAGCTGTGAACTCAATTTATTTTGGATTAACATGTTATTGTTTGCAAGCTATATCTTATGCGTGAGTTTCTGTGTGGTTCTTTAATCACAACTATTTAACTCCGGTGTTGGAGCCGACGAACATGTATTGATAGTACTATTAGGTTGACACCCCACCCATGTATGTTAGTATACTAGTTCAGACTGACTGTGGTTATGATCGACCCCTGGGTGAATATGTTCCGACAATTGCTGTGTGGTTCGTCATAGGTTTAGTTGTGATGCTCATGTGATATTACTTGTGATAAACTGTATACACTTATGATCCATATGCTCATGCACAACAACAAGTTTTCAATTTATGTTTAAACCTGTGAACTCACCAACCATGTGTTGATTTAAGCATATCTTTTCAGGTGATAATAATCAAAGAGGATAGCTAGAGCCGATGTCATAGCAGAGACCCTCAGGATTTCTTTAGACATGCACTAGTATTTGACTATCATTTGATTTCGCTTATGAATACTATGTTGAACTTTTTGTTTGTTGGATTTCATGTTGGATTGGTTTTGTTAAATCGATAGACTATGCTAGTCGTGGAAATGACTAACCACGACACAAGTCACCATTGTGTCGGGGACGTCATGACATGTGGATCTTTGCATTTATTTTGTCTCTGTAAACTAACCAGGTGTTATGACGATCCCAACCGTTATGCCTTATGTTTCCGCTATAAGCGGGGGTGTGACATGAGGAGTCCATCAAAAGAATTTATGATAGATCCTCAAGTTCCCTCACCAGAGATGAATTTCTTGATTTACCTAGGGGAAATTTGGACTAGGCACTTCACTAAATGAGGAAGAGAAGAAATTGAGAAAAAGACTGGTGACTCTATTGGACATCAGAAAGGGAAACAAACTACCTAGTCAACCTTTATTCCAGGAAAAGAATTATCCAATGGAGGTTCGCTACTTCTCCTCCCAACTTTGTGGTGGAAAGAGAGAATGGACAAGTCAATAGACTCAACACTGCATCTCTGCTGCACTCAAGCAGATTTGACATTGCTGTTAGTAGAAAAGCCATTGTCTAACCCTACCGACTCTCAGATAGCTGCTCACATTAAGAATCATCTAAGAAGCCTTCACCTTACTGAGTTAACTACAAGAGCAAGGATTGAAGAAGATTTGAACCTAAGACAGCAGGTGGAAAAAGAAGGGTCAATCAAAGAGAGACTTTCCTTCAAAGATTGAGGCCCTACCTTGTAGCCTACAGTTAGATAGGAGTATGACTACAACTCCTATTAACTAACTCTCTTTAAAGGGCCATAAACAAAGGGTACACATGATTCAACCATAACAAACTGGACCTGTTATCAACAAAGGATCTGTACCAACTTCTCAGCACCAGTTCTAGAAATAATAAAAAGATAGACAAATATCTACTCTCCTTGGTGCTGAAATTTTTAAGGAATAGAAGACAGTGAGGTTTTGGTAGCATCAGCCTAGGGGGAGTTTGTTAGGATAGATGAGCCTGGTGCAACCAAAACCATACTTAGAACAATTTTGGGGCAACTGATAAAGACTTCCGAAGACAAAGTCCACACTTCCGAATATCAAAGTCAAGAGAGCTTCCTAAGAGAAATCACAAATTCCGAACATAAAGTTATCTCTCATCAGAAGATCAACACTTAGAAGACCTCAAGACAAAAGCTTCTGAAGCATGAAGTGTCAAAGACTAACATAAGTCTCGGAAGAAGTGGATTCTTTTAGATGGTTATACATTGTTAGGATTTTTACGAATCGAACCATCGGTAGTTGAATTGAACTCCAAAATGTTTTAACTTTTTGCGATTGATTAGTATGATTGCTAAATGGATAATGCACATAACTGTAATCATTTTGTGGGTCAGTGATATATTATTCTCAAGTGAGGCTGCTGTTTCAGGTCAGCTATATGTGACCCCAAGCCAACAATCTTGGTTACTTAAAGAATGAACATATATGTGGGAGACCCTTGGGGCTGCGGTTTGACAAGAAAACAGGTGATTTGTATATTGCAGATGCCTATTTCGGTTTGCTAAAGGTTGGTCCGAAAGGTGGGTTGGCTACGCCCCTTGTAACCGAAGCTGAAGGAGTTCCTTTGGCGTTCACAAATGATCTTGACATTGATGATGGGGAAACATTTACTTTACAGATAGCAGCACGAAGTATCAGCGAAGGTTTGCTGTTGAAATGCTTTTCTATCGACTGCTTTGCATTTTCTTTCAAAAGTTTGGTGTACATTATGTGGTGCAAAGTTGAACTATTTAGGAAATGAGAGCAACTGTTATAGAGAATATAGAAGTAGCTGAACATTATGTTAGGGGAGAAGAATACAGTTCTTTGTTAGTAATTCATGATCAGTTAACTATTGGGGAGTGAAAACATTGTAATTCTATGATATGTATATTTGTAGAGGGGAAAGAGAAATAAGTGGAAAATTTTATAGTCACTCAAAATGAATTTATATATGCAACCTTGCATCTTGAATTTATTGAAGACTTTTAACTTCAATTGACATGTACTAATATGTTCTTATTTTCTTTTCATTACAACTTGTCCACTTATTTTGATGCTCTACAATATTGTCGTGAGGCACGGTTACAAATGTCTACCGAATTTAAATAATAGAATATGAGGGTATAACATGTGGTTTACCAAACAAGTTATCGGCTTGTGTAGTTCTAATAAGATTTTGTTTCTATAAGCAAGCTTGCAAACAGGACACATACACACATATGAGAAACCCTCAATTGATGTAGTCATAGACCTTTCTGAATAAAGAAATTTGAATCCATCTATTATGTTCAAAGGCTTTAGAAGAAAGTATATAGGCATTGTATTCTTGCATAGAATATAGTAATCATCAAATGAGTGTATTAGGCATGTTCAATTTTCTCTTCATGGAGGAGGTCAAATGTTGAGCTCAAATGAATACATTATTTAAACTTCTTAAATCATCGGTATCATAAATGACCGTATCGAGTTGGGGGGTTGGGGGGTTCATTATTCTTATTGTTAATGGTTTTGACTATTTTACTTTGGTTATTTGATGACTACAGTTTTATTAAGGGAGAAACTATACATTAATCTATACTATATATATTCACTTGAGGAGGGAAAATGTAATTTTACACAATCTCTTAAAATTAAGAGATGTACATATATTCATGCACAAGGTACAAGTTAGTTTGCTTTTGATGTATATGGAGGGCAAACTCTGCAAATGCTTTTGACCACTGTTACAAAAGAAGATGCCTTCGACCTCTCTTCCCTATTGCTTTCGGACCCTCTTCAAACACCGTTCTGGGCAAACTCAGCATTCAAACTCCTGCTTTTAGTTTTCAAAATTCAAAATCGTCTCTCTCTCTCTCAAATGCTTTCCATCTCAGTCGGTCGGCGATGATGGGAGGATGGACGGGCAGTCGGCGATGATGGGAGGAGACCACCGTTCTGGGACACCGCCGGTCAAGAGCGTCGGTTCTTTCAGGGTTGTCTTTCGGCAACCACCTTCTGGGACACCGCCGGTCAAGAGCGCTTCCGTGCCGTCACCTCCGCCTACTACCGCGGTGCCGTCGGTGCGCTCATTGTCTATGATATTAGCCGCAGGTAATCATCGGAATCGGTAGCCATCCCGGCGATGGCGCCTCCGGCCGGCTTAGTAATGCTACCAATGCGTCGTATATTGCTGCTTCGTATGTGAAGTTTGTTGAATCTGCTGGTGCTAGGGTTATTCCTCTCTACCGCCTTCTTCATTCACTAAGGGTGATTAGTTAAATCTTTAACCGTTTAAAGTTATATTTTGGTCTTTGGCTTTTTAATTTTGCATCATCATGATATGCTGTTCTCTTTTCAGGCTTATGCTTCTATGTTGTACCTTAGAAAGTTCAAAAACTTCAAAATCATCTTAAGGGGGGAAACCTGTAGAGCAGTTTAATATATAGATGATTTGAGAAATCCACAAGTATAGTCATATACCGGCCACAAGTTTCTTCTATAAAAGAGGACTCTTCATTTTATGTTATGTTTTTAGTCACCAGGTTGCAGAATTGGTTTGATATATATGAATATATATATAATTTTAATATTTTCGGAAACGTTGCGATGTAGGCGGTTGCGGAGACGACCCTTGGGTTTATTAAAGAAGCACCCACTATTGGAGTTAATGGATTCAATGTGTACCATAAAACCGTCTAATTCGTGTATGCATTTCTAGAACTGAGAGATTGATTATTTTAGAATGTTTTAAGATTATAAGTCAAAATGTCATATTTTCAGCCCTTCTGGAAAGTAACTGCTGAGGGACATTCTAGAGGTTTTGGCATTGTTGGAGTTCTTGAAGCAAATTTCATAGAACCTGCACATGATAAACAGGATTTTGAAAGATCGTCTGTGTTTCAAGGCTGGAAATGAAGTTAAAACAAATACAATGGATTACTGGTTTGTTCTTTTAAAAAACATATACATTTAGTAATTACTTTTGAATTTGAAGTAGTTTACTGTAAAAAATACAGGAAACAGTACTGTCACTTAGTTGGGCGCCAACCCGATCCAGGTTACTTGCGAAATTGCAAAAGACCTCTGCCGTGCCGATTCAAACCCATGGTGATGCATTGATCAAACCAGCCCGAACCCAGGTCGTGTGGCTAACCCAAGGCTCGATTTGAGTGATTCACAGATGGGGAGTCATGGTAGAACTGTTTACAACAAAGACATGCCAACAGTTCAGCCTCCTCCTGGATTTCAAAGCGTGAGTTCTGCCTGCCTTTTACTACTTGATAGAAACCTGTTTATGTGATGTTAGGGCAATTACTTGCGATGATCTTTTATCAGAACGTGTCAAATTATGTTTTGGTTGATGAAATTAAGAACTTTTCTCGCATATTTCTATGTGATATTAGTCACAGGGTTTGATCAAGGAGTGGCATGGGGATAGTTCAAGGGCTATAGACGAAAATATGTGACGAGAACATCTGTTGGGTATTCTACCTTGGAAGAAATTGAAGATTTCAATAGTATTAAAGTTGAAGACTTGAAGCACGAACTCAACAAAATATTAGTCTAGGGTTTATTTGTAATTATTTTAATTACTAGACTAGTATATATATTAACCTATGTCATCTTTGTAAAGGGTGACTAATTCACCACATGTTAGGGTGAATTAGGGGTTTCACCAACAACAATAAATCATCATCCCTCATGGATGATGAATTCAACATTATTATCATTCTTTGAATGATGATTTCAACAAATATCAATAAACATCAAGCATTCATCATCATTGTATGTGTTCTTCACGTTCATCATCATCATGATTTATATTTTAGCAACTATTCATTGTTTTTTGTTATCATCAATATGAATCCTAAGATCCAAGCTCATGTTCACGTTCAGATCATGAACACACAATTGGTATCAGAGCCGGAGTTGTGGATTCATATTGATTTTGATGAGATTTCTTGGTTAGATGCTAAACATTGAAGATATGAAGAAGGCTATTCAACAATCATTCAACAATACAACACCAAACCCCAATCACCACCACAACCACCACTGTTCTCCGCCATGGATCCCGTCAAGTGTGGGGCAACACCGCCTTCGACGCCGCCGCGACCCCAAGATCTTCGACCTCATCGAAAAGGAAAAAACGCCGCCAGTGCCGCGGCTTCGAGCTCATAGCCTCCGAAAACTTCACTTCTTTCGCCGTCATCAAGCCTCGGCAGCCCCCACCAACAAATACTCCGAAGGCATGCCCGGCAAGATCGTCTGTGTTTTCAAGGCTGGAAATGAGTAAAACAGATACAAATGGATTACTGGTTTGTTCTTTTTAAAAACATATACATTTAGTA
Organism: Flaveria linearis; assembly: GCA_024085815.1. Taxonomy (NCBI): domain Eukaryota; kingdom Viridiplantae; phylum Streptophyta; class Magnoliopsida; order Asterales; family Asteraceae; genus Flaveria; species Flaveria linearis. The sequence goes on along the minus strand of CM044016.1, from coordinate 28,860,555 downwards.
ATTTACTTTTGAATTTTGAAGTAGTTACTGTAAAAATACAGGAAACAGTACTGTCACTTAGTTGGGTTGCCAACCCGATCCAGGTTACTTGCGAAAATTGCAAAAGACCTCTGCCGTGCTGATTCAAACCCCAGGTGATGCATTTGATCAAACCAGCCCGAACCCAGGTCGTGTGGCTAACCCAAGGCTCGATTTGAGTGATTCACAGATAGGGAGTCATGGTAGAACTGTTTACAACAAAGACATGCCAACAGTTCAGCCTCCTCCTGGATTTCAAAGCGTGAGTTCTGCCTGCCTTTTACTACTTGATAGAAACATGTTTTATGTAATGTTAGGCATTACTTGGGATGATCTTTTTATCAGAACGTGTCAAATTATTGTTTTGGTTGATGAAATTAAGAACTTTTTCTTGCATATTTTTTCTATGTGATATTAGTCACAGGGTTGATCAAGGAGTGGCATGTGGGATAGTTCAAGGGCTATAGACGAAATATGTGACGAAACATCCAACTATTTATGAGGTATAATTTACTGTTTGCCCCCGCCCTGGATTTGCTCGATCCATGGATGTAGCTTTTACACATATTTTGTTATTGCTTATTGTTGGTATATCAGTGATATAATATCACCAGTCAGTGAGCCGAAAGGGTAGAATTGTCACATCATGAATTTTTTTTAATGAATGGATAAGTTTGATATTTGAATGTTTCTAGGGGTATATATATAATTGAAGTTAAAGTTGGGAATATATGAAATTCTCCTGAATTATTAGTGTAGTTAGTGGTAGTGGGTCGGTATTTATTTTCAGTTATTTCTTTAGCCTATAAATATGCCAAGTATGTGGGCATGATGGATATGATTTGAAAATTGCTCCAACACTTTCCCAATCCTCTTGTTTCTTCTACTTTTCTGGTGTTTTTAAGTCTCTTGGCTTCATTGATCAAGGGGAGAGTTTTTTTATGTTTAACTAGCCTTTTAGTTTCTTAAAAAGTGTCTTCTATAAAAAAACCTCTGCAGCAACTTGCTCCGTATAATTTGGCATGCCAAATCACCACATAAATGACAGGTTACCTCCCATTGGTGGCTTGCCGTCTTTTAAAACTTTTTGAAAGCAAGTTACGCCTAAGCATAAATGTTTGTTACATTACCAAGAATGAAAATCTATCAGATTTGTTACGAAAGTTTTCCATTTTATTTTACCACCTGAAATAGTTGTGCATAATCAGTATCTTTTTGGTGATTATAAAGAACTGAACGTTTTTTGCATCAGCTATACTGATTTCAGATGACTGATCATATCTGGTTGACACTTGCGATTCTATTTTTTGCAGGTGTGAGAAGTATATGCAAAGGAGAACGAGTTGAAAACTACGGTAGGTCCAAGTTTTGGCAGTGCTCAGCATTCATTTCTTTAAATAGTATCATCAATTCTAGAGGTAGTAGGAAGTGTGGATGGGTAATCTATACTATATTAATAATCTATACTATAATAAATTTTATGTTTTTTCCTTAATAATTAGTCCATTTATTTAATCCCATTTGTGTGATGCAGGTTATAAATGACAGGTTTGGTATTGTTGAGGGTCTTATGACCACCGTGCACTCCATTACCGGTATTTTTTTTCAAAGTTGTTGATTGTTTATTTGTTAGTGGGGTATTCTGACCCAATGATCTCGAATAGTTAAGCGTGCTTCTGGTCATTGGTGATCATATCATTTACACTCATATTTTGTAAAATTCTTACATAATATAGGTCATCTGTGATGCATACACTCCTGCCGGTGAGCCAATTCCAGCCAACAAGAGGCACGCCGCTGCCAAAATCTTCAGCCACCCTGAAGTCGAGAATGAAGTTCCATGGTACTTTTCTCATTTTGGCTTCACAAACCCGATCAGCATCTACATCCCCATTTCAACATTTATAGTTTTTAACAATATGTATCAGGTATGGAATTGAACAAGAGTACACCTTGCTGCAGAAGGGCATTAACTGGCCCATGGGCTGGCCTCAAGGCGGTTTCCCTGGACCTCAAGTAATCAAACAACCTTAAAATCGCATAAAGTTTACGCCTTTTTTTGTTTTTATAAAAGTTAGAAGAATAATGTGATCGTTTGATGTAACTAGGGGCCCTATTATTGTGGTATTGGTGCTGATAAAGTTTTTGGGCGCGACATTGTTGATGCACACTACAAAGCTGTCTTTATGTCGGTATTAACATTAGTGGCATTAATGCTGAAGTCATGCCTGCACAGGTAAATTACTATATTTAAACAGAGGTGACAAAATGAACGGATTGATATAAGTGAAGCCGCAAAGGGGTCATCTTGGGTTGACCCAATAGGAGGTCAACTTTTGACGGATTTGACCCATTTGATCCTTGTTATCTTATCGCTTTGACTTTTTACATATGAAACATAACCCAAATCAACCGATCCATCAGTAATGGGTCGAACAACAAACTGAGAAAACTAACATTCTTTCTCGATATGCAGTGGGAGTTTCAAGTAGGACCAGCAGTCGGCATTTCTGTTGGTGACGAATTATGGGCTGCTCGCTACATTCTTGAGGTAACTTGAAATTTCCTTTAGATTTGTTGTTGTTCATCATGCCTTCAATGTTTAATATTATGTTTTTTTTGTCCTTCAACAGAGGATCACTGAGATAGCTGGAGTCGTGGTCTCATTCGACCCGAAGTCTATTCCAGTAAGATTTCATAACCATTTTCTTGAATTATGTTTGTTACAACTAATCACATCCTCATTCATAATGCCTATTTTTTTCAGGGAGATTGGAATGGTTCTGGAGCTCACACAAACTACATGTATTTTTATTTCAAATTTATGTCATAAAACTATTAAAAAATGTCACATTTTCAATATCTGAATGTACATAACAATTTTAGCACAAAATCAATGAGGGAAGAGGAAGGATATGAGGTCATAAAAAAGCAATTGAAAAGTTGGGACTGAGGCACAAAGAGCACATCTCAGCTTATGGCGAAGGCAAACACAAATGCAGCAGAAAGCATAGCCAAACAGAGTACACATGAATTGAGTGAAGCAAATTTACAGCTAAAATCAGAATATGGTAAAGCAATCCAACCACGTATATACAAAATCAAAGTATAGTATGCTAAATTTGAATCTTGCTTCGGATGACGGATATATCCAACAAACACTCTGAACTTGGAAGCTCATCACCAAAAAGCCAGATTTATGTTTTAATTTTTGTATACTATGTCCCAATGTCCCATGATGTGCTCAATTGCATATCAAGTCTCCTTTCATGCAAATTACTTGAAATTATGATACTTTTGCTTGGCCTAGCTAAAAAGGACAACTACTATATTATTTCAGTCAAAGTTTATGTTATTCATTTTTAGTCATCAATTACCAAGTTCAAGGACATGTTCACGACTTCGGGTTTTATTTAGCTTTCACCATATAATCCTGAAAACATGCTGCTGTATTTTTCGCTTTACATGTTCTCAACTTCTTCAAGGAATATCCACGACAAATTATTTTCTATTGGTTATACTCGTACACTCCTCTTTATATGTCATGTTCACAAGAATATACGATTGTTGTATCATGCAGGAGAAAGCGAGATTACCAGTGATGTGGAATCCTCAAATAATGAGTCCATTATTGACATTGATTCTAAGCACAATGGTCCTCAAATGTGCAGCTTATATGCTGTAGAACTATATGCCTATTTACGCACCACAGAGGTCTGAATAAGGGTTTAGTTTTCTTGATTGTGGGATCATGAAAGCTATGGCTTATCAATTATGCAGTTGACCTCTTTACTTTCTGAGGTTGGATTGAACATTCAAGAAGCCATGCTTTCTCCACTGCTAATGGCTTCTCATTGGATGTCTTTGTTGTTGATGGTTTTGGCTATTATGATTTCATAAAGTGTGTACCGGTTGTATGTTTTGGTCTCTACTATACAATAGCATTATCAGGTGAATATTATTAAGGCTGCATGCATAATGCTTTCTTACTATAACAAGTGTGTATACTTATGAATTGACCCGTTTGAACAAAGCATTATAATACGCATTATTGCTATACCAATGCTTGCTATACCCACTATAACGTTTACCAACAGGTGTGTTTGATTTGAATTATTTAGTGTAGTGAATATGAATGTGTGTGTTCATATAATTTTAATTATTTTGTGTTCCATTGTAGCATGTGATCGTTAATTGTTTATGTGATAATAAAAAGGTTTTGATTTGAAATTTTTATTGACAAATCATTAACAAGGAAAATAATAGTAAAAAAATAAAACTGAAAATTTGCTTATGTTGAAATTATCTACGCATCTCACAAACTTTGACTTCGAAAAACCATTGGCTATTTGAATCTTGAGTTGTACAATATTCCCGATGCTTTCAATAAGAAAAATAATTGACGTACAATGCAATATATTACAAGAAGATTGATAAACTAACAAAAATGAGTATCGCATTATGAATTGTTGTTGTCGCCGCCACAACGCGCGGGTCCCTACTAGTATATGTGTGTGTGTGTGTGTGTGTGTGTGTGTGTGTGTGTGTGTGTGTGTGTGTGTGTGTATGGAAACATTCTATTGAGAACCACAAAAGAACTACTAACAACCACGTAAGTAATGAACTTAACACCTCGATAAAAATAGTAATACTAAAAGATGGTGGTTTAATTCTATATTTTAATCGTTTCTTTCATTTTATCACCTCTCTCCCTAATTCTTTTAGAAAAATTATAAAATATTCATATATGCAATATAATATTGGTGCATATAAAATCTATCTTAAAAGTAGTAAAATTGCAAGCATTTTAATATATTGATATAGTAATAGTATAAGAGTTAAAGTGGTTATTTCTGATTGTTTATAGATTTATAGTTTTCAATGAATATCCATCTCTCACTCTCTCTCTACTATATATATACATATATATATATATATGTATATATATATATATATGGTGTGTGGTATATATATGTGTATATATATATGTGTATATATATGTGTGTTATATATATGTATATATATATATATTATATATATATATGTATGTATATATATGTATGTATATATTATATGTATATATAGTATATGTATGTATGTATGTATGTATGTAGTATGTATGTATGTATGTATGTATGTATGTATGTATGTATCTATATATATATATATATACATATATATATACTATATATATTATATATATACACATATATATATAGGGCTGGTTACTATACAAAGTGTAATTTCTGTGCGAAACATACAAAGTCGCTAGGGCATATACATGTTTTTTTTTTTACGGATGGGTTAATTCGTAAGCGGCACAATTACACAAAAAAGGTACATAATTACGTAAATTATATTCATAATTCACAAAGTTATATTTATTATTTTGCAAAGTAAAATTATTTACATTCTATATAATAATTACATAATTATATTTATAATTACGCAAGTTATATGATATTACGCAAGTTATGTTCATAATTATGCAATTATTAATTGCGCAAGTTTACGCACAACATATAGATGTTTTTAAAAAATATTGATTTAAAAAAAATATAGCAATACTTTCAAACGAAAAAGATAAAATGCTTGATTTTATGGTGTAATTGTTTTTAAAAAATAATAACGTACGAAAAAGTTATACGCGTTTAAATAACTAAGGTAATTTGAAAAAAAAATCAACATTTATAAACTAGTTCGAAATCTAACCCTCCAGATCCATTCTTTGCGTGATTATTACAATTTTTTAATCAAAATGGTAAATCTTTTATATAAATGTTTGTATTACTTCGTATTATTCTCATAAAAAAACACTTATTCTCATAAAAACAACATTTTATATAGTATGCTTTTCCTAATTATATAACATGAGGTTACTTTAGCAATTCTTTTAGGTTGATACTTCACAATGATCCATATATGGCCCGGGTAGGATGTTACTTGGGTATCTTAAACATGTCTACATTAGCTAACATATAGCAGATGTACTTAGTAGGTCAGAGTGTTATTTGACTTTATAGGAAAATAAAAATCTCCAGAAAAAAAAAATTATAAGTTTAATTTTTTGCTTTTTTCTTCACTCGATCCAATACACCTACCCGACGTTTTCTATTTAGAGTGATTGTGCATCTACCCAATAATACAATTGTGATAAACTATTACGTAAAAACATTAAGCCATTGTGTGTATACATGTAACATAAATTCTATAAAGTTGATAATACAATGCAGTAACCTTAACGGTTAGTATATATGCTTAGACATGACTCTTTGAATATGACTCGATAGAATACTTGGTTAACAACTTTGTAACCGTCACTATTGACTAACACATAGTGAGCCATTGACTTTCTAATAGTTTCTATACGGTCTAGTATGTTGGCCCTTTAGGATCACTAGGCTTGTGTATTGATGATCGAATATGAAGATTTGTATATGAAACTTGAGAGAATCTTGATCAAACGTATGAATATGATAGATTGATTGTTACAGACACTTGACATACATATATATACCTATGGGTAGTAACAACTTTACATTTTGACATACTAAGCCCTTATACATACACCCTTGTACGTTTATTCTCTCTATCATTCTAAACTTGTAGGTTGGTTGTTATCAGCCATTTCTAACTGATGAGTGGACTAACCTACGCCAACAACATATCATATGTAAGTTTTTGAGATATGGTTGCCTTACAATGAACAATTATAGGCTCAAGACGGCATTAACCTTGGTGCTTTGGTGTGTGCAATTGATGAATCCTATCTCCATCATTCGTGTTTGTTGTTGGTGTATCGCTGAAAGCAGGTAGTGCAATGAAGGTAAAAGTGGAAAGATGACAGTTATGATTTAACATTGGCAAAAAGTCGTTCTAATATTAGAAACCTGAAATTATAAGTCTTATTATCTTGTAACAACATGATAATAGAAAAAAAAAAACAAAGAGGACAACGAATTAGAAAATGGAACTAGTGATTTTGTACAACTTTAGTTAGAAACTCAACAAAAATGGAAGTTCAAAAATGTGTGGTGATGAGCAAAACTCCAACTGATTTTCAAACATCACCCAAAACACCCTTTAGAACATCGAGTCCTTCAGCGGATATGCTCCTGCGTCTGTTCATTTTGGGTATTTCAATCTTCGGTGGTGGGTCGGATGAGAAACAGATGACCACAACAGTGAGGTTATCACAACTGTTCCTCTTTGAAGCCTCCATAACAAGTTGTCTAGAGCATTTTTCTGGATCATTATGCAGCATAAGTTCCTTCCTTACTATTGTCACCGCGTATTGGCTGCTCATCACGTCCCATAAACCATCACACCCAATTATCAGAAACTCGTCTTCTTCAGATAATGTGACCTCTTCCAGCTCTGGCTCGGCACTCAAGGGACCATCTGAGCCTTTGGGGCCCTTCATGTGCCAGTCTCCAAGTGCACGCGCTACTGACAGTTGACCGTTGAGATACCCATCATAAATCACACCTCCAAGCTTCTCGATTCTCATTTTCTCAGATGTGCAGCTTGGTTTGTGGTCTGTTGAAAGCTCGATTGCTCTTCCTCGTTTGCCTAGTACAGCCCTCGAGTCCCCAGCATTTGCAATTAGCATATTCCTGTCAAGAACAATAAATCAATGAAATATGATGATGCGCATATGTCAAATATGGATTTTTTTTTCTTGTTTTGGGAAGTTAGGGAGTGTAAAGTGTAAACAGATAACCTTCCTAAATGAGGGCGGTCAATGCTGTAGTTCCAGAGGAGTTATCGAGAGATCTAGTGTCGGCTAGTGCATGATCAACTTTGGCAAAAGCGTTTTTTACGGCTTTCTTCACCCCCTTTGGAAAGCTAGAGTCCTCAAGAATGAACTCAAGGATGTTTCGTTTAGTAAACGATGCAGCGTCAATGCCACCATGCCCATCAAACACCTACAATAATATATGAATTGTATGCATATCAAAGACTACTTTAGTTACCTTCTTCAACCTTAATTTAGAAAATTAGTCATTTTAAGATGAAAAGTTACCCCATAAAAAGCTCCAGGAATAGGGTAATCCGGTCGTGCATCTAAACGTTCTCGAAGATCATCTACGCAAATATATTCATCCTCCATATATGGTTTTGGACCCATTTCCGAACAACTTCCTGAGCGAAAGATAGGCAAATATGCACATCTTTCATTCTGTGGTGATTTTAGGCCACTGCCTTCATTTGTTGATTTCTTTACAAACAGCAAAAAAGAACAATTAAAACATTCCAAAAGATAGCATTATCATATTATAATCACATCTCGATAATCATAATCACATAAACAATTGTTTTTCTTGGAAAAAGAAGTAAAAAAGCACTATCAGAATTTAAGCATAATAGAAACCTTGGTAAGATAATTAAGGGCTTTAATCATAATTAAGGTCTGCATAATCACAATTATCACTTTTTCTTATAACAACTTCTAACTCACTTCCTGAAGTATAAGTAATTGATAAATTGGGAAATAATAGTCATTTATTGCAAAACATCACCCACCATTTAGAGCGAGTATTTATAAGAGATATATACTATCTGGAGAATCTTCTTTATTGAAATAATTGAACCATATATGTCAATTAACACAATAGCAGTTTGTTGTTGTTCTACTCTGGACCAGTTAACTGCTTGTGAATTAAACAGCTAGTCTCAGATAGAATCCCCAAAACCACAATCTGATGTTTGATCTTCAACGTACTATTCACACAAGGAGAAAACTATGGGATAATGGACCAAATGACAAAAGATCTAAAGTCCATTCATAAACAGACATGTGGGTCAGTTTGTTAAGGACATCATACTCAAAAATAAGACACTAAAACCACCAAAACAATTTATAGATTCATCTTCAACATACTGTCTTCACAACCATAACAAAGTGTGTAAGTGCAGCACTGATATATATCACTTGAGTGGCAAAGAAAGATCATGGAAAAGATTAAAGGACAAAAGATAAACACATTGTTTCCAAAATAGAAATGAGGGTCACCTTATTCTTATCAAATGATCTCTAACATCCTATTCTAAGAAGCCATTGCAAGTCAATGTAGGATCACGCGTAACAGGCCAAAATACAAAACATATTTCTCAAAACTTGAAATTTGCTTAATTTACAAGTAAATTAACTGACCGAATCCGAGGTGCCAGCCAACATCGCCTGGCTTATACAATGTCGCATAGGCTGAAGATTCCTAGGAGGCTTAGCAGCCTTCGGTTGATTAACATTATCCGAATCGTCAGGCTCATCATCATCATCTTCCATTGGAGGCACACATTCCTTCGAACACCCGTTGTCCAAAGAGCTACATTGAGGCCATACATCAGTCCCAGGACCCATTTCACCTTTCTTTAAATCAATCCATCAAACACTTGGTATGCAAACTTAACAAATACAAAACATAACCCTCAAGCTTAATCAATCCATTGCGTTATAACATCAGTTTATAATCCATAAGCAACCAACACTAGCAGAATAATACATTATCTTAATCAAACTGAAGATGTAGTCTTTCATTTCTTGAAATTGACAATGAAATGATCAGACCCACATGCCAATTGATGAAAGTAGTTGAATTTTGAACGTTGATTCGATCAAGAAACCAAAGAAAACATATGCATGAATCAAGAATGATGGAAACAAAAGAGGAGAAATGAAAGATTGAAGGGGGATGTAAGAAGGAAGATGGAGAGAAGAGAATCAATTGCGGAAGCAATGAAGTAGGAGATGGAGGGCCATTGTTTTTTGTTTGAGTTTTGAGACGGGATCCATTTTTGCAGCAATAACGAAAAGTATAGAAGATTGATGACATGTGGCACACACCCTTTTGTTTTCTTGATCTATTGGTTCACATGTTATATTGGCTTGACAAGATCCATTAAAAACAAACATTTTTCCAGTGTTTTCACGACCGGATCGGACCGGCCGGTCCGACCGGTCCGATCGGGGATCGGTCCGGTGCCCGGTCCGGTCAGGTATGATTCGTTTTTGAGTAGTCAAACCGGCCGGTCGGACCGGAAACTAGACCAGTTCGGACCGGTTTTCGGTATATATATATATATATATATATTTTTGAGTACAAACAAAATGTTGAAATATAAACTAGTGTTAGATATACAAATAAACTTAAGTTTTATATATAACTGTAAAATACATATATAAGTCATATATAAATTACTTATATTTGATTATATATATAACTATATATATAATATAGTATATATATAATTATGACGTTATCCGGTTCTTAAATCCGGTCCGACAGGTCCGACCACCAAACCAGTAAGGCGTCCGGTTCGACGTCCGATACGGTTTTGAAAACATTACATTTTTCCCATAAAAGTTTTTGACAAGATACAAACGTCTTCTTTTTCTCACAAAGTTGCGACAAATTACCGATGAAGAAAAAAAACTCTAATATTTCCGACAATTCTTTGACAAAATTGCTTCAAACATTAAGTTGTCGCAAACTACAAAACTATTCCAAGAACATTCGACAACTTTTTCATTTTTTAATTACTTGAAATAACTTATAACTTTAACAAAGAAAAAAATATATAATCTACTTTAACATTTTAATGGTAAAAAGTCGAACCAAAGTGTGAATTTGATTTCGATTTAGTTATTAATGGTATCCGAATTGTAAATTCGGTTTCAGTAGCATACAATCTTGTTTATTCGGATTACCGCATAACAGACATTTTTTCGACCCAAATTTCTAACAAGATACCGACAACGTCCTTTTCCCTCAAAGTTGCAACCAATTTCCGACAAAGAAAAACAATAGAGAAAAATACTTTAACATTTCCGGCAATTTTCCAACAAAATTGCTTCAAAAATTATGTTGTAATGGTAAAATGTCAAACCAAAATGTGAATTTGATTTTTGATTCAGTTATTAATTATATCCAAATTGAAAATTCGGTTTTCAGTATCACACAATCTTGTTATTCCGATAACCTAACCGAAATCAATCGATTAAACCGAATAATAACGGGTTCAATAGAATAATCGAACTGAATAAACCAGTTTTCTTAGCTAAATTCAGTCTAATTATACACATTTCTAGTTCGTTTTTCAATAAGCCCAAATGTATTAAAAACAAATAAAAGAGACCGAATAAACTGATATCATAACCCACGGGCATTCCTAGAAAGAGTTTGGTCACTACAAAATTTTCCACCATTAGCGGCAACACGTGTCGCCGCTAAAAGTCAACGTCGACGACTCGTTAATAATGTCGCTGCTTGAGAACATTTCTTTTAGTGGGTATCCATAGAGCTCTACTACTTTCTCCTATATTGTAGGTGCCATATCATATTTTTACCTAAAGGAGAAGTTCATCTTCCATCCCTAAAATACTTCCATATTAATTACACTAATATAAATTAAATAAGAAATGTAATATTAAAATATAAAATATAAATAAATATAAATAAATATTCTTTAAAAGGTATTAAAAACCTTTTCAAAGATAAAAATGCAAGTTTGAATTAAAAAATAACAAAAGACTTAAGTAAAAAAATACAATTACATGAGAATGTTCATATGTTGTGACTATGAAATATTTTCAATATGTTTTATCAGATCGGGTAGGAGGTTGTTAGGTTTTATGATAACACAACTTTAAAAGAACTTCGTCTCAATTTTTTCGTCGCCAGAAGATCTTTAGTGTGCTTGGAAGATATCGCTAGGCTTTTAAGATTATCATCTTATGCAATATATTACAAGCCTACATTATATCTATAATTTTAGAAATGCGTCTCGTTTTACGAAGCCAAGTACGCATCAAATGTTAGGGTTGAAATAAAAGAAAAGAAAAAAAGATGGTGCTAAAGGTGTCAAGAACCAATTCTCACAAAACAATTAACACATATGTGGGTAGATGTGGATGACAAACTTTCTATATTCCCAATCAATGGATGTAGTATCCTTAATTGAGTAACTCAAGCCTCCTAACATCCTGTTACTCCAGAAGTTGCAGCCAAACCCACTGAACACATACTGCAGCTATTGCTCAAGAAGTTGATTGGAGTTTCATGGTGCAAGATGTCACTCCTGCTCATGCTCTCATGGCTGGAATTAAAGACAGTAAGGTATATGAATATCTCTGTACTCCAGCCTGTATTGCTAAGGTCAAATTATATCAAACTAAAACATGGAAATTAAATCTGATATTGAGTCCTTAAACATGTTAAAATCTGATTTTAAGAGAGAGGAATCTGAATACAAACTCAAAAGTGAAGAGTAAGAGAATACTGTATCCTCTTTGAAACATGAACACTCAAATTACAAGGTTCAAATAAAAGATTTAATCTCCAAGTTGACTGAGGCTCAAGCCAATCTAGTAACAGCTGAAGCTAAAGTAAAGAAGTATGCCATTGAAGAGCATAACTTCAATACCATCATTGCATCATCCTTTCACTTAAAGGTGTGTTATCAAAACAAAAGTGGGTTGGGAATCAATGAAATTGCTCCACCACAGTCTTACGTATTTATTAGACAACCAATATATGGTACTCAGGAGCAAGAGGTTTTAACTGTTGACTCACTACCCAATAAGCAGAAGAATGATACAACAATGGCAACCACCACAGGAAAGGGTAAGGTAGAAAACCTCATTTTCACTGATGAAGATCAACCCCTAACCACCAAAGCTAGAAAGAACAAAACAGGGCAACAAGAAAAACTGCCAAGAAGGTGGCTGAGTCAAAGTTGAAAATAGACCCTAGGCAAAAGGTGTATTCATCTCAGCTGGATTTTAAATGGTTGGAAGTTCTGATTTAGTAAAAGAGTGTAGTACCAGCACTCCTATCCAGCTAAAGGATCATAAATTAAAAGGGAAGGTTGTTGAAGAAGAAAAGAAATGCAAGAAACAACAGCCCTCATGCCCCATCAAGAATAACATTGAGTGCATAATCTGTGGTCTATATAACCACATGGCTAACGATTGTTACTACAATCCTGCAAGCAAACATTATACAACCAATGTTAAGAAAGAAGGAGTTAAGGATGGTTTCATATTTGGACCTTACCATATGGTCTAAGTGTTAAGGAAAGGAAAGCTTGTCTCCGAAGCAAAGTTGCTTTCAAAGAAACTCATTCTTCCGAAAGACTAATGGCTTTGGAAGACAAGCCAAATAACAAACAAAGGAACAAAAGGAATCCTTTTAAACCTTCCGAAAAGAAAACTGCTTCGAAAGAAAAGGTGATGACAACTTCTTCCGAGAAGAAAGAAGCCTCAGAAGCAAGTCATACTGCTCAAGCCTCCTCAAACTCATCTACACTGATCAACTATAGGATGAAATGGAAGATAAGAAAAGATGATATAGCCCAAGCCTCTTCTTCATAAATCATAATTAAACCCAATGCATACATTTTGGTTCAGTTATCTCATCTACATTGGAAGAACCCAAGACCAACAAGTCTTGGCTTTCCAATAGTAACTAATCATTTCACCTTATGTGCAAGGACATCCACATGACAAAAATGAAAATGTATGGATTGTGGACAGTGGATGCTCTAAGCACATGACAGGGAACAAATCTCTCCTACAGAAATTTTGAACATTTTGATGGAGGTCCTGTTCAGTATGGAGGTGAAGCTGGAGTATACATTTCTGGTTGAGGTAGTGTATCCAATGGTAAGTTAAAAGTTGATAAAATAAACTTTGTCAAATAGCTTGAACACAATCTCTTTAGTGTTTCTCAATTCTGTGATCAAAAGTGCCAAATGCTTTTCACAGAACATGAGTGCATTATCCTCAAACTTGAGACGAAAATTCCTCGGGAATTGGTGGTTCTTAGATCTCCCAGGAGAGGGGATATGTACAAGCTGGATATGAACAATGCTTCCCCAATAGGTGAAGTATCATGCTTTCTTTCCAAAGCTAATGGTGATGAGTTAACTCTTTGGCATAAAAGAATATGCCATGGTAATTTTAAAAACATGAACAAACTGGTTAAAAATAATTGGTACATGGTGTGCCTAAAAAGGAGTTTTTCTGTAAAGATAATGGTGTTGCTTATCTGAAAGGAAAGCAACACAAGGTCTCTCACAAATCCAAAGAGGTTAACTCAATCACCACCCCATTACACTTATTGCACATGGATCTTTTCGGTCCCACAAGTATAATGAGCATTGGAAGGAAATCATATTACCTTATGATTGTTGATGATTTTACAAGATTTACATAGGTATTCTTTTTATGAACTAAAGATGAAACTGTTGAAACTTTAAAATCTTTTATTCTTAAAATTGAAAATCAAATTGAACACAAGGTAAAAATCGTTAGAAGTGATCAATGGAATGAGTTTAAGAATCAAGCTCTTGACTAATTTTGTAACTCAAAAAGGATTGCCAGACAATACAGTGCTCCTAGAACTCCTCAACAGAATGGTGTTGCTGAGAGGAGGAACAATACACTCATTAATGTTGCAAGAACTATGTTAGCTAATTCAAAGATGTCTCTAAGTTTCTGGGTAGAGGCAATTAGCACTACATGTTATATGCAGAACAAGGTTCTTATTGTTAAGCCCCATGGAAAGACCTCTTATGAGCTATGAAACAAGAGGTCACCGTTCATTGGCTTTCTTAGGTCCTTTGCAGCAGGTGCACCATACTTAACATAAAAGATAATTTAGAAAAATTTGCTGAAAAGTCAAATGATGCTATCTTTGTTGGATATTCCTCAAACTCTATTGTTTATTGAGTATATAAAATCAAAAACCAACAATTTGAGGAATCATCCAACATTGTTGTCAATGAGCACACTCCTTGTGTTAAGGGAAATGGTCCTGATCATATCTTTAACTTAGAATTGTTTTCAAAGTATTTTAAACCATTTTATGAGAATGTTTCAGCTGGAACATGAACTCAATGTGACCCCTATGAAGTTCAACTATTTAAGTTACCCAAACCTATTTCAATTTCTCCAAGAAGTCATGAAGATTAAGCTCCCAATACTGGAAGTCCTGAAAGCTTGAACATCTCAGGAAATAATGGAGCTTCAACACGTTATCAGCTAACTGAGCCTCAAAACTCATCAGCTGACAACTCCAGCATTCGACACCAAGCTGATGAAGACAGTGATCTAGAGGAACATGCAACTGTTGATGCTGCTTCATAGCAAAATACTATTGATGCTGTCATACATTCATTCAATCAGTCCTTATTGAATGAGTGTGAGACATCAGCTGGTGATGGTGTTCAAAATCCTAAGCAAAACTTCTCCAACTTGGATCTATCTATGCAACCAGATATGATTCCTAGGCTCAGGATACACAACACTCATCCAGCTGAGAACATTATTGAGGATGTCTCATAAGGTGTGAAAACAAGAATCTAGACCCACAATAGGAATGTTTGCTTGTACTTATGCTTTCTCTCTCAGATGCAACCAAAGAAGGTGGAAGAAGACCTCAGGGACAACAGTTGGATTGAAGCAATGCAAGAGGAGATGCTTCAGTTCAAGAGGCAAAAGGTATGGAACCTATGTCCATTACCACATAACAAGTCCCCATTGGCACTAAGTGGGTGTTTAGAAGCAAAAGAGACTAGAAAGGTTTGATCAACAAGAACAAAGCAAGACTCGTGGTTCAAGGATATACATAGGAGGAAGGCGTAGATTACACTGATGTATTTGCACATGTTGCAAGACTTGAGGCTGTGCGAGTCTTCCTTGCTTTTACAGCATCCAAGAACTTCACAGTCTATCAACTTGATGTCAAATGTGCTTTTTTGTATGAAGATATCGATAGAGAAGTCATTGTGTGCCAGCCACCTGTATTTGAAGATCCACATCACCCAAACTATGTGCGTAAATTGGATAAAACTCTTTATGGGTTACATCAGACATCTAGGCTATGGTATGAGATACTGTCTCAGTTTCTTCTAAAGAATGGTTATCCTAAAGGCATCATAGACAATACATTAGTCATAAAGAAGTCTAGGAAGGACATGTTTCTTGTATAAGTCTATGTTGATGACATCATATTTGTTCCTCATATGACCAAATCTGCAAAGACTTTGAAAGTATTATGAGAAAGAAGTTTGAGATGAGTTCCATGAGAATGATGGATTTCTTCCTTGGGATTCAAGTGAAGCAGATGGAAGAAGGGTTCTTCATAAATCACTCTAAGTATGTCAAGGACATCTTAGAAAGACTTGAGATGAAAGATTGTAAACCAGCCAATACACCTATACCTAGAAATCATAATCTTTGTCTTGATTCTAAAATGGAGGATACTGATAAGCAACAGTTTAGGACAATTATTGGATATCTGATGTATCTCATTATAAGTAAGCCTAATGTCATGTTTGCAACTTACATCTGTGCAAAATACCAGGCTGCCCCTAAGGTGTCACACCTAATTATTGTCAAGAGAATTCTTAGATAACTCAAAGGAGCTCCCAAACTAGGTTTTTAGTATCCTAAGAATAAGGATTTCAATCTCTATGGTTATACTCACAGTGATTATAGTGGTTGCAACATTAACAAGAAATCCACATCAGGAGGATGTCAATTTCTTGGTGGAAGGATCATCTCCTGGCAGTGCAAGAAGCAATCATGTCTCCACATCAACTGCTGAAGCTGAATATATTGATGCTGCAAGCTGCTGTGCTCAACTACTATGGATTCAAAATCAGATGTAAGACTATGGTTTCAACTTCATAGAGACTCCTATCCACATAGACAACAAGAGTACCATTAGGATGATTAACATTGACTAGTCAATCTTTTTTAAAAACCTTTTGAAAATGTGTCTTGTCTATGTTGTCTTTATACAATCTAAGTCTTGTTAATTCTTCAAAATTTGTAAGTACGTTTTCTTTCGAAGAGAAATTTACCCTCAGAAAAGATCTTTATCTATCTTCCGAAGGCAAATTCATCTGCACAAGTATTTTCTTCTGAGTAGGTTTTAGCCTTTGAATAAAATTTGATCATAGATAAAATCCACTTTCGAAGCTTACTAACTACATTTCTTGGAAGAACACTTTACTCTTGGAAGAAAACTTGTCTTTAAAGACATGGTTTTCCTTTGAGGCATGGTTTTCCTTTGGAAGTAAAACTAGCTTCGGAAGACAATACTAAAAAAACACAAGTGTTTTCTCTCAGACATAATTTTACTCTTGGAAGAAAATTTTTACTGTGTAATAGAAATCTTTGGGCCCCACTCTGTAAAAAGTAAGATTTTTTAACGATTGTCAGAATATTTTAAGTGGTTTATCTTACCGTCATTATCAGATCGAAACCTAAACCGTCCTTTCACCTTATCGGTTTGGCTTTTTACCCTCATTTAAAACCTTCCGGCTCTCTTTCTTTACTTTCTTTACCACTGCAAAAGCCCAAAATTTTCATCATCTTTCTATTCACTCTCAATTCCTTCAATCAAACAGTACTTTCAAAACAATGGCCTTGAATCCCCAACACAACCATGTCGCCATCCTTGATTCTTCAAAGGACGTCGATTTTGCCCCTATTGTCAAATTTCTATTACAATCAACATAATTCACTGCCATTAGTGTTAACCCCACTATCTACTCAAACCACATGGCTAAATTCTGGGCCAATGGTTAAAGCGAGACAATCAATGATGAAAGGGTCATCAGATCAAGGATCTGCGGATAGGAGATCATCATCAGTGAAACAACCATCAGAGAGCATCTGGAACTCCATGATGAGGGTGCCCCTACTGAATTCTCTAAGTTGAGCTGGAGGATACCTACACTCAGATGGGATATGGTGGCGATGTTAGCAAATATACGGTCTACAAGTTCAATTCATCTATAACTGGAAGTTCTTGCTACACATTGTCCTGCACAGCCTATCCATGGGTTGGTAAAAGACATTTGATTTAACTACTCAAGATTTATGCTAAACAATCTAAGAGGTAATCTCATCAGGAATCCATTCTATATGTATTCCCGGTTCATTCAGCACATAATCAACTATGAGCTTGACTAGGACAAACTTCATTTTGCTCATGTCTTACTGGTCCCTCACATGAGGCCTGGCATCTTCAAGACCTTGAAGAAGGTTTCCACTAACTTCACTGTAAGGTTCACTGATCTCTTTCCAGGTATGCTTGAATCAATGGCTCCTTGTGACATTCCTGCATACCTAGCAGGTGATGAACCCACACCAGACACCACCACTACAATGCAAATCACTTATTCCCATGCAATCAAATTCACATTAAAAAGATTCCCTAAACCAACCCTTGATCAATCTACTCTGATTGATCAAGTTCCCTCTATTCAAACCAAAAAGGCTAGAGTGGAATCATGGCTCCCACTTAGCTAGAGGTCCAATCATCCTCTATCATTGACCTCAATATCAATATTAGGTCTCCTCAGTCTCAACCTGATGAGCCCACAAACCCAAGCCATTAGCCCTCAAGGTGAGTCTCAACACTCCCTTTACTAGCCAAAAAGGGACAACCACATCATTGGCTCAACTGCCATTGAAGAGGGGCCATTAGGTGCTGACCAAGGTCCCGGGTCATTAGAATTAACCTTTGTATCTTTTCTTGACCTTCTAACCTGTGACAACCTTGATTTTTGGCCCATAATTTTTTTTAAAACCTTAACGGGCCACACATGGTCACATCAAAAGCCCATGTAATTGACCCAACAAAATCAAACTCCTAGACATGGATACACACACACACCATAATGGGCTTAGGCCCATTAAACTTTAAACTGATCATTTGGCCATAGTGCTAAATGGGCTTGACCCACAAAACCCTAATGGGCCATTGGGCCATGTTATGATATGATTCGTGAACTACCGACACTAGTGGGATTTAGGCCCGATGCCATAGTGAATTATATGCCAATTAGACTAATAAACGATAGGTGATTTAAAAATAGACTGTATTATCAAGCAATAACGCGGTAAGGAAACAAATTAAGTACAACCGAGTACCGATCTATGTTGAAGAAAATCTGTAAACCCAATTATGCTTATTACCAAACTAAACATTTGTCAATAAATAAAAATTTGTAATTTATTAAACCGCAACCCTAATTAAAAGTATAAAAACCTTGCAAACATAAACTATGATTAAAATGGTAATAATAATAATAACTTTAAACTAAATAAAAGACACATCTAATGCTTACTCCTTATAAATAAAAACTAAAATAATCATATAATGACTATTGTGTAAATAAATTAGCTCACTCATAAATACGTACGTATATATATCTACGCATACATACATATACATATGTATGCATTCATACGCACAAGAAACACACACACCAGTCACAAACGCATATACATACCCGTACACATATGTACACATATATAAAAACACATGACATACATGCACATATATATATATATATATATATATATATATATACACATGCGGATCGTACACATACATGCATGCATATGTACGAAATACACACACACCACCCTCACATTAAACAAGATATTTAGTTTGTGCCTTGTAATCCTAGAGATTCTACCTAGTGGACTACAACCTATCTACCACCTCACGTCCAACCCAATCAACATCCTTGCATGGCATAGGTGAACCCTCAATCTTACCATATCTTAAATTCTTGTCAAACTCACCAAAATCTCTCTTAAACCCAGGAATGATCTTGTAATTAATCAAAAAAGTGGGACCCAAACCCTCCCCAACACCCCTCGGCCGAACCACTTTCAACACCACCACTCCCACATCTAATTCAAACCACAACTTCCTCTAAACACTCTAAACTTTCTCATACTCTCTTTTATTCATCAAGAATCAAACTATATCCATCTTGAAGCCAAGAAGCAGCCCAAACTCGAGCACCATCAATCCCAATAAGCTAAGGTAAGCATCACTTGAATACACATACACACACACACATACCTACACATCTTCAAGTTCTCATCTCCATTCCATTGATCTTACAAAAATGAACTAACCCACCATTTTGAACAGCCTTATCCCACCATTCCAAGCTTCTTTTTCAGCCCCCGCATCCATCACATCCACCTCACATGACAAGGTAACCCGTTGCTACCCGAAAACGCGCGAAATATCGCTTTTCATTACGTTGGTGACTTAACCAACCCCAAGACACCCCCATGTCTTGTGGAACTTTGAAAAATTAAATTCTCAATAAATAAATAATACACAAAGCTTTCTCAAAACCCTTTTGCTCACAAATACGGTTTTGGCAAATATGGTTCACCCGAAAACCTGATTTTTTGTAAAAATGTGAAAGTATGATATCTAAGTCTCAAAATTCAAAAATATTTATGAAAGTTATTTAAGACAATATTAAGTTAAAAATAAAGTTTCATAATCTAAGCGTATGTATTTCATATTTTATAAATTATACAAACCTCAAGAATATATGATTTTGAGATAAATAAAGAAAGAGGTTGGGGATTTGAGTTACTGAAATTATGGATTAATTAGAGGCTACTTATGATATTAAAATATTTGGGTAGGGAAGAATCAGATTAAAACACCTAGAAATTCAAAACCGGGACTTAACGGACAATTAATAGAACTAACAGGTAGATTTAACGGAAATATTAAATATGCATATAATCTGAATGTATTAAATTTTATGGGATTTATAATGATATGAAATGCCTAAAATTTAATTTCATAACTTATAAAGCTTGTTTGCTTGGTAAATAAAAATATGAAGTGTATTAAAGCTAAAATAGTAAAAATTCACAAGCACGTACCCTTAAGCTAAAAGCATGAAATATTCAGAAACAAAAAGCCACTCTAATTATTTTAAAGTAATATATAAATAAAGTGAACCAAAATTTGACCCTAACCTAAGAACCCGTTAAAAACCGAGCCTCGAACGTTAAAATACCAAAAACGATATAAAACAAACTAAGACTTGAAAATACATAACTTAGTGGCCTAATAATGATATAAATGAACTAAAAATCAAATATTATCATTTATGTAAATTTCTATGAATTTATACAAAATATAACGTTAATTTAAGATAACTAACATCTCACTAGATAGAAAAATAAATAAATAAATTTAAGAAAACCCTTAAATTAATAAAACTAAGGATTTATAGTATATTATGACCCACAAGCATAAAGACAACTCAAAGGATTAATAAAATAATCAAACATACAAATACATTACAAAACATACCTGAACCGTGAACCGAACCACGTTAAAATACAAAATAACCTAAGCATCAACTCTAGGACCACAATACTTACATTCCAGGAACTAAATAATATTCAAATATATTAAAATTTAAATATAAATCATCATATGGACCGCACGAGAAGACCAAGTAAGGAAACCTCTCAACATATCACCGTAAATCGCATAAACCGAAAACAAACTCTTGAACCCGTTAAGGATGACTTAAATAACATAAAAACTAACTTAATACAGTAGCTAAATTCACTTGAAACAATAAAACCAATTAGAAGTAATTAAAGTGCAAAATTCCAAACATAAGGGTTAAAATTGACAGTTTAGTGAAGTTGAGGGACCAATCTTGCCAATATATTAAACATTACTATTTTAGGACCAAAACTTACCTAAGACCAGTAGTAAACAAACAAAACAAATAAAAAACAAACATACCCAGTATATCTCACTCAAAAAGCAGGGTCTGGGAGGGATAGTGGTGGCTAGTCTTTTCTCTATCTAGAGAGATAGAGAGACCGCTTCCAAAGAGACCCCCAAATCGAGGACGATAGCAAACAAATTATATAGCATACAAAACATAGTTATATATCACATAAAAGTATAAAATAGGGATAGGCAATATTCTTAAGTGTATTCATAATCATAACATACATCATATAAGCGTAGGCATACCCATAAAAATAACAACCCGAAGCTAGTGCATACATCAAATAAGCATCATGTTCCACGTATAGAAGGCAAATGTCGATTACCTACACATCACGCGGGTGGTCACGCATCAGGTCTTCCTTTACTCTTCTCTGCACAGATCCCGCTAGAAGTCTTTAATTTTATTTCTACACCTCCACGCATTCCTATCCTCGATCCCACTAGAGAGGTGCAACTCTACCATATCTTGCCTAATTATCTCATCCCAAGTCAACTTAGGTCTTCCTCTACTCCTCCTACTCTCTAGGGTGATGTTCTCTACTGCTCTAACAAGCGCTGACATCTGTCTTCTCTTCAGGTGCCCAAACCATCTTAATCTTCCCTCTCGTATTTTATCTGTGATGCAAGCCACCTCTAACCTCTATCGAAACACGTTGTTCTTATCCGATCCAGTCTTATGTGTCCACACTTCCACCTTAGCATTCATATTTCCGCTACCTCTATCTGTTGCTCGTGTGATTTCTTTATGGCCCAACAGTCTATTCCGTATAACATAGCTGGAGGTACTGCCACTCTGTATAGCTTTCCCTTAAGTTTTGCTGGAAACCTCTTATCACACAAAATCCCTAATGCTGCTCTCCACTTGCACCATCCTGATTGAACACGGTGGGCTACATCGTTGTGTATCTCTCCGTCCTCCTATATGTACGAGCCTACGTATTTGAACCTAGACATCTGCTGGACAGCCATACCCTGAATACTGATTTGAGTGTCCTCTTCAGTCTCACCACTAAAGTTACAATGCATGTATTCTATCTTAGAGTGACTTATCCTTAAACCTTTGCGCTCTAGTGCTGCTCTCCACTGTTCTAGCCTCTCGTTAAGCACCTTTTTATATTCTGATATTAACACAATATCATCCGCAAACAGCATGCACCACGGGACTGGCTCCTGTATAGACTTGGCCATCTCATCCAACACTACTGTGAAGAGAAATGGGCTCAATGCCGATCCTTGATGGAGTCCCACTTCCATTGAGAAGAAATCTGTGTGTCCGACTGGTGCTCTCAGACACGTTTTTGCCCCGTCGTACATATCTTTGATTATCTTGATATACCTCTCTGGTATCCTTCTATGTCGTAGACTTTCCCAGATGAGTTGTCACGGAACACTGTCATATTCTTTTTCTAAGTCAATGAATACCATATGGTGGTCTCTTTTCTTTTCTCTATATTTCCCCATTATCCTCCTTATGACGTGTATGGCTTCTGTTGTATAGCGCCCTTGCTTAAATCCAAATTGGTTTATCGCTATCTGAGTTTCACTATCTGAGTTTTGCTATCTAAGTTTAACAATGCAAATAGCACCACCAACCAAACCAAGACCTCAAAATTCAAGATTTAAAACAAATTACACATTTGTAACATAAATCATCAAATCTCGTAGGGTAAACCTGAGCTACAAGTGTTTGACAAAAGTAACTGATTTAAAATGAATCTAATATCTACAAAATAAACTTAGGAACCTTTCTAGTTGGTAGCTCTGTAAATTACGAACACCTACTTCAAGAACTAACTAAGGTGAGTCTCATAACCCCCTTTTTACTGATCTCTTCACCGAATGTGAGCATAATCATTAACTCCATTGGGAGCCGCGTGGTTTGTGGATAGTACTATTTAGTGAATCCCTCGCACACAATGGGCCCTTAGGACAGGAAAAACCCCCATTGAGATTCAATAATCATTGTGTCATAAATTAGTGCAGATTATATGTGCTTAGCAGGGCACACTTAAGCCTATAACAATAAGGGGTATGGGTTAGGGGATGTTCTAGTACTTTGGGGGGTCACCCAAGTCCAGGTTAGGGGATGTTCTAGCACTTGGGATGGTCACTCGGGAGGTGCACCATTACTACTGTTACCTTATTTTATGAATTATGATAAGTCTTGTGTTATAAACTTATGAGCTCACCAACATATTTTTGACGTATTTTGGGTGTGTATTTCAGGAGAAGAATGAAATTGCCAAGTGATTATGGATAAGAGTGACGTAATGGGACGTTTGGAGTTTAGCCATCACCCACTTCTAAAACATTATCATTTGAGACATTTGACTAAAATTTATGTATTTGGGATTTATAAAACATTTGACTATTATTGGTATTGCTATGAATGATTGAACATTAATTAATTAAGATATGTTTATTTCCGTTGTAGTGTGTTGAGATCAGCTGGTCACAGTCAGACCCGGTCAACGGGGTGTGACATAACCCGACCTGATGAGGATATTATGTTCCATCCGGGCCATGATATTAATCTACCACACCACTCGCAAGATCAACTGAGCCCCATAACATCGGATATCTAGCCCACATCAGCTAGACCAAACTGAGGTGAGTCCAACAGGAGTGGAGGTGACTTATGTAGACTCAACTGCTATTACAGAGAGTTTTTCATTAGCCTCTCAGGACAGTGGTAACATTAGTGAGACTGAGTCTACGACAATCTTGCCAATTGATGCCTCTGAAAGAGACATCAGTGAGCAAGGGTATCCAGGGCACCAAGAAACCACTACTGGTGGTGATGATGAAGATACTAGGTATGTTATCCCATCTCCTAATAATTCTTCAAAAGAATATGAGGGTAGTCTACAACTCACTATCAGAGACCTACTTTCTAAAGTCTCAAACCTTGAATCAAAGGTTATGACTTTAGAGGATAGGTCTGTGTAAGGTTTAATATAAAGACTTATGCAACCAAAGCCACCAAAGACTTGCTGCATGCATGCACTTAGTACAAGGTAGAAGTTGCTTCAGAAGATTTACACTATACTCAGAAAATACTCTAAGTGTAAAATCTTCAGAAGCCAAAGACCAAATCTTCCGAAGCCAAATATGAAGTCTTCCGAAGCTTTAAAGACAAAGTCTTCCGAAGCCAAATGAAGTGAAGACTAATTTCTTCCGAAGACAGAGGAGAACACGCTTTTCTCGGATGTACTTTTGCATAAAGCTGACCAACTTTCCGCTATAACTCTGAAGACTCACCAACTTGCATGAGTTGGTGAAAAGGTCAATACTTTGCAACTGTACATTGAGGTCTTGAGTCTGTAAGTTTCTACTTTATGTGCTTTTATCCTTTTTGTAATATATTAGGATGTGAGCTATGGAATGTCATAGTCACTTGTCAAAAGGCAATCTGCCTTTTGACTCTACATTGATTTGTTGTCTTTCAATGTTCTAACTGGCTTTCCAAGTATAGCCGGTTGTAGGATATAGTATAAAATATCTCAGGGTCTTGTATTTGAAAAGAACAACTTATGTATTGTAACTCTTGTAAAAGAACTTGAGATTAATATACAACATTCTTGAAAACCATGCATATTATTCTTGAGTTCTGTTTCATTGTTACTTGTGTTCTTTGCATCTTGTTCTTAAATCTGGTTCCCTATTTGAACTGTTAAGTGTCCTAACACTTTCCTTATTATTAGACTGGTTGTATTGACCATCCCTTAACCGGTCCTGCAATTGGTATCAGAGCATTCTAGGCTCTTTATTGTAAGATGTCACCATCTTAAATCTCCTTAGTTCTCACAAAACACTTAACATTTCAAATGGCAACATCTAAGTCTGATATGGAAACCGGTACAATGGTAAAGTCCCCATTGATCACTCCTAATGACTTTGATACTTGGTGTTTAAAAATAGAAGGCTTCATCAAATCACAAGACAGCAAGATGTGGTAGTCTGGTACCGCAGGACCTTACATTCCATGCACCTCTTCAGCTGCTGCTGGAGGTGGCATGATCCTAAAGGAGGTGTCTGGCTACTCTGAAGAAGATAAAAAAAGAATAGATGTAGATAAAAAGCCATGACTGGCCTCCAAACTGCTCTTACAAATGCCATCTATAAAGGCTTCAAGAAGTGCAAAACTGCTAAGCAGCTCTGGGATGCACTGAAGCTGATGTATGAAGGGTCTACTAAAGCCAAATAAAGAAAGAAAGACCTTCCGAAGCAGCAGTTTGAGAGCTTCACTGTCAAAACAGGTGAAACCATGACTCAACAATACTTCAGGTATGTTAAGATTATGGACACTCTGGTGGATGTTAGAGTGAAACAGGAGAATAGGGATATTATGAGAAAGTTCATGTCCTCTCTTTCTAGAAAATGGGCACACTACTGTGTGGTCATTAAGAGGACTGAAAATCTTAAGACCCTCACTCTCACTGAGTTATATGGCATACTCAGTGGTTACTAGATGGAAATGAACATGCAAAATCCATCTGGCAACTCTAGCAATCAATAGAGTTCTACCCTGCATGTGGTTGAAAGGGATTGTAGAGAACCATAACACTATTTCATCTCTTACCTTGACAACTCACCAAAGGGCTCTTTCATCACCTTCCTAGAGACACCAAGAGAGAGCTACATCCAAGAAAGCCCATTCCAAGAGACAAGCTCATCACTAGCCTTTGTGCTCATGATGAAAGCACAGGTAACTTTCTCTTCACCCTTGAAGATTTGGACTGTATCCATCCGAATGATCTGAAGTATATGGAAGTTGTTCAACAAATGGCTCTCCTCACTCATAAAGCCAAGAAATTCTACAAGAGGATAGGAACAAAGTTTCCAAGTAATGTATCCAGTGGAAAGTTTAGGCTGGACAAGAGCAAAGTGAAGTGTTACAACTGCACCTAGATGGGAAAATTTGCTAGGGAGTGCAAGGCACGCATAACAAATGGTGGTCAGGCACAACCCAAGCCAAACTACACTGAGGTAACTCCACATACTGAGAAGCCCAAGCAGCAAGCTGCAATTGCTGTGGAAGAAGGAGGCTTTGATTGGAGTTTTCAGGTAGAGGATGTGTCTCGAAATCAAGCATTGATGGCAGATCTTGATGAAGCCATGGTATTGGAACATCTTTGTACCCCAGAGTGCATTGCTAAAGTAAATAGATATAGGTCCTATAACTTAGAGATGAGATCTGATTTGAGTCCTTGAACATATTAAAATCTGATTTTAAAAGAGCTGAAAATAAGGTTAAGTTAAAATAGAAGACTTAAAGAAAACCAATTCTGCTCTTAAACACGAGCATGCCAATTATAGGACTCAAATCAAAGATCTCATCACTAAGTTAACTGCGTGCTAGGCTGAGCTAGTGATTAGCAAAGCCTAGGCAGAGAAACATGTTCCTGAAGAAGAGACGTTCAAGAATATAATATCCCTATCCCTGCATTCCAAAGTATGTTATCAAAACAAACAGGGATTGTGATCTAGTGAGATAGCTCCTCTACACACTCTATTGTCTGTAAGATATCCCAGGTGTGGAACTAGTCAAGATGAGCTTCCATCCATAGATCCTAATGATGAAGAGGATACAATGAAAGATAGATCTAAGAAGAGTGAAGAAGATCATCTTAACAAGGGTCACTATTCTCCAGAGGAGAGGAAGAAGTCAGGGATGATAAAGTCCAAGAGAAAGAACTTGATCCGAGCAGCCACGAGAAGATCAAAGAGATCTCAAGAGATCAAGGCCACCTTCACTCCAAGCAGAAACAAGTTTTTATCTCTGCAGGTTTTGAAGTGGTAATGACTGAGGATATAACTTTGAACTCTAGTACTAAGAGTTCAAGTTTATGTCCAGCTCATCCCTGTGAAGAAATGAAAGCTGATCAGCTGAGTAACACTGCTACACAGCATGAACCATCCACCTCCAAAGGCAAGCCTCACCCTAGGAAGCTTACTACAACATCTGAAAGGATGAGGATGAAAATGGAAAATGATCAAACTCAGTCTTCCATTCACAAGAATACTCTTTGAAGAAAGCAAATTGACTACATTATGTGTGGTAGTACTTCTCATCTTGCTAAGGATTGCTTCTACAATCCTAAAAGTACTGTCAACATAACAAAGAAGAAGACTTCTGAGGGAAGCAAGAAGAAGACTTCTGAGGGGAGCAAGAAGAAGAAATATTTGGAAGAAATCTATGTTTCTTTTGGAAGCTCCAAAATGAAAATGAAAACAAGTGAAAAATTGCCTTTGGAAGAAAATTTGGTCTCGGAAGAAAGGAATGCTTTCGAAGCACTGAAGCTTGGTGAAGTGAAAGCAAGATCTTCTGTAGGGTCAGTCTCCAAAACTTCCGAAGTTGTAAAAACTTCTGAAGCTTTGAAGTTCAAGTCTAATCTTCCAAAGATGGTGTGGAAGATAAAGGAAGACCATTTGACTGAGAATTCTTCACTAATAACAACAAATGATTCTCAAAAGTCTCAGTATAGGATCAATTACTGTTGCATCGTCTTCAGTTCATTTGGAAGAGCCTAAGACCAAGGCTTGGCTTTCCAAATGTAACTAACTCTCTTTTATTATGCAGAAATAGTCAAAGAACAAGAAGAAAGTATGGATTATTGACAGTGGCTGTTCCAGGCACATGACAGGCAACGACTTTTTGCTTTAAAACTTTGAAAGAATTGATTGAGGGCTAGTTGCTTTTGGAGGAGATGCTGGAGGTTACATTACAGGAAGGGGCATGGTCACAAATGGTAAACTCAACATTCAGAAAGTAAACTTTGTTAAGGAGCTTGGGTACAATTTACTAAGTGTGTCCTAAATTTATGACCAGAGACATAACATGCTCTTCACTGAGTATGAGTGCATTATTCTCAATCCCAGGGTGGTAATTCCTTAGGAGCATACCTTTCTTAGATCACCCCGGAGAGGGAACATGTACCAGATGGATTTGAAGGAAACATCCCCTTCATAAGAAGGTTTTTGCTTTCTATCTAAGGACATAGTGATGAGTTTTTCTTTTGGCATAAAAGAATGTGCCATGTAAACTTTAAGAACATGAACAAATTAATTAAGAATGATTTGGTAACTGGAATGCAAAAAAAGAGTTTACAAGTGATGATCACTGTGTTGCATTCCTGAAAGGGAAAAAACACTTGGTATCTCAAAGGCCAAAGGAAAAGAACTCTGTCACTACTCCCGTACACTTATCACACATGGATCTCTTTTGCCCACCAGTATAATGAGTCTCGGAAGGATCTCATACTGTTTAGTGATCACAGATGATTTCACAAGATTCACTTGGGTTTTCTTCCTTAGAACTAAGGATGAGACTCCTGAGATCTTGAAGAACTTCATTTTGAAAATTAAGAATCAAAGTGATTACAGGGTCAAAATCATAAGATGTGATCAAGGAACTGAATTCAAGAACCATATCCTTGACACATTTTGTGAAAAAAAGGGTATTACAAGATAATATAATGCTCCCAGGACCCCTCAACAAAACGGTGTTGCTGAGAGGAGAAACATAACGCTAATTGAAGCTGCAAGAACCATATTGTCTGACTCTAAACTGCCTATCACCTTCTGTGCAGAGGCAGTTAACACTGGCGGCTATGTGCATAATAGAGTGTTAGTAGTCAAGACTTATGGTAAGACTCCTTATAAACTGTGGCGCAAAAGAAGAGCTTTAATTGGGTTTCTCAGATTATTTGTATGTCCCTACACCATTTTGAATACCAAAGATTAAGTAGCCAAGTTTGCTGAGAAATCAGATGACGGACACTTTATTGGATACTCTTCCAAAGCTAAGGCTTATAGAGTATACAATCTCAGAACTAGAGTAGTTGAAGAATCAGCCAATGTGATCTTCAATGAGCACACTCCCTGTGTGAAAGGTTCTGTTCCTGATTGGCTATGTGATCTTGATTTTGTTACTAATTGTTTTAATAAATCTTATGAAGATATTTCAAGATCTACAGGTAATACATCAATAAAAGATCCTGACCCAAGATTTGAGCTGAAAAGACCAAGTAAGAATACTACTTCAGCTCCAGTTGTAACTAACCTTACAGGTGAAGTTCCTATCAGCACAATAATGACAAATCAAGCTAATACATCTAAAGTGCTTGAAAATTCCAGCTCAGAGGCACAAAATACAAATGAAAGAACTTCAAATGTAGGAGAACATGGTGGTGGTGATAGTGCTAAAGTATTTCTTGATGCTGATAACCACTCCATTGAAGACAACATTAATGATGTCACACACTCATTAGATCAAGATTCTCTTGATAAGTGTGCTAATGAGGTGGGAGACACTTTATTGCCAGACCTAAACTTTTCAAATTTAGATCTGTCTAATCAACTTGTTATGATCCCTCAACTTAGGATCCACAAGTCACACCCCACCATAAACATAATTGGAGATGTTGATAAGGGGGTGAGAACAAGAGGACAAACCCGTGGCAAAAATGTTTGTCTATACTCTTGATTCTTGTCCTAGACAAAGACAAAGAAAGTTGATGAGGCTTTGAAGGATGGAAGTTGTATTGAAGCAATGCAACAGGAGATGCTTCAATCAAAAGGCAAAAAGTTTGGAGCCTATGTCCTCTTCCTCAAGGGAAGACTATTATAGGAACCAAATAGGTGTTTGGAATAAGAAAGATGACAGAGGGCTTGTCATCAAGAACAAGGCAAGACTGGTATGAGACTTGAAGCTGTTAGGATATCATAGCGTTTGCTGTATCCAAGGACTTCAAGGTCTACCAACTAGATATCAAGTGTGCATTTGTATATAGGGTGATTGATGAAGAGGTGTATTCCAAACAATCACCTGGCTTTGCAGACCCAGATCATCCTGATTATTTCTGCAAGCTTGATAAAGCTCTTTATAGGCGGCACCAAGCTCCAAGGAAGTGGTATGAGACATTATCTTAGTATCTCCGTCAGCATGGGTACAAAAGGGGTACTATAGATGGAACTCTCTTCATCAAAGGAACAGAGAATGACTTAATAATGGTTCAAGTGTATGTAGATGACATTATCTTTGGGTCAACTAATCCAATGCTCTACAAAGAGTTTGAAAAGATGATGAAGAATAGATTTCAAACGAGTGTCATGGGGGAACTTAATTTCTTTCTAAGAATTCAAGTGAAGCAGGTTGACAATGGCATCATCATAAGTTAGTCGAAGTTTGCACATGACATACATACAAGATTCAAGATGACTGAATGTAAGGTTACAAAGACACCCATTGCCAGAAACCACTCCCTTGGACCTGTTTGAGGGGAGTATGTATATGAACATCTTTACAGGGCTATGATTGGGTCTTTCATGTATCTTACAGCTAGCACACCTGATATCATGTTTGCTACATGCATATGTGCAAGGTATCAAGCTAATACCAAGATGTCACACCTGGTTGTTGTCAAAAGAATTGAGATGTCTCAAAGGTGCCCCTAAAAATTCTGACTTTAATCTGTATGCCTATACAGATAGTGAATATAGTGGCTGCAACATGACTGTAAAATCCATATCTGGGGGATGTTAATTCCTTGGTGGAAGGATAGTCTCATGGCAATATAAGAAACAATCCTATGTATTTGCATCAACTACTGAAGGTGATACATTGCTGCTGCAAGCTGTTATGCTCAAGTACCATGGATACAACTTCAAAGAGACTCCCATCCACATATACAACAACAATGTTATCTCTATCACAGAGAATCCTGTGCAGCACTCAAGGACAAAGCACATCAAGATCAAGTATCATCTAATTAGCGATAATCATGAAAAATGATTGATTAAACTAATCAAGGTTAGCACAAATGAATAATACACTGATCTGTTCACAAAGGCTTTTGATGAATAGATATTTAAATATCTTATATCAGCTATTGGGATGATTAACCTTGAATAGATTTTCTTAAAATTTAATATATATTATTTCTAAAAGGAATTGTATGTCCTAAGTTGTCTAATCTATCACTTACATAAGTCCGGTTTATCTGGGAGAAAATCTTTTTTAAATGATATTCCTTAGCATTTTGAAAATTACCAAGTGTGTTTTCTTTCGGAAGGCATTAACATTACCTTTGGAAGAATTTTAAGTCTTCAAATCACATAACTACTTGAAAGAAATTTACCTTCGGAAGAAACGCTTACATTTCTTCCAAAGCCAAAATATGCTTCTAAGTACTATGTATTTGAAGAACAAATTTCTTCCAAAAGCAATTATGTCTCGGAAGATTTATTCTCTTTAAGAGTAAAACTTTCAAATTCTAATATTTTCCGAAACCAAATACTCTTCGGAAGAGAAAATACTTCAAGTAATTTTTCTTCCGAAGCCATTTCTCACTAAGCTTAGGAATATCTTCCGAAGTCAAAAGTTGGCTTCAGAAGTTTTTCACAAAACTTCCAAAGATAAATTACCTTCGGAAGAGTTTCAACTTCCAAGAAAACTATCTTTTTGTGCACTTTCTCAGAGGTGGGACCAACATTCGGACTTTAAAGTTTATTTCTTTGCATTAACTTTGTCTTGAATCCATTTCATATAAATATAACCAATGGTTCCCCCCTCTTTCACTATCTTCTTCATCTGTAAATTCTCTAAACCTAAAATCACACTCACCGCCTTTGTTCTTACCTTCCTTCACCTCAAAGCTACCTCAAATGGCCAATTTTGACCCCAGAAACCACCCAGATTTTTCCATGCAGCTTCACATGCAACATAATTAGGTTGCTCTGTTAAACTTTGAGAAAGATCCAAGTTTCTCATAGGTTTGTCGCTTTCTTTCTCTTTCTCACTACTTTACCTCCCTCACCACTTTACCTCCGTCACCATTGATCTTCCACTCTATGAGGATGAACTTTTAGACTTTTTGAGTACCTACCAAGAGGTCACCATGGATGGGGAGAAGACAACTAATAACCATCTGCTAAGAAGTCACCTTCATAGCCCATCTGCTAAGAAGTCATCTTCAAGACTATGAGAAAGCCAACTGTTGGTTTCTCAGGGGTAAAAACAACCATGGTCCCAAAAATGTTAGAGCTCATTGCTTAAGGTGACAACCTAGCAACACCAGCTAGTGTTGAACCCACACCTTCCACTTCAAGAAAACCACAGCCACCAATAACCATCACCTACCAAAGAAAATCCAAACGATTCAACCTGTGCAGGCCCCCATATCACCACCCATGGAGCTCCCACTTCTCCTAAGGAGCAAACCACTTCCATCTCAAAAAATGATTAGTCATAAGGTTCCTCATGCTCAGACAGAAGAGCTCATAACCCAAGAATCCTTAATCCTTCACTCAGAGTGTCAACACTCTAGTGAACAAACTTTAGGGGAAAGTTACCATCCCCAGCCTCTAGATCTAAACCAGCCAATTCCCATCCTTGAATTCTATGTGATGAGGATATGACACTCCATGAGTATCATGAATCTCTCTTCTCTTTCCCTGCTGAAGGAGAGATGAGCACTTCTGTGTCACCCATATCAAAGAGAGTGAGTATTATTGATCTTCCTAAACCTGTTCAGGAGATCCATATGGAAGAGGCTCTCACTTCTGCAAGTGATTACATCATTAAGACCTCAACCCTGGCAACCCAGTACATTGGCACTTCAACTGAAGTTTTCAGTGAGCAGGGGAAATCCAGCAGCCAAGAACAACAAGCTTGTGATGAGGAAGAAGACTTAGGTCCAATT
This sequence comes from Flaveria linearis, assembly GCA_024085815.1. Lineage (NCBI taxonomy): Eukaryota > Viridiplantae > Streptophyta > Magnoliopsida > Asterales > Asteraceae > Flaveria > Flaveria linearis. The sequence continues at coordinate 28,827,224 of CM044016.1, read as the reverse complement.
CTCTCATCCCCCAGTGATTCTTCTACTAAAGATGAGGGGAATCTCAGACTAAAGGTGCAAAAAATGACCAAAACATGAACCTATTTAGTCTCTAAGGTTAGTCACTTAGAATCTTAAGTGACAGGCTTGCAAAGAAGGGTCAATGATCAACAACTTGAGAATTCTGATCTCAAGGAACAACTAGCTATGAGACCCTTCAGGAGGACTCAGCCAGAAACACAAGAACCTAAGGATATGATAGAATTAACCTCCAGCTCACCTATGCAAGTGGGTGATGCTACCAAAAAGGGGGAGGAAGTTGTTACAATCACAGAACCTGGTAGTCCTTCTCAGAGTATGGACATTGAGGAATCACCAACCTCACTTGCAATTGTCCACACTCAGCAACCTCCTTAAATTCACACTGATGTGGATTCTCTTATACAAAGTCTATTTGAGGAGGGAATACCAAGGGCAATGTCAACCCCATCCGATGGAGCTGTAAATAAAATTCATGGGTGGAGGTATCATGCTGATAGAAGAGAGCTAATACTGCATAGATGTCAAGGACAACAAGAGGTCTGAACTATCAGCCCTTAAACTTCTATGATAGTCTTTCTCCAGTTAATATGCCACTGGTCAACCCAACTCAACATAGACAAGCTGACATATTGGCTGAGAGAATTCAAGATAGGATTGTTGAAAAATTCAGACAAAGAAGAAGACAAATGTAGATAGGCAATGTCACCCAAGATTAGCTTCAAAGGGGAAACCTTGATTAAAGGCTTAGTGATAGAACCTGTGAGCATTGTCACAGAAACAACTACTTCAACATCCTTTACCCTCATTGAGGCACCAATTGGTGAAGGTGCTTCACTTTGGCTAGAGCTTGACTGCTGAACCAAGCAATGAAGGCCAAAGCTCTCTCCACCCTGAGTCACCAAGGTCTGTGAGTGACAAAGGGAAGAGGAAAATGACCTCTGAGGAGATTGAGGAGGAGAAAGAGAGAGGAAGAGGAAGCTAAGGGGAGAGACTTCAACTGGTTCCTCAAGCTTCATGGAAGCTGTAATCAGGACAGCCCCCAGGCTAAACACTCAAGATGATAAGTTGAGGGCTGCCAGATTAAATTATTTAGGAACCAGAAACTACAACATTAATGAACTCATCTCTCTTCCCTTAGAAGAGCTAAATGAACTGGCAGACTTAGAGTTGATAAAGGAGAAGAAGGAGCCAGAGGATGCAGAATTGCTCCTCAAAGTTAAAGAAGAAAGAAGGCAAAAGAGGTTGTACAAATATGCACCAACTCTTTCCCTAGTTCATGAAAGCCCTGAGAGAGAGGCTGTAGCAACTAAACAACCTCAGATAGACAAGGAAGCTGATAGACAAAATATGATCAACTACCTGATTGCCACAGGCCTCTATCAGGCATCTGCACTTCTTCACCTCTTATATGCATATGTTGAATTTAAGTACCTTAAGCAGCTGGAAAATCAGTTCATAAATGAACAAAAAGTTGCTAAGAGAAAGATGAGGGAAGAAGCTACAAAGTCAAGAGCCATCATCCAAAAGAGTCAAAAGAAGTCTGCTAACAGACAAAGGGTGATGAGCTTCTTGAAGCTGTATGGATTCTCCAGAAGGAGGCTTGGTCCAATGTCTCTATCCACTATGGATAAGCATATTAGAGTGATCAAGCAGAAGATTAAAAAGGGAGAGGTTGTGGACTTGCGTTCTCCACCAAGCCAAGCTCCACCTGAAGGTAGAGGTTATAGTTGAACTAACACAGAAAACACAACCTAGACCTTCAGCTACATCTCAGCCAACCTCATCTTCTATTCACAGCAGGGTTCTACTCCTTCTCCTTCTGAACCTGTGAGGGAAGAGGACCCAACTGAGAGAGGCACAACAGAACAACCTGGTACTCGAGACCAACACTCTTAGTTAAACACTCTAAAGAGGTAGAAAATGATGGCCCTAAAGAGAGCATATAAGAAGATAAAGGCATCCACTTCCACACCTCAAGATGAGTTAGAGCATCCTGAGGAAGTGCAATAAGAGGTTGCTCAACTAAATCCTATTCAAGCACAGCTCCTTGTAGCTGGAAGACCTATCTTGTCTTGGACCTTTGCTACTAATCCAGATAGATGGTATGTCATCAGAGATCAAGGTGGTTAAGATGTCTACTTTTGGCAAGACATGCTTGATCTACCTCTACATGATTTCCATGACATGAGAAGGTACTATGAGAGTCTGAAGGATCCTGACTAAATGATGAAGAAGGGAATCATCTTGATCCTAATGAGGACTGTAAACTGATAAACAACCTTCTCTGTTTTGGTAGTATCAGCCTAGAGGGAGTTTGTAATGTTTAATATAAAGGCTGATGCAACCAAACCAATCAAAGCCTTCCTGCATGCATGCACATAGTACAAGGAAGAAGTTGCTTCGGAAGATTTACACTATACTCAGAAAATGCTTGAAGTGTAAAATCTTCCGAAGCGAAAGACCAAATCTTCCAAAGCCAAAGATGAAGTCTTCTGAAGCTTTAAAAACAAATTCTTTCGAAGCCAAATGAAGTGAAGACTGATTTCTTCTGAAGACAGAGGAGAACATGCTTTTCTCGGATGTACTTTTGCATAAAGCTGACCCACTTTCTGCTGCAACCCTGAAGACTCACTAACTTGTATGAGTTTGTGAAAAGGTCCATGTTTTTGCAACTGTACATTAAGGCCTTGAGTCTGTAACTTTCTACTTTATATACTTTTATCCTTTTTGTAATATATTAGGATGTGAGCTATGGCATGTCATAGTCACTAGTCAAAAGCAATCTGCCTTTTGACTCTATATTGATTTTGTTGTCTTTCAATATTCCAACTGGCTTTCCAAGTATAGCCGGTTGTAGGATGTAATATAAAGTATCTCAGGGTCTTGTATTTTAAAAGAACAACTTATGCATTATAACTCTTGTAAAAGAACTTGAGATTAATATACAACATTCTTGAAAACCATATATATTGTTCTTGAGTTCTATCTCATTATTACTTGTGTTTTTTGCATCTTGTTCTTAAATCTGGTTCCCTATTTGAAATATTAAGTGTTCTAACACTCTCCTCATTGTGAGACTGATTGTATTGATCATCATTAACCGGTCCTACAGTCTGCCACTCAGCAACTTAAGATTGAAAATCTCAAGGCTCAACTAGCTGAGAAACATATTGAGAAGTCTGTTAGGCACGTACAATCTTAGGTTTCTTTAAGTTATTCCTTTAGCTCATCTACTTCTTAAGATGATGCTACCAAAAAGGGAGAGAATTTAGAGAAACAAAGACATATGGAACCCAGCCTTGCTATCTCTTCTCTCTATTCCACACAGCAACACCCTACTACCATCTTCCCTCAACCACCCTCTATTACCATTCAAGTGGACCCAAGGATGCTTATTGACCTTAACAGATTCTTAACCAATTTTTATAAGCTCCTCCCTTGAACAACCTTCTCTTGATGTAGCCCTTAGTTGGTCAACCTAAGGTCTTTATTGAACATGAGATTAACTTTGAAGAAGAAATACAAACTGATGGCCCAGCAACCAACTTAAAATGGACGGGTAGTGCAGCTCTAATTACTTTTAAAGAAGAAATGCAAGCTACAAAAGAAATAATTAAACTATCTTCCTTGTCCAATGACCTGTTCATCATAAAGGCCATTCTTGATCTAGCCACTGAGGTAAATAGCGAGGACTTCTTAAAACTCCTATATCTCATACACCACAAGTTCAACCCCACTCTCCCCAACCTGAATCCTCTAAACCTGAGTCTCCAAAGGCTGAATCTTCCTCTGATCCTAAGGGGAAAAGGAAGCTCACTGCTAAAGAGCTTCTAGAGAAGGCAAGGCTGGAAAAGCTAACGAAGAAAGGAAGAATTGATACTGGGAAGTTGCTAGCTGCAAGCAGCAAAGCAGTAGTAGCCGCTCAAGAAAGTATGAACAACCAAAGGAGAGTGAAGTTCATAGATGGGCTCATCAGGCTAGGAGTAGACAATGAAGAAATAGTTCTACTCCCACTTGATAAACTTATGAAGATGGAGAAGGCAACCCTGCTACAAAAAGAAAAGGAGGAGGCAACAAGGTTAGCCATAGAGGATGAAAAGAGGAAAGAAAAGGAGGAGGCTATGGAGAAAGAGAGGATGGAAAGAATAGCCTTTCTCTGTACAAGAGGCTATTCTCAGAAGGAGCTAACACCTCATGATAATGATATGATCTTGTTTCTTTTCTTCAAAGAGCTAGAACAAATCAAGAAAGAAAGGAAAAAGGCTGCCAGGGAGAAGCTGAAGAAAAGAAGAAGAAAAAAGGAGGAAGAGGCACAACTTGTTGCTGCAAAGAAGGTGGGAGATAAAGATTGGATGAAAGCTTATCTCAAATCCCATGGCTTCACCGGCAGATAAGTGGGTCCTATGTCTGAGAAGACCCTCCAGTAATATGTCAGTTACATCAAGGCTGACATTTTCTTAGGAAGAAAGCAGGAGATACCTCAAAGACAAAGTGTTCAGAAGATGGCATCGAAACCAACTCCCAAGCCCAAATCAGCACCCAAACCACAACCTACAAAACCTATGCCCATACTTTTCCTTCCCCATTAAAATTGAGCCAACCACTAAACCTACACCCCCTGAACCCATACCATCCGCCTCACCTACACCCTCACCCACTACTTCTCAACAACCACCACCACTACCTATCCTTAAACCCAAAACACAACCACGAACCCAATCACTACCCAAACCATTTTCTGAACCATCTAATCCCCTGTCCTTAGAAGAGTTCAAGGAGATTAAAAGGAAGCTCTCCAGTGGCACAACATTGAGCGACATCTCTTATGAGGAAGTGTCTTTTAAGCTAAAATACATTGATGGCTCTTCCTGTTCCCTCATAAGATATTCATTCTTGATCTTACAAGGGGAACACTGGACCAAACTCTCTAACTTCTTGCAACCAACTCAGACATACTTAAGGAAGAATAGAAGAAGTTGAGAAGAATACTGGTGACTCTTCTGGACACAAGAAAAGGGACAAGATGCCACCTAAGCCCCTCAATCCTAGAAGCCAAATTGTCCAGCGAAGGTTTGATGAAGATATACACAGCTTTGCTGTGGAAAGGGAGAATGGTCAAGTAAACAGACTTGATACATCAGCTCTGCTACACTCAAGCAGATTTGATATCGCTGAGTTAGCAGCTAAACCATTCGCCAATCCCTCCAACTCTCAGATTGCTGCTCACATCAGGAATCATCTGAGCAGTCTTCATCTTCCTGAGCTTACAAAGAAAGCCAAGACTGAAGAAGAGTTGAAGAAGAGGGCAAAGTAAGAAGAAGAAGGAGCAACCAGAAAAGGAAGAACATTTCTACAGATGGTTGAGGGTCCAACTTTAGATCCTATGGTTAGATGGGAATATGACTACAATTCCCATCAACTAACTCTGTTCAGAGGGACACAACAAAGAGTACGTGTCATTCAGAGCAACAGATTAGATTTATTATCTATGAATGACTTGTACAAGCTTCTCACCACCACATCAGGGAAGAATAAAGAGATAGACAAATATCTACTTTCCCTGGTGTTAAAAACTTTTAGGAGTAGAAAGAAGTGAAGTTTTGGTAGCATCAGCATAGGGGAGTTTGTTGGATCATATGAGGCTGGTGAAACCAAAACAACACTTAGAAGATTTTGATATACATCTGAAGTGGTCTTACGAAGACAAAGTTGCTCTTCCGAAGGCAAATCAAAGATCTTTCGAAGCTCAAGTATGAAGAACTTCTACAGGTAGAACTCAGTCTTCGGAGACTAAGTAGTTCTCCTTCCGAAGTA
>CM044016.1:28816389-28818889 GCA_024085815.1 Flaveria linearis | reverse complement strand
AGAGAGAGAGAGGGGGAACCGCCGTCACCTCCATCGTCGTCGACCATGGCAAGAGGGAACCGCTGCCGCTGCGCCGCCGTTGGCTGTTGTAGAGATTGCCGGTGTGCCAACCGCCGTCCGTTTGCCTGCTTTTGGTGACGGTTGTGTCGTCGCCGCGGTGTGTGCGCGGTGGTGCTTAGGGTTTGTTCAGGAAGGGGAATCCTAGCCGCCGTCAGCGAAGGAACACCGGTGTGCCAACCGCCGTCCGTCTGCCTGCTTTCGGTGACCGTTGTGTCACCGCCGCTGTGTGTGCGTGGTGGTGCTTAGGGATTGTTTGAGCAAGGGGAACCCTTGCCGCCGTCAGGGAAGGAACTCTGGTTTACCGAAGGCGGGCCCTTCGGCACAGTGTCTGTATGGTGGTGTTCGGGGTTTGTTTACCCAAATCGAATGGTGGTTGGTTGGTCTTCCCATTTTCGTGACCTGAGTTATAGCGGTGGTTATATGCTGTTAACGTAACAGGAGAAACTGGGGCAGGTGCTTCAACTTTCTTCCATCCGTATCGTTTAATAATAATACATCATGTTTGGCTGTTCATGAGTAGATGATGATGACGACCCGTCATCTGAGACCGTTATACCTCTGTTGGTTTGGGTTTATTGTTTGACATTTTTGGGGTCTTGCTTTGGTATGTTTCTGTTTTGTTGATGATGTGGCTATGGTACCTTGATGACAGCATCCATTCGTTGTCTCTAAAACTCACTGACTACATTATGATTCTGAAATCCATTTGTTGTAACCATTGCTATGATGACAGTGGCTAAGGTGGTTGATTGGCGTGGCATACATGGTGACGGCAAGTGTGGTGTTTTGCACTTGCAACCTATGTTGTAGCCATGGTAATCAAAAACCCTAATCTGAGCCAAATATTTTATTTTTTGAGGTCTTCGGCTTCGTCCCTTTTTTATCCAAACGTTTAGCTGCCGTAACAATGAGCCTCGGTTTTCTACGTTTTCAATACGCGCAACGTGCGTCGGGGAATCCCAACTAGTTACATTAATATACTAATGTAACATAATATAATTTGTTAATGTTACTTAGTGTTACGTTAATATAAAAGAGGGTAACACTAATATAAGAAGGTGTAACATCATGTAAAAAGATGTAACGTAAATGTAAATATACCATTTACTGATACATCTTGTAATTCGTCTCATAATTATAATCTTACACTACTTTACCAAACTTTTACACCCGATATTACAGCACTACAACTAACAGTAACAACCTCAACGTTGCAACTACAACACTATAGTGAAATTTCATGTAACTACAACATTATAATGAAATTTTAACACAATAACAAAACTAAAATATTAAAACTACAGCAATGTAAATGAAGTTAAACCGATATAAACCAGTCTGTAAACCAATATAAATCAATGTAAACTAAATAAAAATAACATTTTCTTTTGTGATGTATACTATTACTCGATAAACATGCCTGAAAACCACCAAATCTGAAACTAAATCATCTTGAACCGAATAGAAGCGAAGATGAAAAACACATAAGACCGAACCGTAATGATTTGGCACCAGTCTGGTGCATTCTATTGCATACCTCAATTGTATCATTTGTTGCCTGTAAGATAAAGTACATCATAGGTAAAGTAAGCCTAAATTTATGAAGAAATAAAACCAAAAAATTTAAAACTGACAATAATTGATGATAACAGAGAAAGAACATTAGAACTTAAAAGATAAAGGTAAAAATCAAAAATATTGAAAATTAAAACATGCCCACATGATCTGCTAAAATATTACAAATCAGAAACAATAAATGAGAGAAAGGTTGCGGTGTTGGTGGCAACGGTGGCGGCGATGCAGGTGGCGGTGGCGGTGGCAGGGAGGTGTGCAGGTGACGGTGGCGACGGCAGAGAGGTGTCCAGGTGACGGTGGCGTGGAGATGAAAGAGAGTAGATGGTGGCATGCTCGTGGTGGTGGTGTCTGTGGTAAAGAAAGAAAACCCAGATTTGAACCGTGTACTATTAAGGATAAAGGGATCTGGTGACGATGGTAGTGCTTTGGTGGTTGATGTCATGGTGGGAGGTGTTGTTGCAATGATGGTGTTGTGGTGGGCACAACGAGTGTTTGTGGAGGTTAACAGGTGGTGTGGAGATGGATTAGGGGTTTGGATGTGGATTGGTGGTGATGGTAGTAAATTATTTAAAATTCAAAAGAAATTAGAAAAAAGATATTTTAAAAGCTTTATGGTCAAATCAAATGACATATCACAGACAAGTACACAAATTAAAAAGACTAATATACCCTTGATCTTATCTCTACCACTCATTTAGAATCTTGATTATTTTATAATTAGTGAATGGCTAAGATTGAATTAATAGGTTCTCACAAATAGGATGAGTTCTCATATGAACCCATTCCTATATAGATATATATATATATATATATATATATATATATATATATATATATAGATATAGATAGATAGATAGATATATAT
>CM044016.1:28213889-28811389 GCA_024085815.1 Flaveria linearis | reverse complement strand
TGTTATTTTCTTGTAGTGAATATACATAAATATTTATATTCATTTATTAATTATTAATAAAGGGTGTGGGGAATATCATTTTTTCGATGATACCATGTGAGCTTCTTGAAGATAAAATATTGTATGTCACAAATGTAAACTCTGTCTTCTCGGTTTGAATGAAAAAAAGTAAAAGAGGCTATTTTTTATTCGTTATGATTTCCTTAGTGTGTGTAGATATATACATTGGGTTTATTGAAGTGTAAAATTTTGGGCTATTAACAAGCTGAAGAAGCTAGCTTCAATTTTCATTCGTCAAAAACTGAACTTGTCGACGAACATATAACTGATCGAAGAGTTTTGTTCATGTTCATTTATTAAGAACTTTAACTTATTTACGAATATAGACGAACATATATACTATATTAATAATAAAACATAATATTCTTAATCATAAACTTAGACATAATCAACTTAAGTAAATATAAAATTAAGAGCTTGACTCATGAATGAACATATATAACATGAAGCAAAAATATAAATGAACAAACATAAAACAAGATATTATTGAGCGTTCATAAACATAATTGATTGAACACTGCATTTGTTCGTGTTTGTTTATTTAATTAATCGAACAAAGTTCTTTATTCATGTTCTGAAACGTGAACAAAGGGTTTAAGCTAAAAGTAAAAATTAACATGTATATTTAATTCTTAAAAATCATCATTTGAACTTAAATGCTTGTATGTTTAAACTATCATACTTTTCACACAACTATTATTATTTTATATACAAATCATTATAGGCACAAAAAATTTAAATATAAAGTTATGGTACAATCTCGAGTTTATAACATTATGCACGAGACGAGCTTATACTTTTTTAAGTTAAAAGTGTCGAGCTTAAGTTTGACTAAGGCTGTTCAAATAGCTAGTTGTTCATAGCTTGCTCGAAATCGGTTCAGTTTATAAATGAGTCGAGCCGGCTCGGCTTGATTTGTAAATAAGTCTTTGGCTCGCTCGGCTCGGTTCCAAGGTCAATTTGGCACGTGGCTTGCTCGTGACTTGCTCGTTTGCTGGCTTGTTGCCTCACACGTGAATTCGTATAAATTAAATGCTTAATTATAATTTGTATATATTATAAACCAAATTTATGTTCTACTATTTAAATAGGTTACAGATATGGTCAATTTGATATTTTGTAATAGAGTACCTAAGTAAAAACACATAGGCAATCTCATATCATTTTTCAACCGGCTAAAGATAAACAATTATAAAAACTATTATATTTTGTTTATACATAGATAATGATTTATTTTTAAAAAGTGTAAAAACAATTTTTTAATAAACAAGTTGGCCAAGATACACAAACCGAGTCCGAGCTCCTACTTTTAGATAGCTAAGATAAACGAATTGGCTCGGTTCCTCTTGATTTTAGAATAAGCCAAGTCTGATCCACCCTGACTCGTGGGTGCTCATCTGCACCCTAACTTCGACATGTGTAAATCATTTGCACCAGGGTACAGTAACTACGTATGGTTAAACGAACCGTGATCCGTATTATAAATATAATTAAAATGAAAAAAAAGATAGAAAAGAAAGGAAAAGGAAGAAGCTCTCCCTGTTCCTTGTAAAACTAAACCAACCAGCTGTTGCTCTTCTGTCTGAGATTGGCTTGCTTTCAAACGATTTAAACAAGTATGTTCACAAAGTCACAAACAACAGTCGCAAACAACTAGGACTAGTTTTATTCAATTAAAAATCGTGGTGGTAAACGATTTGTTATTCACATAAATGTCGTGATTTTAAATACCACATAGTATAGGTATGATAAATTTAATAATACATATTTATTTTTAAAAGTGTCTGTCAAACTAGGAATAATGTAAAAACTAGGAATAACGTAAAGAAAAGTAAAATACCTCAATTGATGGTTCTTTAATTACAATAGTGTGTGAACCTGCACGTTAACGCGTGTGTGTTGAAATTTGTGTTGTTTGGCTTCAACAACTTATAATTAAGACTTAATTACACGGATGGAGTCTGTGGTTAGGCCATATTTCACTTTTGATTCTTAACTTTTTAAAACTACATGGTTGGTCCAATACTTTGCAAATTTGTTACGCGAATGGTCCCTAACTTGGACGGCCGTCTATTTCTGTCGTTAAGTCACCCCACGTGCCTCCCACGTGGGGGTATTCTTGTCATTTCATCTATATTTTATGTGTCTTTATATGTTTGTCTTTCTTGTTGTAGAACCAGACATCATCGTGGACTGATAAAAACCCACAAGCATGGCCGATGACTCATTTGTGTGGTGAGTATTCCGGGGCTCCGATGACTTTGTTGTGGTGGAGTGTTGTGTTCCAGAGGTGGTGGATGTCGTCGACCAAAACGATGTCGGAGTCGAGGTAGATGACCCGGGTTACAGTCGGGTCGAGGATGTCGCCTAAGTAGTTTCGGGCGTAGTTTAACGGGTTTTCTAAGGCGACCCGAATTGATGAGGAGATGAGGTTGATGACGGAGTCTTCACGGAAGATGTAGACCTTGAAGGTGAGTGAAGGGAATGTGGTTCTTACGAGTCGCGTGAGGACACGTGGACTGGCGGGGTCGAACTCGGCGACGATGAGGTGGAAGAAGGTGTTTTCCGGGCAGGAGGTGTGGCGGAGGATGGAGTGCACGGCGGCGATGGAGCCGCGGATGTACTCGGAGTCGAGGGTCATTGCCACGTGGACGGTGGCGGAGCGGCGACAGTGTTCGCCGTTGCGATATGCAGGGGCCTCTGTGAAGCGGTGGAGGTCGCCGGAGATGGTGACGTCGGTCGCCGGAAATGATCGGATTCCGTTGCAGATTGATGGGAAATATATGAACAGAATGATGATGTTGAAGAATTGAATGATGACCATCGTCTCCGGTGATGGGGTTAGGGTTTGGTTCTTGAATGTTAGTGGATCAATTGGGGATCCATTGATGAAGAAGACGATGAAGATGAAGATGATGGTGATGAGATGAAGATGATGGTGATGAAGATGAAGATAATGATGATCAGTCAAAGAGGTGGTGTGTGTGTGTGTGATAAGATGTATATATAGATACAGGGTTGGATGTATGTATATGTGTTGGTTTGCTGGCAAGAAATGAAATGACAAGAATACCCCCACGTGGGAGGCACGTGGGGTGACTTAACGACAGAAATAGACGGCCGTCCAAGTTGGGGACCATTCGCGTAACAAATTTGCAAGGTATTGGACCAACCATGTAGTTTCAAAAAGCTAAGGACCAAAAGTGAAATATGGCCTAACCACAGGGACCATCCATGTAATTAAGTCTATAATTAATACTCACTTCGCGGTTTTTACAAGTTTGTATATATGATTTTCAATTTTTTTAAATTTACCAGTATTATCTTGTATACTTTGTTAGCATTATAACTATACTTATAAGTTATATAAACTTGACATAATTAATTCGCTCTATCTTTTTAGATTTTAATATTGGGTGAGTTAATTCTACAAATTGTATTTTTGCTACAAATTATGAGAAGACACAATAAATCTAAAAAAGTCATAAAAAATGTATATCTCACAAATCTAAATCGAATTTTAAAAAAGCACTTCGGAACCTCTGTTCATCTCGTTGTCCTCTTTAAGAAAAAAAATAATTTTTTTTATTGCTCTTTATATGACACAATATTGTATCTTTTATATTGACACAATGACGTCATTGTGTTTTTCATAATGACACAACGAAGTCATTGTGTCTTTCATAAATGACACAATAAAAAACGTTAATTTTTTTTTAATTTTTCGTTTATTTTTTTTCTTAGTGAGGACGACTAGAGGAACAAGTGCTCCGAATTACTTTTTGAAATTTGATTTAGATTGTAAGATATAATTTCTTTTGTGTCTTTTTTTGACTCACTGTGTCTTCTCACACTTTGTAACAAAAAATACACTTTGTATTTAAACTTTTTTCTTTAATATTTAGCTTACGAATCTTTATTGTTTTATAGTATTTAAACTTGGTTTTTAGAGTGAATTTTACATTTATTTTCCCATTTATATATTCAAAATTATTATAAAGCAGTTTGATCTTTTACAGTTTTTGGTCTATATATTGTTAATGTCAATCCAATAATTAAAGATGAGATGAAACATAGATGTATGTATATGTCAAATTATAAATTACATATACATTAAAATTAGCTAATCTTTATTTAGAACATATATATTATTTTTTAAAGCTTTCAAATAAAATTCTTTAAGAGAGCCTTTAACCACTATAAAATAAGAAATAAACCTTATTATATATTTTTTAGATCAATTAAAAGTTTTTATTGTTATTTATAAAGATTATTACAGCAAATAACATTCAATTTTTTTGGTGTGTCATAAAAGTTACTTAACACTTATTTAAAAAAGAATCATTTAAGTTTCAATATTTTTCCATTGTTGTGAACTTTTTTATATCAGCAAAACTGGAGCATTTGTGAAATTTGGCAACTATTTAATGATTATCTGAGTTTCAAATACTACTTTTTAAGTAAAAGCAAATACTAAATAATTTTTTTTTTGAAAAGCAATACTCCATAAAAACAACATGCTAACAAGGAGCTAAGCATGAGATAAATACACCAATACAAGAACACAGCCGTATGTACACATCGGCCAATGATAGCCTAACACCGCACAAACGTTACATAATCACGTCTCAAAACTAAATTTCACCCAATTTTTCCATTCCAGTCCCTCAATGTTACCCCTGTTCTTAACCCACAAGAATCCGGTGCTCTTAATATCTTCAAATAGACGATTAATTGAAGCCGGTTGATTACCGAAGATCACCCCGTTCCTCATCCTCCAAATACACCATAAAGTCACCACGATGATTGTCTGTAACGCTTTTCTCCTCGGATTTCGATCCCATTTGCATATGTCTAGCAAATCCTTGATGTAAAACGCATAAATAGGAGGCACTTTGCACCATGTTGACACATAAGCCCACGCCATACATGCATAATAGCACGATATGAATAAATGTTCCGCCGATTCAGGTTGTTCCAAGCATAAAGGACATAAGTCCGACGGAATGTTGACGTTACTTGATTACAACGAGGCCGGGGTTGGGATTTTGTCCATTTCAGTTCTCCATACAAGAATGTTTGCTTTGGCAGGAACCCACTTATTCCATTCGTACACGTACCCAGCTGTTGTTATCGATCCTTTGTTTATAATCCCCCTGATGGACTTAACCGTGAAACCCCCTGAATTATCCCCTCTCCATATCCAGTTTCCATTCACGTTACAAATCAATTGATCCAAGTAGATATTCTCTTTAAACAAATGGGTATTAATCTTCACTATATTTGACCACACTCCTGAAATTTGTCTCCTACAAGGAATAAAGCTTTTATTTCTTGGGGAGTGATGAATAGAATGGATGGCTAACCTCCACAACTTTGCCCCTTCGGTCTTAAACCGCCACCACCATTTAGTTAATAGACTCATGTTCAAGTCTTGCAGCTTTCCAATACCCAGGCCCCCGTTTGCTTTAGTATCGCAGACTTTATCCCACCACCATTTAGTTAATAGACTCATGTTCAAGTCTTGCAGCTTTCCAATACTCATCTTATAATTATCTCCATCGCCCCCCCCCCTAAAACCTTCTCATGATGCTTTCCAACTTCTTGATAACCTTCGCTGGTGCCTTAAATAAAGAGAAGAAATAAACTGGAAGGCTATCCAAGACTGCCCGTAAAAGTGTTAATCTTCCGGCAATCGAAAGGTGTTTAGCTTTCCATGAAGACAACCTTGACTCAAAAGTTTCTATCATCGGACTCCAGTTTCTTACTAAGTTCATATTTGCACCAATTGTTAGGCCCAAGTACTTAAAGGGTAATGATCCCACCTTACACCGAACCATGTTAGCTAACTGGTCCTGTTCTGTGACCGGGATGTTAACCCCCATTAAACTACATTTTTTATAGTTTATTTCTAACCCAGACACTAGATTGAAACACCTTAGAATTCTGATCAGGTTCATAAGATTGGAATTTGACCACTCCCCAAGAAACATGATATCGTCAGCGAACATAAGATGTGATACCTTTGGCCTGTTGTTCGGTAATTGAATTCCCCTGAATAAACCCAACGTACAAGCTTTACTCGCCAACCAAATCAAAGCTTCCATTCCAATAAGAAAAAGAAATGGTGACAACGGGTCCCCCTGCCTCACACCCTTAGAACACCGGAATTCCACTGTTGGTGACCCATTAATGAGAATTGACGCCTTCGCTGCTTCAAGAATACCCGAAATCCATCTCCTCCATCTCTCAGGAAACTTCATATACCCCATGGTAGAGTCTACGAACTTCCAAGAGATCGAATCGTAAGCTTTATTCCAATCAATTTTGAAAACCATACATATGGTCTTAGACCTTCTTAACCAGGATATTATTTCATTCATCACTAACGGTCCATCAAGAATATTCCTCTCCTCAATGAAAGCAGATTGTGTCTCAGAAATTATTAACGGAAGGAATGCAAAATTAAACCCGTCTGGGCCGGGTGCTTTGTTTTTACCACAGTCCCACACTACTGCCTTAATCTCCTCCAATGAAAACCTTCGGGTAATACACTCAACCTCTCCTGCGGATAACCCTTTGATATCATTGCATTCGACCACTGGTCTAACCGGGCACCTTTCTTTGAACCGTCCCCTGAAGAAGCTGCAAGCTTGAGTTTTAATTTCCTTTGGCTCAGTGGTCCATACTCCATTGAATACCATTTCGTTTATTCTAAAAATCCCAACTCTTGCCTTGTACATTCCATGGAAAAAGGATGTGTTCTCATCCCCATCGATCGTCCATTTAACCCGTGGCTTTTGTTTCAAATCGTCCACCCTTTCTTTTTCCTTGTCTAGTATGGCCTTTTTGATCTCACATCTTTCTTTACTTTCCTCCTCTGTAAGCCCAAATAATTCAGCTATAGTATCCATAATCGCGAGTCTATTTAAAAGCTCATTTGTCTTCACCATATCTGCTTCCTTCCTTTTATTGTTCCACCCTTTTACTGCCTCTTTTACATTCTTGAGCTTTAGGTATAGTCGAGCGTCTGGTCTTGCAGCCGTAACAGGTAGTTGAAGAGCATTTTTCACAACATCCTCAACTCCTTGGCAAGACTGTCATGATGTAAAGAACTTGAATGGTTTGGGCCCAAAGTCAGCTCCGATCCTGGTCAACGTAATGGGGAAATGATCTGAAAGTTTCCGAGGCCACGCGGTTAGTACTGCATTCGGCCATTTATCCAGGAATCTGTCCAATTTGCTAGCCTTCGTCCCATTATCGTTCATATAAGTGTATTTAGCTCCCCCCATGTTGTATTCAATCAAATTACTTTCATCGATGAAATCATTAAAAATACACGCGCTATGGAAATTAAATTCTGAATTAAGGCGCTCCGATTGAGATCTTACCTCATTGAAGTCCCCAAAAAAATCCACATACCCGGTTTCGTAGATATTGTATCCTTGAGGAACGACCAGAGCATCTTTTTTGCATTTGCCTCTTGTGTGCATAAACATTCGCAACATTTAACACCTCCATGGATCCTTTTAATCATAAAGTATTGATCAAGTTTCATATATATTACATTGAAGTATATGTGTTTTTCTAGAAAAAAACTTATAAAAATTGTCATAACAATGACACAATAAATGAAACTTATAAGTTACTTATGAGTAACAAAACCATGTTAAACCTTAGTTATTATTTCTTGATTTTATTACTTATTTTTATTTTAACTTAAAAAAGCTCTTCATAATTAAATATTTAACTTTAATATTAATAATGTTCGATATTAAATGGTTATATTAAATGCACTCATCATATATTTAAAGGACAAATTAGAAATACATACATACCGTATTTGCATCCTATGCTTAAAGGTTGTACATACCTAGCGTCTTAATTAAAGTTTAAACAAAATAACTATTTATCCAAAGAGATGCATTATATATAATATAGATAAATATAATTTTTAACGGTCCATTAATAAATATAGCTATATATTATGTAACATAAAATGCATATGTAGTTATTTATAGTTTATATAATTAAACGAAGGAGGATTATATTTTCATTCAATTAATAAAAAATACTACTTAATGCTAAAGAAAGCTCATAAATACATTTTAGTTTATTTTAATGCTTTCATAATTATATTTTCTTGTAATTAACTGAATCCCTAAACTTGTATTTTTATATAAATAAATTAATAACAATCCAAAGTCGTATAGAAAATTGGAAAAGGTATAAAAATAAAGTATTGTTCTAAAAATAAAAATTGTAAAAAGTATTAAGATGCTGACATCTATACTTTTGATCAAAATTAGGTAGAAGACAAAACTGGTAATGTTGCATATTTTCAAGTTCCACATTGTTTTTAACATTCGTAACTTTTTACATGCGAAATCAATTTTTTAAATCACTATAAAAATAATATTTTTTAATCTTTAAAACATGTATAGTGTTGATATAAAAAAATAAAGTTTGTTTTTCTTGTTTTTAACTCATTGTGTAATTTCATCAGATAATTGTGTAATATTCTGAATTGATAATGATTACATAATTATCTGATTAGAAAATAAATAATAAACTTAAAATATAAAAAGTTTATGTTTTTTTATTATTATGTTATTCAAAAATCATCATTTTAAAAAACACAATGGTCAACATTTGATAGGATAGGTAACACAGTTACCAGCACTATACTCGATAATTAGCAATAGATACAACGAATTGTTTGATGATGATTACAAAATAACATTATCAAGATTACATAAAACTGAAAAACATAAAAAAATTTACTTTAAAAAAACACGATGTATAAAAAATGATCACTATTAGCCACTATGATCTGATGAATATTACTCAATTACCGGATATTATACAATGAGCTGGCGAATATTACACAATGAGCTGAAAGAACATAAAAAAAAACTTCGCTTTTTATGTATCAAAATTATAGGCATTTTAAGGATTAAAAAACGTTTTTTTATGGTGCTTTTTTTTAAAAAAATTAATATTTTATGTAAAAGTTATGAGAATTTAAAAATTATGAAACTTAAAAATTCGGTTAATAATAATACCCTTGATCTATCATTTAAAGTTTTATTTATTTTCCAATATACCACCGAATTTTCTTATCTCTTGAATCTAAAATCTAATGAATCATCATTCTTCTCACACTTTTTAGTTTTTTCCTCATTATTATAATAACCACATCCTAAAAGTTTATTACAATTTTTCATACAACCTCTGTCCTTGAGTCACATCCATACAAAAAACAATAAGAAAACCTTTTTTACTATAGTTATATATTAATTAATATATTTTTTTAAAATAGTTAAAGCAATAACTTAAAACAATGCATTAATCCGTTCTAAAACATTGATATCTTGACAATATAATAAGTATGATGACAAATCAGTAAAAATTTAAATTAATCTTACTATACATCAAGAATATTAATGAGTATTACTCGTGTCATATACATATATAATATATAAAACAAGTTTTCCAGGTCTCACTTGACATACGTAGCTCCTTAATAGATCTCCCTCTTACTATAGACAAATAAAGCTGCAATTTAACATATCAAAACTAAAGCGTAAAGTTAAATATCACAAAGTTAGAATCTTAACAGGGTTATTGTTTTGCTAAATTATATTGAAATGATACTTGTGTACAGTGGCGGAGCTTGAAAAATCTCGCGCGGGGGGGGGGGGGGGGGGGGGGGGGGGGGGGGGCAAATTAATTTTTATTAGGGGGCGAACTCGAGTTTTATATAAAAATTTACACTACGCGGCCAAAAATTTACACTACCGGACTAAAGTTTAACACTAGCGACGAAGAAAAGAGTGGAGGCCGCGCCCCCCCCCCCCCCCCCCCACCCCCGGTCTCAACTATGCTCCGCCCTTGCTTGTGTAAGATTACATCAATGGTTACTATGGTTTGAAACATATGAGCGTGTCTTCAGTTTGATCCTAAATTTGAACGGATGTCATTGATTATATGTTAAAGATCTTTGTACATATCATGAAAGCATAATTATTTCTTAGAACAAAAATCCCTACCCAATTCACACATAACCATGATCAAATCACCACATCAATTATTTTATCATTTCTCAATCAGTAGAGATTATTATGTAACTTCCCTCCAAGATAACTTCTCATTTTCATAAAATTTAATCATTTTTTTCTTCTCACTAGTCTATGTGGTGATAAATTTGCTCTTCTCACTAACTTGGTAGTGATCACCACTTACAAATACGTCCAATGGTGTTTGATAATAGAGTTAAGGATATATAGGTCAATAATTTAAATACTTTTTTCTTAATCTTTTGATCTTGATCCGTTAGGATCTAGCATTTATGGATTACAATATCAAGTGAAAAGCAGAAACTCAAATCATGCGAGAAATACAAGGATTCGAGAACTCCAAGATAATGGATACAAATCCTATCGCGCAGGAACTTAGACTTACCACGGACAACCTCATATTGTCGCGCGAGAACATTTATTAGTATAAATAGATGTTTTTTCTTTGTATTTTATTATATGTGCTTCATTTTGTAAAAGTGCTCTGAGGGTGAGAGAGAAAAGAGTTGTGTGATAGGCCGCCTGAGGGGGGCTCACCTCAGGTGGATCGAGCTTAAACGATGTAAACTCCTTTGGTATTGTAGTCGTTTGAATAATACTATTCGATTGAGTTTATTTGAAGTTTGTTGATATCACACGCGCACACATCCGTCTTAGTTTGATTATCAAGTGCAACAATATATGAAATTGATCATGATTAAGTTTTTACATTTGATATCAGAGCAAGGTGTTGCTCTTGATACACGGATTTTCATTCCGCGATCATACGTTTAAGACGTTAAACATGGAGGTTGAAGATCTAAACGTTTATATCAAGTTTGGACCAGTTTTGAAGGAGAAGAAGGTGAAACCGAGTATGAACACACATGAAATCGGTTTTGCTACATCATTCTCCCAGTATCTTCCACTTTTAATGATGGTGAAACCGAGTATGAACACTCATAAAAGTCCATTTTGGTTGAAGATTTCGATAGGAGTAACTGTATCATGCGGGAACTTGCAAAAATAACCGTACTTTGCAAGAACTTTTTTATGAGACAACTTTTAATGAGAAAACTTTAATTAGAAAACTTTTGATGAGAAAACTTTCTTAAGAAAGCTTTTTCATGAGAAAACTTTTTCAGGAGAAAACTTTTCATGAGAAAACTTTTTCATGAGAAAACTTTTCATGAGAAAACTTTTCATGAGAAAACTTTTCCATGAGAAAACTTTTCCATGAGAAAACTTTTTATAAGAAAACTTCTCATGTAAAATTTTCATAGTAGTAACTGTCATTTGCAAAAATTCTCTCAAGCAAAAACTTCACCATCTTTAAACTCTATCATCAATACAAAAACTATGACGGATTTCAATTTGTGAAATAACTTTGCAAAGTGAGAGAACATGATCCAAATATAAAACTTGTTATTATTTGAAGGTTTTGGAACAAATGTTTCTGTCTATATTTGGAAGATGCTGGATGATTTGAAGTTTGTTACTTAAACAGGGGTTTTATAATATTTGATCAAGTTCAAGATTCTATATCTACAAAATTTGTTTCAGTTCGTTCATGAATTAAAGCTTGATAATATGGGCTTATCTTATCTTACTGATGGGGACAAATCGAACGGTTTAATAGCATTGGACAGATTTACGGACTAAACTTGCGCCGGATGTTTGAGGGGTCAAATCACTGATTTAGAAGACGTTCTTTATATGAATAGAAATATAAGACTTTGAATTTGATTTTAAAAAATAATAATCTAAAAAGGATTTGTTATGAGGGAGATATGGTTATGCGAAGTTAGCCCGGTGAATCTTTCAAAATTCAAGATTTTAAGTTTGATATGTTTAAGCAAAGTTTTGATTATTTCATATTTATTTGATGTTTTGATCAAACATAAATCTATGATTACTACACAAACATGTTATGTAATCATAGATCCAAGCTACTTATGATAGAATTTTTATAAAACAAAATTAACACGAAGAACATTAAAACTTACTTGATGGGGAAAGCTTCTTGGATCTTCAAGATAGGTTCCATGGGATAAGATTTCTTGCTATGAAAGCTTTAGATATAGAGGTTCATGTAAAAAATAATAAGAATAATACCCTTATTTATAGTTAAAAAATTTGGGTTTTAGGTTTCAATTATAATATGTTTTCTTATTATTTTATTAATAAAATCATATATTTAGTAAAGATAAGGGATGAATGAAAGTTTATTATATTTTAAAATTATGATAAGTTTGACTTATTAGTTATTGGATTTAGGATAATTACTTGTTAATTATTTAATAATTTATTAGATATATATCACTTAAATGATAATATAAAATAATATATATAATTTTATAATTATCCATGCATATATATATATATATATATATATATATATATAATGTTTAGATAATTATAAGGCTTAATTTAATTAATTAAATATTTATCATTTGAATAAAAGTTACATATGTAACCTCAAGTTACACATATGTAATTTTTTTCACTTATAGCTATATGTGTTTCATTTACGCAGTAATCTAGTAATATCTTAGACTTTGATTAATGATAATTCTAGCAAGATCGAGTGTTTACACACATGTTATTATATAATCATATTAGCATACAATTGTATTACAATGCATAACAATGTATGGAATATAAGATAATTACCATAAATAGGTTCTTAAATTAATTAATGTTTACATATTAAAATACCATGATTAGATCTATAAAAGTAGGTTAAGCATTAAAAATCAAGGATGCTACATCCACACACTTTCTAAAACAGCTATATTAAAACATTTATAAGCTCGTATGCAACCCCAAAACATTTAAGAAAATGGGATCGGTTAGAATCATAGTGATGAGCATCCCGAGCATGTCTATCTCACACCTGTTGGCTAGCGTCTATGATCCTATATCATAAAGACATACACACACATGTTTAAGTCGATATAACTTATATGTGCAAACCCTCAGAATTCCTCACACGAGATAATCTATTTGTTAGGTCCTAGTCATGTTAATAACCTTTAACTAGGGTTTTCCACGATCCCAAGATACCATTTCCTCACTGCTCATGAAAGACACACTCGAAGAGCTATAATTCACACGTTTGTCTAACACAGTGCCTAAATGGACTTATCTCATCATTACATATTTCTTAATAGACCCGGACTTTGCCAAATGATGAATTCGTTCATTCAAACATGATCATTCCTAGATCATTACAATCATATGCATCCTAGTCATTACATACCAATTTGGTTTCTTCTAAAAACCCAGTTTACCTATTAACTTATGATGATACATAATATCAAGGTTTTATAACCTTACAATAAGAAATTTGAGCTCACGATCGTTCCTTGAAGACTAAAAATTCACCAACTAATGATCCAACACTAAACCAACTAGTGATCCAACACGAAAGTGGTGTTTCACACATCATTCACATGCTTATAATGGGTAATAACTCGTTTTCATGAGGATTTGGGACTTACCAAGCAAACCAAGCTCCTGAACTTGTTTCCGATTCTAACTAACATCTACAAGTGTTTCTACAAACACCAATCGTCACACTGAACATTTCAACACCTTAAAATCATAAAGAGGAGAATGGTGTAGCTAGAGAGAGAGTGACCCAGAGTTAATGTGAGTAAATGTGAAAATTTACATCTTTGAAGCTTAAACAGTCAATCTGCTGACTTTGTCCGTCGTGGACCGCTATGCTAACCTTGGCAGTCTGTTACCGACCTAACAATAGAATATTTACATCTTTTAAATGAAACATTCGAATATTTAAAATTAACATTTATCACAAATCGTTTGTGACAACCCTAAAATTAAGATTAGGCAAATTTAACATAAGATTCTTGCACGTGTTACCCATTATTTGACTAACTCTTTTATGACTTATGTATGTGTTTCATGTATATATATGGTACGTATGCATGCAAGGAAATTATGTACGCATGGATTCAAATGCATGGAAATTATGTACGCATGGATTAAAATGCATGAAATTTACGTGTGCATGTATTCATACGCATAAACTTTTGATACAAAATGTTGTTTGATCAAAGTACTTCAACATTATAACAACAATTGAACCATGTTACAACCCAACTAAACATCACAATATAATGAAACATCAAAGGTAACCTAGTATCAAAATAAAACTAAGTAAACCTTAAACACTTAAACACTAACCAAAGCATCACTCACACCCCAAACTCGGTTCATTAATGTGACAACCCGAGTTTTCAGGTTAACACCGATCTCATTACTTAACCTCCCTCCGTTATTTTATTACTAATCAATCTTATTATTATTTAAGGATAATGATTATTAATATTAATACAATTATTATTATTAATATAATATTGTTATTATTAATATAATTAATAAGTTCAGGGTTTAAATAGTAATTTAACTAAACTAGAGGAAATAATTAATTGAAAGATCAGGGTTCAAATTGTAAATATTAAAATCATATATCTACAACCCAAACCGTCGACCCCCTTCCCCGTAACCCTACGACCGACCCCCACCCCTCCTGTCGTGCGTCGCCGTGAACCCACTGCCGCTACACCACTCTGAACATCCCCGTTTTGCAGCCCTTAGCAACCGTCGAACGTCGTCGTCTTGCCGATTATTCGTTCCGCAGGTAAGTCTTCCGTTTTCATTCCGGATTATTTTGTTCTGATGTGTTCAGTTTCGGCTCCTCGGTTCAGGGTGTTTCGACGGTGTACGTTGGTGTTCGTCGCCAATGTTGTTAGACCGGATCGGACCGGTCCGACCGGTCGAACCGGGAATCGGAGGCCTGTCCGTCCGGTCGATATGTTCGTTTTTGGAGCTTTGAACCGGCCGTTCGAACCGAGTCGGCGGTTGACCGGCCGACCGGTTCGGGTCCGACCGGATTTTGATTTTTTTTTTTTTTTTTTTTTTTTTTGATTTTAGTGGTAAAACGGGGTGTTAACCATAAATTAGTACTTTGTATATACAAATATAGTTAAGTTTTATATATAACTATAAATATATGTATAATCATATAAATTACTTATATTTAATTACATATATAAATATAATTAAATATAGTTAAATCCGGTCCATCCGGTCCGACCGGTCCGAGTCCGACCACCAAACCAGTAAGCCGTCCGTTCGACGCCGATCCGTTCTGAGAACATTGTTCGTCGCGATATACGTGTGTTCGTAATCGACAGCATGTGTATATATGGGTTCGATGAAGTTTAGGTGTGTTTTGGGTGTGCGTACGCGATTTGTGCATCCGTAGGTATGTATATACGTGTGTATGTATTGCTTGTATGTAAAGATATATTGAGTGTGTGTGTTCGGTAGTATGCATATATGTGTATGTATTCATTGTAAGTTGAATAATGTGTGTGTAAACCTGTGTGCAATGTGTGTGCCCATGTGTTTGAATGCGTATGTATATATATGGAGGTGTGGGTAGGCACATGATGGTATGAAGTGTGTGTATATATATTAAGTGTGGCAGTGTGTGCTATTATATATATATATATATATATATATATGTGATAGTGTGTATATATAGAATGTATGTGTGTGTTTATATATATATATATATATATATATATATATATATATATATATAATGTATGTATACACACACACACACACATATATATATATATATATATGATACGTTTGTGACGTGTATGATTGTGTGTGTATTCAAGGGTTTAAATGTACTCGTATGTGTGCGTGTCGCACGTTAAACCCGAACCGACCCGAACCAACCGAATACATCTATTCTTGTCGAACACATTTTAAAGGCTTAATTATAACTAATTATAGGT
The DNA here is from genome assembly GCA_024085815.1 of Flaveria linearis. Classification (NCBI taxonomy): domain Eukaryota; kingdom Viridiplantae; phylum Streptophyta; class Magnoliopsida; order Asterales; family Asteraceae; genus Flaveria; species Flaveria linearis. Next base: position 28,795,428 of record CM044016.1, on the reverse strand, counting down.
GTTTGTCTGCTCGTTGTTCGCATTCTTAGAAGCCCTTCTGTTCACTTTATTTTTATCACGTTCGAGGTGAGTTTACAGCCCCACTTTTATAACATTCACTCTTTTTGGGGGAGAGAATCATGTTGCTTTTTATAAATGATACATTACTTTAGATTTCGTAATACTGCATATACCTGATACTATGATGTTATACTACGCCTCTTCGGACCGTTAATATGTTACTAGCGAGGTGATTGTTAGTAGATCTACTGGGTTTGACAAACCCAGCCCTGGCTAGTCGCGCTAGCTTGACTGGAGGTCAAACGGGTGAATGGTTAGCCTGTTTTACAGTGTTGTGGTCGGGATTCCACAGCCGGGGCATACATTATTATTATTATTGCTGTCAGCTCGGTCACGACTTCATACACATAGTGACTTGCTGTAGGCTAGCTACCTACTTATATGCTTTGATTACTAAATCTGGAATTTCATAACTATTGATTACTATTTTCTGATAAACCTGTGAACTCACCTGTCTTTGTACTGATCTTAGCATGTTTTCTCTCAGATCGTTGATATGGCACATCTAGGAGCACTGCATCCACTGCATATCATTCTGCTTTCACTTTAAAACTAATCTATGGTTTAATTACGTTTACATTACTTAAATTGGTTTGGGCGCGAGTGGCGTAGTTTTAACACTTGTTTAAATGTTTTCTAATTTTGCTTCCGCAATACTTAAACATGTTTGGTTTGTTTCATTATAATTAAGCAACTTATATGTGTTGTAATTATCAAGTCGTTTGGTGTAACTGATGCTTATCTGAGATCCTGGTTATGTCACACGCCTGACGGTAAAACCCCGTTTATGGAAATTAAGGGTGTGACAGATTGGTATCAGAGCATTAGTTATAGAGAACTAAAATGAATTTTTGCATCTCATTTACATTGCATTTTAGACTATAGCTGGATTTGCATTAGTTCCATACACGTAGATTATTAAATTATACTTGCTGGTTTTGCTTGCTTGAGAACTATTTGCTTGGCGTATTCCTGTGAGCGTTCGACTACAGGGATGATGTCTTCATCTTCTTATGCTAAGTCTAAAGGGAAAAAAAAGGGCCAGTTCGCCCTGATTCCCTATCGTTACTGTCTGTTCCTTAGCGCGTGTGATTCCGAGTTACTGTGAGTCACGAGAAGGTTACTTACGAATTACCTATACCTTACCTTTTATATTAAACCCCTCATAATTGGATATAGTATCCTTGGTACTGGACTTGGATGGTTCATCGGGAGCATGTCCTGCCTCCTGTTAAATGCTTTCTCAGACGAGACATACTTATGTCATACTTTCTTTACCTATGTTGTAACTTCTCCCCTACCTTCTGGAGCAGGCAGTAGCTGCCCTGGTGACTACTATAGACATTAGGAGATAACTTATCAGGGTTTACATACGATAATGATATCTTACCCATCTAACCTGAGTACATCGACGACCTCTTGCTCAAGTGAATGCTTTCGTCGACCGATTCTTTCGTACAACCTTGGTTAATCGACCATTGGTTTAATAACTAAATCTTTGATACCTCTATCATTGATAACACTCGGTACTTGACAAGATATGTTAGCTCAGATAGAAGGAACTGAGGGGACCATGCAAAGCAGATTACCATTACGGGTGCACACGTAATTGTAATTTGTCGTGCATGAGAAGTCTGGCGAACTCTGTCGGGTGATAATGGCCATAGTCAGTACAAATTTTTCACTTCTATACTTTGAGACATGAGAGTCTCGATTCTCATAAAACTTTACTATTGATATCGAAACAATCCTTCATTTCTACTCGTATGAAAGTTCTCGTCTACCTCGAGCTTAATGAGATTCATATTATGGTATTAGTCCTAGTCTCTATGAGACGTTACCCTTTCTAGTCGTGAAATACTATCCATCTACAATGTGTCAAATCTTCAAGAGTTGCAATAGACTGATGATACTCTCTGCGCATGTAGCCTTTGTTCATTGGGTTAACCTTAAGACTTAGAGTCTTGGCCGTTTAAACGTTCTAACATTCGTTTCATTTGATATTTATTATGTTGAGTGTAAGTTACTTTCGTTTGTCCCCCAGTGGTGGGATTCAAATTGGATTTTCCTGGTTGACTGTGTTTGACGTAAGATCAGTTAGAAAGTATCTTACGATGCCCCCGACTATTACATCTCTACATTTCCACTATAAGCAACAAGTGCAACTACCATCGCCATGGGCTGTGCAATAAGAACCATTAAGAGCTCTGTGAGGAAATTTGGCCATATTTTCAGCAACCGTCGTGTGAACGTCCCGGCCAAGTCACCTCAGCCACAAGAAGCACGAAGATATATTATGAGCGTGGACAATCTGTGTATTTAAAGAGAAACTGTTCAAGGCTCACGAAGATATATTATGAGTGTCGATGGAAGTTTCGTATCCAGTAACTTGAGTGGACTGCTAGAGGAAGTTCTTACCAGTGTAAGTTCCAAAATCTCTCATGGAAGTAATCGATGATAGAACAATAGCCGCCACCCATTTATTGGGCATGTGGTGAACGAAGAAAGTATACATGTAGATCCCTCAAAGATTGAAGCAATCAAGGATTGGCCGGCACCGAAAATGCCTACTGAGGTGTGACAATTCCTTGGTCTGGTAGGATATTACAGACGGTTAATTGAAGGTTTCTAAAAATTGGTGCAACCTTTGACTGCCCTAACTCATAAAGGAACCGTTTACAAGTGGGGCAGCAAAGAGGAAACAGCGTTTCAGGTGCTTAAAGACAAACTCTGCAGCGCACCAATCCTAGCCTTACCAGAAGGAACTGATGACTTTGTTGTTTACTGTGATGCATCCATCTAGGGTTTGGGATGTGTACTGATGCAACGTGACAAGTCATAGCTTATGCATCTAGACAGCTCAAGGTGGATGAGAAGAACTACACAACGCATGATCTGGAACTGGGAGCTGTAATGTTTGCCTTGAAGATCTGGAGGCACTACTTATATGGAACCAAGTGCACAATCCATACAGATCATAAGAGCCTCCAGCACATATATGACCAGAAGGAACTGAATATGCGCAACGACGGTGGTTAGAATTACTTAATGATTATGACTGTGTGATCAAGTATCATCCGGGTAAGGCTAATGTGGTAGCCGATGCCCTTATTCGTAAGGAAACCGTAAAGCCTCGTCGGGTGCGCGCATTGCAAATGACTATCCACTCTGACCTACCAGTACGAATCAAGGCTGCTCAATCTGAGGCCTTGAAGACTGAGAATCTGAAAGCAGAATCCATACGAGGCATGGAGAAACAGTTAGAGATTAAAGCTGATGGAAACCACTATTTTATGGAACGGATCTGGGTACCAAAGTACGGGAATTTTCGAGACCTGGTAATGGATGAAGCTCATAAGTCACGTTATTCGATTCATCCAGGTTCAGACAAGATGTATCAGGATCTGAAGGAATTTTACTGGTGGCCGAACATGAAAGCGGAGATAGCCACATACGTAAGCAGATGCCTAACTTGTTCCAAGGTTAAGGTAGAATACAAGAGACCATCCGGTTTACTCTAACAACCGGAAATTCCAGTGTGGAAATGGGAGCAGATCTCAATGGACTTCATCACGAAGTTACCTAGGACTCCCAGTGGATGTGATACCATTTGGATTATAGTAGATCGCTTAACGAAATCCGCACACTTTCTGGCAATCCGAGAGATTGATCAAATGGAGAAGCTGACACGTATCTATTTAAGGGAAATAGTTTCTCGGCATGGCGTGCCGATATCTATCATTTCTGATCGTGACGCTCAGTTCACTTCTCACTTCTGGTAATCATTACAACGATCATTGGGAACGCGGCTGGATATGAGTACTGCGTATGTAACACCCGGAAAATTTTCTAATCGAGTCAAGTGATAGTGATGGGCTCGGATGAAAAAACCATTTGATAAATATAAAATGGTTGCGGGTATTACACCGAGTTAACCCTCCGGGTCACGAGTTTAACGAGTTTGGGGTCCCGGGAACGCCTGGCATATAAATAGATGGATCAGCTGAGCAACTCTCATTTTCACTCAAACGCCCATTCTAGAGAGAAAGTGTAGAGAGAGAAAGTGCCGGATTGAAGCTCGGGTGGTCAAGAATCGAAGGCTGGTGTTTGTGGACTCCTAAACTACCAGAATCAAGGTAAGAAACGTATCTAAATTGCTACATTTGGTGAAAAACCCGAGTGTGGGTTTTTGAGGTTTTAAAGTGGTAAAAATCGCCCCAAAACACACGTTTTAGGGTAAGAAAACGTGTAATGAGCTTAGATATAGCTTCCTGGATGATAATCCAAGGGTTTGGGTGGAAAGGATAAGATTTTTGGGCTAAAACGAGCTGATTCGTAAATTTCAGCTCATTCTGCGAATTTAAGGTCTCGACCAGCGAAACTGTAAGTTCGTCCAGCGAAACTGGAAGGATTTACAGCGAAGTTACAGTTTCGTTGCAGCAAAACTACATATTCGCCTGAGCGAAACTATAGTTTCGCTGATGACTATGCCAATGCCCAAGTTGACCTTAGATATTGCGAAACTAGGGAATTCCAACGAAAGTTGGGCGCTCGAGGTAGCGAATCTGTCCAGCGAAACTGGCAGAATGCTGCCCGGCGAAACTATCAGCGAAACTGCTAATTTGCCCAGCGAAACTGCTGGCGAATTTACGGGCGAAACTACTTACGAACTTAGTAGCGAAATTAGGCAGAAATTAACTCTTTTGAGTGTTAACTTATCTGCAGGCAGTGTAGTGTGACCCGCGACTTTAAGGCTTGATCGAGAAGCTGCTTGTCAAGCACAGGTGAGTTCTAGGACCCCTCATTTACTTGTTTCAAATGATTTTGGGGCTGGAACACATATAAACTTGTTTACTGACGTATGTAGGTATGACCCATTTGGGTATATTGTTGTGTTATACGTCTAAGGTATGGTTGTGGACTCGGCACGTTATATAAGGTCCTAGTATGAGTCCCCACGGTCTTGGAGGGACAGTTAGTGCTACTGCACCAAGATGACGCATAGTAAGTCCCGAATTCGGGAAGGATACGGGAGTAAGTGCCTAGTGATGATTGATGATGTAGGCTATGTATGTACGATGCTATGTATGTATGATGTGTGTGTTCCTTATAATAACGCGTGAATATCTTTCAATGGCTTTACGTATTAATGAACGAACGAACGAAGTATTATGTAACGTAAAGTGAAAGATAATGAAAGAGGAACACGATGACGAATGCATGTATTAATGAATGAACGAATGATTAAAAGATGATGAATACATGCATTAACGAATGAATTAACGAACGATGACTTGCAAACATTGGATAAGTTTAACGGGTCCTTCTTAGTGATTGACCATATGTATGGTACCCCTACCGCTTACCTCTAGTACCGTGGCATACGTTTTGCTGTTCATTTAATGACTTCGGCCCGGTAGCTAATAACGTTCGGGGTATAGCAGATGGTAGTGGTACAAAAGATATCCAATGTGCAAGAAAAGATGTAACGGGGTCCTTGTCATTCGACCACAGTAATCATGGCTGCGTGCCATGAAGTGGGTAAAGCCTGACAGGACCTAAACGAGAAGTGAAAGATAACGATGCATGACGAACGAACGAATGAACGAATGAGATAATAAAGATATTATCTATATGTATGTACGATGTATGATCACGTGTAAAGAATGAACGGTTTTGATATGAACAAAGTATGTTTATTATAAAACTAGAACTCACTCGGCAACGCTGACTTTTTATGTGTTTCCAGTTGGCAGGTAGCGTTGCTGGGGATGGCACGAGGCGGCTACTCAGCTCTTTTGGGATGGCATTCTCCATTTGATAATGCTGCAACGTCATGCGTTGTGGGCCCATAAGGCACGCAACTCATCACGTTGCATGCCATTACGAGATTTCTTGAGGATTCCTATAAAGGGGATTACTTAAGAAATCTCCTTTAATTTTGATAATGTTGCCACGCACTGGAAGTGCGTGTGCATAGTACATGCAACAAAGTATGTTGCATGAGAGTGTCAAGAGTGTTCCTTAAGGGTTCCGATGTACGGAATTACTTAAGGAATATTCTTTAGTATAAAAATATAATTTTTATATTTTTGAACTTAATATCTTCTATAGAGGTCGCTGTATGACCTTATGATTGCTGAGGATTCATATAAACGAGATTACTTACGTAATCAAAGATTTCATATGCTTCCACAGCAATCATGGTGAAGATAGACAAAGTAGAGAAAGCTGTATTTTGTAATCATGTCAACGTTATAATGGCTTTTAATGAATGAATGAGAATGCATATTTTATCATTTCCGCTGCATTGTTTTATGATCATGTACTATATGTATGTATTATGTGCGATGAACCACCAACCGTAAGGCGCCCGGGAGCGGGGCCTTACAGCGTATCACCCGCAGACTGATAGTCAAAGTGAGCATATAATCCAGACACTGGAAGACATGTTGCATGCCTGTATGATCGATTTTGGCAGCAACTGGGAAACTCATTTACCATTGGTTGAGTTCTCCTATAATAACAGTTATCACACCTTTATCAAGGCAGCTCCATTTGAGGCACTGTATGGACGTAAGTGCCAATCACCTATTTATTAGGCAGAAGTAGGAGAAAGCCAACTTACAGGACCTGAACTTGTGCATGAAATGACTGAGAAGATCGTGCAAATTCATAACCGTATGGCAGCAGCACGTGATCGACAAAAGAATTACGTCGACAAGCGTCGTAAGCCATTGGAGTTTCAGATTTGTGACAAAGTACTGTTGAAAGTCTCACCCTGGAAGGATGTAATACGTTTTGGAAAGCGGGGAAAACTAAACCCTAGATACGTAGGGCCGTTTGAGATTGTCAAACGGGTTGTCCCGGTGGCTTATCAACTGAACTTACCCAACGAACTCAGTGGAATACATAATGTGTTTCACGTATCAAATTTAAGGAAGTGTCTTGCTGATGAATCACTTGTCGTTCCATTAGAAGATCTGGAAATCGATGATCAGCTTTGTTTAGTTGAAGAACCAGTAGAGATTATGGATCGAGAAGTCAAAACCCTAAAGCGCAGCAAAATTCCCATTATGCGCGTTAGATGGAACTCTAAGCGTGGACCATAATTCACCTGGGGACATGAGGACCAGATGAAGAAGAAATACCCACAACTGTTCAAAGATTAGGTTTCCAATTCTTAAGGTACTACTTTTAAAATATCTTTTCTTTAAATTTTGAGACGAAATTCCCTTCAAGAAGTGGATGATGTCACAACTCTGTCAAAACCTTACAAGTCTTTCTCGTTGTACTCGCCGTAGCTTCGTAGAAATTCCATTTATATACACGTTACAAATCACTGAATCTCATACATTTGACTGAACCTAATATTCTAATTTTTGGGACGAAAATTCCTTCAACAAGGGGATGATGTGACAACCCGAGTTTTCAGGTTAACACCGATCTCATTATTTAACCTCCCTCCGTTATTTTATTACTAATCAATCTTATTATTATTTAAGGATAATGATTATTAATATTAATACTATTATTATTATTAATATAATATTGTTATTATTATTATAATTAATAAGTTCAGGGTTTAAATAGTAATTTAACTAAACTAGAGGGAATAATTAATTGAAAGTTCAGGGTTCAAATTATAAATATTAAAATTATATATCTACAACCCAAACCGTCGACCCCCCTTCCCCGTAACCCTACGACCGACCCCCACCCCTCCTGCCGTGCGTCGCCGTGAACCCACCACCGTTACACCACTCTGAACATCCCTGTTTCGCAGCCCTTAGCAACCGTCGAACGTCGTCGTCTTGCCGATTAGTCGTTCCGCATGTACGTTTTCCGTTTTCATTCCGGATTATTTTGTTCCGATGTGTTCATTTTCGGCTCCTCGGTTCAGGGTGTTTCGACGGTGTACGTTGGTCTTCGTCGCGATTATACGTGTGTTCGTAATCGACAGCATGTGTATATATGGGTTCGATGAAGTTTAGGTGTGTGTTTTGAGTGTGCGTACGCGATTTGTGCATCCGTAGGTATGTATATACGTGTGTATGTATTGCTTGTATGTAAAAATATATAGAGTGTGTGTGTTCGGTAGTATGCATATATGTGTATGTATTCATTGTAAGTTGAACAATGTGGGTGTAAACCTGTGTGCAATGTGTGTGCCCATGTGTTTGAATGCGTATGTATATGTATGGAGGTGTGGGTAGGCACATGATGGTATGAAGTGTGTATATATATTAAGTGTGGTAGTGTGTGCTATTATATATATATATATATATATATATATATATATATATATTATATGTGATAGTGTGTATATATAGAATGTATGTGTGTGTTTATATATATATATACATAATGTGTATGTATATATATATATATATATATATATGATATGTTTGTGACGTGTATGATTGTGTGTGTATTCAAGGGTTTAAATGTACTCGTATGTGTGCGTGTCGCACGTTAAACCCGAACCGACCCGAACCAACCGAATACATCTATTCTTGTCGAACACATTTTAAAGGCTTAATTATAACTAATTATAGGTGTTTGTTCGCTCGTTGTTCGCATCCTTAGAAGCCCTTCTGTTCACTTTATTTTCATCACGTTCGAGGTGAGTTTACAGCCCCACTTTTATAACATTCACTCTTTTTGGGGGGAGTGAATTATGCTGCTTTTTATAAATGATACATTACTTTAGATTTCGTAATACTGCATATACCTGATACTATGATGTTATACTACGCCTCTTCGGACCGTTAATATGTTACTAGCAAGGTGATTGTTAGTAGATCTACTGGGTTTGACAAACCCCGCCCCGGGCTAGTCGCGCTAGCTTGACTGGAGGTCAAACGGGTGAATGGTCATCCTGTTTTACAGTGTTGTGGTCGGGATTCCACAGCCGGGGCATACATTATTATTATTATTGCTGTCAGCTCGGTCGTGACTTCATACACATAGTGACTTGCTGTAGGCTATGTGACACGCCGTAATCTCAGGTTAATACTATTCTGACTATTGTCGTTATCATTTCCACGTTATCGTTATTAATCCAAAACATTTACAAGCATCGACATCGTCATCGTTAAACATATTATATTATATATAATACTAACATCACGAATGACCCCATTTTTAGGATACCAAAATAGCGTTAGTAGAGGATTCGGATAAACGGGATTACTTAAGGAATTCTCTTAATTAAATATAACTCGCTCATACACGTCGTTATCAACCTAAACGAAATTGGGGACACGGGACCTAAGTGCAGGGACTAAACTTGACAATTGCCAAACTGGGGCTGGGTATAAATACCCATCCACCAGCCTAACACTCCACAATCTGCTCTTCTTCTCTTCTACGCTTTCTTCTTCTCCATTTCTTCTTCCTAGCACCAAAACCACCTCGTTGAGCTCGTCTTCGTCGGATTAGACCACGCAACAGCTGAGAAATCAGGTTTCCAACAGGTAGGCGACCTTGGTCATCCATTTTATTGCTCGTTTCCCTGCTGCAAACCTAGGATTCGGGTGTTCGAGTTCAACCCAAATGCATGTGGTCTTGGGGGTGTGTGTGTGGTCGATCAGCATGTGCATTTTACTTAGATATGTTGGGAAAGTGTTTCTGGAAGTCCTGATTGTGTGAAAACCGAATACGGAATAGCCGAAGGCTGTTCAGCCCGTCCAGCAGTCGCGATCTGCTGCAGTTCGCGACTGGGCCAGTCATGCGACTAAGTCATGCGACTGGGCGAGTCGTGCGACTGAGTCCATGCGTCTGAGTCCATCGTGCGGCTGAGTGGTGCGACTGAGGTGATTCGTGCGACTGAATGCATGCGATTGAGAGTGTGTGCGATTGAGTCAACCGGATGAATGTGTGCGACTGAGTATCACACGACTGAAGGTCCAATCGTACGAATGAAGGTTCAGCCGTGTGATTGGCCGTTGAGTCGTGTGAATGGGTGATGTGTGGTACGAATGAATGCTAAGTCGTACGAGTGAGGTTGATTCGTACGATTAAAGGCCCATTCGTGCGAATGAAGTGTCCAGTCGTGCGTCTAGCCTTGATATGCGATTGGAGTCATTGTGAGTGAATCCTCCTTGTGTGCGGTGTGCCTATCGTGTGATGATGAGGTAACAATTAATAAAGTGTCATTTCTTGACCACAAAGATTAAAGTCAACGCAATCAACAAGCACATACTTTTTCAATCTAAAATAACCTAACTGTTTGCAATTAACGACAACTCAATTGGGATCTACATAAGGTTTGATATGTGTATGCCTGCTTGTGCGTGTCACCCACGACCGAACGAATGCGACCCGACCCGACTAAACATGCCTATTAACGCTAAACACAACATTAACGCTTAACATAACTGTCAATAGGTGTTTGACAGCTCATCGTAAACAACACTTGGGAGATTTTCATCCTACACACTTACTACATCATCTGTGAGTCTTCACAGCCCCTATTTTACTTTCTTTCCGTTTGGGGGAGAAAACATGCAAACAGATTTACATAAATGGTTGTAGTATTATTGATATTGCTTGTTACGTTAGTGCAAACACACATAACAGTCCTAACACTCTCGAACCGTTAGTAATGAGATTAACGAGGTAATTCTGAGTAGTACTACTGGGTCTGACAAACCCCGCCCGGGCTAGTCGCGCTAGCTTGATTGGAGGTCAAACGGGTGCTTTATTGACCTAACATTTGTCACTGTCTGGTGAGACGTGACGGGGATACAACAAACATATAGGACGTAAACAGTCAGCTTCGGTTCGAAACACTAAGTAACATGAACATAGGCTAGCTACCTAATGATATGCTTTACATACTAAACCATTGAAACGCTCTCGAACACATCTTTTGTTGATTAAACCTGTGAACTCACCAACTTTATGTTGACACATTTTAGCATGTTTTCTCAGGTCACGGGAACGCTTAAGCTCACGATGCACGCTACAGGAGATGCACTCAGGACATGCATTCATCTACTTTATTTTCTGCATCGAACATTTTGTCTAGACTTGGCTCTTGTAACTGTCATGTAATGGATTTACAAATTATGTACACGCTTCCGCACTGTTGTAAACTTTGTTTATGTTCTTTTGAATGAAGTCAAATGTTTATTTTAAATTCATATAGTGTCGTTCGATATAATTGTGTCTGAGATCCTGGTATGTCACACGCCTAATGGTAAAACCCCGTTCGTGGAAATTGAGGGTGTGACAGGCTAGCTACCTGCTTATATGCTTTGATTACTAAATCTGGTATTTCATAACTATTAATTACTGTTTTCTGATAAACATGTGAACTCACCAGTCTTTGTACTGATCTTAGCATGTTTTCTCTCAGGTCGTTGATATGGCACATCTAGGAGCACTGCATCCACTGCATATCATTCCGCTTTCACTTTAAAACTAATCTATGGTTTAATTACGTTTACATTACTTAAATTGGTTTGGGCGCGAGTTGCGCAGTTTTAACACTTGTTTAAATGTTTTCTAATTTCGCTTCCGCAATACCTAAATATGTTTGGTTTGTTTCATTGTAATTAAGCAACTTATATGTATTGTAATTATCGAGTCGTTTGGTGTAACTGATGTTTATCTGAGATCCTAGTTATGTCACACGCCTGACGGTAAAACCCCGTTCGTGGAAATTGAGGGTGTGACAATTAAGATAACAAACAACCCGATTAACCACTCAAACCTTGTTAACCTTGCATTTAAGAACTTGGTGACTCATATGCTTCTTTACTCGACACCTAGCATGTAAGGCCCCGTACCCGGGCACCTCACAGTTGTACATTCAGTGCACATAAAACGTACAATTTATTTAAAGTAACGCAACGGAAATTAATTGAAACCATTTCATATATTTTAATGACATCTTTTGCAACGTAATACAATACAGTTAACTATTACAAAACATTATACATTGCATTACATCACAAAAACGTCATTATTATATGAATGGAATGCCATCCCAAAAATGCCAAGTAGCTGCCCCGTGCCATCCACAGTAACTTTTACCTGCCAACTGGAAAACACATAAAAGTCAGCGTTGCTGAGTGAATTCTAGTTTTATAAATAAAATATTTTACTTTTATTAAAACCTTTCCTTACTTTCATACGCGATCATGCATCATACGTACAAGTAGAGAATAATACTTTTAACTTTCATTAACATTCGTTGTTTATAGCATGCTTTCATTTCATGCTTTTCATTAACATTCTCTTTCATTTATCCTCATTCTTTCGTAACGTACTCATTATCATTCTTTTACTTTCGTACTGGTTTACTTACTTTCTTTTTTTCTTTAGTATGTTTCGTCATTCTTTTACATTCATATGGATTGATGAACAATACCCTGAACATTGTGCACGAAGTTGATGCTGGACCTGTGGTAATTAAACCACGAACATTGTGCACGAAGCTGATCCAGTCACCTAGGGCAAGTCATCTCTCCCGTTCATTCAAACCAATTGGTCCTACCCCGAACATTGTGCATGAAGCTGATGCTGGACCTGTGGTAATTAAACCACGAACATTATGTACAAAGCTGATCTACCAAATGGCTTTGTCAATCTCAATGATTGACCCTGTGTGCATCCTTTGGGGTAGCTAACCCGCATCACAGTTGAGCTAACGACAACATGGTCGTGCACCTCCTTTCTTATTTGCTTGCAAGCCTTTCGTTCGTTCATTACGTTTTACTTTTCCTCTGTGTTATCTTTCATTTCGTTATGCTATTCTTTACGTTCATTCATTCATTCGTCATACTACGTAAAGTAATAACATAATATTTAACGTATTTTATAACATAAAATAAATACGTATATCTACCATCGAAAGATAACACATTATACATACCATACATCATTCCTACATTTCATAATCCTAAAACATCCCATAATCGTGCTTAAAATGGGTAATCACTACCCATAAGTCAACTTTGGTCAAACCCTAGACTTTCTGTTTTTCCTGAAATTTCAGAAAAATATTCTAAGTGTCTAGACGCATGGGCACTATTTGGGCGTTTTTGCCCTGTTTAGACGTTTTGCCACTATACAGACGTCTGGACTTACACTTGGTCATTTTTCACTTAGACGCATGGTCCTATTTAGGTGCATGGGCACTATTCAGGTGTTTGGGCCTACACTTGGTCAATCTAGTCAATAATCTAGACGGTTGGGCATTATTCAGCCGCATGGGCCTGACTTACACGCATGGGCACTTAGGCGGTTGGGTACTGTTCAGACGTTTGGACGGCGCAGCGGAACCAACACACGAACACGCACAAACGATTATCACGCAAAAAACAGAACAATAAAAGACACAAGGATTTAACGTGGTTCGGTCGGTGTGACCTACGTCCACGGGCTGCAACTAGGGTTTTCTTTATTTGCTCAGTACAAAAGATTACAATACATGACATGGATATATATAGAGACTAATTTGAGTTAACTATTTAATTAACAAGAAAACTAAACATGGGCCCAAGCCCAAAGCCTTCACAAACTCAACAATCTCCCACTTGAAGGCTTCCAGTCATCCAGTAACTTCAGTAATCTTTAAACAAGTCTTCCAAGCCTCCAGTTCCCTGAGAACAAGCTAAGACTTTATCACATCTCCTAGTTGCAGCGACCCCTCATCATCAAGTACCAGAAGGGTCAGCTGAAGCTCCCCCGAGCTCCAACTCAGTCTTAGCTAGTGCTGCCAACGACTCATCCTCCATCTTAACCGGTTTGGACATTCCACCGGATTCAAAGACACACCGAGGATCACCATCACTCTCCAAATTCAGCAAACAATAACCAGGAGAGAATTTTTCAGTCGCAGTCTTTAAAACCCAACAGTTCTTGGTAACTATACCCGGAACACGTCCCGTGCTCCCACTGTCACCGAATCCCCTGAGTGGTTTAGACTTCTAAACTCGTTCACCTAACATCCCTGATCCAGACTTCATGTTTGCAAAATGAACTCTCTTAGCACCAGATTTAGTGAACCGGATTTTGTCGTGCTTAACCGGGACGGTCATACATCCCTCAGCAGGTACCTCAACCATATACAATGACCTACGCTTCATACCACGAGCAATAACCAGATTACCATTGATCACCCTCCATTTACCACTACCAAACCTCACTTCCAGTCCTTGTTCATCCAGCTGACCAACTGAAATCAGATTCTTCTTCAACCCTGGGACATTCTTTAGGTTCCATGTAGTACCCAATGAAGTAACCAGATCAATATCACCCATTCCCGTTACCTCAAGTATCTCGTCATTGGCTAATCGTACCTTTCCAAAATCACCATATTTTAGATTCACCATCGTTTCCCCGTTGTCCATAGCGTGAAACGAAGCCCCTGAATCCATGACCCATGAGTCCACACTGTTTTCCACACTGAGTATCAATGCATCATCATCAGAAACATCCCCAGCAGCAGTGTTCAATTCTTTCTTATTCGGACATTGACTCTTAACATGTCCCACCTCATTGCAGCTCCAACACTTCACATTCTTCCTAGGTTTAGATGAACTTCTTCCCCGACTCCCACTGTTCCTGTTATTACCCCGACCCCTGCCAACATTTAGTAGTTCACTATTAGATGACTCACCCGAGTTCCTTCGTCTGACTTCTTCACCCATAACTAGATTTCGAATACCATTAAGAATGAAACCCTTAGTCCCCACAGAACATGAAATTGCAGTCACAGTTCCAGACCAACTATCAGGCAGAGACGACAACAGCAGTAGAGCTTGAACTTCATCATCAAACTTAATTCCAACATTGAATTTAGATTGTTAATGTGAGCAATCACTGAGCTTCCTTCTTTCATCCTTGTGTTCACCAGCTCCAGAATTAAGAACACCTTATTCGCTGCAGACGGTTTTTCATACATATTTGACAAAGCAGTCATCATACCACGAGCCGTGGTTTCCTTAATGACATTAAAAGCAACATTCTTCGTCAAAGCCAATGTAATAACCGCACGAGCCTTCTTGTCCTTTGATTCCCAATCAGCGTGTTCTATTTTCGCAGGTTTTTCTTCCAGTACCATATCCAAATCCTTTTGACATAGTAATGCCTCTATTTGCATTTTCCACCAACCAAAATCAGTGCCTTGAACTTTTCGATCACAGTCTTCCCATCTTAAGCCATAGTAGCAAACAGGAGACAAAACAAACGAAACAGGCACGCTAAACAGTTGATAACCAGTCAACAAAGGATAGACACACCAGATCCGGTACTTCCAACCAAAACCCTAGAACCCGAAACACCCGACCCGGCGCTTCATCTGCAAAACCTGAGCGAAACCAGCAACACCAAGAGATCCCAGCCGGAACTCTAATCACAAAAATCACTCAAAAAACAGCCCCCAAAACAACAGTAGCAAACAGAACCGAACAACAACGAAAAAATAGAAAAAAAATTCTGCCAGTACTGTTCACGGGCCGGAAAACACTGTTCACACCGGAAAACACTGTTCATGCTGGAAAACACTATTCACGACGGGAAACATTGTTCACGCGGAAAACACTGTTCACGCTGGAAAACAATGTTCACGCCGGAAAACACTGTTCACGCCGGAAAACACTGTTCACGCTGGGAAACACTGTTCACGCTGGAAACACTGTTCAAGCCGAAAACACTGTTCACGCTCTGTATTGTGGCGGCGGCTGCGGAGGAACCCTAGGTGGTGGCGGCGGAAACCCTAGATAGCTTCAAATAAGATCTCCGAGATAATTAACCAACAATTTGCGATCGTTTCTTTAGTGCCTTCCGTGTGTACAACGAGCCAAAGCTCTAATACCACTTGTTAGGAATCAAGCGGCGTAGCGGAACCAACACACGAACACGCACAAACGATTATCACGCAGAAAACAGAACTATAAACGACACAAGGATTTAACGTGGTTCGGTCGGTGTGACCTACGTCCACGGGCTGCAACTAGGGTTTTCTTTATTTGCTCAGTACAAAAGATTACAATACATGACATGGATATATATAGAGACTAATTAGAGTTAACTATTTAATTAACAAGAAAACTAAACATGGGCCCAAGCCCAAAGCCTTCACAAACCCAACAGACCTTTGGGCGGTTAGGAACACTTAGAAAATTAAACCGTTGGACGCATGAGTTACTGTTCAGATTTTTGAGCAACTAACTTTTACTAATCAGCCTATTTTCAGTCCCAAATTCACATCTAACATGTTCTAAGCTTAGTTCTTATATTCTAAGCAACAGAATACATACTTAATCATAACCATAACATTGTTTACACCCAAAACATACACCCACCCACATACACTTTCACACACACGTACGGGTAGAAATGTCTATAAAACATACACACATGCATTTTCCAGCCCCAAAATTGTTAAAAACATGTTAAAAAAGGGGGATTCTAGAACTCACCTTATCTGCTTTCGGGTTTGAACCCTTCTTTTGAGCTTTCTCAGTCGTGCTTAACACCTAAAACCCACACACATACACACCCGAACATATAATAACACTTTTAAGCATATGACCGAGACTAGAACTATTTATAACATCACAAAACCAAGAATTCTTACCAAAAACTTCGAATTCTCCTGCTTTTTCTACAATCTTTCGAGAGTTTTCTGCTCTCTCTCTCTCTCTAGAACAAAATGGAAGAAATGTGTAGGCAAGAGTGAGCGGCCATGCCCACTTTTGTACCAACTTTTCGATATTTTGCCTTTTTGACACTTTTAACCCCTCTACTTGGGTTAACTTACATTTTCTTTCTTTTCCTTTACTTTTATTCTTTCTTCATACATTTAAAAATAACCGGTGTTACATAGCATCAAGGAAGTCTTCAAAACCTGCCACATAGCAATCTAAAAGTCTAACTAACCAAAGCTATATTTGCCTAATCACTACCCTAAAGCCTAGAACTAATCATGACTAACTCCACCTATATTTGCTACTCCTCAGCCGAAGGACACAACCGTAACCACATACCATCACCACCTCTTCACCTCTCGGCTCTCAAACAACAATCATCATCCGCCCCTCTACTTTCATTATGTCTCCATATCAATCACACACTCTCATCTAAGGCTTTGAGTGTCCATCATCTACCAAATTGGATTACAAGAAGATCAAGACTTTGGAGCTCAAGATAATCATCTTAGTCGATTCATCAAGAAGAAAGGGGCCACCATCGACTACCTTTCACCCTCTCCTTCTGTCAAAATCAAGGTTCCAACTCCTAATCATTTACTAACTAATTTTACAAGTTATATATGTGTTTAAACAACATATATAATCAATCCTTGTGATTAAAATATGAAAAGTTCTTCATCAAACTCTACAAATATTTCATCTTGATTATATTTCATCTTGATTAAAAACCAGTGAGAAAAGTTTGAGAATCTAAAAAATATGATAAATTATGAAATCAAACAAAAAGATTATAAATAAAGGGTTAAAATTATTTGTATACTTGATAAATTTGGTTTATTATTTAAATAAATGTGATTGTGGGAATAAACAATGAAAATTTGTTAGAAAAATTATGAAATAACAATCTGTAAATTTTGGTGTAAATACATTAAGTAAGAAAATTTATACAAATTATTTAAGTTAATAAAAGGAAATTATCAACTGGAAGAACAGAATCC
Organism: Flaveria linearis; assembly: GCA_024085815.1. Classification (NCBI taxonomy): domain Eukaryota; kingdom Viridiplantae; phylum Streptophyta; class Magnoliopsida; order Asterales; family Asteraceae; genus Flaveria; species Flaveria linearis. The sequence continues at coordinate 28,777,700 of CM044016.1, read as the reverse complement.
GGTAAAAATATAGAAAAATTATATAATGATTCATATGTATTATAGAAGCTTCAGAATTAATTTTGTAATTAAATTCCTTCATATGACTAATATTTGTATTTTTATATGATATGTAAATAAAAAATAGAAAGAAACATCTAAACAGTAAGATAAATATTGAAATAATGTTCATGAAATTTATGAGCTTCTATGAAATATTAGGTAAGTATTCTGGAAAAATATTAGAATTTATTAATAACAGTAGCTATTTTTACCAATTTATGCTAAGTTTGTATTAATTTTAACAAATTATATGGAATTAATTAGAAGTAGAAATTTTTATATGATTATTGATATTATCTGATGATATTGCTATTAAACTTTTGAAAATTTTGAGTAATCATAGTTACTATTTTAAATCTGTAACCGAGGTATTGAAAATTTTAAAGAAAATTTATCTTTTCTAACTTATAATTAATTTTATAGGTTATCGCTGGAATTAATGTGAGACTCATAGCCCCATTTTCATACTTATAAAGTTTTAAGGAAAAAAAACATACTGTTTTGACTGATGCATAAAATTTTGAGAATTTGTTGTCAGTTATGTTAACAACCATTAATTCGGATGTGGAACCATTGGATAATATAGGTAACGCTACTTAGGAAATTATTTTTCCTGCACCAACAGGATGAGTGTTGTGATACTATATTATCTGATTTTGGTGTGATTTATATTTGACAGTTATGAATCACTTATGTTTTAAGTAGGTATGGTTGTTATTTTGCATCAGTATACGTATTTTGTTCAGGAAATAAACCTATGATCTCACCAACTTTATGTTGACTATTTTGAGTATGCTTTTCAGGTAATCATGTCTAACAACATTATGTTCTCTTTTGATGTGTATAATGGCTGGGGTGAAGTTGTGGGAAAAGTCTGTGTGAATCTAACTGTTAAACTGTTCGATCTTAGCCTATCAGTGGACGCTCATTTCCATCGTCTCTGAAGATGTAGCAGTTAGTTTAATATGTTTCTGTAATAGGGTTATATTAAATTTTGTGTACTAATGATAATATAACCAGAACTAATATTATGTATGGAATATGTTAAGGTATTATGTCTTTATGTGTGGTTTGTTAAATTTTTTGATCAATACGTTCTGAACAAGCTAGTCACATCTATAGCATTTTACCCTTCCGCCGGGATGTGACATCGTTAAGCCCGGCCATGGCGGTTGGCGACCACCATGAAGGACCGTCTCCTTGAACCCTTGGCGTTTTGTTATGAAACCCAATCTCCTGGTCTTGATCGCCATTTCTTGGCGACCGTCATGACCTTCCATAGCGGTCCACGACCAATGTGGCGAACCGTGACGGTCAACCACCAGGACCGATAGTGGTCCTCTATGGTCCTTTGTTCTTGTTGTCTTAGAACCCGATAGTGGTCCTCTATGGTCCTTTGTTCTTGTTGTCTTATAAAATTTTATCACGTTCCCGGTTAATTTATTCACGTGGTAAACCCAGCCATTGGGCCGAGGGTTGATAATAATAATGGGTCGGATTAGGTGTGTATATTTTGAAGTGCAAACCAATATTGCATCTCAAACAAATCAGTAATTAGGTACAAAATTTAATAGTTCTTACAATAACTAAAATCAACCAAACAGAACTCGTTATTATTATTAACTAAACTCAAATAATTATTTTAGGATCACATCCAAGCACACCTTTATCACTCAAGCAATCTAAACTAATACCCTAAATATGATATTTTATTTGAGCAGGTCATAAATTTTAGGTCATAAATTTTGGGTCAAGTTCAAAGATTGATTTGTTTTATGTGTTTTTATTTAAATTAATGAAACAACTAATACCATTTTTTTGTGATTTTCTCAGTAATGATGAAAAGTCAAAATTGTGAATCCCTGAAAAAATAAGATAAATTTAAAAAAATCCTTACTAGGATCAATCAATATGAAAACTAACCTGATGTGTTATTAGCCATCAACATATAGTATGTCCATGTGTATATTTGTGTGCGAGTGCATGTGTACATTTACTGTGTTAATTGTTATAAGTTGCAGAAACAAGTATACCTTACATTCGCTCATCCATCAAATGCTTCGTAAAGCACACAGGAATTAAGTCAAACAAATACAATCAAGGTTCAATTTTTAGCACAAAATTGAACGTCTCCCTTCCTAATTCTTTACATACCAACACTTTATAAGTATTTAACCGTAATCAGCCATTTCAAAACTGAAATTCAAGACAAATGGATATCTATACATGAACTTAATTTGCAAAAATTAGACACTGTTTGCGCATACTCAAAGTTCAGAAGAATCAACCCAAAAAGACTAACCCAAATCATGAGTTAAGTCAAATAATAACAACAGTACCCACGAAGTTATATTCTTATTGCTGTAAATCTACTTAAAAATCAAATTTTATGAATAATTCAAACTTATCGATGTTCAATTCGAATGATTTGAAAAAATGTACAAAAACGCAGGGATGAGGAGAAGAAGACAACACTTAACATGGAGATGATTGGCGGAGGATGATCACCGGAGGTGTGCCCATCGTGTGAACTTTCGCTAAATCAGAGGTGTGCGGACCGAAGGTGTGTTTTGACTTTTGATCATGCCCAAAGGAATGAGCCTTAGTAGGGTTATTAACATAGTACTAGTTACCAACTTATAAAACTTTATGCTTCAACCTTTAATAATGGGTCCTAATGGGGACACCGCTGGGTTTTTTAAGGTAGACCGGACCAAAAGGTCACGGTTAGGGCTAAAGGTCACATTTTGGTACCTAACCGTGACCGCAAGGGCTTGCGGTCACGGTTTCTGTGTCTGTCTTCCGACACCTCGTGACAACAAAACAACAAATGGCCAGATAAAGTTGAAAACCGGTCACCAAACCGTCACGGTTTGGCCTAACCGTGACCTCTAGGGTACGAGGTTCAGTTTGAGGTACGAGGTAGACTGTGATGTTGACAAAAGGGCCGGGAATCGTGCTCCGAACCGTCACGATTTGGCCAAACTATGACGGTTTGTGCACCAGATTTTCATCATAAATACCTTTGAGCTTTCATTCATCCAACACTCGAGATTTTTCCGCCTTCGTCATTCCAAAAACACGTTAATTCGAAAACAATGTCGGGTTCGGGAGATCATTATCAAAAGCCGAAGCTTCCAGATTTGAATGAGGTGTCACATATCGCAGATTCGAACCAGGTTGAACTAGTATATGTTTTATTATGACTTATTATTTGAAATATCTAACCATTATCTTTTTTAGGAATATTACGTATACGGGAGTCACCCTCCGTGGGGGAAGGAGGAAACCAACCCGTCGAACACATTTGCTCAAAAGGCGTACAACTCTTTATTTGGACCGACAGGTTACGATGAAGGGTACAGATATCCCCTTTGCAATTCTTACGGGCATGCCCTGAACACGTACCACTCACAAACAGAGCTGGATTACGGACATCCCCCGTACCAGTCAGAACTAGAAATTACACATGTGTCGGATACTTTTAATGGGAATGACACAGATGAGAGTGACGGTACGGTTCACCTTAAAGAAAACCATAGGGACACCGCGGAGCATGATGGGGATGAGGATCGGATAAGAAAGGCTACGGTTTCTTATAAAACCGATAAAGTATGAAGAGTTTTATTCTTTTGTTTATTTTATATTTTTATTTTTTTTATATATTGTTTTTTTGTCTAGCTTTATAATTTTTTCAGTATTTTGATTCTCGTAGGGACTTGGAGAAGTGGGCTAAAATGAGAGGACGCGAGCATGGGTGCGTTATTGTGGTGGGTCGGTCACGAAAAAAGGATGTGGAACTATTATGCAATCGTAGTGGTGAACCTAAATTCACTGGCACAAGTAGACGTACTGGGAGCAAAAAGAAAGGATGTCCCTTTAAACTCGTAGGGAAGTACGTGGGAAAGAGTGACAGTTGGATGTTAGAGGTGAGAAACGAGACGCACAACCATGATCCTGTTGTGTACGAGGAGGGCCACGTGCATTTTAGGAAGATGACCGCCGAAGAAATTGATCTTGTCGAGAAGTTACACAGGCAGCACGTGCGGCCACGACATATCCATTCAGCCGTAAGGGAGCACTTTCCCCACAGCGTCTGTGTTGTTCAAGACATATACAATCTGACGTCGAAGTTTAGGGCTGAGGGGAGAAAAGGCATGACACCAATGCAGGAACTTGAAAACCTGCTACAATCTAAAGAGTTCGTGTATGAAACACGAACGAATTCAACTACTAAGGCCGTGGAAGATGTTTTCTTTTGTCATCCTACTTCGTATAAAATGTGGCGCGCATTCCCGCACATGATGTTGATAGACATGACGTACAAGACCAACATGTACAACATTCCGTTTGTTTAGGTTATTGGCGTTACGTCGACGTCGAAGTCGTTTTGTATTACGCATGCATTTATATCGAGGGAACGGCAGGACAACTTCACATGGGTATTGGAGCGGATCAGAGATATGCTCGATGGGTGTGTGGAGCCCCGCATTATTGTCACAGACAAGGACCTGGCCCTGATGAGCGCGTGTGACACAGTGGTCCCGAGTGCTACTAAAAACCTATGCAGGTGGCACGTTAAGGAGAATATCAAAAGACGGTGGAATATCCTTTTCAAAACCGACATGTGGAAGGATTTTTCATACTGGTGAAAGGCCTTGTGTTCGTCTCCCACAGAGGCATTGTACGATTACAATTGCAGGACGATGGAAGAAAAGTTAAATGAAGATGGTAAACGTGGTAAGAATTTCATAGTTATTATTACTCTAATAATTTATTTGTTCATTTTATAAAATTTGTTATTTCTTTCAGAGGTATGAGAATATATTCGGAATAATTGGTTGGTGTCGTACAAAGAGAAAATTGTTACTTGTTAGATGTACGACCGCCTTAACTTTGGTGAATTTACAACTAATAGGGTTGAGGGCCAACATGCCAACTTCAAGAGTTACCTCACAGGGACCAATAATTCGTTGCACACACTTGTCGGATATGTTTGTGACCTCGTGCGTGGCCAGGAGATTGAAATTTGTAAAACATTCGAGGTGTCCTGTGTGAAAATTAAAAAAGACCATCGACTGCCATTGTTTTCAAAATTGCATTATAAAGTATCCATTTTTTATCTTAGCCTCCTTGAATCAGAGTTGACAAAAATGAAAATGATTCAGGAGTCTGGGGGTTCATGTGGACACCAATTGTCCACGTCCATGGGCTTGCCATGTGTTTGTCATTTGGAGAAATACATCCGAGAAGGTAATATTTATCTTAATACATTTTTTTATTATTGTCACACGATTGCATATTTTTCACTAAAAATTTAACCTTTAAATCCGGTCACAAGTATTCTACTAAATGCGATAGATCCACACTGGAGGAAGCTTGATTTCGAGCCAACGTACGTCGCGCCGCCTGAACCCGACTACATGTGAAATTTGATGACTTGAAATAAAAGGTTATGTCGTCTCCCAATCCTCAAGTAAAGAAAAAATTATTTAACAAAGTATTTGACTCTTTGTTTAAGAGCAAGTCAAAACTTAAATAACCTGAGGTGCGACATGACCGACGTGGTCGTCCAAATATTAAGGAGCAACAAAGAAGAGCGGACTCCAATACATCACAGTATGAGGCTGCTAGACACAGCTCCTATACTTCCTCACAACAAACTATGCCTGACCCGGCGAGGCATAGCTCATATACCCCTCAGTTTAAAATGCCCAACGACCGTTCTAAGCAGGCAAAGGCTGCTTCAAATATACCGATTACGGGAGCTGCCCTAGGGTTTCCTTTAATATTGAAACCAAAGGACGTGATAAAAGTTATGAAGTTTAAGGATCAGCTGCCCCAATGGATTCACCGGTGCGTTTCGACTATAAAAGATGTGCGGCCTGATAGTAACTGTGGTTTTCGGGCGATCGCGGTGGCTTTAGGGAAAAAGCAAAAAGAATGGGAATGGGTTAGGCGTCAAATGTTGTCGGAGATGGATAAAAACATATGGTATTGGCGGAGCAATTTGAACCCCGAGATGTCTGGCTATTATGATTCTGTTCGTAATAGCTTAAATTGGTTTGGCACGACTCAACCCGCACCCGATACCCATTGGCTAACTTTTCCGGCCCTTGGACTCGTAATTGCGGAAACATTCACTTGTATTGTGCATCTTATTTCTTCATTTGGCAGCCAGACATGGTTCCTGCTGAGACCAGCGCCAGAGCCATTATTCACCTATCCAGTTGTCGTACTTGCTCATATTAACCAAGATCACTTTATTTGCATACAATTGGAAGGGGATTACCCAATGCCCAGTGTGGGCTATCATTGGCCGAGATTTGCATATCAACAAGCACTAGAATGGCAAAATATGTATCAGGATCGTATAAACAATTACGTTAGAATAATGGATCGTCAAAGAGGCACTAATGCCCCCTGTAAGTTATCACTCTCCGATACTTTATCATATAAATGAAGATCCCTTTATTTGATGATGATGATGATGATGATAAAAATAATAGTACAAATAATAGAAATAATAGAAATAATAATAATAATATTAATAATAATACTACAAATAATAGTAACAAAAATAATAATAATAGTAATAATAATAATAATAATAGTAATAATAATAATAATAATAGTAATAATAGAAATAATAATAATAATAATAATAATAATAGTAATAATAGAAATAATAATAATAATAATGATAATAATAATAATAATAATAATAATATAAATAATAATAATAATAATAATAATAATAATGATAATAATAATAATAATAATAATCATAATAATAATAATAATAATAATAATAATAATGATAATAGAAATAATAATAATAATAGAAACAATAGTAACAATAAAAACCTAAATGTCACGGTTTGCCTTAAAGGTCACGGTTAGGAGCCCAAACTGTGACGGTTAAGCCTCAACGTCACGGTTAGGGTTAGAGTTTCTGAAAAAAGTAACAAAGAGGTCACGGTTTGTCCAACCTTGACCTTTTGGTCCAAATTAGTTTAAAAGAATTTGTTTTCAATACATTTTAGCGAACCACTCCCGTCCCGACCGATTAAGACGGTAGGGCAACAGGGGAGTGGTGTGGGTTCGAAACCCACTACCACCGGTTCATTGATGTATTTTTTATAAAAATATTTACTTAGCAAAATTTTAAAGAATAAGACAAAAGGTCATGGTTTGGGCGAACCATCGTTATTGATGATTTTACCATCGTTATTTTACCTATAATCTATTGTTATCTCTTTTGATTTTAACCTACATTTGCAAGTAATTTTTCTTTTTACCTGAATCAATTATTGATTGTTTATCATTTAATCTGTCATAGATGAATGCCTTAAAATTTTATCTCGCTTTATGTTTCCAGAAATGTGGAGCAGCTCCGAGACTACGCCCAATTACATTTACTAGTTTTATATAATACACAAAATATCAAATAATATATTTAAAGTCAAACCAATATATTTTCAGTGCTTTTGTGACCAAAGAAAATGTTAAAGAGAAAAACACCAAATGATCCATGGATAACAAATACGCAAATGTGCATGAATTTGCTCCCACTTGCTGGCGATCCAGTTTGCTCCAACATGCGGTTTAAAGCATCGTTGAAACCATCACCTTTGCATAAGTCTGTTCACGAGCCGAGCCAAACCGAGCGGACCTTTGCTCGTGCTTGGCTCGTTTCCAAACCGAATCGAGCCGATCGGCTCGTTTACAATCGAGCAAAAAATCGAACGAGCATTTTTCGAGCGTTAAATTTTCGAGCGAATATCGAACGAGCGCAAACGAGCGACAAACAATTTATACAACTCAACTATCTTGTGTGTCATATAATTTATACTGCAGCGAATAAGGTTTAATAACTTAAAAATCAGCCACCTTTCATTACATAATACTTTCATTGATGATAACACGTTATAGCTGATGATGAAGCTAGCTAAGTCTGTAGCCGACAAGGCGGAGTGCATGTTGCAGATAACGGTGACGGTGAGAGTGAGATGATCGAAAAAAAGCTTTTAACGGCTTAGGATTTCACTTTTATATTAAGTGTAGAATTCTTTATTAGGTTGATTGATCAAATATGCATAAATATAATTATATATTTTTATATAATGCGTCAAATCTACTAGAGCACTACGTATAAACTATATATACATATTAATTCGATCCGAACCGAACCGAGCGGACCTTTGCTCGTGCTTGGCTCGTTTACAAACCGATCAGAGCCGATCGGCTCGTTTACAAACAGATCCGAGCCGATCGGCTCGTTTACAAACCGATCGGAGCCGATCGGCTCGTTTACAACCGAGCAAAAATTCGAAAGATCATTTTTCGAGCAAATTCCGAACAAACGTCGAGCGAGCGTCGAGCATCGAGCGGTTTGAACAACCCTACCTTTGTATGATGTAAATTTGATGCTTTTAAAAACAACGTACAAGCATAATTATATACTCTTACAACTCAAAAATAAACAAACACGTACAAGACATTTCAAATGCCAAATGAAAAAGTAGTTGTTACAAACAAATTTAACGCGAATATAATATAAACTTTCATTTGGCATCTAATGTAGCATATGACTTTCTTAAATGCATGTGCATGGTGATATCTTTATTTCAAAACAAAATAGATTTCAACTACGGCTGTTCACAAGCCAAGTTGAGTTAAGCTGGCTCGAAAACGACTCAAATTCTAATCTAAGTTGGCTTCGGTAGACTTGAATTCTAAACCAAGCTAAAAGTTTGAGCTCAAGCTCGCTTGACTTGGTTTTTTTCATTGTCAATCATAATATCAAAACAAAAAACCCCAAATTTAATTCAGAAAGATCAAATATGAAACTTAAACCATACCCTAATGGCCAAAATTCAGATTATTAAATAAATGCCAAAAATTTTTTTTGGAAGGGAATTATAAATATTTTTATGTAGGGCATACGAGTTTGAGTTTATTATGATTTCTGGTACTAAAAACTCATTCATATTTTGGGGGCGAAGCCCTTAAGTAATAAAGATTCTAAAAAGGAACACACTTTCAGTCGGGGTGCAAGGTAGTGTCCCTAAGAGCATGGGTTAAAGGTGCGACAGACTCTGGCGGGGTTCAAAAGACAGTTTTATTTTTTAAATTTTCACATGTGAAATTTGGTGTGGAAAATGTGCAAACACCTTTGAGACAAATGTTTAGTTTGAATACAAACTACCAAAGGCAGTATTTTGTCCAATCCCCTGGAAAAGAAGAGCTTATTTCATTTGGTCCCCTCCTCTGGTCATGCACACACATACTTATTGATTTTTAGAGTATATTTTATCTAAGTTGAACTTTGCATTGGACCATCACATTATTTCAATCTGAAAGTCGCATGCACTTTCAGATCGTCCAAGCTAGTTTTGTTGATCATCATGGTATAAATTACTGCATAGAGCTTTATATATTTTGTTATCTTACGTCGTTAGATTATGAATTTATATTTAACAAAATTGTCAAACTAAAAACTTCAAAAATTAACATAAACTCCATGCAAATTAACTAACCTTATGACAAATCATGTATTATTGTCAATTAAGCCTGCACGATTCATCATATTACTCGTCATGTATTATTATAAAGTCTGAGAAAACTAAACTCGACATATGTAAAAATATGATGACAAATGATATAGCATACTTTTACCATCTGATAAAAGTTTAAGAATATAAGGAAGTTGGAGTGTAAATTTTTAGCGATCTACGACTTACTAAGTACTACTACTTTTATAATATATTAAATTTTATCTATCTAGGATTTGAATTAGTTTAAGTTTCAAAAAAAAAAAAAAACTTTAAAAGTTGAGCTACGAACTCAACTGAACAAGTGTTTGTCTTTGTTTGTCTAAGAATCAAATTTTAGTATGTCATCTTCTTTAAGTACTATAGTCTTTCATAACTCAATGTTTAGACTTGTGTATTAATTAATGAAAAATACTTATGAATTCCTATTTCCTAACATTCCATACTAGGACAAAATTTATTATATGTTATTTATTATGACATTTATAAAATTAGAATAAAACATGACATGTTTTAAGTTCTCAATTTTTTTCTAAGACATACTTAATGAGTACATATCTTGTAGTTCTATATTGTTTTCTTTAGCAATGGAGATAGTGATCAAGTTTTCGATCGGGTTTTTCACGTGTGATGTTAGACCATTGAATATATTTATAACGTTATGAAAATATAATATACTAATTCCCATAACTTTTCTAATAGATAAACTGGAATAAATACATGAAAGCAAACCTTGAAAGCACCTAATATTCATACAACTCAGAAACAGTTCTACACAGCACAATCCAAAACATCAGTTTTCCTGAAAATGGTGGCGGCAACATTGGCGACAAGTATCTCATTTGAAAACATTTCGCAATGAAGAAATTGAGAAGTTTGATCAAAAGAGTGACACAACCCTCTTGTACGAACCTTGTGAAAACCATCGGTAACTGACCCGTATACTCATACCTGAACTTGATATCTATAACAAACACGAACATGAGGTAGAACCAACACGAACCAAACATCATCTTTTACAAGAAATTATTATTGAAGAACAAAAAAGTTACAATAAATATTTATTATTTTGCCTTGATATATAAGAGTTTAAGGTTTAAAGACATATTTATAACTCATATGATGAGTTGTTTAGCAAATTTCCAAAATTTGGCATCGGTCTTAACGCCAATAGCAGGGTGGAAATGTCTATTCTTTGTATTCATGTAAATAATAAATTAAATAGGTTGAGATTAAATTTAGTAAAATTATATATACCAAAGTTAATAAAAACGTTTACATATATTCAAATCTTCAGGTTGCTTTTACGGGTAATTAAGGACCATTTATAAGACTAGTTTAGGTCATGTTTCTTGCCATATGAGTGGGAACACCATCCCATCCATGCGGTACTACCCAAAATATGAAAACGAAAATGTGTGTGTGCAAATGCCTGGTGGAGGCATCGAAGGAACAAGCGAGATGCGTGATAAGTTCATGATGTGGCATGACGGTACCGTTGGAATGCCACCCCCAGCCTTGAATTGGCATGATGTTTTATGTCGAGTGCTGACCCCATAGCCTAAGGTTGTGAAGATTTTCTTTTTTTAGGTTTCATCATTTTAAACCACAGCTAATTATATGAGTTGGAACATCTTTATGTAATTTTTAGTTGATGTAAGATTATCAATAGAAAAATGTTAAAGTTCGTCTATGATAACCATAATGTAATTCAACTTATGGAGGTTTAGTTTATCTAGTAAGAATTTTATATTCAACTTATAAAAATGCCACAAGTTAAACTTGAAGATTTTTTAAAATTAGTCTTATGAAACTTCTAGCTTGCTCGCAGATTTATTGTAATTAATATTTAATTACAACAACGTATATAAAATCATTGACATTCATTTTCTATTTTCATTCTTTAAATTATATAAAATATTAATATTTTTCTCTCTTTATTCAATTAGATAATATTTTTCTATATTTATCATTATTTTTTCTCTCATTTTCTCTTACAGTCACTCTCAATAAATATTAAAAATTTATAAGTGTTGAACAATTTATTATCATATATACTATACAAGTTAACAATAAAATTTTCACTCTAATCTACTTATAACTACTAATAACCATTCCATATAATATATGAATTACACTCATAAAATTATAAGGAAATTTTGTTTTAAAAATCTACTTGAAAACAAACATGATGGAATCAACTGGAGATTCTTTTAATCATTTTAATTATGAAAATTTCTTACCTACAAGGATCCCATACTTTTATTTATCAATATTTTGAATCATACAGTAACTAGATCTTAAGATTAACATTGAGATTAAATAACCTCAATCGTTTAAGCCTTTTCTTATTATTTTTTTTATTTTACGTACTTTTTCGACTTAAAAAATGATTTGCGACGAGATCAAAGCTAAACAAAGTCAAAAATTTACTTCTGGTATAATATTTTCCAAAAATACCAAATATGTTCTGCCAAAGTACCAAAAATTCCACATCAGGCTTGACCGATAAGTCAAGTAAGACTACTTATGTGAGAAAAGAATTATGATTTATCAACTAAGTCAAACAAGAAGAAAGTGCACAGATCGATGCATGTATGAGAGTATTTGATGGTAGTATGTCTTTTAACAATTTTTCTTTTTAGTATAAGAGTAGGCAATTATTTATATTACCTTATAATATTTGGTAATTGTCTCAAATCTAAAACATTTATAATATCATTTCATGCAAATATAAATGCATAAATCTATATTACATTTATAATTTTATCTCCAAACCAAAACCATAAAATAATATTTTTTATATTTTTACTAGCCAAAAATAAACAAATACTAGAGTCTAGAGATGCCAAATGAAATAATAATTGTTACAATCAATTGGATTCTTCCACGTTAGAATAAAATATCATGTTCTGCTTGGCATTTAAAACATGATATTTGAAATATCATATCCTGTTTTGATTTAAGTTGAAACGATGATTAAAATTTTAAATTGAAATTAAAACAATTTATAAACTTTTAAAGGTAAATTGATTTTTTCTAATCTTTTGTAAGAAAATGTTTATTTTTATCAAAACTAAAATAGCAAAACTGAACTTAACTCTAAATAAAATTTCATATGACATTTTATGCAAAATATTACATTCACAAATGCATATGCATTGTGGTAATTTTATTTGAAAAAAAAAGTTTATTTCAAGTATGCTTGTTGGCAAGCCAAGCTGAACCGAGCTAGGACTGGCTTAAGATCAGCTCAAATTCTAAGTCGGTTGGCTTGACTAGACTTGATTTCTAAACCTAACTAAAAAGTTTGAGCTCAATGTTGGCTCAACTTGGTTTGTGATGGTTTATATTCTTAAACCATAATGTGAAAACATGTTCAAAACCTTGACAAAACATTTATTGATGAGAAACTCAAACAAAACACAATGACCTATAACAAATACGCTTGATCTAAAGAATGTAAACCCTAGCACGACTAAACCAACGAAACGGATATTCGTAGATTCACAGTCGGCACATATGCAGATCACTATCAAACTGTGATGTAGAGATCTCGTATGAACCTGCAACAATTAGTTGCAGGTTGATGAACAATGATGAAGATGTTCAAGAGATCAGAGAGAACATGGAGAAGTGAAGTGAGCATTTTGATCTCTACTCTCAATATATCCTTTCACATGAGCAATAGCCCAAGTATCATTTTAAGCCTGATATCAGCCCAACATTTTTGTTTGGTCCAGAACACCTCACAAGAATTAACAAAACAAAACATATTAAAACTTTATATATATAGAACTAAAAATATAAAAAAATAAAAATAATCACTCACATGTTGAATTGATCCATATTATAAAGTGAACTTTTAGCACTCCCCCTCAATTCGACGGAGAGAAAGTATCAACCAGACCAAGTTTGGAGCACAAAACGTTGGTTCAGGCCTTCAATTAACGCTCACACAAGCACACAAAGATTTTCTATGTATTGAACTTCAAAAGAATTATAGAGAATTCAATAGAAAACATATATAATGCTAATCCTAATTATAATAAATAAACACAAAAAAACTCCATGTGAAGCCCCATTATGAATCCCACGATTTACCCATATTACTCGGTCAACACATGACCAATTCACATAATAATAAACTCTAATTAAAACAAGTAATTATTCCATTGCAAGTTTGGATCTAAGCCATATTTAAAATCCACATGCAACCATGACTCGTAAGCTACGAAACCATGACCCACGAACCAAACCCGATTAAACCAACAATCACCCCCTTAACCGGTTTGTTCATACCACTTGTTCACCGCAGCTGAATCACCATCTTCTCCATCTCAAATTTTCCAAAAAACTCGATTTTCACCTAGGTTACGTCCAATGTCTTCTTGGTTCAACCCGAATCAAATTCGCCACACTTGTAACATCTCACATGACATCCTGCTGGAACCACTCATTAACATCTTGAATCTTCACGGATCAACGACCTCTTCCCGACCCACATATCCAAAGCCACCCGATTTGTATTCCAACGCCACAATGTTAACACCGTGTAGTTTCTCTAATCTCTTTCTTTATCTTAATATCCCATAACCTTTACCGATTAGCCTTGTTCAAAGAGGCCTCTCCACCGACCAAGAAAACAAAGCCACTGCCTTAATTTACCATTTTCCTTCTTTAGTTAAACGAACGGAATCCAAAGCCACCTGCTTTAACAGAATATTTTTACCCGCTTTTCACGCACAGAATATTATACGAAACATGTATAATGCTAATCATATTTATAATAAAATAAACACAAAAAACTCTGCGAAGCCCCATGATGACTCCCATGATTTACCCATATTACCTGGTCAAAACATGACCGATTTACATAATGGTAAACTCTAATTAAAACAAGTAACTAATGTGAATAATATGAATTCTTCCACTGCAAGTTTGGATCTAAGCCATATCTAAAATCCACGTGAAACCATGACTCGTAAGCTACAAAACCGTGACCCATGAATCAAACCCGATTAAACCAACAAAAACATCATGTTATGATATCCTTAATTCTTTTGTGAACAAGTCAGTAGGCTATTCATTTGTGTCAATTTTTATCACCTTTACAACACCAAATAACATTTTTTTTCTCTAAGAAAGTGCAATTCCAGCTCAAAATGTTTAATCCAATCATGAAACATGGGGTTTGTAGAAATAAGAACTTCAACCCTACTATCAAAGAACATTAGAACATGTAACTATAAGAAACCTTTAGATCTTGCTAGACTTTAAGAAGCCATATGACTCCACAACATATGACTTCACAACAGGCACCTGCCATGGGTTTGTACTCGACTTCTATAGAAGAGGGAGAAATAGTTTACTGTTTCTTACACTTCCATGAAACAAGAGGCCCTCCAAAATAAATGCAATAACTAGAAACGTATCTACGTGTATCATGACCTTTACTAGGATATTTTTCAAATACCTTAGGAGCCGCATGTCGACTTTTAAGTGAGACTTGAATGGTATGCACAAATTGACTAAAACACCCAAAAATATATGAGATACCATGATGAGTCAAAGTTAAGTAAATAAGTTTACCAATGAGTTTTTGATAACCAGTAACATCTACTAATTCAAACTCAAATTTTATGAATTTTGGTTATCTATTATTACAAAATTATGTTCTATAGGAGGGTTAACAGGTTTAGCACCCAACATACTAAAATCACCCGGAAATTCTACATAGTACTTTCACTTAGACAAAACAATTTCTTTGTCTAGTTCAAGCACCTCTATTCCTAAGAAATATTTTAATTTGGCTAGATCCTTGATTCTGAACTAAGACCTTAACCAAGACTTGACTTTTTAAAGTTCAGAAACATTATTAGAGTTCACAAAGAGATAGAGTAGTGATATTTTCTTTGCTCAAAACCAACTTCTAACAAAGTTTTTTTAAGTTTCTTATTTCACTGCCTAAGAGCTTGTTTTAGAATATACAGAAATTTAACCAATTCTCACACTTTAGTTTCTGATCTGCAGAATAACCCTCGGGGATAGTCATATAGACATCCTCAGAACGTGACTCATACAAGCATAATCTATGTCTAACTAATATAGTGACTAACTTTTGAACCGCTAGACCTACACTACAAGAAAAATAATTTTTAGAAAAGAAATTTTATAGCAAGGAGATAATGTCCTTACTATAGCACATTAAAAGGAAAAAAAGTACTAGGGCTAATTGATTTTCTAGTTTGATCGGACCTTTAGCAAAGACAACGTTTTCACACTATGATTTTTAGGTTTTTTTTATTTTTTAATTTATTTTAATGAACGTGAAAATATATAAAGAGTGAGAACATTTTTTACTAGATCTATAGCAAGAACAATGTCCACGCTATAGGTAAAATACATATTTTTTAATTTTCAATTCCCATCAAACCTAAAAAATACCGGGTAAATACGTATTTTTGATTATCTCCAAAACTAAAAAATTTCCAGGTCACATATTGTGAGGACAATGTCCTCATTGAAAGTATTTTTTGAATTTTATTTTTTATTTTTAAATAGAAATACAAAATATTTTATTTAAATATATTTTCAGTTTCTGTAAATGAAAAGAAATTTCTGCTCAAATTTGCAATAGTGTATATGTGTGTGTATATATGTGTATGTATGTATGTACGTAGTGTCTTTTTGTATGTATATATATGCATGACACGTATTTATTACATGTATGTGTGTATGGTGTATGTATATATCGTGTATGTATGTATAATATGTATGACATGTTTGTATTTACTTATCACATATATAATATACAATGTATTTATGTATGTACATACGTAATGCATGTATGATGTATAATGTATGTATCTATTTATGGATATACTATGTACGTATGTATGTGTGACATGTATGCATATACGTATCACATGTATAATGTATAATGTATGTATGTATTACTTGTATATATGCATTGTATGTATGAGATGTATGTATGTATGTACGTATCACATGTATAATATACAATGTATGTATGTATTACTTGATATATGTACTATATGCATGACATGTATGCCTGTACGTATCACATGTATAATGTACAATGTATTTATATGTACGTACATACGTAAGACACGTATGATGTGCAATGTATGTATCTATATACGGATATTTGCGTATAGTATGTATGACATGTGTGTGTATGTATGTATGTATCATATGTATAATGTACAATGTATATATGTATGTATTACTTGTATATATGTAATGTAGGTATGACATATATGTAAGTATGTATCACAAGTATAATGTACAATGTATTTATATGTACGTACGTACGTAAGACATGTATGATGCACAATGCACAATGTATGTATCCATGTACATATATTTGCGTATAATATGTATGACATGTGTGTGTATGTATGTATGTATCACATGTATAATGTACAATGTATATATTATATTACTTGTATATATGTCATGTATATATGACATGTATGTATGTACGTATCACAAGTATAATGTACATGTATTTAACATTCTTTTACATTTAATAAATTAATGGATCTATTTATTAA
This sequence comes from Flaveria linearis, assembly GCA_024085815.1. Lineage (NCBI taxonomy): Eukaryota > Viridiplantae > Streptophyta > Magnoliopsida > Asterales > Asteraceae > Flaveria > Flaveria linearis. The sequence continues at coordinate 28,760,521 of CM044016.1, read as the reverse complement.
TATTATTTCTAAATAAATAAATGTTTTATAAAATAATTAATTTGTCTAAAGCATAAAACTTTTTAAAAATATAAAATATTTTAAAATAGGTGTTTTTAAAAATTCAATTTTTTAAAACAAAAAATAATTAAATTTGGGAGTTATAATAAGGGAATTTTAAAAATAATATTTTTATACGATTGTTTTTAAATAAAATATTTAATTTTTTTGGAAAAATAATATTAATATTTTATTATAGTCAGTCATATTATATATTAAAATATATTTATAATTAATAAATTTTATTATATTAATATTTTATTTATTTAACCCGTATAATACACGGGTTTACTAAAGCTAGTGTAATCATAACATACAATTTATGTTTATCTCAATTAACTAAATGATTAACTTACTTAACTTAATTATAATTTAAATTTAGGGGGTAAGTTTGTAACTCTTAATAAGATGAGTGCGCTAATTTATAACTTATATATTTAAAATAATCAAATAAAAGAAAACCCAAACCCCAAAATCGCCCCCGACACCCCCATTGAACGAAAACCTAGACCGGCGACTCTCAACCACCAGTGGTCCACCGGTGACTACCTTCAGTGCTCCATCCTCTCGGCAGTACAGTCCTGCTCCACCGATCACCACCTTCACGACCGACGACAGTGCAACCCTACTCCACGGTGACCACCTTCACGACCGACGACCGTCAGCATCAGAATCTCCCTCGGCTCTCTGTCTCTCTCGGATCATACTCTCTCCATGTATAATTTCCTTTCTCTCTATACTACTCTTGAGTTCTTGGGCTATGTGCGGGTATAGTGGTGTTGGGTGTGGGTGCATGCGGCCCTTATGGCAGCAGTGAAGTTGGGGTGGTCAGGTGGTGATTTGGGTTCAGTCGGGTGTGGGTGTAGACCTTATGATGGTGTAGATTTCCATGGCAGTGGGTTTCTTGGTTTCAATCAGGGTTATCAGGTTTGATTTGGGTTAATGGTGTGTGTTTAATTAGAGGTGTCAAATTGGGTGGTCGGTGGATAGTACTTAGGTGCTGTTTGTTTCTGAAGAGGTAAAACGTCTGCGGTCTGCGGACCACATCTGCAGACATCTGCAGGAGAAGAGATGGACCAAACGTCTGCAGTCTGTAATAAGAAGACTGTTTGTTTTTTAAAATCTGCAAACTATTAAAACCCTTGTTCCACACCCTTTATTAACAATTTAATTTAATATTTATATATATTGTTAAAACGACCAACCCCAACCCACCCCTTAACTCTCTTTCTTCTTCCTTGTTTCTTCCCTATCCAAACCAACCGACGGTGACCGGCCGACCACCATTGCCATCAGACCACCATCTCACCGACAAGAGCATCGTCGCCGCTAAAGTACAACTCACCACCGCTACCACCATACTCCATCATCGTCAAATAACCACTGAAAGTCCATAATCTCTCTCGCTCATAATCTCTCTCGCTCTCTTATGTGACCACTGCTGCCACCTCCAGCCACCACCGTCGCGACCTCTGGCTACCTCCGATTTACATCTTTCTATACTCGATAGCCGCGTTTTCGGAAGGTCGGCGACTGAAGGGTTTGGAGGGTTGTGTAGGTGTGATTAGTCGGCGGTTGCGATTGGTGGTAAGCGATGGTGATGGGTGCTGGAGAGTTTGTTTAGTGGTGGATGACAAGGGAGATGGTGGTGGCTGGAGGTGGGAAGAAGAGGTGGGAAGATTTCTGAAGACTTTAGTCCACCTCTTCTTGGAGAAGAGGTCATGCAGACATTTTTAATGAAATGTCTTTAGAAAAACAAACACTCTGCAGACCATAAACGTCTGCCCGCCTCTTTTTGGCGCAGACAAAAGAGCTTCAGAAGCTCTTTTTCAGAAAAACAAACACCACCTTAGTATCCGCTTAAAATTGGTTCAATTAAAATGTGTAATTTTTAATGCATGTCAAAATCTAATGCAGTTGCATAGTAATGGTAAATAGAACTATATGTTTATACTAATAATCTAATACGAGCTTCTAATACAAGGTGTGTTTGACATCGGTAATCATATTTCTTGCTATATATGTGCCTTTAAACATCATTATTTACAAGTTATAAATTATTGTTCTTCATTATTTTTACTGTGTGCAATCGTAAGGGTATTGTAGGTGTTAAGGCTTATGGTTGTGTTATTTTATTAAATTATTTATTTTAAGTTGGTTTTGTATTCAAACGACAAAACTCCATTCCCATTAATCAAATGGAATGAGCTCTTTTTTAGATTGTGTGACATATGAAGTGAGCTTTATAGTGAGCTGTCTTTTTTTAGTTGGTTTTGTACTCAAACGACAAAGCTCCATTCCTATCTTTTCATAATCTGTCTTTTTGACGATTCCAATAATATCATTAACATTTACAGTGAGTTCACTGTTACCATGTCCGGGAAAGATGTGGAATCAACATTTCCTTACTGGTTTAAGAAGAAAGTAAACTCTTTGTGGGTATATTTCTCAACTTATTCGGAAACACTTACACCGAAAATGATTTACAACTTTTTTATTTTTCTTTTTTCATATATAGATCAATAAGATGAAAGTAGCTGCTAGAGAATCACATTTTAGCCCCGAGTTACATTCTTTGGCAAATGGACAAATTTTTGCAAACACTTACACCGCTTGCATAGTTAATGGTGTGAGGTTTGTTGTTCACAGTCGTGATACAAAGCGTACAACTCAGAACAGTGGTATTTCAACGCCCGGGCTTGAAGGAGAGACTTTTTATGGCGTGTTGGAAGAGATTTTGGAGCTAACTTATATGCATGATTACAAGGTTGTGTTGTTTCGATATAAATGGTTCAAAAATAATAAGCAACATTATGTTACCAAAAATAACATAACCAGCTTTTCTATTCAGCATGAGTGGTTTAAAGGAGACCAATACATTCTTGCTACATAAGCAAACTAAGTCTTTTATCTTCAAGACCCATCTAAAAGACAAGATTATTGGAAGGTCATCCAAGAGGTGAATCATCGTAAGATTTGGGTACACGTCGTGGGTTTAACAGGGGTTTAACAGCATGAGTGGTATAACATTGATTATTTATTATTTTCTAACTATACAGGATAAAATAAATGACCTACTTAGTCGGCAAGAAGGTGCAGCTAACCTGTTGACAGAGAAGCAGATCATGGAGCAGGTATTGGGTACACGTCGTAGGTCTAACAGGGGTCGTGGACTAGTTATACCCGGTTTGGCCCGATACACTTCATAATCTTCGAGTCCTAGACCATCTACTCCACCACCACCTGTCTACACCCAAGAACAAATTAATAAAAAGCTGGCATCATCAAATAGAAAATATACGCGCCTTGCTACTAAACTGAAAGATGTCGTAAAAGGTTTGACGAAACATGATATTTTGATTGAATTTGACTCTAATTACGAGAGCGACAACTCCAACTAGGTTATCCTAAGTTTTTCTTATGAACTTAAATCTTTTTTCATTTCTATATGTAAACCCGACTTTGCCATTTGAATGTACTCTCAAACTATAACTAGGTTATGGTATGATGATATTGTGGTTGTATGATTAATGATATCATTGGTGTTTGATGGAAATCTGAAAAACAGAGCAGGTATTGACCCAGAAACATTCTGGGCGGGAAGCTATATTTGCAGCAAAAACTACAGTAAAATTCCTAGTCATTCAGCAAGGCCAAAGTCCTCTCTAAAGACTTTAGCAAATACGAAGTAAAATACTAAAAAAATAATATTTAAGATACAGCAAGGACTTTTTCCTAGCTGTAGACTCAGTATTTACTGTAGTATATATTAATGACTTGTATACGTTTATAATACCTTTATACATGTATAATTATATAAATATATATATGTTATATGTAGTTTTATGATTATGTACCGAAAATGTTATGGTGAGGACAAAGTCCTTGCTGTGTGGTATTTAATTACTTTTTCAAAAGTCAGAGCTGTCCTTGTTGTATTCGTTGACTACCCTCGCTGTAGACTTGTAGCCAAGGGGCTTTTGCGAGGAATATTCAGCGAGGACATGTTCTCGATGTACATATGTAGGGAGGACATTCTAACATTTAGCAAGGACTATTGTCCTTGCTGAATGTCATTTTGTTGTATATAGCTATTACACACCTAACAATGGCCATTTTCACCATAAGGGAGAATGTTTCATAAAAAAATCCGTTCTTTTTTACTTACCCTTTTCCAAAAAACCTTGTTTTGTAACGCTCTATCTCACCATTAGACCTCTATTTGATATTTTAAATCTACTTACAACCTACAGGTTTCCTACCTTAAGGTAAGTTAGTAATTCTCATGTGTCATTCTTTAACAAGGCTTCTATTTTTTATTCATTGGAGCAACCCAGTTAGGGTCACAAGAAGCTTCTTTAAAGCTTTTGGGTTCTAGACTTTTAGTTAGGGAAGTAGCAAAATTTAAATTTTCTTTGGATAACCTAGAATAGTTGACCGCTTTTTCAAGACTATATTTGACCTACCGTTAACTACAAATTCATCAATTTGTTTAAAAAGTATTAACTTTCTACTAGACCTTCTCAGGTTTGTTTCATTAGGGATAGAAGACCCTAATGCACCCTTAAAGTTTGTTGAATCATTACGAAGAGTGGTAGAAATTTTAGCCTTTCTAGTAACCCTTATAAGTCACCGGACTGTTGAGGAACTAAGTCACACCTAGATCCAGCTGTAGTATCATGAATTCTACCATGTTTTTCTGCCAAGACTCAGTTTCAACAGAAGTAGCATCTTTAACTTCTAACCCTAGCTGTTGAAGATTACTACCATCCTCCTTATGATTGTTAGAAACCTTCCCTTCATCATTGGGTGTAGGAATCTTATTTAAAAGAATGTTTCAAAACAAGTTTCAAACAAAGGTTTTCTAATTATATAGAACCTAGTTTTTTTAATTTTCAAAGGGAATACTACCACATGAAACTTTACATCTTTTGAATAAAAGGTATTTTTATTTTCTAAATTCGACATTTTATAACCATATTTTATAACCTTTTTTTTCAACTGATTATTCAATGAAAAGACACTTAGTAGACCTACTATCTCATTTAGAAACTATATTTAAATTTATGCAAAATGCAAGACACCCAAAACATCTGAGATGAGAAGAGAAGGTTTAAATTTGAATAAGAATTCATAGGGACATTTACCAGCTAACACAGATGAGGGTATCCTACAATTATAAGACACATGGTACCAAGAACACACTCTATCCACATGTTAAGGGGCAACCCTCCCTGAAACATAAGAGACCTAGAAACATTAAGATATGCCTATATTTACACCTATAACATCATTCTGTTGAGGGGTATAAGCATAATCGGTCTAATGAGCAACCTCATTTTGTTCAAAAAAATTTAACACTTGTTTATTAACAAACTCTATCCCGTTATTAGTTCTACATATTTATACTTTTTTGTTAAATTTATTATTGAGAAGTTTTGAAAAAATACTATAAAAAACTTCATCTTTTGATTTTAAAAGGTAAACCCATACAACACAGGAGAAGTCATCTATAATCGTTTGAGAGTATTTGAACCCTCCTCGACTAGTTACCTTAAAAGACCCCACAAATCCATGTGAATTGGGTCACCTAGACCAGTTAACTTATGTTAACTAAGTGAAAACACCTAGTGTGACGCGAAGAGCGCCTCCCCTATTGACTCCACCGGAGCAGCCTCATCCTCAAGCGGGGACTCCGCCCGCCCTTGAGCCGACACCTGTTAGAATACCACAATTGGCCCCACCTCTGCAATGATAATCTAATCTATTTGGATTGATGATATATTTCATATGGATCATTGAGTTTTTCATTTTATAAAGACAAGTTTGATTTTAGCACATCCAAGACCTTTTTAGATGGGTGACCCAACCTACTGTGTCATATCCTTACCAATAGCATATAGAAACCAACACTAAATGATGAACATGGAGACTGACCTTGACTTCTAAGTCATCATGAGTTTTTGATGTAGAAAGTCCGGAATATAACAGTTGGAATAAATGAATAAAGAGTAAACTTTGTTTCCTTTAGCACTCCTTTGTAAAAAGAGAAGATTAACATTGTACTCAGGAATAACCAATACGTGCATCTTTTAGGATTATATCTTCTGATAATTTAAGATTGCATAATATGGTAATATAAGCTTTGGTCCCATTTAGATGACCAGCAGATAAGTTTAGGTTAGATACATCAGGTGAGTTTAAAAGATTTGATTAAAAATATGACCATGTGCTAGTTGGCCCGAGAGTCAATAATCCAATGTTGAGAGAGATTCATGTTCTTAAAACTATTTAAGCAATGATAGTATTCCAGTTAATAGAACTTAGGAACTTGCCTGACATGTTGGATGTGGAGGCATCAGCAGTACTTTTGTCACCGATTAATGACATCAGCTTGTTTATCTACTCAATGGTGAAGGGTATGGGGTTCACTTTTATTGAGTTAGCAGTTTTGTTTTGGCTCATAATATTTTCTTGACTATTTGGATTCATCTAAGCTCTTTGAAAGTTTGTTTTTTTCTTATAATTTTGAGGATATCCAATTAATTCAAAGCATGAGTCCACAATATGTCTCGTTAGGTTACAATGAGAACAATTTAAAGGTTGGGTCCCCTTTTGTTTTCTTCTATTGTTAATTACTTTAGTTGTAAATATAGTATCTTGATTTCTTACTTGAGTGTTAATTCCTTCGTGAGATTCTCCACTTGATATGGAGGCGACTGCATTTTTTACGGTTGGTAGAGGATCTTTGGTTAGGAGTTGAGTTCTTAACGGTTGGAAAATATTTTCAACTCCATTAGAAACTGCATAAATGAAATTTTTGATTTAACTCATTTATTTTTGTTGCAACATTACATGTGCATTTTAGTGAATCTATCATAGTATCATATTCTCTCCACATGCAATTCAGTTTATGATAGTAGTTAGAAATGGATGAGTCATTGTGAGTGATTGAGGTTATATGTTTATGAAGTTTATGAACGACAAATCCATCCATTTTATCATATGCTTCTTTAAGTTCTTGCCATATTTCTTAAGCAACCTTAGAAAAATATGTCCCACGTATAGAGTTTAGAATCCATGAGAGGACAACCAAGTTACACCTTTCTCATTGTCTGATTATAGCATGATTATTTATTGGTTTTGTGCATTAACCATTAATAAATCCTGTTTTATTTTTAACAAGAAGAGCTAGCTTCATGAAAGTAGCATATATGGTTTATTAATTCTCTGTTCCTTTAAGCTTTATATTTATGATTCAGAGGTTGTTAGTGTCAGAAGCATGAAGGTATAGAGGATCACCAAAGTCAAGGTTGCTCATTAGGTTTTCATTAACAACAGTTACAGATAAGAATGATCTTTTATATCTTTTGACAATAAGAAGATTTTTGGTTTTGATATTTTTTATTTAGATTTGGTGACAGCAAGTAAATACAACAAGCACACACATTGAAAAGCAATTCAAAATAGGTTAATGAAGCCTATGTTGGAATAAGTTTAGCACACAATTAAGCTGGTATTAATGTATATAATATGTAATAATATACCGTGTAATAATGTAATAATAGTATGGGTCGACTTGGGTAAGTCCGGGCCTAAAACAGTTATATGGCGGGAAATTAACTGCCTTTAACCGCTAGTGTAACCACCAACCGAATGGGGTATAAATACCTCATCTATGTGTATTAGCATGTATGCATATTTGATAAATACGTTTGTGTTCTTTCTCATTAATAGATATAAAGTGCAGTGTATAGATTGTGTTTATTGCGTGTTTTCATCAATCAACAATTGGTATCAGAGCCTAAGGCTCGAATTTAATCAGTGATTTGTTCTTGAATTCGCAATCAGAACCAAATCGATTCAGGGTAAATAATCGATTCAGAGAAATCGTTTCAGAAGAAAGAAAACGATTCAGACAACACCAAATCGATCAGATTAATCGATTCAGCGGTGTTAAATCGATCAGTGCCAAATCGATTCAGAAACAACAAATCGATCTGATAATCGATTCAACGCTGTTAAAATTGATTCAGTGATAAATCAATTCAGTCGTGATTGCAGAATACAAAAATAATACAAACAGAAAAGTATCAAATCGATTCCGTTAAATCGATTCAGAAAGTGGGAAAGAACAACAAATCGATCAGATAATCGATTCCGTGTTGTTAAATTGATTTTAGTGTTGTAAAATCGATTTTGTTAAATCGATTCAGAACCAATACAAGACGATTCCGTTTCAAATCGACTCAGACCAGAGAAGAAGAAGGCTTTGAATAATTAGAACAATCGACGAAGTCAGAAAAGATTAAAATTGATTTCAGAAAGAAAAATGATTCAGCATCATTGTTCACAAGTGGTGAATTAAATTCAAAAGGTTTCAAAGATTCAAAAACAAACCGATTCAGTTAAATCGATCCGTACCATAGAAACTCAAATTGATTTTAGAAAGGCGTTTGAAATCGATTCAGAAGACCAGATAGACACAAATCCATCAGAATCAAAACCCAAAACTAAAGAAAAACTCAGTATAAAGAACATACCGGTTAACATCGTCGTCGTTTGAGTGAATATCGACCTTGTTTGAAACCCGAGTATCGTTGGTTGTATTCACCGTTCCCGTGAACCATCAAAGAGAAGAAAGTGGTCTGGGATCAAAGTTTGATCAACCAACTTTAGTATGAAAACTCCTAAGTTCTGTACCTAAAAGGTTTATTCAAATAGTAGCAACTATTGAACAGTTCGTTGATTTAGAAGCAACAACGCTAGATGAAATAATTGGAAGACTAAAAGCATTTGAAGAAAGAACAAATCTATTGAATGAAGGTCAAGTGGACAATCAAGAAAAGCTTTTGTTCACCCGTCAAGAAAACAAGTCAAGTCGTGGAAGAGGTAGTTATCATTCATCACGTGGTCAAGGCCATGGTAGATTTAAACAAGAAGAAAGAGGAGAAACTATGTCACATGAAAACTCTAAAAGAAATGATGATAACTATGAAGGTAGGAAAAGATATCCAAGGAACCAAAACAAATCCATATTTGATAAAAGTAAGATAAGATGTTATAATTGCAGTGATTAAGGACACTATGCAACAGAATGTCCTAAACTAAAACATAAAGAAGAAGAATCACATCTTATAATGGAAGATGAAGATCCAGTTCTCTTATTATCACAAGTTGAAGAAGATTATACTCAAAATGAATGTGAAGATATAAGAAAGCTTGTTCGTGTTAAAGAGAAAGTTCAAATGATCAAAGGAGATGCCAATTATGAAGATGTTGAAGCATAAAGTCATTGAAGACATGGATTAAGAAATTAGGGGGGAATGTTAAAAGTATAATTATCTTAATCCAAATACATGTGTGTCTAAGTATAAGTTAAACTAGTGGGTCATTTATGTAATTAGTAAAAGTAAACTAAGTGTCTAGTATGTAAAGTGTATGTATGTATAAGGGTATAGTATGTCAAGAAGTAAATTTGATAACTATCACATAGGTATAAATATGTATCAAGATTCTGTTATCTTTTTATCAAACATTCATAATCAATCATACGTATATTGCTCATCAAGTTTCTCTCAAAGTTCCATATTTATATTCAACCATCAAATCAAGAGCCTAAAGATCCTAAAGGGCCAACAATTGGTATCAGAGCCACGATTGAAGACCTGTGAAAGATTCATGTTTGAACCAACATTGGATATAGAAGATACGTACTCAAATTATTTTTGTAGATGGGTGTGAGGATTCACCCATGTTCCCATCTTTGTATAATGACCAGGAGGGTCGAGGGAAGACAAAGAATTATGATCAAGGGGATCATTCGGGGAACAGAAGCAGCAAGAACAATAGGGAAGATTTACATGTCAAAGTGGAAGGATTCAACATCGAATCATAGTATCGATCAATGGCAGAATGTAGGAAGGCCGCTCAAATCGAATTCAACTCGTAGATCAAAAACAAAGGGATAATATCGCATTATCCAAGAAGTATGGTGTGTAGTTACTGCAAACAACCGTTCCATTTCAGACGAGATTGCCCCGAGAAGATCAAGAACACTGAATTCTTGATTAAGGATACCGATAACAAAACATGGGATAAAATATGGTATGCAAGTCTTACTCGCAAGCAACACGCAACAGGGAACAAATCGGTGTTCAAAAGGTTGCCAATTCATTCGGGATAGAGGCACGTTCAAATGGATATAGTAAAGAATCTTTAAAGGAAGAAGAGACGTTGAAATATACAGTGATGGGAAGAGACACTTGGTAGAATCCGTCTACTATGTGTCGACTTTAAGGAGTAATATACTAAGCATAGACAAATTGGTAGAACAAGATTTCAAAATCGTTTTTGATGGAAACACATGTCGTGTAAAAAAGACGAAGAATGATACCAAGAAAAATGTAAACATTTCAAACTGTTGGAAGTGTAAAGTGGCAAATCATCCTCCATATATGTGCCCAGAAGGATCATTGAAGAAGCCAATCGTTAACATAAGGGATGCAAGAAATGACCGAGAAGAGAGTACATTGGAAAACCATTTTGAAGCAATATCAAATGAAGCTGACAAGACCGAAACACGTAAGAATAAGGGAAAAGGACTAATCTTGTATCCAACACAAGTATCCTCATTACAAGATTGCATCACTTTATGGATTTAATTTGTGTTGTTGTTAAGGTACAACAACATAAAGAGAAGTTTGAAGCAGAATTTGAAAGAATTATCGAATGGTTTATGAAAGATTTTATGAAGATCAGAGTGCTTGCACCTATACCACCGAAGAAAAGATTCAAGACATGAAGATAATGCAATATGGAGCTAAACTTAAGGGGGAGATTGTTGGAATAAGTTTAGCATACAATTAAGTTAGTATTAATGTATATAATATGTAATAATATCCTGTGTAATAATTAATAATAGTATGGGTCGACTTGGGTAAGTCCGGGTCTAAAACAGTTATATGGCTGGAAATTAACTGCCTTTAACCGCTAGTGTAACCACCAACCGAATGGGGTAAATACCTAATCTATGTGTATTAGTATGTATGCATATTCGATAAATACGTTTGTGTTCTTTCTCATTCACAGATATAAAGTGCAGTGTATAGATTGTGTTTATTGTGTGTTTTCATCAATCAACAGCCTATTCAGGGATAAGATTTGTTGGAGCATATATAGTCATATATAGTGTATCCGTCGCTTGACGAATAGTCTAGGCTTAATGTTATACACCTTGTAAACACATGAAACTGGGTCATTCGCAGGAGCATATGCGAATGAGACTCAGTCGTACGACTGAGCCATGCTAATGGACCAATCGTGGGACTGAGAGATGCGATTGGGGCATTCGTAAGACTGAGCCATAAAAATGGTCCAGTCGTACGATTGAACCATACGCATGGTCCAGTCGTACGATTGAACCATACGTATGGTCCAATCGCACGAATGGGCCCAGTCGCATCTAATATGGGCCGAAGCCTATATATACCAGTTTCAATGTGTAGAAACCTAAGGGTTTTGATAGTCTGCCCGGGGCCTAGGTGCTGCCGGATGAGAGGGGAGATCATGCTCGATCTCCCCTTGCCAAAAGTCTTGATTCTTAGTTGTAACGAGCTTAAAATCGTTAGGTTTTATCAATAAAATCATTCGATTATTGTTCATACTATTGTTTGTCTTTTGGTTTATCACCTTCCGTCAAGAACATGCTCGGATGTTTACCGATCCAGTGACTTCAAATTGGTATCAGAGCCGGTTACTGCTGGAATGATCTAACAATCATTCTAGCAACCCGAGCTCTTGATTTCTGGATCAAAGTTCAGATCTTTACGTTAAACCCACTTCGTGTTCTTCGTGTTTTACTCAGATCTGGGTACGTGTGGTGTTTCTATGTTAAAATCGAATTCGAAACCACGTTCCTATCACCTTTGCGAATCTGATGATGTCTATCTTGATTCAGTTCACGTAAAATTCGTCAGATTAGGGTTTTGGGCAGCCCTGGCGGCTGCAGATCTGAAAATCTACGTGCAGACCCGTTCATGCGACTGGGCCATGTGAATGGACCATTCGTACGACTGGACCATGCGAATGGACCATTCGTACGACTGGACCATGCTAATGGACCATTCATGCTACTGGACCAGTCGTATGTTCAATCGTGCGACTGGACCAGTCGTATGTTCAATCGCCCGAATGAGCCATCTGCACTGACTCATCCGCATTTGTTCCAGACCAAAAAAAAAAGAGTCTGGAACAGCTTCTTGCACGAATTTTTCCCTAAACCATTTTTATCAGTCGGGAAGCCTTCTGAAAAAGTTTGGTAAAGTAAAATTGTTTTTGGGGAAAATTATCGGGTCATGTATAGTTCGTCTTCGGGTCAATAGTGAAATTTTCCTGGAGAGTCAATGCAAGAGTTGAGGATGAGCAAAGGACATTCACCCTGAGGTTCTTATGTCAAACAAGTTCGATGGATACCCCATTATTCGTTGGACTTCCAGAATAGGTGAATGTTGATAGAACACGAAAGAGAGAAGAGAAGATGTCAGCTGTCGGTGCTGATTTTGTGGGGTAGTCAGGAGCATCTGACTATTTATGGGCCAATCAAGTTATATTTATCCGCACAGAGAGGATTCTCATTCTTAGGGGGAATCCATGTATAGAGAAATTGAAGACGCAATCAGAAAGTGATGATGTGAGCAGGTTTCTGATGATGAATCTACATGCATGCTGATTTGTTTGATATTGTCAGCTGTGGATTGGAACCTTCAACCTTTTGCCCAATACACCATATGAAGGTGCCAGGAGAGCACAATGTTTATATATTGGGATGTGCTGAATGTGAGGGGGAATCTCTACAGTTGTTAATGTTAATCAGGTTAGACTGTGTGAAGATTGAAGCAATGAAAAACTGTTCATGTCATTATCTGGAAAAATCAGTCATATGGGGAATCTTGCTGCTATGATGGTGTTCTACAAAGTAAACGAAAGCTATTGTGCCTAAATTCATTTTCAGGGATACTATAGCAACCTGACGGATCGGCAACGTTGGCTAATATGGTTGTTCGTTTGATTCTATTGGAAACCAGAGCAAAGATTGACTGAAGATTGTAAGAGGTGTTATCTACTATTTGCAAGCAACGTCCAAGGGGGAATTTGTTGGAGCATATATAGTCATATATAGTGTCTCCGTCGCTTGACAAATAGTCTAGGCTTAATGTTATACACCTTGTAAACACATGAAACTGGGTCATTCGTAGGAGCATATGCGAATGAGACTCAGTCGTACGACTGAGCCATGCTAATGGACCAGTCGTGCGACTGAGAGATGCGAATGGGGAATTCGTAAGACTGAGCCATAAAAATGGTCCAGTGGTACGATTGAATCATACGCATGGTCCAGTCGTACGATTGAACCATACGTATGGTCCAATCGCACGAATGGGCCCAATCGCATCTAATATGGGCCGAAGCCTATATATACAAGTTTCAATGTGTAGAAACCTAAGGGTTTTGATAGTCTGCCCGGGGCCTAGGTGCTGCCGGATGAGAGGGGAGATCATGCTCGATCTCCCCTTGCCAAAAGTCTTGATTCTTAACTTGTAACGAGCTTAAAATCGTTAGGTTTTATCAATAAAATCATTCGATTATTGTTCGTACTATTGTTTGTCTTTTGGTTTATCACCTTCCGTCAAGAACATGCTCGAATGTTTACCAATCCAGTGACTTCACAAGATTTTAGACCTTCTTTAGAAGAAGCTGAATTGGTTAAGATTAAGGAGTTAAACAAGTCTATTTGATTTTCAGGAATAAAGATCATGCAGTCACAAGCAATAAAAAATAGTAGCAATATGCAAATAACAACACCGATAGTAACCAGATAGAATCACACAACTAGGATAAGCCAAGAGACATAAAAGTACACGTTCTCTGCTAGGGCAGTGCAATGAAGGTGCACTGGGAAACCAAACACTCATTAGAGAATCTATCAATACTGTAAATCACTAACCAACCATCCAACCATAAGTTGGATAAATAATAGATAAGATAGGGTACAAAGAATCCTTAAAGTTTAGGTAGTTATGAGAAAACATGTACCAGTACCAAAACTAACTGCTATGGTAGAGGATCTGAGTCGTAGAAGCAAAGTCCCTTCAGTCGATAAAAACCATCATGTTTAATAAAAAACTCAAAACTTGATGTTGTCGCACGACATCAAAAGTTCTCGTGTGGTTCAATAAGTTTTCGTATATGCTTATTTTTTATTTCCCAAGCCTCTTGGTTTGATCTCTACATCACCCCCTATGCTCAATGAATCAGATCTTTAAACATCTATGTCCGCACACTTATAATCTCCATCATAAGCATGCATCTTCTTTTCAAGGATTTTGTTGATCATCCAATCAAATTAAGTTGCTACACAATTACTGATTCATCATCTTCAATTGAACATGCCTGAAGCCGTATCAAATTATCTTTTTCTGAATTTTAACAAATTAATTAGATCAACAATCCTAAACTCTTTGTCATTAGGGTATTTGTATTTGGATTAATTCAAGATTCATTAGTTATTACCTATGATTTAGCTATTTTGAAGTTTTGAAAGCTCAATTTATTTTTACGCCAAATCCAGTTTCTAATCGAGTTGGCCTTGCCATAGTTCTAGGGTTTAGGAATGGAACTTTACCCTTAGCATATAAATTAGCAGCTTTTAGAGGATAAAATTTATGTTCGTCTCTATAATACTCAATAACACCAGCTCTACTTTTAATAACATACAACTTCTTTTCAACATCATAAAACCAACCCAAAATTGGTTCAGAGTTCTTGTAACATGTATTCGGGTTAGCATATCTTAAAAATGCAATTCAGGTGGAGAAGGAGGAGCTCTAACTATAAGTTTGCCAACCTTCATCACAGCTTTTTCCCCTGTTTGATCAGAAGAATTAGCTGGAGCTTCAATATGCTTAACTTCTAATGATGATCATGTTATTACTCCATCTTCAAGTTGGATATCTTCAAATAAATTCTTTAGGCTATTTCCAAATATATTAGTACGCTTCATCCAGGTAATCAAAAGTGCCTAACTCATCATTTGGTTCTTTACTTCGGAGTTGTTGAAAAATCTAGAATCCTTTTTCATATTAGCCTTCAATGTTTGGATCTAATGGTTTATAATCCTCGTGATCATCTAGACTTAGTCCAATGATATAAGATCATGACTATTCCAACAAGATCGATCTTGTGAGTGAAACGTGGAATGAATCAAACACGGAACATAGATTGAATGACAAGGACAGGAGTATTCCTAGTTTATAAGGAATGTCTAGTCTCTAATATCACCAGCGCGTTTTGGGCGTATTGATTGTGGATGAGAGGAGAACTCTACAGTTAAACGTGCTCATATGGTAGCAATCCAGGGATGGGTGACCTCCCTGGGAAGTTTTCACTCGGGCAATCAAAAGCAAATCCGTGAGGTACTCGTGGGCAAAGTGGACAATATTGGTGGTATGAGGGGCCGTGTGTTACAAAATGGTATCAAAGCCACTCCTGTGCCATTCGGGATGTGGAACATACCTTACCAAGGATGGTGTCTTCTTGGGCTCATCGAGGATGATGAGTCCAAAGGGGGGTGATTGTGACACCCTACATTTATCCCATATCAGCCGTGGATAGGAGAGATTCCTGGTTTATAAGGAATGTCTTGTCTCTAATATCACTAACGCATTTTTGGCGTATTAGATGTGGATGAGAGGAGAACTCCATAGTTAAGAATGCTCTTGTGGTAGCAATCCAAGGATGGGTGACCTCTCTATGAAGTTCTCACTCAGGAAACAGAAAGCAAATCCGTGAGCTACTCATGGGCAAAGCGGACAATATTAGTGGTATAAGGGGCCGGATGTTACAATTTGGTCCAAAGACATGTTTAGAACAAGAATCACTAGAAGGACCAGTTGTTGAGCTCAGATCTCTACCTTGGTTATCATCACCATCATCTTTCTTCTTCCTTTTATCATCTTTACCATCATCACCACCACCATCATCATCCTCATCACCTCTATAATCAACTTTAACCAATCATCATTATCATCGGGCTGTGAACATTGTATAATATACTTTGGAGTGACAATTATATCAACGAAGCTTGCGTTTAGTGTCGATGAGCTGTAACGTGCTAAGTAACAATCATATTTGGGTCAGGATCAACTGAAGTAGTCTCTGTATGAGTAGTCTCAGTATGAATAGACTCTATATGTATAGTCTCGTGAACAAGATTAGGATCAGCTGAATATTGCCCACTAGATTCTCCAAATTCAGTTGATCTTCCCATATTTGGTTGCACAAATGTAGATGAAGATGTGAACTCTTTAGTATGACTTTCCATAATCTATTCATAGCTAAATAGAAACTGTAGTTGATGCTCTAAGCTCTTGATCTTGGAATCCTTCTCCTGATTCTCCAACTGTAAGTAATCTATCAGCTTAGTCTTGTCTAACATCTTTCTTTAAAAGATGAACCCACTAATTCCAATATAGCAGGTGTTGGTGAACCTGAGGATGTTCCCGTAGTACGTTTATGCTTAGGAGGAGTGTTAATGAAATAATCCATGTCAATCACCTTATCATCATCTTGACCTTGAGGAGGTGTGCTTTGGATATCTTTTACTGTGGGCGTAGGTGTATCTATTAAAGTGTTTGTGTATGTAATAGTCACTAGTATCTCTTGACAAACCTTCTTATTAATAGTCTCTAATAACATAGACACTGGAATATCTCTAGAAGGTGATACAGTGGCCATTAGGGTTCGTGGCTTCCTAATAACAACACCTCATCCTCTAGCCCTACCACGTATGCTAAAATCAAGTGCATATATTTTCTTAGCAATAGTCTTCTTCCTCTTCTTTATGGCTAGTAAACATTTAGGAATAAAATGTATATGAGTATCATCTGTAGTGCATCAAGGTGGTGTAACCGGCACTCTCATTCTCTCTTGCAATATAAAGGCACTCTACTAATGTCTTCACTAGCTGTCTCATCACCAGATCTGTCATCAAACCAAGACTTGATATCCTCATCACTATTTATAGTTCTCTTACATGAAGAACTACCATGAATATCATCGGTTGGTCAAGTAGGATGTCTTCTTGTTGTTGTTGCTGCTCAACTTGTCGATCATGTTAGAAATCATTAAAAAATCTGCCAAGTTTGGCAAAGTGATCTCCTTTCCATGCATTCCCTCATGCACCCATCACATAAGTGAATATATCCTTCTTTATCACCATAACTGAATAAGTAGCTGAGTCCTGATTTGCTAACTCAGGATGAGCAGAGTTAATAATCAATTGGATAAATCTTAGATACATGATAAACTTCTTCCCGGCTGCAGCCAAAACAGTCTCCTGCATCTTAGCGAATATGGCTCTAGAAATACTATATGGAAGATCATCAACAAGAGATACCAACAGAGATCTAAATATGGCACTCAAACTATCCAAACCTGCCTTCAAGTTGCTCGGACAATTACATGAAATAAGAACTTCCAAAATGGTTGCAGATGCTTCTTTTCTAATAATGGATATATATGATCATATCCCATTCTTTGTAAGCAATCTTGACCAATAACATCATCTATCTTGGTTGGTACATTAGGCTGATCTCCCAGATGCAATATATGGTTAATGATCTGAACAAAAATCACAATCGTTCTCCCGTTCACCGTAGCAACTATACATTGCTACTTATCGTCATCTGTCTCATTACCTGCTTAGGTCAAGAAATCATTAATAACTTCAGCGAATATAGATTAATTAGCAGTGAATAATGAACTTAAGATATCTTAAGTCCTTCAATAAGTGAACAAAATGAGGCTTTATCTTCGGCCACTTCACCAACATACGCCACATCATTATGATTTTTATTACAAACCATTGATCTTGCCATCTGTAATCAACACAAACAATTAACCCGTTTCAAATTTAATCAAAACTCAAACTTGAAACTTTTTATATTTTACAAATTTTAACATTTCGCATGAGAACATGTACAATTCGCATGTAAATATTTTGAACAAAATCCAACTTGTCGCCAAAAGGTATTACTTATCGCATGAATTGATTTTTACCAAAAGTTGACTATTCGTGCGAATAGTCAAATTATTCGCATGCAAATAGTTTCAAGCGAACAACAAGTTCTCATGTCTGTTTATATTCGGTTTAACTTTTCGCATGCAAAAACCAGAAAAACCCATTTCAAATTACATCATTTTAACTTGTTTTAATGGTTAATACTTGTTGATTATGTCTCGTTTAAGCATTATCAAGATGTTATTACAATTAGTTTCATCAAATGACATGTTTGTTGAAGATTTAAAGTCCGGTTCAAGTTCAAAACATCTTGAATCAGTCACTTGCTCTACAATATACCTTGTATATGTTCGAGAAACAAGAATCGAGCACAATGAACAACGTATATCAATGAATCAAGGCAACACTTAGAATAATTCTGAGAGTAAATTTTAGATATAGGAAATGAATAGTCAACTAATCGCACACACCTGTAGCTTTTACAAGGGTTGGACTTCTCGTGCGAGAAGTCAACCTTCGCATGAATGAACTTTTCAGATGCAAGAAGTTGCATTACTTTGAATATTTAATTTCTAAGTTCAAAAATCTTGATTGCTTTTGACCTTTTTGTTTTCAACCAAGTAATGAATAATTAATCAAAATTCTTTATTTTATTAACATATTTTAATATAAAAAGGTAAAATATTATTAAAGTTTTATAAAATTTTAAAATCTTGAAATTGAAAATTTTAAAAATAAACTAATTCTAAGAAATATAACTTAAGTTTTTATGGATTTTCTATTATAGGATCATATTTCTTAAAATTTGATTATTAACATCTTCTGGCTGTATTTAGAATAAAACTGTTTATGCTGATTGTCAATATGTTTATGCAAGATTAAACTCATATTTAAATCTTTACTAAGACAAGTATGTTGTGATATTTATTATGTTTTAAATTATTAATATGAAATAATGAGTCACACAATAAAAAAAATTCTATAGAAACATTTCAGAACACAGAATATTAACAAATTGTAGTACTTATTACCTGTTAATCGGACTTATGTTTTACCCTCGCAAGATGTTTATTACTTACATGCCAAACCGAACTTACAAGCCCCATCTTTTGATTTTACCTTTGTATCAAAACATATTCTTAAAAATAAAAATATTTATCATATAATATGTATGTATTTTACATATCTTTTATTTGTGTGCTCTTTAACATCTTTTATTCTTATATGGCCATTCGACATTTTTTTGCTCATTTTGTCATATGATGATTTTCTTTGTTTTGCTTTTCTATTCTTTATCTTTTCATATTTATACATACTAAAAAATTCACTTATACTGTTTTTTGTTCTTGTAAAGTAAAATATATGAACATATCAAACAAAATCCAAGTTTCTTTTTAAGCCTGTGATGCAATATATCAAAATCAAGAAATGTATTATCATTTCCTATTGTTAAAGAAAATTCAAAATTTCATTTAATTTTTTTTTAAACTCCCCGTAAACCAAAAATCTTTTTCATAGCCTTTTCAATTTTCTCTCCTAAAATTATGATTATCAAAACACAATTACAATTTTAACAAATGTAAAAAATTATTTTTATGGAAGGATTCCAAATAAT
The DNA here is from genome assembly GCA_024085815.1 of Flaveria linearis. NCBI lineage: Eukaryota > Viridiplantae > Streptophyta > Magnoliopsida > Asterales > Asteraceae > Flaveria > Flaveria linearis. Next base: position 28,740,788 of record CM044016.1, on the reverse strand, counting down.
CACCTAAAATTAATCATTCCTAAATATTTGATGAGAAACTCAAAAAGAGAATGATCAAAAGCCTTGGTGAACAAGTCAGCAATGTTTTCATCAGATGTGACTTGTTTTAAATGAATAAGTTTTCTATCAAAACAATCACGAATAAAGTGCATGCAGATGTTGATGTGTTTTGCTTTGTTTTAGAATGCTAAATTGGATTCTTCACGATGTTCAGTACTGTAGAGTTATCACACCAAATGGTGGTTTCATAGATGTCCAGACTATAATCAAGCAGTTGTTGTTATATCCAAACAAATTGAGAACAATGACATGATGTAGCTACATATTCAGCTTCTGTAGTGGATGTTGAAAAGGTGTTTTGCTTCTTGCATTGCTAGAAGATCAACCACAGTTCCAAGAAACTAAAATCCTCCAGTTGTTGATTTCCTATCTTAATTACAAGCATCATAATCACTTTTAGTATAAGCATATAAATTAAATTCAAAATTTTTAGGATACCAAAACCCAAGTTGTGGTTAGCATTTGAGATACTTAAAGATTCTCTTGATAGCTTTCATGTGTGTTTGTTTTGATTAATTTGATAATGTGCATACCGATAATTAGGAAACATGGCCTGCTTGCAGCCAGATACATCAAGGAGCCAATCATGGATCTGTATAGATGTTCATCAACATCCTCTCCTATTGTATCTTAAGATAAAGTAGGATGAAAAAACATAGGATTCAGAGAAATCTTGGATTCTTGGAATTTATACTTATCTAGAATTGTCTGAACATATTTTACTTGATGAATTAAGATACCCAGGTCATTTTGTTTCACTTGAATTCCCAAGAAAAATAAAATTTCTACAAGAGAACTCCTCCAAAATTTCTTCTTCTTTACTGCTTCAAATTCCTTGCACATATCTTCATTTGTAGATCCAAAGATAATGTCATTAACATAAATTTGAACCAGTATAAGATCATCACTAGTCTTTCTGATAAACAATGTTTGATCAATAGCTCCCTGAGTATAAACATTTGCAAGCAAATGCTTAGTAAGAGTGACATACCAAGCACGTAATGCTTGATGTAAACCACAGAGAGTTTTGTCTAACTTGTAAACATAATCAGGATGATCTGGATCTTCAAAACCTGGAGGTTGACAAACGTAGGTTTCTCCTTTCATTTACCCATACAAGAAAGCAGTCTTGACATCCGTTTGATATACTTTGACGTTTATGAAAGAAGCATACGCAAGAAATATACGAATTGCCTCCAATATAGCCACATGAGACTATTCTTCTTCATAATCCAAGCCTTTAATCGGATAGAATACTTGAATAATAATACAATCCTTGTTTCGAACAATAAGACCCTTTTTATCAGTTTTGTTGCAAAATATCTACTTCGTTCTGATAGGCAACTTAACTTTAGGTAGGTCCAGTGGCGGACCCAGGAATTTCTTTTACGGGGGTCAGCTTATTTCTTTGAGAGTCCATTGGCTCTAGTAAAAAACAAATCTTTCGATATGAATCAGGTTGGGTTGTTTTTGGTCGGGTCGGGTCGGGTCAGGTCGGGTCGGGTCACACATTAAAAGAAAAATTCAAGTTAAATATCAAAATAACATAACAAAAGTACTTTAATAGTCATCAAAATTACATAAGACACATAGAATATTTCTAAAGTTGTTCTCTACGAGTTTTCATGTTTTAAAAACTATTCATTACATCATCTAGTGAAACATTTTGAAGTAAGTCTTTTTCAATATAACAAATACAACTATCGCTCAAATTCTCATCTCCAATCCTATTACCCAAATCGGACTTCACATACTTCATTGCCGAAAAACATCTCTCAACACTTGATGTTGTCACGGGTAATACGAGAGCTAACTTTAATAAACGGTACACCAACATGAAGGAAAGATGTTTTTTTGTTGCAACCATCAGTTGTACTTTTGTTGCAACCATCAGTTGTACAAGAGTAGATAGACCATTCAAGTTGTAAAATCTTGTATCTTCTTTTAAATTATCAATGTAAGTAAAGAGTTCAATCTTGAGTTTTCTTTTATAATCTTCATTAAAATCATAGGGGTACATATCGGCAAATCGTAGTATCTTTGGTATATCAAACCCACCAAAATTATCGCACGGACTCAAACTAGTCATACAAATAAGTAAGTCAGAAGTTACCTCGTTAAAACGGTTTCCAAACTCTTGGATTTGCATGTCTAGTACTGTGTTGAAACAATCGTACTCATAATATTGACGATATGTAATGTTTGGCTTTTGCCTTGGTTTTCTAGGGTTAATGTAGTAATCATCCATGTTTACAATCTCAAGTTCATGTTTTTCACAAAATGAGTTAACTTCTTCAAGAAATAAATTGAAACCCTCTAATAGAAACTTCTCAAGTAGTTGCTTTGTTGATGTAACCAATGAGATTGCATTCAACAAATCTTGCTTGTTTCTTTGAAGACATTAGGACAATATATATGTGCTTCCTAAAATATGTATCATCAAGTGTAGTAAAACACAAAATCATATTTTTTCATATCCGCTTGAAGCCCATCCGCTTGTTTCACGCTAGCAATACTCAAACCTGTTTGTTCAACATATTCCAGAACTTCCATAACAGATGGATATAAAGTAACCAAATAACAAAGTGTTTTATAATGTGAATTCTAACGTGTATCTCCAGCTCTTGTAAGAGAAATCTCTTGATTCAAACCACTTCCGGTACCAATTTCAATTTCCAAATTCTTTTTTTTACATTCACGAAGTTTATCTTGCCATTTACAAGATGTAAAAATGACATTTGTTAAACACCCAACCGTTTCAAAAAGCTTCCAAACACCTGTATGTTTGTTTGAAACCGCCATAACAACTAGTTGAAGTTGATGGGCAAAACAATGCACATAAAATGCTAAAACATTTTCTTTCAAGATTAACGATCTCAATCCATTGAACTCACCAGACATATTACTTGCACCATCGTAACCTTGAGCTCGAACTTTTTCCAAACTTAATCAATGTCGAGCAAATAAATTATCAATGGCATATTTGAGAGATAATGCAGATGTTTCCATTACATGAACAAGACCAATAAACCGTTCTTTAACAAACCCACAGTTGTTAACATATCGAATAACCACAGCCAATTGTTCTTTTTCTAGACATCGCTTGATTCATCTACTAATAAAGAAAAAACATCATCACCAAGATCTTCAAAAATTTGTTTTAATACCTCTTGTGCAAAACAATGTTTAATGTCTTGTTGAATTTTTAGAGATGTCATTTGGCTCTTTCCGGGTGCATTCCCTAAGATAACCTTACCAAGGGCTTCATTTTGTTTTGCCATTAATTTTAAGAGTTTCAAGAAATTGCCTCTATTCAAAGAGCCTATCGATTCATCATGACCACGAAAAGATATTCCTTGATTCAATAATGTTTGGGCAAGAGAAGTTGATGCACCTAATCTAAGTCGATAATCATGCTTCTGCTTATCACTTTGTTTTTCAAAGGCCACTCGTATGGATCCACCTTGTCTTAACAAATCTTCACATCTTTTTAATGACTTGTTGTGCACGCTATTAACTTCACCCACATGACGACTAAACGTCTCTATTTTATTCCAACTATTAAACCCTTCGGTAACAAATGCGTCTTTATGATTTCCAAAATAATCTTTAAACAAGTAGCAACACAAGCAATATGCACTATCGGTTTTAATACTATACTCTAGCCAATTTTTGTAAGTATTAAACCAACTATCACGGAAACGTCGTGCTTCACCGCGAATCAATTTTTGAGGAAAATCATGACCTTTTGGTTGACATGGCCCTTTATCTAAGTATGCTCTTCTAATTTCATCTCGTTGATTAGGGTGATAAGAAGAAATTGGTTTTTGGTCAACAGGATCCGATGGAAGATTTTTTAAATCAACAAATTCAAGTATCTTAGAAGATGAAGATTCAAATGTTCTTTTGAAAAACTTTTCCATATTCCTAAAGTTATAAATTAAAACCCAAATCAAACACTCTTTAAACAAAACTATAATATAATGCTAAGTACTAAAAATTAAAATAATCAAACAAAACTACAAAACAATCAATTAAACATTAAAGAATTAAACATTCAAAACTATTAAGATTTTTTAATATAGTACCGACTTACCGAAACGTTCCACGCCGAATTCCGATTGCAACTTGCTGATTGTGATTTGTGAATTGAGACTTGGATAATGGATTTTGGAATTGTCAAAAGTCAAAAATTGTGTGACGACGGATTTGCCAAATTCGTGATATTAAATGCCGACATGCCGTTAGGTAGGACTCAAGGGTTGGTAATTTTGGGCTTTGGGTTATGGACTTTGCCAAGATTTTTTGTTTTAAATGTGTTATATCATTTTAATTTAATGGATTATGGGAATTGAGCAATTGGGTAATAAAAATTGGGTTTGGGGCTAAGGATATTAGGTAATTGGTTAATAATTTAATGGGCTAAATCTGATAAGGTTAATGGTCCAAAATGATTTTATATTAAGTTTATATTAGTTATTTTTGTTATAACCTATCGGTTTATATTTGTAAAACTTCCAAGTTTTATATTTTTAGGGCCGTTGGTAATAAAAATACAATAGGGTCGTTGTCAAAATTTCTTGGGGTTCGTCGCCAAAATTTCTTGGGGTCAGTCGGGAATATAACATATATACTACTAATAGAAAAAAATGGGGGTCGGGCGAACACAACCACAAAGGTTGGGTCCGCCACTTAGTCAAATCACCTCTAGCTAATCACTTCATACGACTAAGGCTATACGACTGGACTCATTCGTACGACTGGACATGCGACTGAGTTTAGTCTTACGATTGAACCATACGACAGAGGTGCGAATGAGCTATAACAAGGTTTGTGCGAATGACCTCCATTCGTGCGATAGGTTCATGCGACTGAACTTCAGTCGCACGATTGAACAATGCGATTGACTCAGTCGCACGAATGGGTCATGCGACTGGGCTCATTCGCCTGAAACGGATCAGCAGCTGTGTTCTTGTCATATTTGATTCAAAACTTGAGTTTTAACCATTTAGATTATACCATATTCACAACAGAACATATATACTTCATTTACAACCGTATCGGGTCCTTATTTCATCAAACTTCCCAAAAACTAGGATCCGAACCCTCACTTTTCAGTTTAACAGAAAGATTGAACAAAAGCTTAGATTTAAAACATGTTTATGGATCAATTTCAACCACATACGCAGCTTAACATATTCAAGAATCGATCCGTACCAAGCGAAACTTACCGAAACGGAGTTAGCTTAGTCGATTTGGCAAGAACAGGGGTGTTTGGGTTCGAGAGAAACAAGGGGGATGGGAATACTGCAGATAAAATCTGCTTTTGAACATCCTTAACCGCCTTACTTATTACACATGCCTAATTTTAACCGCCTTACTCAGTCGCACGACTGGACTTATTCGCACGATTCAATCGTGCGACTGAGCCCATACGCCCCTCATTCGTGCGGCTGAGCCCCATTTGCACGTATGGCGTGCGACTGAACACTAATTCTAATTAAATAAATTAATATTGAAATTTTGGATGTTACAAGTCTACCCACCTTATTTAGGGTGTCGTCCTCGAAACCTGGCTAAAACAAATGGGGGTAGTTTCATCTCATCTCCTCTTCTGGCTCCCAGGTTGATTCAGATCCTTGACGATGTGCCCACTGCACCCGAACTAAACTAATTCTATTATTTCTAATTTTCTTCTCCTTACGATCTATAATGGCCATGGGTTGTTTAGTGTAATTGAGTTTCTCATCAACCTCAATATCATCTAATGGTACATATTGAGTTTCATTAGCTAGGCACTTTCGTAACTGGGAGACGTGAAAGGTTGGATGAATAGTACTTAGTTCTTCTGGTAAGTCCAATCTATATGCTACATACCCAACTTTTTCTATTATTCGGAAAGGTCCAATACAACGTGGACTTAGTTTGCCTCTCTTTCTGAATCGAATAATGCCTTTCCATGGAGAAACTTTTAACAAAACAAAATACCCAACTTTAAATTCTAATGGTTTCCTTCTACGATCTGCATATGATTTCTGCCTGCTTTTCGCCTCTCTAATACGATTCTTAACTACTTCAAATTTTGACATTGTTTCCTCAACTATTTCACTATTCTCCAATTCACGTTGCCCCATATCTCCCCAATAAAGTGGAGTTCTACACTTTCTTCCATACAACATCTCAAACGGAGACATCTGAAGAGTAGCTTGATAACTGTTGTTGTATGCGAATTCAGCTAAAGGAAGATGACTATCCCAGCTACCTCCAAAATCTATACTACATGCCCGTAGCATATCCTCCAATGTCTGAATAGTTCTTTCACTTTGACCATCTGTCTGGGGATGATAGGCTGTACTAAAGTAAAGTTTAGTCCCCATTACTTCGTGAAATTTTCCCCAATACCTGGAGGTAAATATGGCATCTCTATAAGACGTGATACTTTTTGGAACTCCATGCAATCTAACTATTTCTTTAGTAAAGATATCAGCTAACTTTTCCACCGAATAAGTTTCCCGTATTGGTAGAAATAAGGCACTCCTGGTTAGCTGATCTACCACTACCCAAATAGTATCATAACCTTTTGGTGTACGGGGCAACTTCGTTATAAAATCCATGGTCAGATCGTCCCACTTCCAAACTGGAATGGCTAATGGCTGCAATGATCCATAAGGTTTTTGATGTTCAGCTTTCACTTGGGCACAAGTCAAACAGCTATTTACATACTGCATCACATTAAATTTCATCCCTGGCCACCAATAATCATGCTTTAAATCTTGATACATCTTAGTCATGCCTGGGTGAATGGAATACCTAGATTTGTGAGCTTCATCTAGTACCCTATCACGTAAAGCCAACGGAACCCATATTCGACCAAACCTGATTTTAACACCATGACTATTTTCTTCTAAATATCTTTCTTGACCAACCATTCTTTCTCTCTTAATGTTTTCTTCTTTTAATGCTTCCAACTGGGCTTCTTTTAGCTGTTGCATAAAATCAGGAGTAATTACAAGTTTATACGCCTTAACATTAATCGGTTCGTACTTCTCCTTTCTGCTCAATGCATCAGCAACCACATTTGCTTTCCCGGGGTGATACAGAATTTCATAATCATAATTTTTGATCAATTCCAACCATCGCCTTTGTCTCATATTCAAATCTTTTTGCTCAAAGAAGTACTTCAGGCTCTTATGATCAGTAAAGATGGTACATCTCACTCCATATAAATAATGTCGCCATATTTTAAGAGCAAAAACTACAGCCGCTAATTCTAAATCGTGGGTTGGGTAATTAACTTCATGGGTCTTCAATTGTCTAGAAGCATAAGCAATAACTCTCCCATGTTGCATCAAAACACATCCCAATCCCTGATATGAGGCATCAGAATATATTACTAAATCATCTGCACCTTCTGGTATTGCCAATACTGGGGCTTGAGTTAACCGATTCTTCAGTTCCTGAAAAGCAACTTCTTGTTCTTTATTCCATTCATATTTAACGTCCTTTCGGGTTAACTTCGTTAACGGAGCAATTTTAGCAAAATCTTGAATAAATCTTCTATAGTATCCTGCCAGCCCTAAGAAACTACGAATTTCTGAAGGACTTTTAGGAATTTCCTAATTCATCACAGCTTCAATCTTCGCAGATCCACCAATATTCCATCCGCATTCACCATATGGCCCAAAAATTGCACTTCCCTTAACCAAAATTCACACTTTGAGAATTTTTCATACAACTTATTCTTTCTTAAGGTTTCCAATACTTCTCGAAGGTGACAAGCATGATCTCCTTCGTTCTTAGAATAGATCAGAATATCATCTATAAACACAATTACCGATTTATCCAGCATCGGTCTACATACCCGGTTCATCAAATCCATGAATGCAGCAGGAGCATTCGTTAATCCGAATGACATCACCAAAAATTCATAATACCCATACCATGTACGAAAAGCTATCTTTGGTATATCTTCTTCTTTCACTTTTAATTGATGGTATCCGGATCTAAGATCTATCTTTGAAAACCAATTAGCACCTTAGAGTTGATCAAATAAATCGTCTATACGAGGTAATGGGTATTTATTCTTGACAGTCAGCTTGTTTAGTTCCCTGTAATCTATGCACATCATCAAACTACCATCTTTCTTCTTTACAAACAGGACTGGAGCACCCCACGGCGAAGTGCTTGGTCGAATAAAACCTTTGTCTAGTAATTCCTGTAATTGCTGCAGAAGTTCCTTCAACTCAGCCGGTGCAAGTCTATAAGGGGTCTTAGCGACAGGTTTTGCCTCGGGTACTAAGTCAATTCTAAACTCAATTTCTCTATCAGGAGGTATACCTGGTAGATCCTCAGGAAATACATCAGGGAAATCACAAACTACTGGAACATCTTCTAATTTCTTCGTCTCCTTAGCAGTATCAACTACATATGCCAAGAATGACTCGCAACCCCTACTCAATAATTTCTCTGCCTTAATCATAGATATGACCTTCACCACACTATCATGATCATCACCAAACACCGTTACCAGATTACCATCTGGTGCTCGCAACACAATCATCTTTCTTTTGCATATTATCTGGGCCTCAAACGTAGATAACCAGTCTATTCCCAATACTACATCAAAACCTCCTAACTTCATCATGTGTAATCTAGCAGGAAATTTTACACTTTCTAATTCGACAAAACAATCGTCTATTACTTCACTAACCACTATGAATTCATTAGAGGCAGTCTCTACTGAAAAAGCAATATCTAACTTTGATGGTCTAACTTTTATTAAAGCATGAAATTTTATTGATATGAAACTTCTATTAGCTCCCGAATCAAATAAAATTCTAGCAGGCACATTATTAACAAGAAAAGTACCCGACATAACATCTGGTAATGCCTTAACCTCCTCCGCAGTCATTGTAAATGCTCTCCCTGCAGTACCGCTACTACCACTCCCACTGACTTTACTTGGTCCTCCCACTGCACGAATAGGAACCGGTCCAGGTCTAAACTTTGGACACTCAGATTTCATATCTCCCATCTCCCCGCATTCATAACACCGAAGTTCTGGACATCTGGAAACGAAATGTCCAGGCTTCCCGCATTTATGACATGCCGGGTGATTCGATCTACAATCTCCTTTATGAAACTTTCCACATCTATTACACCGAGGAGGGGGACCTACAAAGCCTCTAGCATTAAACGTTCTCTTCTGCGGCCCACTCTGTCCATACATAGGCCTAGAACTCCATGAAGTTTCCCGATGGCTAATCACTTCCTCTTTCACTACAGGTTTCTCAGACTCAGCAACTTCCTCATACATGTCTGCAGCCAAATTTACGGTGGATTGGTAAGTAGAAGGAGAATTGGACTTTACCAGCATTTTCACCTTAGGGGGTAGTCCCTGGATATATCTAGTAATCCTTTTCGCCTCAGGCGTTACTAAATGAGGTACCAAGCGAGCCATTTCTTCAAACCTAGAAGTATACTCTTTGTGACTTAAACTGCCTACCTGAAACTGCAAAAACTTGATTTCAATTCTGTCCATCTCGCCTTTCGGACATAATTTTTCTATCACCAATGCTCTAAAAGTTTCCCACGTCATCTGGCTCATAGCGGCCTCACCCATGGCTTGTTCTACTGTATCCCACCAATACAAGGCTTCTGCTTGAAAAGAATGCACTGCAAAGTCCACCTTCTGGTCTTGCCTACACCTACTAAGTTTAAACGCTGCTTCCATCTCTCATAGCCATTTGTAAGTTACTACTACATCCTTTTGGCCTTCAAACTTAGGCGGGTCACATTCTTTAAAATGCTTATGTGACACTGGTTTCTCCACTACAGGCTCAACAACAACAGGTGGAGGAGTTGGTTGGGACGACGATTCACCACTTTTCCTAAGGTCACTCAACATCTCAAGTAAGGTAGTGCGCAATACTCGGGCGACTTCATCACCTATAGCCGCCTTAAGTTCATCACCCGAGATCCTAGCTTCAGGTCTAGGGTTTGTATTATTAGTTTCCTCCATCTACGATAAGAAATAAACCATAATCAAATAATGAGTGATACCAGGATGCTGCATATAATGTAAATTGCTCATAACATTGGCCAGGTGTTATAAATTATTTACTTATTCACACCATCCTGCCTCTTCTCATTATCCTTTCACCGTTTATTTCTAACTCTATCTAAACCACAGAATCATGCATACATATAATACTAGTCTTTTAATTCAAACAATCACTCTCATTCCACAATTGACTGAATTATCACTAACAATTAAATACGCATTCACACAATACTTCACCTCACTTCCGGTTGTAGATACTGGCACTTCCCATATATTCAGTTAAAGTTTGAAACAATTAATTGTTCAAATCTCCTTAACTAAGGCTCTGATACCAACTTATAACACCCTCAATTTGTCAATACTAATATAATAAGGAGGGTGCTACTAGTTGGGTTATTATAACAATTCAGAGACTATAAACGCAGCGGAAATTTTTATATATTAAAACAGTTTACATCATTAACATGATATAACAACACTTTAACCGACATCTTAAAACTTTGTCAAACTTCATGTACATCTTTCCTAAAACCCAACATTATAGCCAGTATCATACACCATATCCGGATTTTAACTTGGTGGGGCGCCTCCACGAACACTTCTATTATTACCTGGCATGCATAAGAAAACAACCACAAAATCAGATAAACTGGTGAGTTCTAACACACACACCACATTTCAATAGTAACAATTCATAAACTCTTACATCATCTCATAATTCACAAACATCCATCAGTCCATTTATTTGTTCTAGTATTGATATGCATATCGAATACCCACTAGGTATTTATGGACATCTTTTTATCAATTTTAATTTGGTGGGTCAAACCTCCACCTCGCGCGTTGACGGGTCAAACCTCCGTCTATAGTTGGTGGGTCAAACCTCCACCTCGCGCGTTGACGGGTCAAACCTCCGTCTATAGTTGGCGTTGACGGGTCAAACCTCCGTCTATAGTTGGTGGGTCAAACCTCCACCTCGCCATTCACCATAATTTACCACTTCCAAACTCTTATTCACATCTTTATTTATTTATATGCATGCCAGTGCCCGATTTTGTCAAACAACATTGTCAAACAACGTTAACACATTATAAAAGGGCATTTAGAACTCACCTTAATGTTTTCAGCAAGTGGTTATCAATCAAATTACACTAGGGAAGCTAAAACTTCTCCTTCTCAATGCAAATCTAGAACAACAACCCTAACTTAGTCAAATCACCTCTAGCTGATCACTTCACATGACTAAGGCTATACGACTGGACTCATTCGTACGACTGGACATGCGACTGAGTTTAGTCGTACGAATGAACTGTTGGTACACATGTCCCCAGTTCTAGTCTAGTGATTTCAAATGTAATTGACTTCTATCTTGTAACACGTATGTAAGGTTTAATCATTGTAAGGAAAACTCTTCAGTGAATGTTTGCTTGATTACTTAATGTCATATCTATTATTATTGTTTGTTGTTACACGCATATATGAACAAGTTATATAGGTTATAGACTTGTTAGACATGTTCTGAATCAGTTAAGGTTCAAGAGTGTGTTTAACTAATTAATCTGATTCAGTCGCATGACTGGACCATGCAAATGGGCCAATCGGACGACTGAACCAGGAGATTAAGTCAATCGCACTACTGAGTCATGAGACTGACTCAGTCGTACGAATGAATCAATCGTATGACTCAGTGGCACAACTGAGCCAGTCGCTTGGCTCAGTCGTACGAATGAAAGCTGTAACCTATAAATACCACTTAATTCGTGGAAAAACGCAACACTTTAAATATTCATAACCCTAGTCGACCCAGAGCGCCCTGTTCGTCCATTCCAACTTCATAGAACGTCCGAGATCATTCCTATTCAATTCTTATCGTTTTCTAATCGTTAGGATTGATCTTGATTTCGTTCTCTCTGATTGGATCGCCAATCAAATAGGATTCCGCACAATTTGATCTGGTACAACGAAGAATCAGTTAGTACTCCGTACGTACACGGTCCTAACAAGTGGTATCAGAGCATAGGCTCTTGATTCTTCATTGATTCAATCGTTTTTATGAAAAAGTCTACGTTTTTACGCGAAAAGATCCAATCTTTCTGCTCAAAACCGAGTCTTTACGTGTACATGTTCTGCAAAATCAGTGTTTTTTGACTTCCAGCCGTCTAGGGTGTAAAAAACCTCGTTTTACGTCAAAAGTTTGAAAAATTTCGATTTCTGCAGTATCAGTCGCACGATTAGCTCAATCGTACGACTGAAGTCCAGTCGCCCAGTTCAATCGCCCGATTGAGTCAGTCGTATAGCCAGTCGCCCGATTGAGTCAATCGTCAACTCCAGTCGCCCAGCTAAGTCGTTCGATCTGTTCAGTCGCCTAAGTCTCTCAGTCGCCTGTTCAATCGTACGTTTGAGTCCAATCGCATACAGCTAGTGTCAGTCGCATCCCAGTCGTACTCCCCAATAGCATTAGCAGTTTAATTCACAAGTTAAATTTAATAAAAGAATGGACTCAGAAAATTATGCCATGTCAGCTAAAAAGGACTCAAGGATCCAAAATCTACTGTTTTTGGAGAATGAGATTGGTAATCACAATAAGCCGCCTAAGCTTCTATCCATTGATGAGTTCCCGCAGTGGAAGCAAAGGTTTGAGATTCATCTCAATGGCGTGGATACTAATCTATGGAATTCTATTGAGACTGGTTACACCATGCCAGTTGGTGCTGATGGTTTGCCATTAACGTTGAGTGGAATGACGGATGCTCAAAAGACTGCCTATAATGCTGAAAAGAAGGCTTATGCTATGCTCACTCAGTCGATTCCGAAAGAGATCTTCCATCAGTATTCGGATCAGAAACAGAGTAAAAAATTCTGGAAAGCTCTCGAGAAAAGGTATGAAGGGAGCTCAACTCTGAAATCCTTGAAGGCCAAAGCTCTCAAAAAGGAGTTTGACAATTTCTCTACTATTGGGAACGAGAGCTTGGACGACATCATTGACCGCTTCTATCATCTAATGAGTGAACTTCACACTCATGGGGTTACAACGTCTAAAGAAGAAAAGGTCGCTAGTTTGGCTGAAGGTCATCCAGAGAAATGGGATTCATTTATTTCCACCTTGAGACACAATTCAGTTCTCGAAACTTTGGATATAAATGACTTTATTATGAAACTTCGAGAGGAAGAGGTTAGACATAAGTATAAGACAAAGAAGGGTGCATATGCTCAGGATCCTACTCTTTATAATGTGACTCTAACTCCCATTGCAAAGTCTTCCAATGCTCCTCTGCAGACGGCATTTGTTTCTAATACTTCTGGTCAAAGCTCATCGTCTGGGGGTGAGTCATCTGTTTCATCAGGGGTTCAACACAGTATTACTGAAGCTCACTCGACAAAGTTAATAACTGAGAACCTGGGTAAAGTCACTGTGGAAGTGGCCAAGGAACACATGGACCTACTTGCTGCAGTGGTTCATTCCTATGATGGTTTGGTTGCAGGGAAGATAGGAAACTGCCACTTGGCTGATGAAGACTATGAGCAGGTGGATGAAAATGAGTTGGAGAGAATGGATATTATGTGGGCTCTCGCAAGTGCTGTGCGACGAGCAAAGAAGTTTGTGAAGAAGACAGGGCAGAATCTCGTGGCTACAAAAGATACTACTTTTGGGTTTGACAAGTCCAAAGTCATGTGTTTCAACTGCGGTGATAGAGGACATTTCTAGAGGGAATGTGTGAAGCCTAAAAAGACTGGGAACGGAAATCCATTCTCCTCTTTCAACAGGCAAGATGAAGATAAGAAGCCAGTTCCAGCAGGAAGTGATTCCAAGGCTTTGGTGGCACAGGGTGATGAAGGACAGGACTGGTCCTTCCGGTTCTTATCTGATGGGGAAGCCAACATAGCTTCTGTCGAGGATCTGAATGAAGACTCAGCAAGTGAGGGGGAGAACTCAGCTGAGCCTGACAATGCTGAATTGGATGATGACATAGCTGATGTTGATCAGCTTGTGGAGAATGAACTGAATGCTGCGTCTGAAGCACAATCTGAACCCCAAAATGCTTTCATGGCTGGAACATCTACATCGGCACAGGTAGAATCAAAGGATGAATTATTTACTAAACATGCTTGTGTTGATTGTGAAAAATTTAAAGAAAGCATTGACCTGAAATTTGCTAGGTTATTAGATCATAATGATAGTAAATGATTTAAAACTGTGCACTGAAGCAAACAGAATCTTAAAACAGAATGAAAACAGTTATAAAGAAAAGATTGATGCTTTAAAGAAACAGTTAAAAGAAACTGAAGTTGTTGCCTTTAACCAAGAAAATGATATCAAGTTTTATTTAAAGATAATAGAAGAAACTAAGAAGGAACGAGCGGTTTTACAAGTTGAAAACGAGTCTTTGCAACAAAGACTTCACAGTCTAGCTAGTTCCTCACATATCTTGAAAAACTTGGTTAAAGAACGCAACAATGGGGAGGGTTTGGGTTATAAAGTAGTGCCACCACCACATGAGTCCTTTTTAAACATCAAACAACGTCCAATTAATGATAACCCCATAAAGGATCATGTGGTGACAACTCCTCTAGTCTGTGATCCGGATACAACAGTCAACTCTGCTCCTTCGGTTCCTGACCAGACAGCTTCTGCAACAAGCACAAAAATCACTGTCAAGCGAGTGGAAGAGAATGTTCAAGCATCTCTTGGGTTGGGTAAAAAGTCAACTTCCACACAACCTAAGATTTCCAAAATCACTCAAGCTAAACTAGTGAAACAAGATAATCACTAATTTCCAAGACAAAACATAAATCATGTTAAACAAGTTAAATTTGTCAAAGGAGGTGAAAATATTAAAAGTGATAATAAAAAGAAAGAATCTGAGGTTTATTCACCGCCCCACAAGAGATCTCCTAGCCCTGATGAATGGAGATCCTGCTATACTTGTGGTCAGCGCGGTCATATTTCGACTAATTGTCCTCACTATCAGACACCAAGAACTAAGGTTGAGCTACACGAAAAAGTCAAAGTAGATTCAAAACAGCGTTCTAAGACTCCAGTTAGATCGAAAACACCTATTAGGTCTAAAACACCTTCTAGGTCTTTTTCGTCTCCACCTCGCCAAAGGCAAAACAGACAAGTCCCCGACAAGTCTGTGATGCCAGAGGTAAAACCTGTTTCTGAATCTAAATCATATGCTCAAACCGTAAATCAGTCTAAGGTGTATCACAAACAATCCTTTCACAGGGATGGTTTATGGAAAGCCAAGACAACTGATGTGTCTGAAAGCAAGGACAATCTGAAAGTTGAGATTCCACCCACTGATAAAGGACAGTGGGTCGAATTCATGATGTTTGATTCCTCTGGGAAACCCAAGCCAGTTAAGGCTTGGGTCCCCCTCCTTAACTGATGATTTTCTCATATGTGCAGGTTGTCCGCTATAGTGCGTCTACAAATACATGGATAGTAGATAGCGGAGCTTCCAGGCACATGACGGGAAATAAGTCTCTTCTTTTCAATGTCAAACAAATTAGAGGGGGACACGTTTCATTTGCTGGTAACAAAGGAGGATATATTACCGCTCAGGGCGAAGTAGGTAATGACAAGGTAAGATTCGACAAAGAAAACTTTGTTCAGCAGTTAGAAAACAATCTGCTTTCTGTGTCTCAGATTTGCGACAAGGGATTCAAAGTCATGTTTGATAATCGCAAATGTTACATTCTTAAGAAAGAAATGGATATTCCAGAGGAACAAGTATTAATGTCAGCATCTAAATATAATGACTTGTATGTTCTAGATATGTCTAATGCCTCTACTAGTGCTTCTACTGTTTAATGTTTCTTATCTAAAGCTACAAAGAAGGACTCCATTTCGTGGCACAGAAGAATGGGACACATTAATCATAGGAAGATGAATTACCTGATTCATAACAACCTAGTGGATGGAGTTCCTGTCAAGAACTTCAAGCTTCCTGATTTTTGTGTCTCATGCAAGAAAGGAAAGCAAACCAGGAAATCTCACAAGACCAAGAATGTCCATTCTATTGAGATACCCCTGGAGCTACTGCACATGGATCTTTTCGGTCCAGTTAGCACGAAGAGTATCGCTGGCGACTGGTACTGCTTCGTAGTCACCGATGACTACTCACGATTCTCGTGGGTGATGTTTTTGAAAGCTAAGTCAGAAACATTTGAGTCATTCAAAGTGCTGGTCACCACTCTGGAGTCACTTTACAAGCTTAAAGTGAGAAAGATTCGCTCAGATAATGGAACCGAGTTCAAAAATCAGTGGATGGATGTGTTCTGCAAAGAAAAGGGAATTGTTCAACAATTCACCTCTGCATACACTCCACAGATGAATGGAGTTGCTGAGCGAAAGAACAGGAGTCTGATCGAGACAGCCAGGACTATGTTGGCAGACTCAAAACTGCCAGTACAGTTCTGGAACGAGGCTGTAGCCAACGCCTGCTACACACTTAATCATGTGTCAGTAGTGAAGAGGCACAGGAAGACTTGCTATGAGCTGCTACAGAAGCGTAAGCCAAACCTGGAGTATCTGGAACCTTTCGGTGCTCCTTGTACTCTTCTGAAGAAAACTCAAGAAGGCAAGTTCAATGAAAAGGCAGATCAGGGGATCTTTCTGGGATACAGTATACCCGACAAACGAGTTTACAACAACTCTACTGGTCAGGTAGAAGTATGGTGCAACGTTGATGTTCAACGTTTCACTATCCCCCCTGCTGGAAAAGGTCCATTGTCATTCTTCGACTACGATGGCTTTTTCAAATCATTAAATCTTCCTCAGATAGTTTCAGATGATGATATTGCTACTCAGATGATGCATGATGTTCTCAACTCACCGAATCTGGATACTAGCAATACCACTCCTACAAGTGGGTCATCAGGATCTGCCTCAGCCGATCAGATTGATAGTGAAGACTCATCAGAGGATGAAGAAGCATCTGAACCAGCACAAACACCTAATGTTGATCAAGAAAGGAGATCTTCAGGTGCTTCACCTGCATCTGGAACCACAGACACTGAACCTCCAGTCACGACTATGGACTCTGAAGTTGTCGTTCCTACAACTCCTTTGACTAGGATCAGTACAAGTCATCCGCCAGATGCTATCATTGGTGATCTCCACTCCGGCGTGCAGACTAGAAGTCGATTGTACACTGCTGACTACGCTGAAGTAATGGAAAAGGGCTACGTGAATGATGGAGCTTACAGATGCTTTGTCTCTCAAATTGAACCCAAACACATAAGTGATGCCCTTAAGGATGAATCATGGGTCAATGCTATGCAAGAAGAGTTGCTACAGTTCAAGAAACTTGGAGTGTGGACTCTTGTTGACCGACCCAAAGGAGTCAAGGTAATTGGTACCAAATGGGTACTAAAGTGCAAGAAGGATGACCAGGGTGTTGTTATCAGAAACAAGGCACGGTTGGTTGTTCAAGGCTTCATACAAGTCGAAGGAATCGACTACAATGAAGTCTTTGCTCCCGTAGCTAGAATGGAAGCAATTCGTATCTTTCTAGCCTACGCCTCTTACATGAAGATCAAAGTTTATCAACTAGATGTTAAGAGTGCATTCTTGCATGGGGAAATCCGTGAAGAAGTATATGTAAGTCAACCCGAAGGATTCGAAGATCCTTATCATCGGGACAGAGTCTACAAGTTAGACAAGGCTCTGTATGGGCTACATAAGGCTCCTCGAGCTTGGTATGAAAAGCTCTCCACCCATCTGTTGAAACATGGCTTTCGCAGGGGTGTGATTGACTGTACATTATTCATCAAAGAGAAGGATGGTGATCTGCTTTTGGTACAGATTTATGTGGATGACATAATCTTCGGCTCACGAAACGAAGGGTTATGTAAAGAGTTTGAATCTGTGATGAAGGCTGAGTTTGAGATGAGTGCCATGGTAGAAATGAAGTTCTTCCTAGGATTACAGGTGGACCAAACACCTACCGACATCTTTTTGCATCAAACTAAGTATGTCGGAGACATTCTTAGTCGATTTGATATGGAAAATGTCACTACCGCCGGTACCCCTCTCGCCACAAATCACAATGTGGCTCCTGATGAGAATGGGGATTTGGTGGATGCCACCATGTATCGTGGGATGATCGGATCTCTCATGTACCTCACTGCCTCTCGTCCAGATATCATATATGCCACATGTTTATGTTCCCGATATAAGGCAAAACCTAAAGTCAATCATCTGATTGGAGTCAAGAGGATTTTTCGTTATCTGAAGGGTACTCCAACACTGGGGTTATGGTATCCTCATGATGATGACTTTGAGCTAACGGCGTATAGTGACTTGGATTACGGAGGCTGCAAAATGAATTACAAGTCTACGTCAGCAGGATGTCAATTTTTCAGGAGAAGATTGGTAACTTGGCAGTGCAAGAAGCAGACATCAGTTGCTCTGTCTACCTGTGAAGCTGAATACGTTGCCGCCGCCAGCTACTGCTCTCAAATCATTTGGATTCAACAACAAATGCGGGATTACGGTTTGCATTTCACTTCTACTCCTATCTATGTTGATAATTCTGCTGCAATTGCAGTAACTAAAAATCCGGTTCAACATCCTAAGACCAAACACATAGGCATAAAGTATCATTTCATACGCGATTGCTATGAAAATTGAAAAACACTTAATTGATGTGGTCAAAATTAACACGGATTTTCAACGCGCTGACCTCTACACTAAACCATTTGATAAACCAAGATTTTTCTATCTGCTAGAGGTCAATGGGGTTAAAAAGAAAAGTGATGTTATATTCGAAGAAACAGATACATAGTCCGACACCGTTTTTCTTTATTTTTCGTCTTTTATTTTATTTTTAATTTCCTCGTTGTTATAAAAATCCAAAAACACAAAAAGATTTTCTGTTTTAGAATTTTAGGGGGAGATTAGGTTTAATTCAGTATTTATTTATTTAAAAAAAAGGAGGGGAAGGTGAGTAAAGCTGAAAAGGCAAAGACAACAAAACAGGAAATGTGACTCGACAAAAATTGGAAGATGATAGTACACAGGCATCGAGTTATTTGGAACAACAAAATGATGTTGAGATCAAAAATGTTAATTAACTTACTGAAAATGTAAAAATCAGAGAAGTCTAAGTCTAACAAAATGGGAAAATGATAGTACGTTTGATTGTTACTGTAATTACACGGAGAAAGTTGATCTTGGGAGGTGCTAGTTCATTATATGATGTGTCAGTAGATTCAACACAATAGACAAGTAGATGTCATTGGTAAACTTAATCTAAACTAAATGGTTCAATCAACTGTGGGTTCCCATCTTATCACTGGTTAACACAATCAGCTCTTCCGATAAGGGTTAACGAGCAAATAAATGCCACCAAAGGTGTGCAAATGACCACAAAAAGAGCAAAGCACGGAAAAATTGAATACTAGCGTAATCAAGCTGATAGCTTATGTTGTTGATGCGCTATGTGCAAAAGAAAATAAGAAATGCTCTAACAAGGAGATAGGTTGTGTGCCTCTCTTCTGTGCAATGGCACTGACCTGAGGATAAGCATAACCTATATATTCTAGGCTTCATTGTTGTTTGCCGCCTCTCTGCTGTGCGATGGCACTGACCTGAGGATTGGCTTCTCTTTGAAAGATCTAAGAATAGTCTCTTCTTGCAAAAATACCTAAAGACCGCTAGAAAGTCCTTTAAGGAATGCTGATTACCATATAAGTGTGGGATACACAAATGTTGTTTGAAATAATATAACATAATTCATTACCAATGTATGTCAAAAGTCTGTGTATGAATTTAAGTGGACAAGTATACTGACAATCGTCTTGACTACACCGACTGAAGTTGATGATCAAAGTGTGTTACGTATCATATCAAACATGATTCCCAGTTAGTACTTAGAAGTCTTAGATCAGAACAAACTGTGATATGTCATCATGAAAAATGAAATCAACTCAAAATGTTCCAAGTAATGGTGTATATGCCTGTCTGATTTCAAATGAGTCTGTTCCTGATATAATGTCAATGCTGATAGGCTACACAAACCTGCCCTAACAAAAATCACAAAAAGATGTTCATTTTTGTTCGTAGTTTAAATTTTATTTATTGGTTAGTATTAGTGTGTCAATGTCGGACTGTGTGTATGGTTATCTGTTAACGTCACTAAACGAGCTAAATGTTTATTTAAAAATTGTTTCTGAAAGGATAAAAATATCACGTCTGAGGTGATAAGTTGGTTAAATGGATCACGTCTGAGGTGATCGGGTGGTTAAATGGATCACGTCTGAGGTGATCGGGTGGATAAATGGATCATGTCTGAGATGATCAACGACACATAATGTTTTATCAATTGGTTAAGAAATCTAAGGGTCGGTAAATATAGTTGACTAAAATGGCACAAGTATAGCCCAATCGCACGACTGAATCTGATCTGACTCAGTCGTACGAATGGGGTATACAATTGAACACAATCGTACGATTGGGCCATGCGAATGAGCCCAATCGGACGATTGAAAGTGACTGACTATGGTAGACATCCGAATGAAGGTCAATCGTACGACTGAAGATGGACGATTAGGTGAACTGTACGACTGACACTCAGTCGTACGACTCAACTATACGACTAGGCTCAGTCGCATGACTAAGTCATCCGACTAAGCACAGTCGTACGACTGAAGGTTGCCCTAGTATAAATACCAGGGAAATCACCCTCAGTCGCTCACTTGCCCTAATCGCCCACTTCACTCGTACGACATAGCGAAACTCTGCCAAAATTTCCAAAAACATCTTAAATCTCGATTACATTGTTTCTGACACTTGCACTCGCTCATACAGGTACTAAACAAGAGGAACCATCGAACAAACTGTGTCGAATCATCAAAAATGGCACAAATTATGACCGAACAGTACTCGTAATCTCAATAGGCTTAATAGACCTTAAAACCTGATCTTAATGATCAAATTAAGGGTACAATAGACTTAATCGGCTAATTCTGAGTGCAATGAGCATAATTTTGATGTTTAACACTTAGTATTGCACAAAACAGGAATTTGAATGAACAAATAGTCAAATGAACGACTGGTCATGCTGATGAACTTCAATCGTACGACTGAGCTGTCCGATTGGCTTAATCGTACGACTAAGATGGACGATTGCCTCAATCGTACTACTAGAGCTCAGTCGCACAGTTCAATCGTATGGCTGGAACTAAGTCGCTTGTTCAGTCGCACTATTAAGTCAAAACTTTAATGTTCATTGAGTGAAATTAGCTATCTTCCACATGATCTAACGTTTACTTGGTTTGTGTCACAGATGGCGAGCAGATGGACTATGAGCACTAAGCATAATATATGTGCTCATCTAGACTTGACATCCCGCAACGCGGCAGACTTTACTGGGATTATTACTTTTCTGCGCCGTTCGAGGATCTCCAGAGCGATATCTGCTCAGTGTACTCCATATAGATCGATACAACATGCGTTCTGGGAGAACGCAGTGGTGGATAGGTCGACTGATCCTATTCCATCAGGAGTTCTATTTTTGGAGAGCCGATACAGATTTCTGAGAAGGACATACAGACGGTCCTTGAATTTAGGGATGATGCTGACTGCCCAACACGACTACACCCCCTGACCGTCCGTGGCTGCTTTATGAGGGCCAAATATTCGGGGGACATTAACACAAGCATGCTCAACAAGAGCAACTTGTGCCCCCAGTTTAAGTATCTGGCTCATGTACTTCTGAGATGCATAGCATCCAGAAAGGGTGGATTCGATGAGCTTTCAGACCAGATGCAAAACGCATACGTCGCTCTGGTGCTGGACCACCCATTTAGTTTCTCCAGGATGATATTCATATATATGGTGGAGAATATAGAGGCCAAAGGGAAAGAGGGATTCTGCATGTACCCTCGATTTCTGCAGATGATCATCGACCAGAAACTTCCACAGCTGCCCAAAGCCCAAGACGATGCAGTTGTTCTAGAGATCATGGATGATACTACGTTGGGTAGGATGAAGGTCTACCGAGGGAAGCAAGTGAAACCCCCGGTGAGGAGTTTGTTTGGGCATTTGGCCTGGGCTGATTATGTTGCCCCAGGGAGACGCAAGTAGCGTCATGATGACAGTGGATCTGACACTGAGGTGATAGCTATTCCATCAGATGATTCTGATGATGATGACAGTGGTAATGGTGGAGATACAGGCCCCACTCCATCTAGGGCCACTACCACGGATATACCATCTCCACCACCCACCCACGATGGAACTAAGTCTGCTGGTTTTCATCAAGATTTTGTTATTGGTGAGGAGGAAGATGAGTCAGAGGAGGAGCCCTTGACACGTACTGTGGGAAGCAAGGTTGTTCCCGCAGAACATGGGCTAAGGGCAGTCGGTGAAGGCCCACGAGACTCAGGAGAGATAGCTACTGATCCGAGTTATGCACCGGAGTCACCTAGCAGGGTTGTAGGGGGAGCATCCACTTCTACGGGAACAAGGAAGAAAAGGATGGCTCAACCACATGGTCAAAAGAGGAAGAAACGTCGTCTCACCTTTGTTACCACTACCTCCTCAACCACTCCCACTACCACAACCACTACCACACCCATTCCACCACCTGTCACCACCACCAAACATACTACCACAGTACATCCCACCTCACAATCCACTCACATTCCACATCCAATATTCACCACCTCCACAGCTACCACTACCAGCCACCGAGCCGATCTATCCTCCGTCCCTACAGGTTCATCCCTCCCTCCTACTGGAGTGGAGGGACAGCTAGCAGCTCTGAACATGATAGTGATGAAGCTGCTAGCTGCGGATGAGGAGAAGATAGCGAGACTACGTCAGCTTGAGGAGCAAAATGCTTCTCAAGAACATCAGATTGCTCAACTCCAGGAACAAAACGTCCTGTCGACTCAAAAGATTGAGGAGTTAGAGTCTGCAAACAAGAAGATCCTGCTAAAGCTGAAGGGATTTCAAGCTGACCCTCTAAAGATCAAGGAGGGAGACGGTGATGATGGTGATGATAGTGAAGATGATAATGATGACGAGGATGAGGATGATGATGAAGAGGATGATGATGCAGAAGGTGATGGACATCCAGACAAAGAAGGTGATGATGATGAAGGAGATGCTGCAACTTCACCCTCTGATCATGCATACGAACAAAGAACGAAGCGAAAACAAGATCAGAGGACACCTTCATCTGATCCATCAGCCTCCTAATCTGCTGAAGATCCACCAGAGATACAAGGCAAAGTTCAAGACTAGATGTTTATTTATTATTTGAAACTTTGTACTTGAAATTATGTATACTAGTTTGTTATATATAAAATTTTGTGGATGTAAATCAACTTTGGTTATGTGGTCAATGTATACTTACTTGCCATATATTTGATTGTATAACAGGATCAGCCAAACAAGTCGATGAGCATGATGTCATGCCCCTTCGTCAGATTGAATCCAAGTTGACTATGATACTAGATCTTCAAGGGATAGTGCAACGGTCTGTAAACTACTCAGCTGAAGAAGGAGAAATTATTCACGACTTGACAGATGAACAGATTGCAGAACTGTTCAGTCTGAATCCTGATGAACTGATAAAAGATGCACCCGAAGTCGATGTAGTCAGCGATGAAGAACTACAAGATGTCGACGAGGTGGAGATTGAGGACGTGATGGCTGATCATTATCCCCAGTACACTAATGCCGAAGGCGACGTACTTCCAGATGTGGGGGAAACATTTGATAGCAATATCTTTGACAAGGTAGAAGAGATGACAGCGGCAAAGGCAGCTGCAGAAGGTACTCCTCAGGCAGAAGAAGCTGACCAAGCAACCAAAAAGGAGGAATGGATTGCATGCCTTGAGGAAATGAAGAAACAGCGTGCGCCTACAAAGTCAAATGCCTACAACAAGCTTTACAAGATTAAGAAGCATTAGAAGGTGTCAGGAATGATTATCAGCTGGGCATACTTTGATGATCTCAAAGTATATGCGGTGAAGAGAGAGAAGGGAATAGAATATTTCAGGTTCCCACATGATCTGAAAACTCTCCCAAGTTTTGAGCTAAATCGTCTAGCCAACTTGAACCTCCTATATGCTGTTCCAGGAAAGATATCAGGATGGTTTGAGCAGGCACTGAAGAAAGAGTACCATACAAGGTGGGTCAACTTTAAACCTCAACAGCCTAGAAGGTTATTTCATAGGACTGAGGTTGACCCCACCTCAGGAAGACCAAAGGTGGTCTTGAGATGGCATCCTCCGCGCACTATGTCGCGTATTCCATTGAGGGAGATGCCTCAGGATTTTGCACCCCATTTCAAATGGTGGTATTATGACTGGCGAACTGGTGAAGCCATTATAGTTTTGGAGAAAGAAGGAAAGGTCGAGACAATAAGGGTGTTTGATCCGATGTGGCTAACCAACTTGTCTGAGTCTGATGTCTATATCTTATTCAAGTGGCCACTGTTCTTTGACACACAGGATATTGTACAAGCACTGTAGTTCCAACATGTTATACGTATCTGCTTTGCACTGAATATTCATTCTGGGGTCTCGAGAGAAGAAAGGGTGAAAAGATATGAAGAGTTCAAGAAAGAAGTTAAATCTTAGATAGAACTAGGTCCAAGGGGGAGTTTGTTGGTACACATGTCCCCAGTTCTAGTCTAGTGATTTCAAATGTAATTGACTTCTGTCTTGTAACACGTATGTAAGGTTTAATCATTGTAAGGAAAACTCTTCTTTAAATGTTTGCTTGATTACTTAATGTCATATCTATTATTATTGTTTGTTGTTACACACATATATGAACAAGTTATATAGGTTATAGACTTGTTGTTGGACCAAAAGAACCAATGAGCCAAGATCAGGAAAACCTCTAAGTCCCACATGCCACTGCTACAACTGCTGAAGACTCCCATCAGTTACAATGTTCTCTTGCTTGAATGTCAGACTCGAGAACATCTGAAGACTCTCATCAGCTATTGTGTTCTCTTGCTTGAATGTCAAACTCGAGAGCATCTTAGCTCCAGCCTTCTGCTGTTATGACAAAGTCTGAAGAACAAAGTATGAAGATCAAAGAACTGAAGAATATCAGCTGAAGACTCCAAAGTACTGAAGACCAAGTACTGAAGTCTGAAGTACTGATCTTACAAGTACTGAAGACTTCAAGTACTGAAGACAAGTACTGAAGAATCAAAAGCTGAAGAACTAAAGAACTGAAGACCTTCTACTGAAGCACAAAGTCTGAAGACAAAGACTGAAGACAACAACTGATGATATCTACTGAAGTCATCAGTTGTTATATCATCTGAAGCCAAGTCTGAAGACCAAGTACTGAAGACTCAGAGTTTGTCATAACAACTGAAGAAGTCTTCTTCAGTTGTTGTGGTGGTTTTTCCTTTTCAGTAGTTTATTTACTTTCAGTAGTTGTACAACAACTGAAGAGCATGTTCTTCAGTTGTTATAGTATCAGTAGTTATAAACGACTGAAGAGTTTGTTCTTCAGTCGTTGTAGGATTTCAGTAGTTTACTTTTGTCAGCACTTAGGAACTTTTGTAAGAAGATGTCAGTTGTTGACATCTTTAGTAGTTTTATGTTTTGACAGCTGTAATTTGAATATTCAGTGATGTCAGAAAAGGACATCACTACCATGCTTTTGCCTCCTATATAAGGATGGCAAGCCATACAGTTTTAAATGCCGAAACGTGCGACCAATAAAACATTTATTGCTTCGCAGAACTCTTCTCTCTCTATGTTTATTCTTTAATCGCAATATCTTTTATGTTCTTGCTTTAATTGCTAATTAATGTGCTAAATCCGCTGCAAATATAATCTAATTGATCAACACGAGAGGCTGAGATCCTGTCAAATGGTATCAGAGCAGGTTAATCATTGATCGATCTTACCATTGATCATTTGAAACTGCTCTTTTGATCTCTCAGTTTGATCGAATTAGCAATTTGCAAGAGTTAGTCATAGAGAGTGAGTTTCTGCTGTTTCCGGGCAAAATCTTGAGGTCTTTTGGTGGTTTTGAGTTACGATTGTCGTGTTTAAACTTGTTTTTGACCAAAACCTGAGATGACAACACCAACCAATGATCCTCACAATACTGGTTCCGCAACCAAGCCTCCGATGCTGGTTAGGAACGAGTATAACATATGGCAAAGACGTATGCTGCACCACTTGGCTGTCAACAGTGCTGGTTGTTGGAAGTCAGTGGTGCATGGGCCATACAAGCCTATGGTGAACGTCCCGGAATCTAATGAACAGGTTGCAAAGAAACCTGAACAGTATTCGGACGAAGATCTAAAGCTGTTTGAAATTGATGCTAGAGCCCATGGAATTTTAGCCATGGCCATTCCAAACGAGATATATTCAGGGCTCTTGCATCATGAGTCTGCTCATGACCTATGGGTTGCTCTAAAGGAACAATTTGGAGGAACTGATTCGGTCTTAGCAAACAATAGGGAAATCCTCGCCCAACAATATGAGACTTTCTCATATAGAAAGGGTGAGACTCTGACCCAGCAGTTTGAGCGGTTCTCTTGTTTGATCTCAGAGCTAAAGATGGTCAAACAAGAGTACACCAACAGCCAGATGAACAACAGGTTCCTCAGGTCACTTCCTGAGAGATGGGACACATATACCATTGTCCTACGCTCTAGTGCTGACCTTGACACTCTATCTCTCACCCAACTTCATGGGAAACTACTCACTTTTGAGAGAGAGGTAGAGCAAAAGAGGAAGTTGTCATCTTCTGGCAAACTTGCTGATGACTTTGTCCAAGGTAATGCTGCCTTGATAAGTCATGAGTCAGAATATGCCTCATCAGAAAGTTCTTATGATGAGCATATCGATTTCTCTACCAACTCAGAACAAGCTTTTGTTGGTGTTAGTAGTTCAGGAGGTGGTGGTGACAACTTGTGTTTTCTGATGGAGGATTTGAAGGGCATTCCAGATGATGATCTGGAAGAGATGGATATTTTGAACCAAATGGCAATGATAAATATCCGCTCTCAGAAGTTCTACAAAAGAACTGGTAGGAAATTCCCAGGACTCTCTGGCAAAACCAAAGTTGGTTTTGACAAGAGCAAGTTGAGGTGTCACAAGTGCCAAAGGCTTGGACACTTTGCAAGAGAGTGTAGATCATCTGGATCTAACTCATCTGCACCCTTTGTGACTTTTCCCAGCAATAGCTCACAGCACAAAGGGCAACCTTCCTACAGTTCTCCCCATCCATCTCAAGCACAAGCACCACCTGCTTATTTTGTGCCACAGGGTCATATGCCTTATCCTTACCCCTGTTACTACATGCCTCAGCCTGGTCAACCTCAAGCAACCCCGGCTCAACCACCTCATGCTCTTCCAGAGCCTCATTCTTCCCAATCTCATCACCACACACAACCTCAACAACAAAGCTTTTTCACCCCAACTGCTGTTGACTGGAGTAGTCTACCAGAAGAGCTATCTGGTCAGGAACCACTACTCCAAGGTGCTGGTCAACATGGTGGTGATCAACCTTTTGGAAATCTTGCTCTGATGGCCCTTGATTCTGCTGAAGGGTCATCATCCAATGCCTCATCTCAGGTATCCACTGAGGCAAAAGCCAAGCTTTGCTCAGAGTCATGCATAGCAGCATTTGCTTCTATTAGAGAAGCAAATGTAGCTTTAATAGATAAAAATCTTGAGCTTGAGCACACTATTTCCAAAAGAAAAGCTGATTTTGAGGTTGTTCTAAAAGATAAAAATGATGAGATTTACAAGCTTAACTGCCAAATCAAAGATAGTAAAGCTAGGGAAGATGTACTTCTAGAGAAGTACAAGGACCTCAAGGAAACTCTTGCAACCACCCAAGTTGAGTGTGATCGATGGGTGCAATCTTGCAAGGGTTTTGAAATGCTTCTTAGCAAGCAAACAGCTTCCAATGTGAAGTTTGGAATTGGTTATAATCACACTGCTCCTCCCACAGACTTCATTTCAAGAGCAGAAGTTGAATCTGATGGGGAGAGCAATAACCAATCCTTCTCATCATGTGACTTACTATCCTCTGAATCAGCATCATCAGAGATAGACTATCACATGACCAAAAGGCTGATCAACTCAGAAGTTGTCACTAGAAGTACTGAAGGTACTGGAGAGCAAGTGACAACATCTGAAGTTCAAACCTCAAATACTGTTAGCACTAAAGAGAAGAAAACTAACAGTCAGAAAGGTTTGAAGACAGCTAAAGAGGATACCAGGAAAGCAGGCACTAGGAAGAAAACTGCTAGTACTGATGACAAACAGCTGAAGAAAAAGTCTTCAGCAGTTAAATCCTCTTCAGCTGATGATCAGCATAAGATGAAGAAAAAGCCATGTGAGATATGTGGCTTGTTCAATCATCTTACTGATGAATGCTGGTACAAAAGGGGTTCCAAACTCAAACATAAGGAGCAAATTACTGAGAGCATCAATAAAATGAAGAATGAGTTTGAAACCAAGTTTGTGCTGGCAACATCCAAGCCTGAAATCCCTAGGCCCAAAGTTAAATCCAAGAAGGTAGGGATTACTCAGGCAACAGCTGAGGTTGCTCAGAAAAAGATGGTACAACATAGAAACTCATCATCAGCAAACTCCAATGTGTCTGAAGAGCTGAAGGCTTTATCACAAAATCAGACACAGTTGGTGATGATGGTTCAGCAACTAGTGGGAAGAGTCAACCACTTAGATGCTCCTATGTTGAAACCACAGAAAAGGAAGTCCAAGCCAAAGGGTTCCTCTTCTGTACCATCTTCTTCACCTCAAGCTGTCACTCACAACACACCTGTTAGTGCTACACCTGTAGCTGAGAACAGACCCAAAGCCAAGCAGGTTTGGGTCTCCAAGACTAACTAACACATGGTTGTGTTTGCAGGGTTCT
This sequence comes from Flaveria linearis, assembly GCA_024085815.1. Classification (NCBI taxonomy): domain Eukaryota; kingdom Viridiplantae; phylum Streptophyta; class Magnoliopsida; order Asterales; family Asteraceae; genus Flaveria; species Flaveria linearis. Next base: position 28,711,776 of record CM044016.1, on the reverse strand, counting down.
TCAACATGCCATAGAAGCATCTGGTATGTAGACAGTGGAGGATCCATGCATATGACTGGAAGCAGCTCCCTTCTTAATGACTACTCTCAAGGAAAGAAGGGATTTGTTTCTTTTGGCAATGATGCAAAGGGTTACATCATCGGAAAAGGCTTTGTTTCCAACGGGGAAATAAGGTTTGATGATGTTAACCATGTGGAGAATCTCAAGTACAACCTCTTGAGTGTCAGTCAAATGTGTGACAAAGGCCATGTTGCCCTTTTCACAAGCCAGAACTGTAGGATTCTGTCATCCAAAGTTCTGAGTTTGATTGACAAGGCATTGGATGAACACACTCTCCTGAAGGCCAACAGGACAGGAAGAGTTTATGCCTTAGATCTTTCCAAAAAGATGGATCTAAAAGGCCATCCTTGCCTATTCTCCAAGGCATCTCCTCAAGAGTCTACACTTTGGCATAGAAGGCTGGGTCATGTTAATTTCAAGAACATGAATCAGCTTATAAGCCATGGTTTAGTAAGAGGATTGCCTCTGAAGGAGTTCAAGTGTGAAGATGACTGCACTGCTTGCTTGAAAGGAAAACAACATAAAGTTTCATTCCCTTCAATAGAAGAACCAAAGTCCACTGCCTGCTTACAACTTCTACACATGGATCTCTTTGGTCCTGTGAGAGTGATGAGCATGGCAAAGAAGAAATACTGCCTGGTAATTGTGGATGATTACTCCAGGTTTGTATGGACTTTCTTCTTGCACTCCAAGGATGAAGCAGCAAAGACAATAATGAACTTTGTGTTACAAGTAGAAAAGCAGTATTCCCTACAGGTCAAGTGTGTAAGGAGTGACAATGGAACAGAATTTAGAAACCACACACTTGATGACTTCTACCTGTCCAAGGGAATTAGAAGGCAGTTTAGCATTCCTAGAACTCCTGAACAGAATGGAGTGGTGGAGAGAAAAAACAGGACCTCATTGAAGCAGCAAGGTCAATGTTGGCTGACTCAGGGCTGCCACTGACCTTTTGGGCTGAAGCTGTCAATACAGCTTGCTATGTACAGAATAGAGCCTTAGTAAATAAGAGGTTGATGAAGACTCCCTATGAAGTTCTTCATCATTTGGCCCCTCTTATTTCATTCTTTAGAGCCTTTGGGTGTCCTTGTTTCATTCTCAACACTAGCAACCCACTCCATAAGTTTGCTAGTAAGGTGGATGCAGGGTACTTTGTTGGTTATTCATCAACTTGCAAAGCATACAGAGTCTTCAACTGTAGAACCAAAGGGGTTGAAGAAACTTTGCATGTTAAGTTCAATGAATCTCCAAAGGACAAGATTCCACAAAACCTGTGGAGCTGTTTGATCTGGACATACTGCAATATGTTCCTTATCAACCTCCATCTGTTGAGCCTGTCAACAGATCTCCACCTGGTGGTACTGAAGATGATGAAGTCAGTACTCACCTCTTCAGGTTCAGTGACAACCTGCCTAATTCCACTGAACCTGATGCTCCTGTAGCCTCAGCAGCTCCATCCACTACAAATGCTGATGAGATTTCTGCTTGCTCTACTTCATTTGAGCTGCCATCCTCTACATGGTTTCAGGAATCTACATCACCATCTGTTGCTGCTGATGGGTCTACAAACACTTGCACAGATATCATAGTTTATCAAGAGCTCAAGAATCACCCCACTTCACAAATCATTGGTGATATTCATGCTGGAGTTTCAACCAGGAATCAATTGTCCAACTTTTGTTTCTATGCTCTCTTCATCAGTCAGCAAGAACCAAAGAACTATCATATTGCTTTAAGAAACAATGGATGGGTGGAAGCTATGCAGCTTGAGCTACTTCAATTCACGAAACAGCAAGTGTGGGAGCTTGTTCCATTACCCAAAGGTAAGTGTGCTATAGGCACCAAGTGGGTATTCAGGAACAAAACAGATGAGAAAGGCCAAATTGTCAAGAACAAGGCCAGACTGGTTGTTCAAGGGTTTGCACAGGAGGAAGGAATCGATTATGATGAGACCTTTGCACCTGTGGCCAGACTAGAAGCAATTAGACTGTTCTTAGCTTATGCTGCCTCTCACAGTCTTAAGGTTTATCAAATGGATGTCAAAAGTGCCTTCCTATATGGAAAAATCAAAGAAGAGGTTTATGTGTGTCAACCACCAGGCTTTGAGGACAATAAACATCCTGATTGGGTGTACAAGCTTGATAAGGCTCTTTATGGGCTGAAGCAAGCACCTAGAGCCTGGTATGAGACACTTCAACCTTTCTTCTTGAGAATACATTCACTAGGGGCACCATTGATAAAACCTTATTCATCAAGACTGTGGGACAACATAAGCTCCTTGTTCAAATTTATGTTGATGATATCATCTTTGCATCCTCTGATCCAAAGTTGTGTGATGAATTTACAAAGCTTATGAAGCTGAGATTTGAAATGAGTGCTATGGGAGAATTACAGTACTTTCTGGGCTTGCAAATCAAACAACTGGATGATGGAATCTTCATCCATCAGTCCAAGTATACCAAAGAGTTGCTGAATAAGTTTGATTTACAATCCTGTAAGCCCTGTTCTACTCCCATGAGCAGCATCACACAACTAGATGTTGATCAGAAAGGTAAAGCGGTTGATGAAACCCTTTACAGATGTATGATTGGGTCCTTGATGTACCTTACAGCTTCTAGACCAGACATCATGTTTTCAACATGTGCTTGTGCTAGATTTCAGGCTGCACCTAAAGAATCCCACTTGATTGCAGTCAAAAGGATCTTTAGATATCTGCAAGGTACCCAATCACTAGGACTTTGGTATTCAGCTGGGCATTCATGCAAATTAGTTGCTTTCTCTGATAGTGACTATGCAGGATGCAAAGTCACCAGAAAATCCACTTCTGGTGGTTGCCAATTCCTAGGCAATTGTTTAGTTTCTTGGCAGAGTAAGAAACAAACATCAATTGCTACATCCACTGCTGAAGCTGAGTATATTGCTGCTGCAAGTTGTACCTCTCAAATACTCTGGCTTCAGAACCAACTTCTGGATTATGGCATTACTGAGACTAAGACTCCATTATTAATGGATAGTGCTTCAGCTCTTTGTATTGTTAAGAATCCAGTCCAGCACTCTAGGACCAAGCATATTGAGATCAGACATCATTTTATCAGGAATTGCTATGAGAAAGGTCTGATTGATCCTAAGTTTGTGCCTAGTGCTGATGAGCTTGCCGACATTTTTACTAAGCCTTTAGACAGTGCCACATTCCAAAATTTGGTACTAAGGCTTGGTATGCTGCAGCTTGAATGATTTGACCTATGCTGGTACTCTTAGTACACTACTAAAGAGCAAAGGTCAAATATAAGTACTGATGAGTAATTTAGTCTTCAGCTCTTTCACAAACTACTGAAGACTAAACTGACTCAAAGTACTGATGTACATTATTTATTGAAAAACAACTGATGTAGTGAAGTGGATTACAACTACTGATGTATGATTTTCAATAAATAAGTACTGAAGAACAAATTTTGCTCACAAGTACTGATGTGGAATCTTACACAAATACTGAAGACAATTTGTTCACCAGCTCTGAAGAATTTCATCAGCACTTGTGAACATCTGACCACAAGAGCTGAAGGCATATTCCCAAGAGCTGAAGGGTCTGAAACATCTGAAAGTCAGCCAAAGAGCTGATGAGTAGATGCAGAGGCTAGTATGAAACAACTGATTTGATGGAAACAGCTGATGAGTAATTTCTCATCAGCTGATAACAACAGCTGTTGTTTCATACACAAACAACTGAAGGACAAAACCATGTCTTCAGTAATTCATAACTACTGACATCAGTAGTTCACAACTACTGAAGGCTAACACCAAGTCCTCAGTTGTTTACAACAACTGAAGCAATACCATGTCTTCAGTAGTTCACAACTACTGATCTCAGTAGTTCACAACTACTGAAGGCTAACATCAAGTCTTCAGTTGTTACAACGTCTGAAGAAGAATACTAGGTCATTAGTAGTTCATAACTACTGAAGACTGATAGTAACTCTTCAGACGTTCACAACATCTGAAGGGCAAAACCAAGGTCTCAGTAGTTTCAACTACTGAAGGCTAACACCAAGTTCTCAGATGTTACAACCACTGAAGGTTAAAACCACGTCATCAGCTGTTACAACAACTGATAACTAACACCAAAACCTTCAGTAGTTTTCTTTCAACCTTTGCCCTACCCTATAAATACCCCACTTTCAGAGCATTTACTCCTCACTTGACCTAATCCTTACAAACCTCTGAAATTCCCATACACCATTAATGGCGAACATGCAACTGAAACCTCGACACAACTGTGTCGCCCACCTTACAAAATCGCCATTATGGCTAAAATTTCACCAAGCCATTGATCTTATGCATGACTCACCATACAAAACGGCTTTTCTCTTGAACCCCACACTATACACCGACTCCTTGACGGAGTTTTGGACCAATGTCACCGTCCAAACCGGAGAGCCGAATGCCGAGGTCTCCCTCCGGTCCTCCGTCAACGGCAAACCAGTGGTTATCACTCCAGCTGTTCTACGCCAAACCCTAGAGCTGGATGATGCCACTCACCCAACTTCCTACCCCAAAGGTACCCTTGATCTTTCCTTCACATCTCATGACTATCAGGGTAACCTCTCCGCCTCCACCTTGTTGAAGAAACACTTTCCTGATCCTCAACGCTTGATCTTCCACATGGTGAATGTATGTCTGGCTCCCAAGACCTCTTCGTGGGACCAGATGTCCACAAGGTGGCAGCAGGTATTGTATTCTATCCTTGAGAAACAACCTTTAAATTGTACTGATCTTTTATTTTTGGAACTCAAGGACATGGCCACAAAACCTTTTTCTAACCGTTGGAACTTATATCCACGGTTCATAATGGCCATGATCGAATACCAGCTTCAGGCTGAGGGACTAGTTGGCACTGGGGTCCCTGCCATGGCTGTTCAAGCTGAGGTATACTCCAGGCACAACACTGACCCCACACTCAAACAGGCTGGCCGGCTGCGAAAACCCACGCAGCTGGAACCCACAGCCTCCACCTCCAAATCCAAAGTCCCCACCAAGCCAAAAGCCAAAAAGAAGCCAACCAAGGCTACTCAGGGAGATGAGTCCCCTGAGAATGCCCCTGCCACACAAAGGCAGGATGTGCCTGCTGGTTCAATTCTCCCAGCAGGTACCACGACTCCACCCACCACAACCGCACAGGCTTCCTCTCAACAGGAGCCTGATGCAACCAATTTCGGGGCAACCACATTACTGGGGTCTCTCTCACTTGAGGAGGCTGCCATTGAAGAGCACAGTCCTCCCCATGTGCATACTGCTTCTAGCCCACATACAGAGGAGACCTCCCCACTAAGCCCAACATTGGTTATAGCCAAAGTGCTGACTGATCTGAGCACTCCACCCTCTCCCCAGAAACCTATTACCACTGGGGAGACTCCAACCGAAGAGGGGGTGGGCACAAGTGCTGATCAGAGCCCACAGCACAGAGAATCAGTTCACTCTCCCAGTGTGGCTAGGGAGAGAGAACAATCTGGTGAGGCTGCCACTTCCCCTGCATCCACATCAGAGCAGGGTGAAGCTGGTAACATCTCTAAGACCTCATCAGAGGCAATGGCCGATGATGGATCCAATCCGGAGGCCAGAAGTCCCCAGTACCAAGAACAAGGGGCACATGTCATTACTGAGCCACACTCAGGACATGTTCATCCTGACAATGTCAGGAGGTCAGGTGATTCAGCTCATGCTGATGATGACCTGAGCTTCTTCTACGATGTAGTTGCTCAAAACACTATCCTTGAGGATGAGATAAGCAGACTCAAAGAGCTGCTTGCTCAGATGACTCAGGATAAAAGTCCATCTGCCACCACTACCCCACAGATGGCACCTTCACCTGAAGGTCTCACAGACACTGAGCCACTTCCACAAACTCAGCCACCAGCCCCTGCTTCTGGCACTAGCTCTCAGGGACAGAACCCCCCTGAGCAGCTGGATGCTATCCTCCAGAAATCCCTGCCTCTCATCACACCAATCCTTAAAGATATAGTTATACAAACCCTTGATGAGAGGCTTCCCACATATATACAACCCATGGTGGAGGTTGCCATAACTAAGGCTCTTGCTGATAGTCAAACCCCAAACAATGCAACCAAAAAGGGGGAGACATCAGTGCAAGATAAGAGGAAGAGGGGAGAGGAGGAGAAAGAGGCAGAGAAAGAGGTGGTGGTAGAGAGGGAGTTGACTGAGGAGAGTAGTAAGGTGAGGGAGAAGGGGAAGAGGAAAGTGAGGGAGGTAGAGCATATAGAAGTGGCTGAAATCCAAAAGGATTTCAGTATCACTGATAAGAATAAGGGAGAGGGAAAGAAGGTGGCTGATCCTGATCTAGCAGCCCTTGTCAAGGAGGCTGATGCTGAACATAACCGTTCAATGAACAAAGTCATTGAACAGCTGTTCAGGCAAGGCTTTGACAAGGACACTGCCTTGCTAGATCAAGAGATCAGGAATATGGAGAGGAGAGAGATTGAGTACCGATGGACTACTCATAGCCAAGAGGAAAGACAAAAACTTGAGGCTATGAGTAGGTTCACTTCGAAGTACCTGGGCAGACCAGTCCTTGATGTTAAGGCATGGACTAGGGACAAACTCTTGGCAATAACCACCAAGATTTGTTCGGCTGGTGATTTTACAAAGGGACTGGTCGCAGAGGCCTTATCTGAAGCCGGTGCTGGGAACAGGACACTGCTAGTCAAGCTAACCAAACCAGCCCTTATCTCTAGGCTGCTAGCAGTGCCTGCCAACACTCCCACACCAACAACCCAACCACAACCCACAAAACCAACTCCTTTACCACCAAAACCCGCAGCCAATGATCCACCCTTGAAGAAGAAGAGAAGGGTGCTGAGGCTGCAAGATGAAGAAGAGGATGATGAGGAGGATAGCCTGCCACTCTCAGCAGTTATACCTCTACCCAAAGCCAAACCACAAACCATCAATCCCACCTCACAGCAGGACACTGTGAAGGTTAAGTTAGAAGAGGAGGAGCAGCAGAAAAGACATGATGAGGAAATGCTGAAAAGCATTGACAAATGTTATACTGCTACCACCTCTATAATAAATATGCAGAGAGAAGCTCTGAGGTTATTCACCCTCAGACAAACCTTTCAATATGAAAGGGAGAGGGTGAGAACTTGGCCTGACCCAAGGGTGGCTCACAGGATAGTCAAGAAGGACATGCCTGTGAGATACAAAAGCCAACTAAAGAGAATCGTAGATGAAGAGATCTCTGTGGCTATTGTAATAACACCCTGGGAAATAGTAGATGAATTTGAGAAAGCTTATAGAGCCGGCCAATCACCCTTTTCAATGCTAGATAATAGGGTGGTTAGGAAGGGTCTGGTCTATAAGAAGCTTGAGAATTTTCATCGGAATGAGCTCACTTTGTTGTTAGAGGGTAAACACCCTGATGAGTTTGCATATAGGCAAATCACAACACTTGAGCTCAAAAATGGAAGACAGGTCAAGTACCTCTCAGAGCTGTACGGTCGGGAGGGGTTATTCGAAGGTGAGCCTGAAGACCTATCCAAAGAAGAACAATTGATCTTTCTTCAGGCTTACTGTAGAGAATCCTACCGGCTTGTACGAGGGAGGTAGATCTCATGGATGGGGCAACAGCTCTGTGTCCAATTCCCCAAGACAGAGCTCCCATCCATACTTAGCCAAACAAACACTTGAGACTACCTCTCTGGCCAGTGCTTATCTGGGTCAACTTCTAATCTGATCTAGAAGGAAATAGACCAATCTTTATGCCATCAATAAGTGGGACATCCAATAATTAGAGGTTTTGGCTGCATTGGTTCAGGGGGAGTTTGTTGGACCAAAAGAACCAATGAGCCAAGATCAGGAAAACCTCTAAGTCCCACATGCCACTGCTACAACTGCTGAAGACTCCATCAGTTACAATGTTCTCTTGCTTGAATGTCAGACTCGAGAACATCTGAAGACTCTCATCAGCTATTGTGTTCTCTTGCTTGAATGTCAAACTCGAGAGCATCTTAGCTCCAGCCTTCTGCTGTTATGACAAAGTCTGAAGAACAAAGTATGAAGATCAAAGAACTGAAGAATATCAGCTGAAGACTCCAAAGTACTGAAGACCAAGTACTGAAGTCTGAAGTACTGATCTTACAAGTACTGAAGACTTCAAGTACTGAAGACAAGTACTGAAGAATCAAAAGCTGAAGAACTAAAGAACTGAAGACCTTCTACTGAAGCACAAAGTCTGAAGACAAAGACTGAAGACAACAACTGATGATATCTACTGAAGTCATCAGTTGTTATATCATCTGAAGCCAAGTCTGAAGACCAAGTACTGAAGACTCAGAGTTTGTCACAACAACTGAAGAAGTCTTCTTCAGTTGTTGTGGTGGTTTTTCCTTTTCAGTAGTTTATTTACTTTCAGTAGTTGTACAACAACTGAAGAGCATGTTCTTCAGTTATTATAGTATCAGTAGTTATAAACGACTGAAGAGTTTGTTCTTCAGTCGTTGTAGGATTTCAGTAGTTTACTTTTGTCAGCACTTAGGAACTTTTGTAAGAAGATGTCAGTTGTTGACATCTTCAGTAGTTTTATGTTTTGACAGCTGTAATTTGAATATTCAGTGATGTCAGAAAAGGACATCACTACCATGCTTTTGCCTCCTATATAAGGATGGCAAGCCATACAGTTTTAAATGCCGAAACGTGCGACCAATAGAACATTTATTGCTTCGCAGAACTCTTCTCTCTCTATGTTTATGCTTTAATCGCAATATCTTTTATGTTCTTGCTTTAATTGCTAATTAATGTGCTAAATCCGCTGCAAACATAATCTAATTGATCAACACGAGAGGCTGAGATCCTGTCACTTGTTAGACATGTTCTGAATCAGTTAAGGTTCAAGAGTGTGTTTAACTAAGTAATCTGATTCAGTCGCACGATTGGACCATGCGAATGGGCCAATCGGACGACTGAACCAGGAGATTAAGTCAATCGCACTACTGAGTCATGAGACTGACTCAGTCATACGAATGAATCAATCGTATGACTCAGTCGCACGACTGAGCCAGTCGCTTGGCTCAGTCGTACGAATGAAAGCTGTAACCTATAAATACCACTTAATTCGTGGAAAAACGCAACACTTCGAATATTCATAACCCTAGTCGACCCAGAGCGCCCTGTTCGTCCATTCCAACTTCATAGAAAGTCCGAGATCATTCCTATTCAATTCTTAACGTTTTCTAATCGTTAGGATTGATCTTGATTTCGTTCTCCCTGATTGGATCGCCAATCAAATAGGATTCCGCACTATTTGATCTGGTTCAACGAAGAATCAGTTCGTACTCCGTACGTACACGGTCCTAACATGATCCATACGACAGAGGTGCGAATGAGCTATAACAAGGTTTGTGCGAATGACCTCCATTCGTGCGATTGGTTCATGCGACTGAACTTCAGTCGCACGATTGAACAATGCGATTGACTCAGTCGCACGAATGGGTCATGCGACTGGGCTCATTCACCTGAAATGGATCAGCAGCTGTGTTCTTGTCATATTTGATCCAAAACTCGAGTTTTAACCATTTAGATTATACCATATTCACAACAGAACATATATACTTCATTTACAACCGTTTCGGGTCCTTATTTCATTAAACTTCCCAAAAACTAGGATCCGAACCCTCACTTTTCAGTTTAACAGAAAGATTGAACAAAAGCTTAGATTTAAAACATGTTTTTGGATCAATTTCAACCACATACACAGCTTAACATATTCAAGAATCGATCCGTACCAAGCGAAACTTACCGAAACGGAGTTAGCTTAGTCGATTTGGCAAGAACAGGGGTGTTTGGGTTCGAGAGAAACAAGAGGGATGGGAATACTGCAGATAAAATCTGCTTTTGAACATCCTTAACCGCCTTACTTATTACACATGCCTAATTTTAACCGCCTTACTCAGTCGCACGACTGGACTCATTCGCACGATTCAATCGTGCGAGTGAGCCCATACGCCCCTCATTCGTGCGGCTGAGCCCCATTCGCATGTATGGCATGCGACTGAACACTAATTCTAATTAAATAAATTAATATTGAACTTTTAGATGTTACACCTAAATATGCCTTTTGAATCACAAAAATTGTCACACCCCGACCAAAGCGGCGGAACATGCCGGGGCGCGACTATGATTGTTCAAATGAACACGACACTATTAAAATGACAATATTTAATCAACTCATTCATTTCATAACATGTTCTTACAAATACAAGAAAATAAATACTTCTTAACTAATAACCTAACGGTCCAAAATATAATAACGTCTTTAAATCTTCAATCAACCGACGATCAAACCTGTAGCATTGCGTAAAATATATTTTTTCAACATGCATGTTGGTGAGCAATTCCATGACTTTATAAATATAATATAAGGCGAAATCCACAACACAAATATGTGAAACCGTAAATAAAAGCGACAATTGAGGTATATAAATCATAAATAAATGAGGTTCCTTTCTAATAGATATAACTACCATATTACAAGGAGAAGCGTATGATCATACTTATTGAGGATGAGGATGAGGATAACCGATTAAAAGCAATAAACATTTAGCAATTACTCATATGAGGTATATAACATACAATTGGACAATTATTCTAAGCAACACATAACCTAGAGCTTGTGGTTTGAGGATCTAAGTGTTAAATCATTTTCGTTTGAGTATGTATGCTTGCTACCCCCAAAGAATAGAAGAGAAAACGGAAATGAAATTACTCACTTGAAAACAAAGTGGCGTTGATAAACAAACTTAGAATAAAATTCTCGAGTAAGTGAGCCCGACGGTTTAATGTGCGTGTCCTAAATTAATAGATCTTGAGTAAGTTTTGAGTCTTGTAGATGGAATATAAATGGCATAAAAGTTCATAAAAATAAGGCTTGAGTTTTCGGAAGTTTTAGTTATATTTTACAAAAGTGTGTTTAAATAGAGTAAGGATGAAATGAGTTTTATAAGAAACTGGGTCCATGATGTTTAGTTTTACTCAACATTTGTTAAGTTTTACATAAGGGAGTTGGTTTAGTGCTAGTGTGCACGATCCCGCTAATGTAAGCATCAAGATCCGACCTACACTCTCTTAAACCCGAGTTTGAGCCTTTAAAAAAATTCGCTTAAACCCGATCTTAGTATAAAATCAAGTTTGGTTCCATCATACCATAATCTTAGAAATATAAGTAATATAAAGTGAAACATAAGTTTAAAAAAAGGTTAGGAAAGATTTTTGGTGGCTTGAATGGTGACTAGCTCGTTAAGACGAGAAGTTCGACTTTTACTCGGTTTTTACCTGAAACTTGGGTTGAAGCCAAGATTTGTTCTACACTTCTAAAATCTTAAGTAATATGAGTAATATAAAGTAAAACATAACTAAAAAGATAGGTTGAACTTTTGGTGGTTTGAACATTGACTAACTCGTTAAAACGGGTGTTCGGTTTTACTCGGTTTTTACCCGAAACTTGGGTTCAAGCCAAGATTTGTTCTACACCTTCTTATCAACCATATAATAACTAAAATATAAAGAAAACTCAGATCTAAAGTGTTTGATGTAACATTGTTGCTTAAAAGTTATTTAAAGTGCTTAAACGAGCGTTCGGTTTGGTTCGGTCCGTGACTCGGTATGAACCCGAGGATGGTTACCACATGTCCAAAACCATAGAACTAAAATTAAGGTAAAAGTTCCAGATCTGAACTCAAACAAGAAAGTTAAGCGAGTAAACTTCCCGAAAACGACCCAAACGGGCCTAAAATACATAAATATGTGTTTGAATGCCCACAATCTTTAAATAAAGATGAAAATGGTTTTGTCAACATAAAATAACTTAGAAAAACTGAAAATATCCAAAAACACATAGCCGAAATGGTTTGAAATGCAAGATTCGGTTCCGTTGACTTTTTAAAGTCAAACTTAAGCAAAACTAGCTAGAACAACTTGCCAAAGTCAACGGAACCGAATGGGTCGGGTTTCGGAACCTAAGAATAAAATGGGTCTGGTTTACAATACAGAATAACAAATACAAAGCCACTCGAAAATGACGAATGTTACAGTATTCCCTACTTTTGGAAATTTCATCCCGAAATTAGGAAGAGGCTGCGACGAGGAGTTGCGGATACTATTCCTTCATGGCGTCTTCTCTTTCCCATGTTAATTCGGCTCCACGTCTTGATTCCCAGCGAACTTTCACTAACCGAATACGGTTTCGTTTGGTTCGTTTCTCGTTGCGGTCCATACTTTCTACGGGTCTTTCAACAAATTGCATTGTCTCATCAATATGTACTTCGTCGAGTTGTATATGAAGATTACCGTCAGCTAAGCATTTCTTAAGGTTTGAGAAATAAAAAGATAGGATGAACACCGAAAAGTTCTTTCGGTAAATCGAGTCTATAAGCCACTTTTCCAATCCTTTCGAGGATTTTGAATAGGCCTACGAAACGAGGAGCTAGTGTTCCTTTCTTTCCAAAAATGACTACCCCATTCCAAGGAGATACTTTGAGAAGGACAAGGTCGTCGACGTTGAATTCCAGGGGCTTTCGTCATTTATCGGCATAACTCTTTTGATGACTTCTAGCGGTGAGTAGATTCTTGCGGATTTGATCGATACGATCGGCAGTGTCTTGAACCATTTTAGGACCGGTGGTTTGAGTTTCACCAATTTCATTCCAATGAATCAGAGAACGACACTTGCGACCATAGGGAGCTTCAAACGGTGCCATACCAATGCTAGAACGGAAACTATTATTGTATGAGAACTCAATAAGCGGAATATAAGAGTCCCAATTTCCACCAAAGTCGAGTACGCATGATCGAAGCATATCCTCAAGGGTTTGGATTTTACGCTCGGATTGGCCATCGGTTTGAGGGTGATAAACGGTACTAAGATCAAGGCGAGTTCCCAAAGCATTTTGAAGTGATTTCCAAAAATGAGACGTGAAACGAGCATCACGATCGGAGATGATGGTCACTGGTATACCATGGCGGCACACGATTTCTCGGACATAGATTTGAGCTAGTTGTTCCACGGAGTATTTTTCTCGAATCGGAATGAAATGAGCCAATTTGGTCAATCGATTGATGATTACCCAAATACTATCATTTTGGTTTCGGGTATTTAGGAGCTTAGTGATGAAATCCATGGCAATGTCCTCCCATTTCCAAACGGGAATAGGGGGCTGCTCGAGTAAACCGAAAGGTCTTTGATGCTCGGCTTTAACCTTTGAGCATGTAAGACATTTTGAAATGTAAAGTGACACATACTTTTTCATACCGGGCCACTACTAAATAGAACGAAGATCGAAATACATTTTATCCGCACTGGGATGCACAGAATAACGTGACTTATGAGCCTCGACAAGAATGAAAGTATGAAGTTCGTCATGATTGGGAACCCATAAACGATTGAGGAAGTAAAGTAAGCTATCGGGTTTTTTTTCGAGTTAAAGTTCGGCTCCACACGACATTTTGTCATACATGTTACCTTCATCAACGGAGGTGCATTGGGCTCGATAGATGCGGTTTTGAAGATCGGTTTGGATGATGATGCTATGAAGCAGGATGGATTTGACATTAACTTTTCGACTAAGGGCATCGGCAACGACATTCACTTTGCCGGGATGGTAGCGAATTTTGCAATCGTAGTCACTAAGTAGTTCGGCCCATCGTCGTTGTCTCATGTTGAGATCTTTTTGGTCGAAAATATGTTGAAGACTCTTATGATCGGTGAATACTACACATTTTGTACCATAAAGATAGTGTCTCCAGATTTTTAAAGCGAAAACGACGGTACCAAGTTCGATATCGTGAGTCGCGTAATTTTTCTCGTGAACTTTAAGTTGTCTTGAGGCATAAGCAATAACTTAACCTCGTTGCATGAGAACGCAACCGAGACCTTGGTTGGATGCATCACAAAATACCACAAAATCGTCATTTCCTTCAGGGATGTCTATGATAGGAGCATTGCAAAGCATACGCTTTAGAGTTTGGAAAGCTTCTTCTTGTTTCGGTCCCCATTCGTGAGATTTTCCCTTTTGAGTTAATGCGGTGAGGGGTAACGTGATTTTGGAGAAGTTTAGAATGAAACGCTGATAATACCAGGCCAAACCAAGGAAGGATCAAACTTCCGTAGGTGTGGATGGAGTCTTCCAATCTTTTGCGGCCTCAATTTTAGCTGGATCAACATGAATACTTTTATCGTTAACGATGTGACCCAAAAATTGAACTTCCTTTAGCCAAAATTCACATTTTGAAAATTTGGCATAAAGTTGTTGTTTTCTTAGGAGATCGAGAATGGAACATAAATGATGTTCATGCTCGGCTTCAGTTTTGGAAAAGATGAGGATGTCGTCAATAAAGAAAATTACGAATTTGTCCAAAAATGGTTTGCAAACACAGTTCATGACGTCCACGAATACCGCGGGTGCATTGGTTAATCGAAATGGCATAACCATGAACTCGTAATGTCCATACCGCGTACGAAAAGCAGTTTTGGGAATGTCATCTTCGTGAACACGCAATTGATGATAACCCGATCGAAGATTATTTTGGAGAAGCAAGTTTCACCTTGGAGTTGATCAAAGAGGTCATCGATTCGAGGCAAAGGGTAACGATTTTTTATGGTGAGTTTATTGAGCTCACGGTAGTCGATACGCATGCAAAACGAACCATCTTTCTTTTTCACGAAAGAACGGGTGCACCCTAAGGAGATGAGCTTGGACGGATAAAACCCTTATCGGAGAGTTTTTGGAGTTGGTTTGACAATTCTTGCATTTCCGAAGGAGCTAAACGATAGGGAGCCTTAGCTACGGGAGTTGCTCTGGGCACAAGGCCGATTCGAAATTCGATGGGACAGATAGGTGGACGACCGGAGATGTCGTCGGGAAAAATGTCAGGAAAATCATAAACAACGGGAATGTCTTGAATTTTCCTTTCTTCAGGGTCTTTTACCACCGCTTGAGCTAGGAATGGAACGTAATTTTGGCGTATGTACTTTTGAGATTGAGAGAACGACATGAGGTTTAGCTTTTTGGGAGACGTTTTGTCAAAGATTTTGAGAGTTTTACCATTGGCGAGTGGAATTCGAATAAACTTGTCATAGCAAACAACTTCGGCACGATGCAAGGCTAACCAATCCATGCCTACTATGATGTCAAAGCTTCCCATTTGCATCGGGATGAGGTCAATCGAGAATTTACACTTGCAAAGAGTGAGGATGCAATCGCGGATGACCGAATCGATAGTGATAGAGCTACCATTGGTGACTTTGACAGAAAAAGGTCGAGAAAGTTTAGTACGGGGTATGGCAAGGTTTGATTCGAATTTAAATGAAATAAAACTCCTATCGGCTCCAGTATCGAATAAAAAAATGCTCATTAACTAAAAACATACCATTCACCATGTCGTTGGCAACTTGGGCTTGGTTGATATTCATCATAAAAGAACGCCCTTGGTTGCCGTGGGTAACTTGCGGAGCTTGCGAAGGAGGGGGAGGAGGAGCTTGAATTGCTTGGAGAGGTTGAACCGGAGGAGCCATGAGTTGCAGGACTTGAGGTTGGTTAGTTTGCAATTGGTAGGCTTGAGTTGTGTAGTAAGGTGCGGGCATGATTTGGGCTTGATTGGAAAAAGTGAGTCGGGGACAAGCATTGCAAAAGTGATTCGGGTCTCCACAATGGAAACAAGCTCTCGGTTGAGGAGGAGTTTGAACAAAAGGCCTGGGTTGGTTTTGAGGATTATGCGGAACAAACCTTGGTAGAGTGGTTTGTCCACAGGAGGCTTCACAACACACATTTCTAAGGAGACCAAAACGATTGCAATTTGAGCATTGGCAACAAGCGGAGTAAGATGGGTGGTGATGTTGAAAAGTGTTGCATGAAGGATGGGGACCGGTGTAAGGTTTTGTATTTTAGGAAGCTTGACATTGAGATTGGGGTTGAGTTGGGTGAGTGACGGCAAAGTTTTGATGGTTTGGCTTATGCTTCGTTTTAAAGTGGTGAGATGACTTGGAGTAATTGATGGATTGGGGTTGGGATTCAACTTTGAAGCTTGGAGATGGATCGGTGGTGGCCTTGACATTTGGTTTCTTAGAATCCTTTCGGGATAAAGTCCTCGCTTTGACATGGTTCTCCGAAAGGACGGCGGCAAGAGTTATCGCATCATTGAGCGTTTGTGGCTTGCTACTCATGACGGAATATCGGATTTGCATAGGCAAACCCGAAATGTATTTGTCGATTGCCTTCTCGAGTGGGGTAACCAAATGGGCCACTAGAAGGCTAAGCTCGTGGAAGCGGTTTGAGTAAGCGGAGTTGTTACCGCTATCTTGTTTAAGATCCCAAAATTCAGCCTCCAATTTTTGAATTTCATGCTTGGGGCAAAACTTTTTGAGCATGATTGTTGGATCATGATAAGGCTGGTGCAACCAAAACCACTTCATAGTCATTTTTGGTGCTACATTGAAGGGCTTCCGAAGCCAAGCAAGAGATCTTCCGAGAGTCTGAAGAACAATAGCTGAAGACAAAGTCTGAGCTTCCGAAGACAAAGTCTGATGAAAGAGCTGAAGACAAAGTCTGAGCTTCCGAAGACAAATTCTGATGAAAGAGCTGAAGACAAAGTTTGCTTCCAAAGACAAAGTCTGATGAAAGAGCTGAAGACAAAGTCTGAGCTTCCAAAGACAAAGTCTGATGAAAGAACTGAACACAAAGTCTGCTTCCGAAGACAAAGAAGACTCCAAGCCTCGGAAGAAGCAGTCTTCCGAAGTATAAGTGGCTTCGGAAGAAGATATTCTTCCGAAGCATTTTATCCTTCGGAAGACATTGCTATGACCAGCAGATAAAAGTATGGTCCCTGACAGTCCGCTGCAAACCTCTGATACAACATGGCATCTTCCTAAAGAGCCATGTTGTTGACCATACTTTATTCTACTGTTCACCTTTTTATGATAGTACATGTTACCAACTTTAGTTGGTGACAAAAGGTAAGTCAGGGACATGTCCTGACTACCAACTCTCAGGCAAAATGTCTGAAAGACCTCACCTAGAGTCTTGTAGTATAGATGTAAGGTTAGAGGTGTCTAGCTGGTATCAAAGTATATCCGGCTGTAGGTAGTATTATGTATATCTTCTCCATGTAACTCATTAGATAAGCGATTTGAGTCCAAGAGTCTGGTAATCCTTTGAGTTGAGAAGCAATATATAAAAGTACCTTGAAAATTTACATTCTGTGTTTATTCACTTAGTGCTTGTTACTTGTTATATTGTGATCAACTTTTCTTAGACTTCTGCTAAGTGTTGTTCAAGGTGAGTTTGAGAGAAGAACCTTCTGTTGAGTGACCCATAATCGATCCTGCAATTGGTATCAGAGCTCCAGGCTCTTGATTGTGAGATCTTACCATCCAAATCAACCTGTTTTTCACTCCTCACTACACACCACTCACTCAAATGGCCGCTCTCTCCAAGGCTGCTATGGAAATTGGTACCATGAGCAAGTCCCCACTAATCACCCCTGAAGACTTTAACACATGGTGTATTAGAATGGAAGGCTTCATCAAGTGTCAAGATTCAAGGATGTGGGACTCCATTGTCAATGGTCCTTTCATACCAAGCACTACTTCTGCCACTGGTAATCGCATCATTCCAAAAGATGTTGATGATTACTCAGAAGAAGATAGGAAGAGAATAGAGTTAGATAAAAGGGCTATAACTTCTCTCCAAACTGCTCTCCCCAAC
The DNA here is from genome assembly GCA_024085815.1 of Flaveria linearis. Taxonomy (NCBI): domain Eukaryota; kingdom Viridiplantae; phylum Streptophyta; class Magnoliopsida; order Asterales; family Asteraceae; genus Flaveria; species Flaveria linearis. The sequence goes on along the minus strand of CM044016.1, from coordinate 28,693,951 downwards.
TCCGTCTACAGAGGCTTCAAGAAGTGCAAGACTGGTAAAGATTTATGGGAAGCATTGAAGCTGATGTATGAAGGATCCAAGGAAACCCAAGAGAACAAAAAGGATCTCTTGAAGCAGCGGTTTAAGAACTTTACTTTCAAGGCTGGTGAGACCTTGACTCAACAATACTTCAGGTATGTTGAGATAGTAGATACTCTGGTGGATATTGGAGTAGCTCTTGAGAATAGAGACATAGTTAGGAAGTTCATGTCTTCCCTTCCTAAACTATGGACACACTACTATGTTGTAATCAAGAGAACTTTGGACCTTAAGACTCTTACTCTCACATAGTTGTATGGTATCCTAAGTGCATTCCAGATGGAGATGAACATGCAGAACTCCTCTGGTAACTCCAATAACCAACTGAGTTCAGCCCTTCATGTGGTTGAAAGGGAAATCATAGAACCACAACATCAGTTGCTATGTTACTCTGACAACTCACACAGTGGACCCTACATTACTCTACCTGAGACTCCAAAGTCTCAAAAAGTTCAACACAACTCCTTTCAGGATAGTTGTGCCTTTGTCTCTGGAAGTGGACACTCTGGTGATTTTCAATACTGCTTTGATGATCTTGAGTGCTTCAGTCCAGATGATGTGGAGTATATGGACATTGTCCAACAGATGGCTCTTTTAACTTACAGTGCGAAGAAGTTCTTCAAGAGAACTGGAAGGCAATTCCCTCAAAACCCAGTCAACAGCAAGTTTGGGTTTGATAAGAGCAAAGCAAAGTGTTACAACTGCAACCAACTTGGTCACTTTGCTAGGGAATGCAAGGATCCCAAGAACAACCCGGGAACCCCACAGGCCTCCACACATCCCACTGCTTCAAAGCATGAAGAGAAGTCAACTGAAACAGCTGCTGTAGCTTAAGAAGTTGACTGGAGCTTCATGGTACAGGATGTGACTCCCGCTCAAGCACTCATGGCCGGAACAGATGATGATCAGGTACATGAACATCTTTGTACTGCTGCCTGTATTGCTAAAGTTAAACTTTATAAGGATTACATTTCGGAAATCAGATCTGAGGTTGAGTCTTTAAATGTGCTAAAATCTGAATTTAAGAGAGATGAATCTGACTATCAAAAGAAAATTGAAGAGTTAGAGAAAACTGTGTCTCTTTTAAAACATTAAAAGACTAACTATAAGACTCAAATCAAAAATCTGATATCCAAACTATCTGAAGTTCAAGCCCAGTTAGTCACTGCTGAGGCTCAGGCCAGGAAGCAAGCTATTGCTAAGCAAAGCTTCCAAACTATTCTTGCATTATCCTCTTATTCCAAAATGTTTTATCAAAACAAAGAAGGGTTGGGAACCAATGAAATAGCTCCACCACACTCTTATGAGTCTATTAGACTACCTAGATGTGGTACTGAAGAGCAAGAGGTTCCAACTGCTGATCCTTCTCCATTGGAACCAGAGGAGGAGGAAAAAATATTGGCCACCACAGGGGAGAAACTGGAGGATACACTCATCTCCACCTGTGAAGACCAAATCCTAACCACCAAGGCAAGAAGAAGCAGAGCTAAAGCTGCTAGAAGGACTGCCAAGAAGGTTGCAGAGTCCAAGCTTAAGATTGACCCAAAGCAAAAGGGTGTCTTCATTTCTGCCGGATTCCAAGTGGTAGGTACTCCTGATTCAGGAAAGGAGTGTAGTACCAGCACTCTTGTCCTACCGAAGGATCAGAAGTTGAAAAGGAAAGTTGCTAATGAAGAAAAAAAATCCAAGAAACAGCAACCTGCAAGTTCCCAGAAGGCTAGCATTGCATGCATAATGTGTGGTCTGCACAACCACATGGCTAAAGATTGTTACTACAATCCAGCAAGCACACATTATGCAAATAATGCTAGAAAAGAAGGAGTCAGAGAAGGTTTCTCAGTTGGACCACTTCAAACGGTCCAAATGATGAAAAAGGGAAAATTGGTCTCGGAAGCCAAGTTGCTTTCGGAAGGAAGTACTCCTTCCGAAGGGAAAATGGCTTCGGAAGCCAAACCTTCTAAGGTTCGGAAGAACAAGAAGGCTCCCTTGAAACCTTCTCAGAAGAAGACTACTTCGGAAGAAAAGGTGGTGAAGGCTTCTTCCAAAAAGAAAGAAGCTTCGGAAGAAGACCATGCTGCAAAAGCTTCAACAAGCTCATCCTCAAAGATCAACCAAGGGATGGATTGGAAGATCAAAGAAGATGCATATTGAACCCCAATGCATATCCTTTGGTTCAATTATGTCACTCTCTTTGGAAGAGCCCAAGACCTGCAAGGCTTGGGCTTCCAAACAAAACTAACCATCTCATCTTATGTGCAGGGACGTCCATTTGACAAGAACAACAATGTCTGGATTATAGATAGTGGATGCTCCAGGCACATGACAGGGAACAGATCTTTCCTTCAACAATTCCAGAACTTTGATGGAGGGCCTGTCCAATTTGGAGGTGAGGCCGGAGGATATATTTCTGGCAGAGGAAGTATATCCAATGGCAGAATAAACATTGACAAAGTTCACTTTGTCAAACAGCTTGAACACAATCTGTTAAGTGTTTCTCAATTCTGTGACCAGAAGCATCAGATGCTTAGCACAGAACATGAGTGCATTATCCTCAAACCAGGGATGACAATTCCTCCAGAATTGGTGCTTCTTAGATCTCCCAGGAAAGGGGATATGTACAAGCTGGATATGAACAATGCTTCTCCTATGGGTGAAGTATCATGCTTTCTTTCCAAAGCTGATAGTGATGAGTCAACACTATGGCATAAACGCATGTGTCATGTGAATTTTAAAACAATGAATAAATTGGCTAAAAATAACTTGGTACATGGTTTGCCTGAAAAGGAATTTTTCTGCAAAGATAACTGTGTTGCATGCCTGAAAGGGAAACAACACAGATCATCTTATAAATCCAAATGTGTTAACTCTATCACTACTCCATTGCACTTATTGCACATGGATCTCTTTGGTCCCACAAGTATAATGAGCATTGGAAAGAAATCATACTGCCTTGTGATAGTTGATGATTTTACAAGATTTATATGGGTATTCTTTTTAAGAAGTAAAGATGAAACTGCTGAAACTTTAAAATCTTTTATTCTTAAAATAGAAAATGAAATTGATCACAAGGTTAAGATCATTAGAAGTGATCAAGGGACTGAGTTTAAGAACTTTGCTCTTGACTTATTCTGTGACTCAAAAGGGATTGCCAGACAATATAGTGCTCCCAGAACTCCTCAACAAAACGGTGTTGCTAAGAGGAGGAACAGGACACTTATTGAGGCTGCTCGAACCATGTTAGCTGATTCAAAGCTGCCTCTAACATTCTGGGCAGAGGCAGTCAGCACTGCATGCTATGTGCAGAACAGGGTTCTTGTAGTTAAGCCCTATGGAAAAACCCCTTATGAGTTATGGAACAAGAGGCCACCATTCATTGGCTTTCTAAGGTCCTTTGGCTGTAGGTGTACCATACTTAACGCAAAGGACAACTTAGCAAAGTTTGCTGAGAAGTCGGATGACGCTATCTTTGTTGGATACTCTTCTAGCTCCAAAGCTTATAGAGTATACAACATCAAGAATCAACAATTTGAGGAGTCATCCAATATAGTTGTTAATGAGCACACTCCTTGTGTTTAGGGGAATGGACCTGAGTATATCTTTGATTTAGAATTGTTTCCAAACTATTCTAAACAATCTTGTGAGAATGTTTCAGCTGGAACAGGTGCTCAAGGTGATGCTGATGCTGATGCTGATGCATATCAACTATTTGAGCTTCCCAGACCTCTTCCAAATTCTCCAAGAGCTGAAAGGCAACAAGCTTCAACCATTCACAGATCTGATAGTGTAACTATCTTCAGGAATAGTGAAGCTTCAACAAGTGAATCACTTGATCAACCTCAAAGCTCTTCAGGTGATCCATTACAACACCAGGTTGAGGGAAGTAGTATTCTGAAGGAACAGGCAACTGTTAATACTACTTCAAAACCAACCATTGATGATGTTTCTCAATCATTCAATCAGTCCTCATTGAATGACTTTGAAACAACAGTTGGACAGAGTAATCCAGTTCCTGATCAGAATATGTCCAATCTGGACTTATCTCTGCAATTGGACGTGATTCCTCGTCTTAGGATTCACAACACTCATCCAACTGAGAACATCATAGGGAATGTCTCTGAGGGTGTGAGAACAAGAGGGCAAACTCATCATGGGAATGTCTGCTTGTACTCATGCTTTTTGTCTGAGATGGAACCAAAGAAGGTGGAAGATGCCTTAAAGGATAGTAGTTGGGTTGAATCGATGCAGGAGGAGCTGCTTCAATTCAAAAGACAAAAGGTCTGGAATCTATGCCCACTACCATCTGGTCAAGTACCCATAGGCACTAAATGGGTGTTCAGGAACAAGAAAGATGATAGAGGCTTGATTATCAAAAACAAGGCAAGACTAGTAGTTCAAGGGTACACCCAGGAGGAAGGAATTGATTATACTGATGTCTTTGCACCTGTTGCAAGACTTGAGGCAGTTAGGATCTTCCTTGCTTATGCTGCATCCAAGAACTTCACAGTCTACCAACTTGATGTCAAGTGTGCTTTTCTATATGGGGATATAGATAGGGAAATCTATGTATGTCAACCTCCAGGATTTGAAGACCCACAGCACCCCAACTATGTGTGCAAACTGGATAAAGCTCTATATGGGCTGCACCAAGCACCTAGGCTGTGGTATGAGACCTTGTCTCAGTTCCTCCTGAAGAATGGCTACACCAGAGGTACCATTGACAAGATCTTTTCATCAGAAAGAGTGGAGAAGACATATTGCTCATTCAAGTCTATGTTGATGACATCATATTTGGCTCTTCAAATGACCAAATGTGCAAGGACTTTGAGAGCATTATGAAGCAGAAATTTGAAATCCTTTTTCCTTGGAATTCAGGTGAAACACATGAAGGAAGGGTTCTTCATAAGTCAATCTAAGTATGTCTTAGACATCTTAGATAGATTTGAAATGAAGGACTGTAAACCAGCCAAGACACCTATACCCAGAAACCATAATTTTGCCCTGACCTTAAGGGGGAGGATACTGATCAACATCAGTATAGAGCAATCATTAGTTCTCTGATGTATCTCACTGCTAGTAGACCAGATATCATGTTTGCCACATGCATTTGTGCAAGATATCAGGCTGCTCCCAAGGTGTCTCACCTAGCTGCTACAAAGAGAATCCTCAAATACCTCAAAGGAGCACCTAAACTAGGTCTCTGGTATCCAAGAAATAGTGATTTCAATCTCTATGGATACTCTGACAGCGACTATGGTGGCTGCAACATTGATAAGAAATCAACATCAGGAGGATGTCAATTTCCTGGTGGAAGGATTATCTCATGGCAATGCAAGAAACAATCCTGTGTCTCTACATCAACTGCTGAAGCTGAATACATTGCTGTTGCTAGCTGCTGTGCTCAACTGCTATGGATTCAAAATCAGATGTTAGACTATGGATTCAACTTCATGACTACTCCTATCCATATTGACAACAATAGTGCTATCTCCATTACTGAGAATCCTGTGAAGCACTCCAAGACAAAGCACATTGATATCAGGTATCATTTCATTAGAGATATTCATGAGAAACATCTGATCAAGTTAATCAAAGTTGACTCAAATGAACAATATGCTGATTTGTTCACAAAGGCACTTGATGAACAAAGATTTAAGTATCTCATATCAGCTATTGGGATGATAAATATTGATTAACTACCTCTTTTGAAAAAGCTTTTCAATTGTGTAATGTCTTGTGTCAATATAATTTAAGCCCTGTTACAAAAGATCTTTAAATTATTCTAAGTGTAAATTCCTTCCGAAGAGGAATTAACTCTCGGAAGATATTCTTGAATATCTTCCGAAGCCAAATTCCTCAATAGAAATTTTCTTCTCGGAAGAGTTTTTGGTCTCGGAAGAAGCGATTGATTTTACATTAGATCTACTTCCGAAGCCTATATAACTCTCCATTCGGAAAGACAATTTTCCCTTGGAAGCAATGCCTTGCTTCGGAAGAGAAATTGCCTTCGGAAGACAAATTACCTTCGAAATGTTTTACATTCGGAAGTGAAGGTTTTACCATGTAACGGATATCTTTTTGGGCCCACTCTGTAAAAAGTAAAGATTTTGTTCATGATGGTCAGATTATTTAAAATTATCCTTTGCCGCCACTATCATTTCTCCACCGTAAACCACCATACCACCCATAGTAACCCCAAACAGTTACCCTATTACCGCCACTACCACAATTCATCCCCTTTAAATAATCCAGAATAATCAAATTCATCTTCTTTTACCAATTTACTGCCCTAACTATTCCCTTCACTGTCAAACCTGCAATTTCACCCAAATTCAAGCTTACCTTCTCTTCAATGGCGCTAAACCCTCAGCACAACCAAGTCGTATTACTTGATTCGTCAAGAGATGCCGACTTCACCCAAATCATCACCTTTCTTACCGAATCCACATACCTCACTGCACTAACAGTTAACCCCACCGTATACTCCAACCATATGTCCGAATTCTGGAGTAACGGTCAAACTGCAGTTCTGAATGGGGTTCGAGTACTGAGAACCCGCATTTGGGGCCAAGAGTTGGTCATCACAGAACAACTCATCAGGGAGCATCTCGAGCTTCACGATGATGGGGCTCCTACTGAGTTCCCCAAAGAAGACTTAGAAGGCACCTATATCCTCACGGGATATGGAGGGGATGTGAGCAGGTCTACCGTCTACAAGTTTAACTTCTCTTACCATTGGAAGTTCTTGCTGCATATTATCCTGCACTGCCTCTCCAATAAATCAGGGGGTTGGGATCAAATCCCATATGAACTAGGATGCCTAGTTCATGGGTTGGTGAAAGGTCTACGCTTCAACTACTCAAGATGACCAACCTTATCGGCAATCTGAGCAGGGATACATTCTTCATGTATCCCAGATTTATTCAACACATAATCAACTGTGAGCTGGAACCGAGCAAACTTGTCTGTGCAGCTACTCTTACTGTTCCAAAAGTAAGACCTACCATCTTCAAAACATTGAAGAAGGTTTCCATCAACTTCACTGGAAGGTACACTCCACTACCTCCAGAGATGACTGAGCGCATAGCTCCTGGTGACATCCCTGTTATCCCCACAGGTGATGAACCCACACCAGCAACCTCCATCACAATGCCAACAAAACCTTCTTTACCCATCAGAATCACTTACCAGAGACGCCCCAAACGAACCCTTGTTCAATCTACTCTGATTGAACAAGCTCCTACAGTTCAAACCAAAAGGGCTAGAGTGGAATCATGGGCTCCCACTCAGTCCGAGGTCACTCCATCCTTCACCTTTGACCTCAATGTGGGTTTTAAGCCTCCTCAGTCTCAAACCCAAGAGCTCGAACCCCAAGCCTTAAGCCCACAGGGTGAGTCTTTACACTCCCCTGTGCAGCCTTCTAGGGACAGCCCCACCATAGGCTCAATGCCTATAGACATTGATTTAGGTCCCGGGTCAGTAGGTTTAACCTCCTTATCTTTCACTGACCTTTTACTCCGTACTGATGAAGAGATTACATCTCTCCATGGCCATGAAGTTGATCTACAACACCCTCTGAAAGATCAACAGAGCCAAGAGAGATCCCTTGTCTCTAGCCCCCATCAGCAGCCAATTACTGAGGTGAGTCCCATAGATGTGGAGGGGACTCATGTAGGCTCAGCTGCCACTACTCAGAGTCTCTCATTGAGCTCTCAGGACAGTGGTAACATCATTAGGACTGAGTCTACGGCAACTTTTCCCATTGACATCTCTGAAAGAGATGACTCTAAGCAAAGGTATCCAGGGTTCCAGGAAGCCACATCTGGTGATGAGACTGAGCATACTAGGTATGTTATCTCATCTTCCCGTGATTCTTCTCATGAAGATGAGGGAAGTATACAACTAACACTTCAGTACTTGCTTTCTAAGGTCTCCAACCTGGAATCACAGGTGAGGATCTTAGAATCAAGGACTGCCACTCAGCAACTTGAGATTAACAATTTCAAGGCTCAACTAGCTGAGAAACAGACGGAGAGGTCTGTTAGGCATGCACCTATTCAGGTCTCAATGACTTCTTCCTCTAGCTCATCTAGCTCTCAAGATGATGCTACCAAAAAGGGGGAGAAAGTTCAGAGACAAACACTTGAGGAACCACAGACCCAATCCTCTTCTTCACAACTCATCACACTACCTGAGTCATCTCAATCATTCCTAGAGATTGACTCAAATATGCTTCATGATCTCTACAGACTTTTCACAAAGTTTGTATTGAGATCCTCCTTAGAGCAGCCCAGACCTGACACCACACTTATATATTTTGGGGCTGAGAAGCTTCTAAGACTGACTGCACCTTCTACCACTGTGGAAGAAGTTGGTCAACCTAAAGTCCACATGGAACCCGAGATTAACTTCGAAGGGGAAATGGGGACTGATGGCCCAGCAACTAAAACAGATGGGACAGAACTTGCAGCAGTCTCATCTTCCAAAGCTCAGGCTGAAGCTTTCAAAGCTAACATTGAAGCCTCGGAAGAACAAGAAAAGTCTTCTGAGGCCGAAATAGAAGCTGCGGAAGGCTTTTTCCAGATGTCCGAGGAACTGACCATCACAGATGTTATTGCTGAAATAGCATCTGAGGTGAGCAGGGAGGACATTTTTTATATTCCTCCAACCCAAACACCAGCTGAACTTCTCTCTCAATCTGAACCCTCTATCCAAGAACCACCACAGTCAAGCTCTGTCAAAGACAAAGGCAAAAGGAAATTGACTGCGGAAGAGCTTCAGGAGGAGGAGAGGATTGAAAAGCTCAAGAAGAAAGGTAGGTTTCCTACTGAGAAACTGCTAGCTGCTAGTTCTAAGGCAGCTACAGTCAATCAGGAAGAGATCAACACTAAGAGAAGAACAGCACTCATTGACCAGCTCATCAGCCTAGGAGCTGCCAATGAGGAAGTACTCCTGCTACCACTAGAGGAGTTGGTGTCTTTGTAGAGGTCAACCCGGCTAAGGCAAGAAGAAGAAGCCAGGTTGGCCTTGGAGAGGGAAGAAGAAGAGCGAAGAGAAGCAGCCCTGAAGCGGAGAGAGGATAGGATCAAATTCCTACTCTCAAGAGGCTTCAGTCTTCCTGAACTGTCTCCACATGATGATGACATGATCCTGCTGCTCCACAACAAAGAGCAGGATCAAATGGAGAAGGAAAGGAAGAAAGCTGCCAGGGAGAAGATGATGGAGAGGAAGCAGAGGGAGGAAGAGAAGGGGGTCACTACCACCAAGAAGTCCAACGACAAAGCCTGGATGAAAGACTATCTCCGGGCCCATGGCTTCTCTGGTAGGCAGGTGGGACCTATGTCCTAAAGGACACTCAAGCGGATAGTCAGTGAAATAAAAGCTAACATCCGATTGGGGAAAAGGAAGCAGACGTACAGGAGGGTACAGGGAATGGTGTTCACCCCAGCCACTCAACCACAGCCAACCACTAAACCACAACCCACACCAGAAGAACCAATCTCATTTCCTATTAAAACCGAACCCACTGATGAAACCTTCACCCCTGAACCCACAACTCTACCCAAACCTACCACATCACCTCAACCACCCAAACTACCCATCCTAAAACCTAAAACACAACCCAAAACCACTAAACCTAAGCCTACCCAACAAAAACCAAGACCATCCCCTCAGCCTCCTCAACATCTCTCCTTTGAGGAAATAAAGGAGTTCAAGACAAGGCTCATCAACTGCACCACCTTGAGCCGCATCTCCTGTGAGGGAGACCTTATCAACATCACCTATGTTGATAACTCTTCAAGCTCCCTCACCCTAGGACAATTTCTTGAGTTGCCTAGAGATACCTTGGGCCAGGCTACAAGACTTCTTGGTCTCAACTCCGATACCCTCAATGCTGAGGAGAAGAGACTAAGAAGGAGACTGGTGACTCTACTGGATACAAGAAAAGAGGACAGGATTTCTAGTCAATCTATTGGTCCTAGGAAAGCTATAATCCAGTGGAGGTTTGATGAACCTTCTCACAAATTTGTTGTGGAAAGGGAGAATGGAGAAACCAACAGGCTTAATGCCACTTCTCTACTGCATCTCAGCAGATTTGACCTTGCTGAGCTTGCAAAGAAGCCATTCTCCAATCCCTCCAACTCTGAGACTGCTGCACATATCAGAAATCATATCAACGGTCTCCACTTGACTGAACTAAGTAGAAGAGCCAAGATTGAAGAAGAGTCGAAGTTGAAAAGAGCGGAAGACAAGGAAAGACCAACCACCAAAGGCACAGCCTTTCTACAGATGGTGGAAGGTCCAGAATTGGAACCAATAGTTAGATGGGAATATGACTATGGTTCCCATCAACTAACTCTTTTCAGAGGGCCACAACAAAGGGTACATATAATCCAAGGTGACAGAGTAGAGGTTTTGTCTACTAAGGATTTGTACAAGATTCTCAGCACCACATCGGGAAAGAATGAAGACACTGATAAACACTTACTGTCAATGGTGCTGAGAGCTTTGAGAAGAAGAGGGAAGTGAAGTTTTGGTAGCATCAGCCTAGGGGGAGTTTGTTGGATCATGATAAGGCTGGTGCAACCAAAACCACTTCATAGTCATTTTTGGTGCTACATTGAAGGGCTTTCGAAGCCAAGCAAGAGATCTTCCGAGAGTCTGAAGAACAACAACTGAAGACAAAGTCTGAGCTTCCGAAGACAAAGTCTGATGAAAGAGCTAAAGACAAAGTCTGAGCTTCCGAAGACAAAGTCTGATGAAAGAGTTGAAGACAAAGTTTGCTTCCGAAGATAAAGTCTGATGAAAGAGCTGAAGATAAAGTCTGAGCTTCTGAAGACAAAGTCTGATGAAAGAACTGAAGATAAAGTCTACTTCCAAAGACAAAGAAGACTCCAAGCCTCGGAAGAAGCAGTCTTCTGAAGTATAAGTGGCTTCGGAAGAAGTTATTCTTCCGAAGCATTTTATCCTTCGGAAGACATTGCTATGACCAGCAGATAAAAGTATGGTCCCTGACAGTCCGCTGCAGACCTCTGATACAACATGGCATCTTCCTAAAGAGCCATGTTGTTGACCATACTTTATTCTACTGTTCACCTTTTTATGATAGTACATGTTACCAACTTTAGTTGGTGAAAAAAGGTAAGTCAGGGACATGTCCTGACTACCAACTCTCAGGCAAAATGTCTGAAAGACCTCACCTAGAGTCTTGTAGTATATATGTAAGGTTAGAGGTGTCCAGCTGGTATCAAAGTATATCCGGCAGGTAGTATTATATATATCTTCTCCATGTAACTCATTAGATAAGTGATTTGAGTCCAAGAGTCTTGTAATCCTTTGAGTTGAGAAGCAATATATAAAAGTACCTTGAAAATTTACATTTTGTGTTTATTTACTTAGTGCTTGTTACTTGTTATATTGTGATCAACTTTTCTTAGACTCCTGCTAAGTGTTGTTCAAGGTGAGTTTGAGAGAAAAACCTTCTGTTGAGTGACCCATAATCGATCCTGCAATGATGTCCTTCAGTTAATCCCAAGGGAGAGTCATAGCGACTTCCGCTCCCTTGGCATTCATGATGTTATTCCATGATGTTAGGGCGGTTAGCTCGAACACACTTGATGCGAAAGTGGTTCGCTTGGCCTCTAGGCATTCACAATGCAAGAACACGCTTTCCGTGCGTTCAAACCATTGGAGGAGCGTGGTAGCACACTCCTCACCCATAAATTTCAGTGGATTGGCGCCCGTAAACTATTTGTAAGTAAAGGTAGCATGAGCGGGTGTGGCTTGAGTAGCAACAGGTTGCGGTTGGATGGCTTGAATTTAAGCAATAAGGGTGGGGAGTACAACGGCCATTTGAGTTGTAACCAATTCGGCTATCTTAAGGTCGGAGCTCTTGGGGCGACGAGTTCGACGTGCTTGAGGAGTGTGACGATGAAGGGGAGGCATTCTAAAAATAATAAAAGTGAGACAATATGAGATTTTGAGTAACTAGTACAAATATGAGGATGATTAATGTAAATATTAGATTGTACTGAAATATTTTGTGAACCTTATAATCATGAAAAAAAATCATTTTAACACATAAAAAAATCTTTGATATTTAAAACGCTAAGATTTGATGCGGGAAATACATGCATGAATCACCATGACTTGTTGTCCCGACAGTAATCTTACAGAAAAACTAGGTAATGCGGGGAGTCGAAATATTGCGTGAATCACCGCGTCTTTCATGTTTCCACCAAGATCATAATAATGTGATAAAATGAGAAGTCAAAAACACTAGTCCACGTATCACCATGGCTTTCATGATTCAATTTAAAACCAAACGAAATTGAGAGAAGGATCAAAACACTAGTCCACGTATCACCGTGGCTTTCATATTTTAATCTAAAAATATTAATGGAGGTAACTGGAACGGTTACGACGACTGCTTAAAGTTAGCAACCCATATAATGTGCATTCGTTTTGGCCTATAAGGTCAAACACCTTGACTTGAACCTTCCAGGTAAGTAAATCACCTTTGATTCTCGTAATCATTTTGCCAAAAGTTCACATCTAGGCATTTTCCCTCTTCCAGTTAGTACGAACCCGTTATAATGTCACACTTTAAGGGGATGAGAAATATTAAAAAGATTAGGACCCAAACTCAAATGTTGAGATCCATAATTTATTTATTTATTATTATTTTTTTTGAGGTGAGGTAAGCTAAGGATACCTTGGATTTCTATGAGAGTGTGTGCGTGTACATGAGGGTAAATGAAATAAATAAGTAAATAAAGGCAAATAAACAATCAAGTAGGGTAACACGAATAGGAAACACGTTTTGGGACCCTAAAGCATAAACTATACTAGGTCGTTACATCTAACCACCTATCCTCAATAGTCATGGTCAAATATAATAGTCCACGTATCACCATGGCTTTCATATTTTAATCCAAAAATATTAATGGAGGTAACTGGAACGGTTACGAAGACTGCTTGAAGTTAGCAACCCACATAATGCGCATTCGTTTTGGCCGATAAGGTCAAACACCTTGACTTGAACCTTCCAGGTAAGTAAATCACCTTTGATTCTCGTAATCATTTTGCCAAAAGTTCACATCTAGGTATTTTCCCTCTTCCAGTTAGTACGAACCCATTATAATGTCACACTTTAAGGAGATGAGAAATATTAAAAAGATTAGGACCCAAACTCAAATGTTGAGATCCATAATTTATTATTTTTTTTTTTTGAGGTGAGGTAAGGTAAGGATACCTTGGATTTCTATAAGAGTGTGTGCATGTATATGAGGGTAAATGAAACAAATAAGTAAATAAAGGTAAATAAACAATCAAGTAAGGTAACACGAATAGGAAACACGTTTTGGGACCCTAAAGCATAAACTATACTAGGTCGTTACATCTAACCACCTATCCTCAATAGTCATGGTCAAATGTAAATGTTTCAACATATATTTTGTTTGTAAGAAAATTGGGTCAAATACAATGTATTTCCATTCAACGGTATAAATTCGAGTCACTCTACGTATTGACGTACATTTAGTTCGGAATCGAGTCGGGTCTATTGCAATCTATACTTAATTATCATGAGGCGTACCATGCCGTGGCGATCCACAACAGGTAAAAAAGCTAGTTACCAACATAATGGGACATGTATGAGTGTATTACTACTTATTCCTATTATTCTTTCTAGTCATATTTCATGTTTTCAACATAATTAAGGGAGGAACACAATTTTTCACCATATTATTTACTGGTTTTATCTATAAATTTAAATATAGCGACTTAACTAAACTTTCCTAAATGAAAACTAATAAAAACTCGTTGGTTTTAATCAAACATTTAGCAATTACACATATGAGGTATATAACATACAATTGGACAATTATTCTAAGCAACACATAACCTAGAGCTTGTGGTTTGAGGATCTAAGTGTTAAATCATTTTTGTTTGAGTAAGTATGCTTGGTACCCCCAAAGTATAGAAGAGAAAACGGGGATGAAATTACTCACTAGAAAAAAGGTGGCATTGATAAACAAACTTAGAATAAAATTCTCAAGTAAGCGAGCCCGACGGTTTAACGTGCATGTCCTAAATTAAAAGATCTTGAGTAAGTTTTGAGTCTTGAAGATGGAATATAAATGGTATAAAAGTTTATAAAAATAAGGCTTGGGTTTTTGGAAGTTTTATTTATATTTTACAAAAGTGTGTTTAAGTAGAGTAAGGATGAAATGAGTTTTATAAGAAACCAGATTCTTGATTTTTAGTTTTACTCAACATTTGTTAAGTTTTACACAGGGGAGTTGGCGTAGTGCTAGTGTGCACGATCCTGCTATTGTAAGCATCAAGATCCAACCTACACTCTCTTAAACCCGAGTTTGAGCCTTCAAAAAAATTCGCTTAAACCCGATCTTAGTATAAAATTAAGTTTGGTTCCATCATACCATAATCTTAGAAATATAAGTAATATAAAGTGAAACATAAGTTTAAAAAAAAAGTCAGGAAAGATTTTTGGTGGTTTGAACGGTGACTAGCTCGTTAAGACGAGAAGTTTGACTTTTACTCGGTTTTTACCCAAAACTTGGGTTCAAGCCAAGATTTGTTCTACACTTTAAAACTCTTAAGTAATATGAGTAATATAAAGTAAAACATAACTAAAAAGATAAGTTGAACTTTGGTGGTTTGAACATTGACTAATCGTTAAAACGGGTGTTCGGTTTTACTCGGTTTTTACCCGAAACTTGGGTTCAAGCCAAGATTTGTTCTACACCTTTGTATCAACCATATAATAACTAAAATATAAAAAAAAACTCAGATATAAAGTGTTTGATGTAACATGGTTGCTTAAAAGTTATTTAAAGTGCTTAAACGAGCGTTCGATTTGGTTCGGTCCTTGACTTGGTATGAACCCGAGGATGGTTACCACATGTCCAAAACCATAGAACTAAAAATAAGGTAAAAGTTCCAGATCTGAACTCAAACAAGAAAGTTAAGCGAGTAAACTTCCCGAAAATGACCCAAACGGGCCTAAAATGCATAAATATGTGTTTGAATGCCCACAAGCTTTAAATAAAGATGAAAATTGTTTTGTCAACATTAAATAACTTAGAAAAACTGAAAATATCCAAAAACACATACCCAAAATGGTTTGAAATGCAAGATTCAGTTTTGTTGATTTTTTAAAGTCAAACTTAAGCAAAAGTAGCTAGAACAACTTGCAAGATCAAAATTTTGGAAGAAGAAGATGAAAATGTGCAGGTGAAATGGTTGATAATGAGTAGTGTTTATAGGGAAGGATTAGGGTTTGAGTGAATGGATAATGCGTTTGTCCGATGGGTAAAAGGGTGCACTTTGATTCTTTTATTTAAAATAAATTTTGATTTAAATAAAATATGACCAGGTACAAAAACATGTTTGGAGGGTTCTAGAATAATTATGGGTTAGGTATTGGTTGGTTTGAATGGTTAAAACCCGAGTTCGGGCCTTAAATGAGCTTAAACGAACCGAAAACGTTAAAAAACTGATTTTGTTAAAACGAACTATGGGTCACGCCACATAGCGAGCTGAGGCCAGCCCTACGCGCCAAGTGATGTGGGGGCTCTTGGACAAACTTTGATTTTTTTGGCAATTTTAGTCCTTGTAGTTCAGTTTAAGTCGTTTTGAGTACAAAATAAGCGTTTTAAACACCGTTAAATACTTCGGAACGAAATGGCAAGTATGAAACATGATTACAACATAAAATCCATCATTTTATTAATATCCAAAGATCCTAAGAAGAAAACGGGTCGTGTTTACAATACAAAATAACAAATAAAAAGCTACTCGAAAATAACAAATGTCACAAAAATCATTAAAGATGTGATTGCGGAATTCTGTTTCATTCTCAATTTGAATGCACTTGATTTTCTTCTTAGTTTGATTTTCCACAAGTGTTATAAGGTTTATTAGAAAATGTGAAGTTTCATCCTTTGTTTCTAAAAAGAAAACCCTAGTAAATTTTGAAAATTTGTTAGTAATATCCAAACAGTAAAATCGTCTTCCCAAACATAAAACACTAATTGGACCAAACAGATTCTTATGTAGTAAATGAACAAGTGAAACTCTTTCAATGGTATACCAACAACATGATTTCCTCTTGCCAATATGTTCATATTCTTGATATTGACATGTCACAGTTAATGATGCCATAATATTAAATCACTTTCTGAGGCTTTTGATAATAGGCAAAAAGTTATCACAAACAAGATTGAACTATTCATATCTAACAAGTAACTAGCCTTGTCTCTCAGAGTTCTTAGTAATCCCCGTTCATTAGGAATTATGAAACTTTAAGGCCCCATTCCCCGGAACCTCACAGTTGGTTAATCATAGCATAAGATCACTTTATAAACAAAGCATTGCAGCGGAATTAAATAAACATTCATTTAAAACTTGGAAATCATATTGTACTCATACATTTGTCTTTTAATAGAATAAAAACATAGTGCATGGTCTTAATTTTACAATAAATATTTCATAGATAGAAATGCCATCCATTGCTCGCCAAGTAGCTCCCTGGTGCCATCCTCAGCATCAGCATTTACCTGCCCACTATTATGCATAAAAGTTAGCTTTGCTTAGTGAGTTCTAGTTTTAGATAAATAAGAAAATATAAACTTTATCCTCCATATAATGACCACGCATACATCATACTACATAACCTTTCTTGCATCATATTAAGCATGTTCATTATCTTTTACTCTTTCATTATCTTTCACTTCATCATAAGCGAGATTACACAAAGCAAGAGCTCCATGTTGATCGACAACGAATATCGATCCCCGTCAGTACACATCATCATGGTAGCTAACCCCCGATAGTTGATCCACACTGCAAGGCACATAGCCCGCTCATGAATACGGATCCATCATTATACGTCGGACTCACATAAGTGAAGTCTATCATAGTGCTTGCAAGACTTTTCATCATCAAACGGGCCCGGGTTAACATTCTTTAAGTTCCACTTCTCATTAATATTATCTTTCACTTAATATATAATACATAAGTTATTAAGTACACAACAAACCAGTACTAGTCATCATAACACATAACCGACCCTCGCGGGACAGCGGGGATTTAGGGGCGGTAGCCCCTGACAGCGGGGTCCTAGGGGCAGCAGCCCCTGATAGCGGCGTCCAAGGGGCAACGCCCCTGGCTGGGGTCGAGCTACCAGGTTAGCACGCAAAATTTTTATTTTAAGGACTTTATATAGCATATTTTGTTATAGGAAAAATTATTTTCTTATTAGAACCGCTTAAAATCCTTACCTTGAAAACCTTATGTTTACTATGCATAATAGCCCTAAAAACATGGAAAAGGTTTAAATAAAGGGATCTAGAACTCACCCGGATACCGTAGTAACCTCTAAACTAAGCTTTCTAGGCTAGGATCACACTACCCAGCCTGCAGATAAGTTAACACTTAAAGGAGTTAATTTTTGCCTAAATTCACTGCTAATTTCGCTGCCAGATAAGCAGTTTCGCTGGCAGTTTCGCTGCCAGTTTTGCTGACAGTTTCGCTGCCAGTTTAGCTGACAGTTTCACTGCCAATTTCGCATGACAGTTTCGCCCAATTTTCATTGAAATTCCATGGCTGCGAAATTATCTACGAAACTATAGTTTCGCAGAAAACGCATAGTTTCGCAGCTTGAATATGCAATTTCGCTGGATGCACGGACAGTTTCGTAGATCGCATAAAAATTACGAACAATCCCATTTTTAACCTAAAATCACAACTTTTTATGTCCAATCTCTTAGTTTATCATCCATGAAGTTATATCTAAGCTTTTTAAATGTTTTCATACGTAAAAATATGACCTTTATGCGATTCTTTGCAACTTTTCAAAACCCAAAACCCTAGAATCCGGCTTTGATCTACAGAAGGGTTTAGAGGCCGATTCTTACCTGGATTTGTTGCTCTTTTCTTATGGTTTGATGCTCCAACACCCAGATCTTCAATCTCTTAACCTTTGAAGCTCCAAATCTTGAGTTTTCTTCACTTTCTCTCTCTACTTTCTCTCTCAAAGAATTTGGGAGGCTAGGGTTCAAATAAGAGAGATGGTGGCTGGTTGAATGTGTTAAAGGGCTGATTATGGGCCCTTAATCACTTAGGCTCTTGCCCATAAGACTAATTTAGCTCATAACCCATTTCCTTCCTTTATTAAATACCCACTAATTAAGCCCATTATTCTTGATGACTCGTTTTGACTTTTCGGGTGTTACAGAAACCTAGTTTGATTATTAAACATGTTATTACAGTAAAATGTGTTGAACAGTTTTTATCATAAATTTAAGACACACTTAGTAAATTGTGTTTTAACTCTTCAACTAAGCTCACATCTTCAAAACTCAAGACTCTTTTAGTAACGGTACCTTTCTTGGTGATATTACCTCCTTTGTCTCCCACAAAAATAACATATACATGTAATACCCAGAAATTTTCTTTGAAGCCGACGAAAGAAGAAAAGAAATATAGCTCAAAGTCGAGGGACCAAACTTTCTAAAACGGGAGAAAGTTTGGAAGAATGGGGGATTAAGAGGGGAGGTGTAACACCCGTATTCTTCTTTTTTTAAAAAAAAGAAATAAAAGTATGTAAGAGAAAGAAAAAGAGAGAAAAGAAAGTCAACTAAAAGTGGAAGGGGCAAAAGTGTCAAAAGTACAAAATTTATAATTATTTTGTACAAAAGGTGGTATGGCCACCCATAACCTCCAATCCCAGCTGCTTTTCGACATTTTTAGAGAGAGAAAGAGCAAGATACGGGGGGTTTTTGAAGAAGGAACAAGAAGGTTCGAAGTTTTTGGTAAGAATTCTTGAAACTTTGATGCTTAGGATGATTCTAGACCCGTGTATGTGCTTATAAATGTGACTTGTGTGTTCGGGTGGTATCGTGTGTGTGTTTTAGGTGTTAGAACCGTTTGAAGAGGCTCGGGTGAAAAGTGTGAAATTGAAGAATAACAAAGGTGAGTTTCTAGATTCCCCTTTTTACATGTTTTATACGATTTTTGGGGCTGGAAATACATGTATGTATGTTTTTATAAGGTTGGGTATTATACCCGTATGTTCATGTGCATGTGTATGTGGGTCGGGTATGTTTGGGCAAATATGTTGCTATAATTATGTTAAGTTTATGCCTGGAATAGTATGTGAATGTTTAGAACTAGGTAATATGATATTTGGGACTGGAAAACGACTTAGAAACATAAACAGACTGCCAATACGCCTGTACAAGGCTCATAAGTCTGAACACTCCTCATACTCCCAAAATCTTGACAGAAATATAAGTGTTGGGGCTTATGCTCCCAAACAGTGCTCATGAGTCTGGAATTTAGAACTTAGAAAACTAAGTACGGGGTAATGATTCTGAATAGTGCTAATACGCCTGAATTTTATGCCTTAGAAAAATTACAAGGTGATATGCCCAAATAGTGCTCTTACGCCTGAAAGAATGACTTAGAAACTAGGTATAGGGTAATATGCCTGAATAGTACTCATATGCCTGAATTCTGACTTAGAAAAACTAAGTGTTGTGCCTGAAATAATGACTAAGTATAGGGTGATGAGCCTCAATAGTGCTCTTGCGTCTGGAATTATTTTCTAAGTGTAAGGTGATATGTCGCAGCAGTGCTCATGCGCCTAAGCAGGGCTTATGCGCCTGCATAGTGCTCATGCGCCTAGAAATTTTACACTTAGAATTAAATGCAGAATTTTCTTGGGAGTCTGTGCAGTTAGTATGCTTATTAATAATAATATTGTATGACTCTACGTGGTATGATCATGATCAAGACAGGAAGTATTATCATTAATAAAGTGAAAGATTAATGATAAAGAAAAGTGGAACGTAAATGAATGAACGAAAGTCTTGCAAGCAAATGAATGGAGGTGCACACCCCTGGCAGGTGTTAGCTCAACTGTGATGCGGGTTCGCTACCCCGAAGGATGCACACAGGGTCAATCTTTGAGATTGGCATAGAGGTGAGCGACTTGGTGTCGCAAAAGACTCACAGGATAAGTGCAATCCTTGAGATTTCCATAGAGGTGAGCGACTCGGTGTCGCAAAAGACTCACGGGAACAAAAAGGGCGATCATTAAGATTGCTAACGAGGTGAGTGACTCTGTGTCGCAAAAGACTCGGAAGAATAATGATAAAAGTACTAATTGAACGATGATGAAGATAATAATAATATTACCTACGTGTACGTACGATGTGTGATCACATATGAATAATGAATGGTTTGAAATGAAAAGTAAAGTATTTTAATTACAAAACTAGAACTCACTCAGCAACGCTGACTTTTATGTATTTTCCAGTTGGCAGGTAACAGGTTGCTGATGATGGCACACGGGGATGGCTATTTGGCTGGCAAGACTGACATCCATTTATGTTTTGACAATACTGTTGTTTTGTAATTCATTCGACTAATCATTTTGTGACCCATGAACTAGAATGTATTGCTTAACAACAGTGTTTATAATGAATGAATGAGTTTTTGTCAAATTGATTCTGCTGCTTAAATTTATAATATGTATGTTTTATGCTGTGAATGATCAACTGTGAGGTGCCCGGGAAGGGGGCCTTACAAGTTGGTATCAGAGCCAAAGTTTAAGTGAATTAGGTAAATATTTTCAAAATAAACATTAACTTAAACTGAAAATGGGACAGTAAGAGGGATGTCAGCCCGAGTAGCCATGTGCCATCAGGTATTGTGTTTCTTAAAAGTTAATCAGTATTATGTGCGTGTGCTATGTGATTTATGTGTTCTTAGTAGATTTAGATGCTGATGTAGTCAGGATAGGAAGTGCTTGGGATGTGAAGAGTAAAGTAAGTGGCTAATCACAACTGGCCACTGTAATTAGGGACTTACTATACTTGACATAAACTGAGCCATTACCTTGAATGACTGTGTTAGTGTTTGAATCTTATAGTGCTTAGGAAATGGCTAGGAAGAAACCTTCTAAAGCTTCTAGAGGTAGAGGTAGACCGCGTGTGACTAGGAGCAGTGCTAAAGCTGCTGAGATGACCCATGAGGACCCTGAGGTTCCTGACTGGACTGAAGGAAATAAGAATGCCAGTCTAAACGCCTCAGCTCGGGAGGCGATTGCTGATGAGGTACACCAGGTCCTGCAGGCAGTTATGCAATCTGTAGTGACCGATGTTATTCGAGCTGTGAGGAATGAGGAGAGAAAGGAGAAGGAGGACAGGAGAGGGTCGACTGGGAAGGAAAGCAAGGGAGGAGAGGAATGACCGGATCCTGAGATAGTAGTATCTGATGAGGAAGAGGATGATGTAGTAGGGGTGACGACCAAGGGATGCAGTTACGGGGCATTCCAGAGGTGCAAGCCCCCGACTTTTGATGGAAATGACAATGCTGCCGCCGCCCACCGTTGGGTAAGGGAGATGGAAGCAGTACTCGAGATCAGCGAATGCCGGGAGGATCAGAAGGTGAAGTTTGTCACCCACTCCTTTACTGACTCCGCACTATGCTGGTGGGACAACATCGTACAAGCTGAGGGTTCCAGGGCCATCAGGAAAATGCGATGGACAGAATTGAAGAAGCTGGTAATTGAGGAATTCTGTCCTCATAGGGAACTGGACAGGATCGAGAGGGAGTTCCTGCAACTCGAGGCGGGAACCATGACCCACCAGCAGTACACCACCAAATTTAATAAGATGGCGAGGCTGGTGCCGGATCAGGTGATGCCGGTATCTCGAAAGATTAACCGGTATATACAGAGACTGCCAGCTGACATTCGTAGACACATGATCGTTGCTAGACCGAGCATCTTTAGGTCGGCAGTGGATCTGGCTGGGAGGCTCTACAATGAAAGGGAAGTGACGGTGGTGGAAGTGAAGAAGACCGGTGGTGGTGACCGGAGTTGGAATAGAAAGAGGTTTAGGCGGGGTGGTTTTACCCCGAACAACAAGAAGACAAGAATGGATGACCGTAGGATGGGGTCGTCCAGCTCGGGGTCAAAGAAATGTGGCAAATGTGGAAGGGAGCATCCTGGTGAGTGTAGGATGGGACTGAACGTATGCTTCAGGTGTGGCCAGCTTGGCCATATCGCTAGAGACTGTAAGAAGCCTAGGGTGGAGAGCTCTGGAGCGGGGAACAAGAAGCTGGAGGAAGGAGGGCCGAGGGCAAGTGCTAGAGCTTACACCATGACCCGGGAAGAAGCCAGAGTGGATCCCGATGTCGTGTCAAGTATGTTTCTAGTTAATCGAACTTGTGCCTCTGTATTATTTGATTCCGGTGCTAGTAGGAGTTTTATTTCTACTACCTTTTGTGCTAAGTTGTCTATTAGCAGTAGGGGTATTAGCAAGCCTTTTGATGTAGAACTGCTATCGGTAAGCCCACTAGAGTTACTGATATAATAGAAGATTGTGCCATAGAATTAGAAGGTTATAGGTTTGCTGCTAAATTACATGTGATGCCCCTAGGTGGATTTGATGTAGTACTAGGGATGGAAGTCCGGTGACGATATATGGCGATCGGGTTACGACGGTTCCGAAAGTGATTTCAATGGCGGTGGCAGGAAAGTACATGAGGCGTGGATGTAGCGCTTACTTGGCCTACGTGAAGGATGTGGACACGCCGCCACCCCAATTATCCGATGTACCGGTGGTGTGTGACTTTCCCGATGTATTTCAATAGGACCTATCAGGTGTGCCACCAGATCGTGAAATCGAATTTCAAATCGACTTGATACCCGGTGCCCAACCTGCCGCCAAGGCACCGTATCGATTAGCTCCAACTGAGATGAAGGAGTTAATGGAGCAACTGCAAGAATTGCTCGATAAGGGTTTTATCAGGCCGAGTATCTCCCCTTGGGGTGCTCCGGTTTTGTTTGTGAAGAAGAAGGACGGTAGTATGAGAATGTGTATCGACTACCGCGAATTGAACAAGTTGACAATAAAGAATCGGTATCCACTACCGAGGATCGATGACTTGTTCGATCAGCTCCAAGGTGCCAGTTGGTTCTCGAGGATAGATCTTCGATCTGGCTACCATCAATTGAAGGTAAAGGAGCAGGACATTCCTAAAACAGCTTTTCGTACGCGTTATGCACACTATGAGTTTCTCGTTATGTCCTTTGGTTTAACCAACGCGCCAGCTGCTTTTATGGATTTGATGAATAGAGTGTGCCGGCCAATGCTAGATAAATCGGTGATTGTGTTCATCGATGATATCCTGATTTATTCAAGGAGCGAAGAAGAGCACGCCGGTCATATTCGGGAAGTGTTGGAAACTCTGAGAAGGGAGAAACTGTATGCTAAGTTCTCCAAGTGTACTTTCTGGCTACGCGAGGTGCAATTTCTGGGTCACGTGGTAAATGCAGAGGGAATCATGATGGACCCGGCAAAGGTTGCGGCCGTGATGCAATGGAAGTCTCCTAAGACGTCATCCGAAATTCGTAGCTTCTTGGGATTGGCGGGCTACTACAGGAGATTTAGTCAAGACTTCTCCAAGATAGCCTCACCTTTGACTAAATTGACGCGCAAGGACGTGAAGTTCGTGTGGGGTCGAGAGCAGGAGAGTGCCTTTGAGGAGTTGAAGACGAGACTAACACAAGCACCTGTCTTGACATTACCCGAGGGAAATGAAGACTTAGTGGTATATTCGGATGCATCCTACTCTAGGCTAGGTTGTGTATTGATGCAACGTGGAAGGGTAATAGCCTACGCATCTCGACAGCTGAAAACCCACGAAGTCAACTATCCCACGCACGATCTAGAATTAGCCGCGGTGGTTTTTGCGTTGAAGATTTGGCGGCACTATCTATACGGGACGAAGTGCACCATCTTCACAACCACAAAAGCTTGAAGTACTTCTTTGAGCAGAAAGATCTAAACATGAGGCAGAGGCGATGGTTGGAGCTCATAAAGGATTATGATTGCGAAATCCATTACCATCCGGGCAAGGCCAACGTGGTGGCAGATGCCCTTAGCCGAAAAGAAAGGCCCGAGCCGATCCGGGTGTAGGCTTATCAGCTGATTATGACCTCTAAGGTGATGACACAAATTAAGGAGTTCCAAGATGAGGCTTTAAAAGAAGATCGTCTTAACTCCGAAAGGATGAGAGGTCTAGTCACGGAATTGGGCGAGAACACTCTGGGTGTTAAAACCCGATTCGGGCGGATGTGGATTCCTCGATACGGGGATCTACGTGGAAAGATCATGGATGAGGCCCATAAGACTCGATACTCCATTCATCCCGGTGCTACCAAAATGTATCATGATATGAAGAAGGATTATTGGTGGCCGGGCATGAAACGTGACGTGTTGGAGTACGTGAGTAAGTGCCTGACTTGTTTACAAGTAAAGGCAGAACACCAGAAACCTTACGGGAAGATCCAACCGTTGGATATACCCGAGTGGAAGTGGGAGCACATCACCATGGATTTTATCACGAAGTTACCACGTACCCCGAAAGGGTATGATGCTATATGGGTGATCGTCGACCGATTAACAAAGAGTGCTCACTTCCTACCGATCCGCGAAACATACTCGTCCAAAAGATTGGTGGATTTGTTCATCGAGGAAATCGTAGCTCGTCATGGTGTGCCGGTGTCTATTGTGTCTGATCACAACACCCGGTTTACCTCCAAGTTTTGGAAGAGATTTCATGATGCAATGGGGACGAGGCTACACATCAGTACAGCATATCACCCTCAGACGGACGGTCAGTCTGAGAGGACGATCCAAACACTCGAGGACATGCTTCGACCGTGCGTGATCGATTTTGGAGGAAGTTAGGATAATCACTTACCGTTGGCAGAATTCTCGTACAACAACAGTTATCATGCCAGTATTGGCATGCCACCCTACGAGATGCTATACGGTAGGAGATGTAAGATGCCCGTATGTTGGGGAGACATTGGGCAGAAGGAACTGGGAGGTGTCGAGGTAGTTGAAGCAACGACTGAGAAGTTGGAAAAGATCAAAGCCTTCATGAAGGCGGCGAAGGATAGACAAAAGTCGTATGCTGACAAGAGGGGAAGACCAATAGAGTTCAAGGTTGGCGACCGAGTCATGTTGAAGGTCTCACCTTGGAAAGGCATTATCCGGTTCAGGAAACGAGGTAAGTTAAGCTCGAGATATATAGGACCTTTCCGAGTCGTCGCACGAGTAGGAGAGGTAGCCTATCGACTTGAATTTCCAGAGGAGTTAAGTGGAATTCATCCCACATTTCATGTATCTCATCTGAGAAAGTGCTTAACTGATGAGGATATGATTGTACCACTGGAGGACATCGAAATTGATGAAAGGCTCGGTTATGTGGAGCAACCAGTGACAATCATCGATCGTAAAGAAAAGAAGTTAAGAAATAAAGTGGTTCCTCTTGTGCGTGTACATTGGAAGCACAAGAAGGGATCCGAGTCTACGTGGGAGACTGAAGAGGAGATGAGACAACATTACCCACATCTGTTTGAGGAATAACAGGTTTCGAGGACGAAACCTATATAAGGGGGGTGGACTTGTAACACCCGTATTCTTTTTTTAAAAAAAGAAATAAAAGTATATAAGAGAAAGAAAAAGAAAGAAAAGAAAGTCAACTAAAGTGGAAGGGGAAAAAGTGTCAAAAGTACAAAATTTATAATTATTTTGTACAAAAGGTGGTATGGCCACCCATAACCTCCAATCCCACCTGCTTTTCGACATTTTGAGAGAGAGAAAGAGCAAGATACGGGTTTTTGAAGAAGGAACAAGAAGGTTTGAAGTTTTTGGTAAGAATTCTTGAAACTTTGATGCTTAGGATGATTCTAGACCCGTGTATGTGCTTATAAATGTGACTTGTGTGTTCGGGTGGTATCGTGTGTGTGTTTTAGGTGTTAGAACCGTTTGAAGAGGCTCGGGTGAAGAGTGTGAAATTGAAGAATAACAAAGGTGAGTTTCTAGATTCTCCTTTTTACATGTTTTATACGATTTTTGGGGCTGGAAATACATGTATGTATGTTTTTATAAGGTTGGGTATTATACCCGTATGTTCATGTGCATGTGTATGTGGGTCGGGTATGTTTGGGCAAATATGTTGCTATAATTATGTTAAGTTTTTGCCTGGAATAGTATGTGCATGTTTAGAACTAGGTAATATGATGTTTAGGACTGGAAAACGACTTAGAAACATAAACAGACTGCTAATACGCCCGTACAAGGCTCATAAGTCTGAACAGTCCTCATACTCCCAAAATCTTGACAGAAATATAAGTGTTGGGGCTTATGCTCCCAAACAGTGCTCATGAGTCTGGAATTTAGAACTTAGAAAACTAAGTACCAGGTAATGAGTCTGAATAGTGCTAATACACCTGAATTTTATGCCTTAGAAAAATTACAAGGTGATATGCCCAAATAGTGCTCTTACGCCTGAAAGTATGACTTAGAAACTAGGTATAGGGTAATATGCCTGAATAGTACTCATATGCCTGAATTCTAACTTAGGAAAACTAAGTGTAGGGTGATGAGCCTAAACAGTGCTCTTGTGCCTGAAATAATAACTAAGTATAGGGTGATGAGCCACAATAGTGCTCTTGCGCCTGGAATTATTTTCTAAGTGTAAGGTGATATGTCCCAACAGTGCTCATGCGCCTAAGCAGGGCTTATGCGCCTGCATAGTGCTCATGCACCTAGAAATTTTACACTTAGAATTAAATGCAGAATTTTCTTGGGAGTCTGTGCAGTTAGGGTTTCGAATAATTATTGACTAAGGATTTATTAAATGCATATGATTATGTTTGAATGTCATGATGACTCTTTTCTTAATATTTTAATTAATATTATTATTAGGGCTATTATTAATGTTATTATTATTATTATTATTAATATGCTTATTAATAATAATATTGTATGACTCTACGTGGTATGATCATGATCAAGACAAGAAGTATTATCATTAATAAAGTGAAAGATTAATGATAAAGAAAAGTGGAACGTAAATGAATAAACGAAAGTCTTGCAAGCAAATGAATGGAGGTGCACACCCCTGGCAGGTGTTAGCTCAACTGTGATGCGGGTTCGCTACCCCGAAGGATGCACACAGGGTCAATCTTTGAGATTGGTATAGAGGTGAGCGACTTGGTGTCGCAAAAGACTCACAGGATAACTGCAATCCTTGAGATTGCCATAGAGGTGAGCGACTCGGTGTCGCAAAAGACTCACAGGAACAAAAAGGGCGATCATTAAGATTGCTAACGAGGTGAGTGACTCTGTGTCGCAAAAGACTCGGAAGAATAATGATAAAAGTACTAATTGAACGATGATGAAGATAATAATAATATTACCTACGTGTACGTACGATGTGTGATCACATATGAATAATGAACGGTTTGAAATGAAAAGTAAAGTATTTCAATTACAAAACTAGAACTCACTCAGCAACGCTGACTTTTATGTATTTTCCAGTTGGCAGGTAACAGGTTGTTGATGATGGCACACGGGGATGGCTATTTGGCGGGCAAGACTGACATCCATTTATGTTTTGACAATACTGTTGTTTTGTAATTCATTCGACTAATCATTTTGTGACCCATGAACTAGAATGTATTGCTTAACAACAGTGTTTATAATGAATGAATGAGTTTTTGTCAAATTGATTCCGCTGCTTAAATTTATAATATGTATGTTTTATGCTGTGAATGACCAACTGTGAGGTGCCCGGGAACGGGGCCTTACAGGAGGGCAGCCCACACCCTCCCCATTCTTGCAAAACATCAGCCAAGAAGGGAGAAAGAAGAGAGAAAAGGGAGAAAAGAAGAGAAAGGCTTGGTTCGGGTGGATTCAATCGTGCAAAATCGAAGTGTAGCAGGTCAAATCGAAGCTCTACTCGACGGGATTGTTTGTGTGAGTTCTAGGACCCCTCTTTTACACGTTTTTGAATGATTTTGGGACTGGAACACATCTGAAAATAATTTTTTGGGTGTTTTAGGTGTAAACCTATTTGTGTATGTATGTGTATGTGTATGATTCATTTGGGTCTTGATTTCGGGCTTGGTTGTGCTTGAATGGTGTCGTGATATGCTTCCCTAAGGTTTAGAATGGCTAATTTGTGCTTAAAAGAGGTTTGGAAGAGTTTGGAGGTTGAACTTGGCAGTTGCAGTTCGGGATGAACTGCATTCTGCACCCAGCTAGGGCTATGCGACTGGAGGTCCATGCATCTGAATGGCATGCGACTGCGTCCATACGCACGAAAGGAGTGCGGCTGAGGTTTATTCGCATGAAAGTAATGCGACTGAATGAGAAGCGGATGAAGGTCATGCGACTGAAGGTCATGCGATTGGAGTCCATACGCCTGTGAGTCGTGCGATTGAGGTTCATACGCACGAAAGGGGTGCAACTGAGGGCCATTCGCATGAAGCTCTTGCGACTGAGGTCCATACGCCCGGATGTCATGCGACTGAGGTTCATTCGCATGGGAAGATTGTGATTGGAGGCTATGCGAGTGGAGGTCCATTCGCCTGAGTGTTCTCATACGCATGGAAGACCATGCGACCGAATAGGATCCATACACCCGAATGACCGTAGTATTGTCTGACTTTTGGGAAAGTGCGGATGTAGGCTCGGACCTTTGGGGTTGTAGATGATGATAATGATGAGCTGATGATGATGATGATGCGATGCATGACGATGTGCGATGCCGCATGATTTTATATGATGTGAGGCGTGTGATTCGTGAGATGTTTGATGTTGTATGATTGTGCATGATGTATGTTATGGGCGTGCGATGTTGCCTTGTGTGATTGATGTTGTATGTTGTTATGTTCCTTATTATTATGTATGATTTTCTTCCCATGGTTGCGATGAACATTAATGAATGAATGAAAAGTATTATGTAACGTAAAGTGGAAGATAATGAAAAAAGGAACGTAATGAAAGAATGCATACATTAATGAATGAATGAAAAGTATTATGTAACGTAAAGTGGAAGATAATGAAAAGAGGAACGTAATGAAAGAATGCATGCGTTAATGAATGAATGAAAGTGAGAAAGGCTTGCAAACATATGTATGAGGTGAGCGACCCTGTTATCGCAACAGACTCGAAAGAGATCCTTGTCATGTACCCCGGTACTGTGTCAGTCTTCGGACATGAGTCGGGGGTTTTGTTTATCAGGCCCCGGCACAATATCAGTCTTCGGACATGAGTCAGGGGTATTGCATGAGACAAATCGAGAGATGAGATCTTTTTCGCTTATCCTGATACTGTGTAAGTCTTCGGACATGAGTCGGGGGTTTGTTTATCAGGCCCCGGCACACTATCAGTCTTCGGACATGAGTCGAGGATATTACATGAGATGACATAATGAGGTGAGAAAATTTGTGTTGCAACAGACTCGGATAGAGTTCAATCCAGGTGATTGAATCGAATGGGATTTTTGTTGCGTATCCCTGTGCTATGTCAGTCTTCGGACATGAGTCAGGGGTTTGTGTACAGGCCCCAGCACAGCATCAGCTTTCGAGCATGAGTTGGGGGTATTGCATGAGACAAGATTCGAGTAATGAAAAGTAATGAGCGAAGAAAAGAATGAATGAATGAAATATAATAATAAAGTAAGAAACAGGATCCTTGTCATTCGACCTCAGCAATCGTGGCTGCGTGCCATGAAGAGGGTAAAGCTTGACAGGATCTAGATAGAAGTGAAAGATAATAAATGAAGTACGAAATGTGTGATATGTATGAAATGAACGAATGTATGAATTGAACGTTAACAAAGTATCATTATAAAATCCTTGTCATTCGACCTCAGTAATCGTGGTCATGTGCCATGAGGAGGGTAAAGCTTGACGGGATCTAGATGAGAAATGAATGATAATGATGTACGTTGAATGAATGAAAGTTAATAAATGTAATGAAAGATAATAATGATATTATCTATGTGTACGTATGATGTGTGATCATGTACGAAAGTATAGTATGATTTGAAAGATAGTAAAGAACGGTTTAATGAAAAGAAAAGTATGCTTTATATAAAACTAGAACTTACTCAGTAACACTGACTTTGATGTGTTTCCAGTTAGCAGGTAATGTTGCTGAGGGTGTTACAAGACGACTACTCAGTTCTTTTGGGATGGCATCCATTGTTATAATGCTTTTGTAAGGGCATGTAAAAATGTATTTTGTAATTCGTTAACAACGTATTGTTTTGCAAAAGCTATTATGTTTAAATGAAATGTATGTTTAAATATTTCCGCTGCAACGCTTTTATGTAAGAAGATGAAAATATATGTTTTACGTGCGATGATTGACCAGCTGTAAGCGTCCCGGGAACGGGGCCTTACAATCCACCATTATGATGTTCAACATTATGTAATAATAAGAGGTTACCAGTCCTATGTCTAGAACAACCATTATCAACATCCCATAGGCTATCTATTGTTCACCTTGGTTGTCCCTACACATATTAAGAAATCGTTCAGTTTTAAGAACCCAAGCTACTATTGACTTAAGAACATTATTTTCATCGAAGTACGTCACTGATTTCGGTATCATATCTCATTTCTCATTACAAACATTTTTCTTAGTAGATTCTAAAACTATTATTTTCATTTTGACTTTTCATACTTGAACGGGCTTTAATAATTTTGTATCACTGTTTTTCATTTTATTATAACAAGGTTTGATGATGATTTCATCAAAAGCTTGAGATTGTTTGATCTTGAAAATTTTACTTTTGTCTGAATTTGATTTATCTTTATATTAGCAACAAAATTTTTTTTATTATATGAAATAGAATTATAAAATCGTTGTTTGCTTGTTGATTTATGTCGATGAATGCAATTTCGTGCCTTGTGATTTGATTTCCCACAAACAAACCAACACGACTTATGTTTCTTATCCAAAGAACACAAATTAGTTACACTCGTGTTTCTTTATACTGTTTACGATAATCCCCCAAGTTATCATAGAATTCGGCTTTACTATATCTTTGGTCAAGTGATTCCGTAGTAGTGTAACTTTGCTTCATATCGATATTTACTTTTCTAGCTTGATCTGAAGGGATTGAGGAATTATTCTTTGTCTTTGGATTTCACTCTATAATCAATGTGACATGATTTTGTGTCTTTTCCTCTTTTGGAAATAGTTACTGGAAATGGACCGGTCATAGTGACACTTGAGCTACACACATCTTTTTTTGAATAATTAGCATTATGAGGAGATTTATTTTTAAAGAATCAAGAATTTGTTTCTTTAAAAATATAGTCTTCCTTATCTATGTTGCCTTTTGAAACAAATATGTTATTAAAATTAGTTTTCAAGTCAGATGATGTTTGATTTAAAACTTTCTTGTTTATATTTATCACTATGCATAATTTCCACATTCAATTTTTCTTGTTTGGTTGAACGTGTTGAACAATCATTCTTAAGAATAGAAAAAGTACGCTTCACATTAATAACTAATAATGAATTACAATCAAGTAATGTTTTAATACAATTCTTATTTTTATTATTGTGAAAATCTATTCCATCATCATCTTTCCATGCTTCAACCAAACTATCTTTCTTCACACTTTCCGCATAGACATTAAAATTATTGATTTTAGTTTGAGTTTTTATGATTAGATCAACAGTCAAAGAAATATTTACTGAAGGTTTTAAGTCACAAGATGGTTAAAATCCCAGACCATAGCTCATATTCTCATCTGTTGAGTTAACTGATGATGGCATACACGAGTAATAATGATTAAAGGGAGGAGCAATTTTGGTAAAACCAATATCACTCTTTTCACCATTAATTTTTTATGTCATTTGAGATTTTATAATTCCTTCAACCATATTTGATGAAAGTTTAAATTTATCAACTGTAAGCTTAGCTCATAAGAGTTCATTAGTTAATTTGTTTATTTCCAAAGCCATTCATGATTTTTTGATAAACCATTATTTGTACATTCTTTGTCATGAAGATTTAGTTGTAATTGATAAATTGTAATTTGTTAAAACCTTCTAATTTTTCTTTGAAAACTTTTTCATTTGATCTGTGCTTATGAGCTTTCTATTAAGGTTTTTCAACTTCTAATATCAAGTTTTCATATAAACTTTATATTTTTTAACTTTCTAAAAACATGTGCTAGAAAATAGATCAGTATATACCTCAAATTTGACATTAGATGATTTACTAACTTCATAAACTTCTTTTACCATGAAAGCCTTCAATATGTCCTTCTTATCAACTCTTTCTCATTTGTTAAATGTGTTGGAGTAGTCTCGAAAACTTTTAACAATTGTGCTTCAATATTTGGTGGAGCTCTCTCAATAGCAATGGAGATCAAAGGTTCCCCTATAATATTTGCCAGAGTGTTCTCAATAACAAGTTATTAGCAATCTTCTTATTAATTTGTTCTTCCCCTAATGAGAGAGGTTGATAATCATCAGAGACAGTGGATTTAGAATCATGAGATGTTGGAGGCTCAATCGGTAGATGGGAAGACTTCTGAACATTTTCTTGGTTCTAGTTTGTTGTATTTCTCATTACTCCCTAGCTGTCTCATACTTTAGGAGCCTGCAGAAGACTTTTGATCTCTATATACTTGTTTTCTTTCTGATTCAACTCTCTTCTTCTTAGCCAACTCTGTTGATTTCTTCATTTCTGCATGACTTGTAGCTATCAACTTTGACTTCATCCCAACAAGACTCCATTAATTTGATGACCTGATCAAAGCAAAATCCTTTCAATCAGTAGCGCTGACGTTTTTCTTGATCTTTTTCCTTATTTTTCTAAATGGAGGACATTGGTGTTGATACGACAGTTGTGGACACATGAGCTTGCTGAATGGTTGTCCTTTGAGTGTTTTTGGCAGTTGGAGTAGATGACTTAGATAACACTCTCTTGACAACTTTGGCCTTAGGTTTGGATGGAGCTGTTGGTTTTGTTTTGCTAGTTTCACCAATAGGGTTGATCCTTTTTCTTAGAGCTATATAATATTTTACACTTTTGATTAATGCAATGATGCTTTTTTTTACTGAAGATTCTTGAGTTCTACTAGCATGTAACTTTATGAGTTCATTATCAACCTTCTGCAGTAACATCTTCATCCTTTTAGTCATCAGGAATCCAACACTTCTTTCTAGAGACTCATACTTAACTTCTTCTTTGTTAGAAAACTGGAATGCAATTTTTCTTTCTATGAATGTCAAATTACAGATTCATTACTCCTACTATTACTCTTAAACTGTATTAATTCTTAATTTATCATATATTAAAGTTTAAATATAAATATTTTTCATAGCGTCTTTTACTTTTAACACTAATCTACCAACCTAAGTAGCAACTAGATTGTAATTAACTTAATGTTTTGTTGGATGAGAGTTTGTCATTGTTTTGTCTAAGAGTCAAATTTTCGTATGTCATGTTCTTTTATTACAGTCTTTCATAATTCATTGCTTAGCCTTGTTTATTAATAAATGATTAGAATATTCAGCACTTCCTGGTCTTTTGATACTCAGGACCAGATCTTATGTTATTTATCATTACATTTATAAATTTATAATAAAACTTGTCATATTTTGAAGATATCAAAATGGTTTTGTTATTTGTTCATATAGAAACATCTTGTAGTTCTAGTTGATTTTCTTTAACGATGAAATACTTAATAGTGATTGGGTTTCTACATTTGATGCACGGTCAGACCATAGAATTGAACATACACATAATTAACTATATAATAAAAATATAATGTACTAATTCTTATAATTTTTCTGATAGATATATTGTAGAGAATAAATGAGATTAAAGATTCATGAACTTGTACGAAGTGCTTAATCAGCAATACAAGTCAAAAATACTCCTAGATAGCACAATCCAAAACATCAATTTCCCTGCAAATGGTGGTGGCAACATTGGCGACAAGTATCTCATTTGAAAACACTTTGCAATGAAGAAATTGAGAAGCTTGATAAGAAGAGTGATGCAACCCTCTTGTATCGAACGTGCGACAACAATCGGTAACTGACCAATATACTCATACCCGAACTCCACACCTATAACCACGGCAAGCATGAGGTAGAACCACCACAAAACGAACGCCATCTTTTCCATGAAATGATCAGTTTCGAACACAAATTAGAATAGATGATTAATATTTTGCTTTGATAGGAGAATAAAGTTCAGATGCATGCATTTATAAGAGGTGTGGTTACTGATTAGTGTTCCCGTCAATGGGGATGTGGGGAACTTGTTTATTAAATGTTTGAGGAATTGGTCATAAGACTCAAGTCTTAACCCCAATTGCACGGTTGAAGTTTCTTTTCTTTTGTATTTAATGTTATCTTAGTAGGCCCTTGTAAAAAAATAAATTAAATTGATCGAGATTAAATTTAGTTAAACAATGCAAAAGTTAATAAAAACGTTTAGTTAAATCCAAACTAACATTAGAGTCGCGTTTACAAGTAGATGCCGTTTATAAGGGTGGAAGAATTGAAGTTGATCTTATCATTTATAGCAACTACTAATTAGAATGTGTTATGTTATCTTTTCACTAAAACATCCCTAAAGAACATGAAACACACATCTTTTATCTTTCAACGTCCCTAGCAAAAAACCATTTGATATGAATTAATAACTTAAAAATAGCATTCCGTAATATTTAAAATAAAACCTACAAGATGAAATAAATTAGTACATTCGCCCGTCCAAATTTGATAAGTTGATGCGTGCAATGTGTTCCACAAGATTCAACCGAATACCGCAGTGCATGGGCGTACCCAAGTGTTAGCTAATGGGGACAGCCGCCCACTCTAAGAAAAACAAAAATAATGTTATATATACGTAAAAATCTTTACCACCTCCCGTAAAGGATACGCGATTCGAACCATGGTCACCCAGTTGAAAGGAAAGGCGTCTACCAGTTCTAATGCCCCAGGTGTTACTTTCCAAAACATATATATACACGAGGCAGGCTGTTGGGAAATCTACCGACCTTTGATTTTAAGGTTTAGTAATGAATACGTATTGTAACTTTTTGAAAACTCATATTTTAACTTTAAAAGCTCATGCTTAACTTATTTGAACATTATGCTTAAAATATTTGCACCAATGTTCAATGTTAAGTGAATTTGTGTGTGATAACCACATTGTCATTTTAATAGTAACTAGGATTTTTACCCGCCACGTATTGCGACGACGTCGTACGTAACTTGATAAAATATAGACTACATTTAACCTGACTTGTTTTCGAACTAAATTTACGTCGAAACGTATAGTTATTCAAATTTATAATAAGTAATTCTAATTTATACTGTCTAATGAAAACGTATTATATTTTACTCGACTCAAAACAAAACTTTTCGTCGAAACGTATAGTTATCCAAATTTATACTAAGTAATTCTAATTTATAATGTCTAATGAAAACGTGTTATATTTTACTCGACTCAAAACAAAACTTTTCGTCGAAACGTAAACCAACTCAAAACGTACATAAAATAAGTCGGCGACGGCATATGTGATGTGATGAAGTATAGCCTACAATCGTCCGACTCATTTCAAAACTAAATTTATGCCGACACGTAGAATAACAAGATTTTATCCCGTCTAATTAAACGCATTATAGTTGACCTGACTTGTTCCCCAACAAAATTTACGTCAAAACGTATACCAACTCAAAACGAACTTATAGTTAAGCACGAACAAGTTTTATACTTGGCTAGGCTCTTGTCTTAACAAAACTTACGTTAGAACGTAGAGAGACTAAAAGTACCTGTTGAGCAAGGATTTTTGCCTATCGCGCGTTGCAGTGGCGTTCTACGCGACTTGATAAAGTATAGATTATATTTAACCTGACTCGTTTCAAACTAAATTTATGTTAAAACATAGATCAATTTAAATTTATAGAGTAATTCAAATTTATATTGTCTAATAAAAACGTATTATATATATTTTATTCGACTCAAAACAAAATTTTCGTCAAAACGTAAACCAACTCAAAACGTACATAAAAATAAGCACATCAATGGCGGCGTATATGGCGCGATGAAGTATAGACTACAATTGTCCGACTTGTTTTTAAACTAAATTTATGCCGAAACGTAAAATAACTCGAATTTATTACCGTCAAATGAAACGTATTATACTAGTTGACCCGACTTGTTTCCCAACAAAATTTGCATTAAAACATATACAAACTTAAAACGTACTTAAAACTAAGCACGAACACGTTTATATTTGACTCGGCTCATGCCTAAACAAAACTTAAGTCAAAATGTAGACAAACTCGAAATACCGGTGGAGCCAGGATTTTTACCCGTTGCGGGTTACGGAGGCGTCGTACGTAACTTGATAAAGTATAGACTACGTAACTTGACTCGTTTTCAAACTAAATTTACGTCAAAACGAAGATCAATTTAAATTTATACCAAGTAATTCAAATTTATAATGTCTAATGAAAACGCCTTATATAGATTCTACTCGACTCAAAACAAAATTTTCATCAAAATGTAAACCAACTCAAAACGTACATAAAAATAAGCACATCTATGGCGTATTATATGGCGCGATGAAGTATAGACTACAATTGCTCGACTTGTTTTCAAACTAGATTTATGCCGAAGTTAGAATAACTCAAATTTATATCGTCAAATAAAACGTATTACAGTTGACCCGAATTGTTTCCCAATAAAATTTGCATCAAAACGTATACCAACTTAAAGCATACTTAAAATTAAGCACGAACCCATTTTATATTTGACTCGGCTCATGCCTAAACAAAGTTTAAGTCAAAATGTAGACAGGCTCAAAATACCGGTGGATCCGGAATTTTTATCCGTTGCGAGTTACAGAGGCGTCGTACGCAACTTGATAAAGTATAGACTATATTCGACTTGACTCGTTTTTGTAAGTCCCCGTTTCCAGAACGCTTACAAATTGGACCGATATCGCATAAATCATTTTAAAACATACATTACTTTTGCAGCGGAATTTAAAAACTTTCATTTATAATTAAAAGATGTCATTTCATTACATTACATTATTTATTTTCATATCAAAATACAATAACATGTCAAAATATGGATGCCAGCCTCAAAACGCTCCCAGTAGCTTATGCATCCATGCCTGCAACTCTCAGCATCAACAAAATACCTGCCAACTATCACGCATACAAAAAGTCAGCGACGCTGAGTGAGTTCTAGTTTTATAATAAAAATACTTTACTTCCTTTGAAAACCAAAACTTTTATATTCGTTCGTGGTCATACATCATACGTACACATTGATAATAATTATTATTATCTTCATCATCGTTCATTCATTCCTTCTTTCATTCATTATTATCGTACACCTTCATATGGATCCCGTCACATGCAACACCCCAGTCTCCTACCGAAGACAGTACCAGGGTACACGACAAGGAATCCCCTTCGAGTCAATCTCAAGGCTTGAACTCCCTTCGAGTCAATCTCAATGATTGAACTCCCTTCGAGCCAATCTTAATGATTGAGCTCCCTTCGAGTCTATCTCAAGGATAGGCTCCCCGTGTGCATCCTCCGGGTTAGCTAAACCGCACACAGTTGAGCTAACAACCTAATAGTTGTGCACCTCCTTTCGTTTGCTTGCAAGTCTTTCATTCGTTTATTACATTCCATTTTTCATTATTGTTATCTTTCACTTCATTACGTAATACTTTACATTCATTCATTCATATATCATACCATGTAAAGTCATAACATAATACATAACATATTACATAACATAATACATACGTTTGAAAACTGTTTAAACATGGAAAGATAACACATCACACATACATCAACAATCACTTCATAAACGTCATCACATCATCATGCATACATCAAGCATAAACCATCACATTATAATAGAACCTATCTCAACCATCTACCTCTTAAAACCCTCAGAAAACCCTAAGTCCAAGATGAAGCACAATTAAGCATTTCAGGCGCATGAGCATAAATTTTTCTAAGTAAAGCAGTCTGGGCGCATTATAACTATATAGGCGCATGAGCCCTGCTTAGGCTCATGGGTACTGCTTGGGCGCATGAACACTTAGGCGCATGGCCATCTCTGGGCGCATGGCCAACACATGGCAATCTGGGCGCATGGGGTACTATTCAGACGTATGGTCAACACTTAGCCGCCTGGATAACCTTCTGGGCGCATAACTACTATTTGGGCGCATGACTACTATTTAGGCGCATGACCTTAGACGCATGAGGACACTTAGGCGCATGAGATAAGTTGGGTGCATGGGAACTTTCTAAAATGTTCTCTATATAACAAGCAACACCCGAATACTATTCTAACACCTCCTAACATAGATCTATCATAATAAAGGCACTTAAACACACTAAACATCAACTCTAACCCAAAAGCAGCCTCTAAAACTGACCACAACAGATCACAGTCGAACAAAGAAGCAGAAAACCGGTTACATTTAAAATTGTTTACTTGGTATGCATAACAACCCCAACACTTTGAAAATCAGTAAAAGATGGGTACAAGAACTCACCTTGAAGCAGATATTTGAACAAAACACCACCACTAGCTAATTCAGCTCCAAAGATCCTGAAAACAAACACTAAACACCAAGAACTTCGGTCAAGAAGTTGTGAATTCGGTTGAAACTGAATATATACTCAAGAAACTTACCTTTTGCAGTTTCTTCTTCCTTTCTCTCTCTAGAACCGGAGGGTTCTTCTTCTTCTCTTTCAACCGAGAGCAAAAAGCATATTTTGCTTTAAAGTGGACGGCCATACTTCCATATATATTAAAATAATAAGGTTTTGTACTTTGTACACTTTACCCCCTTGCATTTGTGTCTATTATCTTTTCTTTCTAGACACTCTTCTTTGCTCTTATTTTAAATAAAATTTGAGGTGTTACAGTTTTCAAACTAATTTTATTTCGTAATGTATATCAATTCAAATTTATAATGAGTAATTCAAATGTATAATGTCTAATGAAGACGTATTATATTTTACTCGATTCAAACTAAAATTTTTATCAAAACGTAGAACAACTCAAAACATACATTATAAAATAAGCATGTCGGAGGGGGCGTTTGTGGCGTGATGAAGTATAGACTACAATCACCCGATTTGTTTCGAAAATAAATTTATGCCGAAACATAGAATAACTTAAATTTATACTATTGAATGAAACATATTATACTTGACCCGACTTGTTTTCTAAAAAAATTTATGTCAAAACATAGGCCAACTCAACACATACTTATTTGATTCGGCTCGTGTCGGAACAAAAATTAAGCCAAACGTAGACAGACTCAATGATAGTGGAGCCACCGAACTTTGAACCATAGAAGGTGCGGATTTGAAAATACTAAAAAAATAATATGGACATCTTAAGAAATCTAAAAACATGCCTATTCATTTCATTCATAAATTAATAGTATATAATATAATATAACTAGCGTTAGTAAACCTACGTAGTAGACGGGTTGAATAAATAAACATCAAATAGAATAAAATTATATTAGTTCTAAAACGATATTTTAAGATAATATATGATTAAAATTACGTATAACTGAGCACTGTAAGTAATAAAATAATGATATTGATTTTTAAATTTTTATTTTTAAACATTTTGGTTTTTCCACAAAATAAAACCGGTTTAAATAATATTATTTTTAAAATTTTCATTACTATAACTCTCCATTCTAATTATTTTTTGTTTATAAAAAAATTTACTGTTATAAAACTAATTTTAAAACATTTCACAATCGAAGAAAAATTTATATTTTAGAAAAGAGTACATTACGATTTTGGCCCCTGGGTTGAAGCCATTTAACCCTATTAGCCCAAAAAATAATCTTTTAACATATCAACCCCATAAATATTATTTCTTAACTGTTTTGACCTTGATGCTAACTCCGTTGACTTTTTTCTGTTAAATGTAAGGGTATTTCGTTTATTTTTCACCTTAAAGACAAATTTTATAAATGTTAAATCTTTAGGGTTATCTATGCCCATTTTAAAATTACAAACACAAACACCACACACCACCAATGCCTAACACATGTGACGATGAGGAAAGCAAATGTTTTGAGGAGGTCGTTAGGGCTTGGATCTCTTCTTGCGATGACTCCACAACCATCGAATCTCACTGGAGCGGAGATCTATAGCTTGAGTTGATCTAGGAATTAAACATCTAGAGGTTTGAATTTTAATCACTCTTATTTGTAATGTATAATGAGGTTTCCCATTGGTTAGTTGTCGATTTGGTTCGGAGGATGCGTATTTCGTTCAGTTGTCTCGAGGTCCGAATTCCAGACCGTAGAACTTCAAAGAGAGCATAGCTCTGGGACCTCTAAATATGAACCACTGAGGTTTGGGTTTTACCTTGCTGTTCTGGCAACTCAGACGAGTTATAGAAAATACAAGTGTTTTGTGCATAATGAATTTGGTTCAAATACTTACAATAAAAAGGCACGTAAACGGGTAACAAGTTGCGCCGCAACCCCTTTTTGAATAGCAAAACCTAGCTTACTAAAAACAAAACCTTGGCCTTAGGGGTCGAAACATTGCTAGGGATGACCCGTTGAACCCGATTCACGAGTTATCCGACACCAAATTCTGAAATAGCATTCATCGGTACGAAGTCTGGTAAAGCCCAACCACCATCTCAACAAACTATGAACCAAAGTAAACCTAAATATCACGACACGAAAGAGCTCTGAGTGTCGAGCTCTAATGCATCGCCGATGTTGGAGGGCCGTGGTCTCCACGTGTTCGATGATAAGGATTTGGGAGCAACGATGATGGAGCAACAAGGGGCGAAAGAGATCAAGATGATGGTGTCCTCGTACACCATCCTAATGGTGGAGAAGATGGTTTTAGTTTTGGTGGAGATGAAGAAAGGATAAGGAGATGGGTTGAATAAATTACGGTGGTAGTTGTGTTAGGTGGTTATCTTAGTTGTGTTAGCTAGGTAGTGGTGGTCGTATTGGTAATTTAAAAATATGCATAAATAACCCAAAGATGTAACATTCACATAAATAGTCCTTAGGTGAAAAATAACCAAAATACTATTATACTTAACTAAAAAATTAATAGAATTAATGTCAGGGGTCAAAATAGTTAGAAGTAAAACGTTCAGGGTTGATATGTTAAAAGGTTTCTTTTTGGACTAATAGGATTAAATGGCTCTAACCGTAGATGCCAAATAGTAATTTACTTTTTTAAAAAATTTCTATTTATAAAAATATGTTTCTTTAGAAATAATATTAATAAAAAGATCTATTTTTTAATTTATGAAAAGTATTTTAAATTTAAACAGTATTATTAGTAATTAATATAGTTATCTAATAAAAGAGAGAAGCATGAAAATTTTTATGAAAATGAATATGATGTTGTCACGTATCGTCTTTAGTTATCCTTTTATTAAAATGAGAAGATTGTAGTGTCTATAAAATAAAATGCAAATTGGATTTTTAGTTATCCAAAGAATTATGTGTTGTCTAATAATCATCCATATTATTAATATTAGTGACACTTTTAACTTTCGTTTTTATTATCAATAACAATCTCAATAACATACGTTTAATTTGCACTTTATTTTACTCACAATAATAAATATAAACGAAATGAAAAAATATACATACAAGCAAAATCGAGCAGAAAATAAATACAAACAAAATATAAATGTACAGTAATTATACTAGTAGGAGTACCATTAGAAATATAAGTAAAAAAATGAAAGTATAACCGGTCAAATTATTATCATGGGTTAAGAAAGGTGAATGAGTAACAACATGAATTTTAAAATCCAATATGTCTTAAAGAGTATATTTAAACTGTTTAACATTTCAACCATTTTGAAATAATTCATAGTATTTTGTGATATACCCCCCTACTTGTATACTCTTTTTTGAACTTTTTCTTCATCAATGTTAACAACAACATGAACCCAAAATCATGACAACAAAATAAACATAATTTGAAACAAACTTAACACAAGGCATGGTTAAAGTCGTGTTTGAAACATGAACTAGAACAGGATACGAGTGTTACACATAGAGACGACCTCTAGTGTTTAAATCAAACTCTTGTTTTATCTTTTACATATTAGTAGTTTAAGATTACAATAATACAAAAAATCAAAATCAAACATGAAATAATAATATTTACACTATAAACCATTATGCTCATTGCAATTTTGTAGTTAAAATTTTAACATTAAATAGTCTTGGTTTAAATTATGACAAAAATATACACTAAAAAGTAATTATAATTATATTAAATGGGCCAACCGAAAAACTAGACAAGTCAACCTAATATAACATCTTCAAATCTCACTACTCTAATAAAAGGGTAACTATGATTGGCACATGTCACTTTTTAGAATCATCTAATGCCACGTGTCAGCATTACATTAATTTAATCAATTTTTTCCCGCTTCTCTCTCCTATTAAATAATCACATTATTAATTACTAATAATATTATCTATTTATTTTTACATTATAATTAGTATTTCATAAATTAAGAAAAATAAATTTTTATTAATGTTATTTCTATAGAGATAGTTTTTTCTAAAAAATAAAATTATTTTTATGTAATATTTTAAAATTGGTTTTTAAAGTAATTTTTTAATAAAACAAAAATAATTAAAATAGGGATTTATTGTAAGGAAATTTTAAAAAAAAATTTAATGTTGTTTTAAAATAAAATGTCTAATTTATCTTTGAAAAAATAAAAAAAAATTAAAAAGA
The DNA here is from genome assembly GCA_024085815.1 of Flaveria linearis. Lineage (NCBI taxonomy): Eukaryota > Viridiplantae > Streptophyta > Magnoliopsida > Asterales > Asteraceae > Flaveria > Flaveria linearis. The sequence continues at coordinate 28,651,175 of CM044016.1, read as the reverse complement.
TCGTTTTATTGTTTTATTACTTTTAACTATTACTTATACATGATTTCAATCATATCATGTTTTAGTCTATCATTTTATAAATAATAATTTTTATTCAATTTAATATTTTACACGGGTTTAGTAAAACTAGTATACAATAAATGTATATGTGGGTTCAAGCAGAAACCGATCAAACCTTTTTAGACTTAAACCAATCATGCGAATTTCATTTAGTTTGGATCGTGTTTTATCATTCACATATCAAATCACGTTATTTTATGAGTGCGATTGTGGGACGCATATTTTGTTCCATTTACTATGTTAACATTCGAGGGCGGGCTTTGGAGCAACGGTAAAAGCTGTTCCTAAGGGACCGAAGGTCTCAGGTTCGATCCGTGGAAACGGCCTCCCCACAAAATGTGGGGGAAAGACCGCGTACATCTTCCCTTAAATGGGACGGACCCTCCCTGGACCCTGCGAAAACGCGGGAGCTCTTTGCAGCACCAGGTACGCCCTTACTATGTCAACATTCATTTATTGAGTGGGGGCTATTTGTTCCATGTTCACCCATTCACATGCGTATCTACTTGACTTTTGACACATGACACATCGATGGATATGAAAAATACATTAACCTTAGTCTAAATCAAATCGTCATCCAAAGATATCCATTATTATTAGTCTAGAAAAAACTTGCTAAGTTTGTTTAATAAGTTCATGAATACCATCATATATTGATTTAATAATGTGAAATATAAACACAGTACGTAAACAAAAGTTTCACGGATGTCTAACGAGTCGAACAATACTCTCTTACGAAACAAATACTAATTTAAAACAAGTCAACGATACGTTAACACATAAAAGCCATTAAAAAGCAACTAATCTATAATCACCGGGTAGAGGAGCGCTCTTTTCAAAATTGAAATTATGTTAAAAGTTACAAGAACCACAAAATATACTTCCATATCTTTCTCTCTCTCATTCAATTCAATTATTAATACACTATTTAGAAGTGTGATATATGGCCCTATTGTTCTCATAGTATAATATTGTTTCTTAAAACATTACATAATATTAATTTATGCCCAACTCATAATAGTAACACCCAAGGTCGGCACGACGTTTACCTCGTCAATTTGCCTCCCAAAAGTCATCATGGTAGCAACTTCTATTTAATTAAAAAGTTAAAAAGTTTTAAACCTGTAAAATGAAAGTACATATAGTTACGAGCGCAATTATAATAAGTTAATAAAAATAAATTAGAAAACATACATTTTGATACAAACATACTATTTAGGATAACAGAAAAGGAGTATACGTACTTGTTCAAGTTTATGAGTACTTATAATTTAGACCTTGTACGTACATTTTAATACAAACATACTATTATATATATGTCAGTTATACGTATATGAATCCACTTATTAAGATGAGGCAATATTCTATTACTTATACGATGTGTCAAAAGTTCACATATATTGAATAATAATTAGACATAAAAGATTACCATTCCGTTATACATACACATAAAAGTTATATATATACCTGTAAACTTACGTATAAGTGTTAGTAAAAAAATACTTATAAGTATATTGAATGTTACACAAGTAACTTGCATACTATACAACTCAATCATGGAATTGGTTAATCACCACACACTAACTAAACAATAGAGCTCAATCGCACATGTGATGACATTATCTTATTGTTAAAAACTAGCGATAGGTGTACAATTAGAGTTCATTGGTGAATTAATATACATAGTTGTAAGCTTTCAACATTGACATACTGATTATTAAGTGAAATCAAGGTAAGTTTCCAGAGAGTCTCTTTTTGTTTACATTACTTTGGAGGAAAAACATGCTTACAATACTTTATAGATTTGAACATTAATTGAGCATTTGACAAGTCAAGCACATACGGAATCAAGTGAAAACACATACTAATCACGTCAATAAGTGGCAATATTATTGCTTGTTTTTCTAAAGACGGTCACATTAATATAAATATTTTATTGGATGTGACAAAGTTGAGGAAACGACGGTCATGTTATAGTAAACACACATTTTGGGTCTTTTGGTTATTAGGACCTGTATAGGTCGGTTATCTCAGTCCAGTATACATAGACTTATTTTCGGGCATCTATTGAGTCTCACGATCACTATTCTAAACTGTCTTTTAATCATTTGGGGAATAATATATGCTAAGACTTATTTGTTTGGGCACAAGTGGAAACACGACTACCTTGTTACAAGGGTAGACATTGTTATTGCATTAAGTCCCCAGTATTATGTAACCTTTGATTATGGGTGAGCGTAAAAGTTATGAATAGATCTATTTAGGTTGACATACCCATCCGTGGTTGGTAGCTCCAACCATGTACTAACTAGATGCATAATTGTTCATTTAATTACAAAGTTTCGTGATAGAACATTGGGTCGAGGCATAACTATAGACGTTACGCGTTGGTTATGAAAGCTCATGGTAACATAAACTTTTGATATTGTTTCAACTAGCAATAGACACACTGAAATATTGTGGTCTAACTGAGAACTATTTTGTAACTACCAAAGCTTATGAACTTGCCAACACTATATTTGTCACATTTTAAGCACTATATTAGAATCAATCAAGTTTGATCATGGGAACTCATAGTAGCTGCATCATTGGTCGTGTTGTTTTTAATTGGCAATACTAGGTACAAATCTCTTTATCTGGTTATAAAGTCTTTTAAGTAAAATGACGTCTTTGAAACATTAAAACCTCACCAACTAGTTTTAATTAGATATTTTTAAGCTTGTTTTTCAGGAACTGTGAACTAAGGGCATCTTGACTAGTGTTAGACTTGAAGAGCTACAGTTTCTATTTAAAGAATCTTCTAGCATCATTTAGTGATACTTGCTTTAAGGGATATATATAAGAGCTATGGAACATTTAAGTGTATATTTGTTGTAATGATACTTTTAGCATTTTATTATAACAATGTTATTCTTGATTTCAACTTCTTGATATACCTGTGTTTTCGCTTTAGCAAGAGTGTGACACGTATTATTGCTTTGAAAACTCATGTTTAACTTACTTTACTTTATGCTTATAACACTTGCAATATTGTTCAATGAACAATGATTTTGTGTTTGTGACAACATCATTGTCGCTTTACTAGTAACTAGGAATTAAACCTCGCGCGTTGCCGCGATGTTTTCTTGGAACGCCATGGTAACTGATAACCATATTAGTATAAAATAAGAACCGGTCAATGAACCGGATATTTTACTGGTTGGACCGGTCAAACGGGATTCATAAACTGGGCAATATTATTAGCAATCCTAAAACAAAATATTAAAGAAAGAGTTAGAGTAAAAAAGAATATAAAACCTGTGGATAATGTAAAGTTGATTAGAACTAAAAATAATTAAATATATGTTGTATTAAAATATGAACACTTAATCTCAAAAACTATAACATAACTAAATTATGTGAATATAAAATAGCGGCAATAACTTCGGATTTTAAATTCACTATAAAACTGAGTTTAATACATTTTGGATTTACAATTTCTTCTAGTTGAACCGGCCTGTTTGTTGGAAGACGGTTTAAGTGTGCTCAACCGGACCAACCACCTTCCCCGCGGTTGTCCGGCCAGGCGTATCTTCTTAAAATTTGAAGGTAACTTTCAAAACCTCTAAAATGTTCTTGTGGACACCGACTTTCAAGATTTATATATATAAGACTCGCGCAATGTAAATGGGTCATTAAATGGGAAAAAAGGTAGTCGTAAACACGTTGAACCATACGCGCACATTGTGGCGTGTTAACTCATAAAATTAAAACCGCAACGTAAAACATAAATTTTCTAAAAAAAAGGTAGTCGTAAACACGTTGAACCATACGCGCACATTGTGGTATGTTAACTCGTAAAATTTAAACTGCAACGTAAAACGTAAATTTTCTAAAAGTTGAAAGGTAAATGGAACCAAAACGGAAAGTAAAATATATAAAGACTAAATTATAAAATATGTAAAAGTATTGAGTTAAAACTTAAAAGTTAAAATTTATGCTAAATAAAAAATAGTATTAAAAAATTTGATGACAAACTAAAAATCGAAAAAAAAATAATAACCAAAACGGAAAGTAAAATATATAAAGGCTAAATTATAAAATATGTAAAAGTATTGAGTTAAAACTTAAAAGTTAAAATTTATGCTAAATAAAAAATAGTATTAAAAAAATTTGATGATAAACTAAAAATAGCAAAAAAAAATCTACTGTTCACATCGACATGAAGAAATTATATTTAGATAATTATAATGTCTATTTAAAAAAAACAATATAGTTTTAAAATTTCAACCATTTTAATAATTATAGCATTCTTCACTGTTGTAAAATTTGACCCTAGGAGTCGATTAATTGACAACTAATTGCTAATTAGCCAATTAATCGTTGCTAGCCAGCAATTAACCCAGGAATTTCAAGCTACTTGGCGAGCAAATTGTTAGGCAGTTAATGGTGGTTAAAATCAGGCCTAGGTGGTCCTAAATGAAAAATTGATGAGTTTGACGAGATTCTAGCGACTTTTCGATGACATTTTCGTGAATTTCCGGCAAGAACCTGAGGTCCGGTGAAATCTTGAAAATTTATACCAAACATGTTTATATATATACACATTATACATTAGAATAAAAGTAGCATATACAAATGTGTGTGTATAATTGACAATTATATATTAAAATTCTAAATTCGGCTTAATTGTTAGTCGGTACCCACTGATCGACTAGCCTTTAGTGATTTCTACAATCATAGTATTCTGTGAAATAACACCCTACTATATTCTTTCTACTAATTCTTAATCAATCTTAGAATCCTGAACCCAAAATCATGATAACAACAAAACATAATTTGAAAAACTTAAACACACGACGCAATTGAAAATCATATAAGACAACCAGCACATAACACAAGTATCACAGGTTGACACGATTATGACCATCTAACTCATAGTACATACTACACGATTTAAAAAAATCAATTATGATCGACATACTATACAATTATGATCGACATCAACAGTAAAATACAAGATATTATTCGTGCCTTATAAATTATTAATGATTTGCTTAAACTTACATGTGGGTGAGTAGAGCTGTTCATGAGCCGAGCCGAGCCGAGCCAAGCCAGAATTAGCTCGACTCGACTCGAATTATAAACCGAGCCAGCTTGGCTCGGCTCGGATTTACAACCGAGCTAAAAAGTAGAGCTCGAACTAGGCTTGGTTTTAAACCGAGTTGGCTCGGCTCGGTTTTGTTTGGCTCGGTTTTAAAAGAAAATTTAAAACACTAAAATACCCAAATCGCAGAAACATCATAGATACTCAAATCGCAGAAATATCATAAACAAGCATATTTCTAAACATCTACAAGAAATATATAAAGAAGCATATTTCTAAATACCTAAATCGTAGATTTGTAGGTAGAAGGAGAGGGAAACATAACTATCTCAAGAAGCAAGATATACCTGACCCAAATCGCTGATTCGTAGGTGGAAGGAGAGGCAAGCACCGAACTTGTCGTCGACTTGTCAAGGGAGAGTGGTAGGCGGGCAGGCGGTTGCGGCGACCGAAGGGAGGGAGTGACGGAGGGCCGAGGGCGTGGGTGAGCGGTAGGCGGGCACGTGGCGGCTGCGGCGGCGACCGAGGGTGAGTCGACGTCAAGGAACTGAGGGAGAGTGGCTGAGTGGGAGAGGCGGGAGGCCGAGAGGGAGAGTGGAGACGGGAAAGTTGTTCGATGGAGAGAAAGTGGGGAGTTAGGGTTTTTCAATTCCACAGATCCACTTACTGTTCTTTTATTTTTACTTTTCAACATTTGATTTTATTTGATATTTTAAGGTAAGTGTTATTATAATATATATAAATATTATATATATATATATTACATATTTAGTCGAGCCAGTAAACGAGCCAACGAGCGAGCCGCCCTTGGCTCGGACTCGGCTCGTTTACAATTCGAGCCGGCTCGCTCGGCTCGTTTTTAAACCGAGCCGATTCGAGCGAGCTTTTTTCGAGCTTTTTCCGAGCGAGCTCCAAGCGAGCCGCGAGCTTTTTGAACAGACCTATTGAGTGAAAACAAATTTTGAAGGGACGCGGGCCACTTTCATGGTTATACGTTGAGGTTAATTTTTATTATTTTGATATTACTCTATTATTATTTACAATGAAAATAAATAATTTATTTTGATTTTTTTAAATTTGAACTACATTAATTTGAAGTATTTTGATTTTAAGCCATTTGGTTATTTGATTTTGGTCACTAAAGTTTAAGATATTTGATTTCGACCATCAAACTATTTTAGTAAAACATTATTTTTACAGTGTTTGACCACTAAAGTTTAGTATTATATTTTGGCCGTCAATTTGTTTTTGTGACTTTGGCCACTAAAGTTTAGAACTTTTAAAGTTTGACCACTAAATTATTTATAATTAAGTTAATTTTTTCCATTATAGCTTCTAAAGTTTAGTATTTTTTACTTTTGTTGCCAAGATTTAATTTTATAGCTCCGGATGACTCGTCAAAGAAGAATTGCAAAGGTATCGACTTGAAGGTTTTGACTCACTTTTGGAAGATGTTACATCCTTTTATGACAAGTATGATATTGAGATGATTAAGATGGAAGATGAGTATGTTGATCTGAAAAATAGAAGAAGAAAGACCAACATTATCAATCGTCAGCATTATGTGGTGAATAATTTTAACACGGTTCTTGATATGCAAATTCAAGAGGCTGGAAACCAATTTAATGAGGTAACCACTAACTTGCTTACGTGTATGAGTTCTTTAAGCCCATGTGATAACTTTAGTTCCTTTAATAAGTTAAATTTGCTAAAATTAGCCGAGATGTATCCGCGTGATTTTACTTTTGATGAAAAAGAAAACCTTATTCATGAACTCGACCACTACATTGCTAATGTGAAAAACGATAGTCGGTTTGACAACCTGAACGGGATAAGTGATCTTGCCAAAAGGATGGTGGAAACAAGAAAACACATTGATTATCAGTTGGTCTATCGTTTATTGAAGTTGTCACTAGTTTTACCGGTTGCAACGGCGAGTGTTGAAAGATGTTTTTCTTCAATGAAGCATGTAAAGACGGAATTACGTAATAGGATGGGTGATGGATATATGAATGATTCATGCATTTGTTACATTGAAAAGGAGTTCTTACAACAAGTTTCGGCCGAGAATGTAATGCAACGTTTTCAAAAGATGAAGCCTCGTAGGGAACAACTTTAGGTCAGTTTTTTTATTCGTAAAAACTATCTTATATATTTTATGTATTTTTAACTTTCTATCGACTATGTTTTTTCGTTATTATATCGTACTTTTATTATGTGATACACCTTACCCGACCCCGAACCGTCGAACCGACCCGCATTTTTTTATATTCGGTCATATGAAATTAGAATAGTTAAAAAAGTGAACCCGTTGGAAAAAAATTCTGGATCCGCCACTGCGGACGAGGCAAACAGATAACAACCAAAGTAACGTGGCATTGCAAGTGGGAAAATTAACCAAACCCTGTCATATAGTGCGTGACTTTGGCTACTAAAGTTAAGGATCTTAGAGTTTGATAGCTATACTCTTTATAGTGAAGTTCTATTTTTTCGAGTCTGGCCACTACACGTTGTGTGTGGAAAAGACCAAATCTCATCGCGTAGCGTGGGGAGAAAAAACCAAAACCAATTGCATTTAAAATATAAACTTTGAAGCTATATTTTGCATTTAAAAAACCCGAAATTTGCATCTCTACACCCCACCCCACCCAAACTCATCTCTCTTCTTATACAGTACAAACAATCAAACCAATGAATAGAACCATCATCCGTCAACGACCATGTCACCTCCACCTTCTCTGATTAATTAGTCTCACTACCCTGATGGAACCCATTAAACCAAAAGGAAACCGACCAAAAATTAGCCTTCAAAAATCAACACATCTCTTGGATTATGGGAAACTATGAAGAAAATAGGTGCGACGACTTGGGTGCTTGAAATTTATGCTATGCAATGTTTAGTGATTACCAGCATTTCTGCTCACTGACGTTTCAACGGGTGGGTAATTAATTGCTAGAATTTGATAGTTTTTGGTGGTGCAAGCCCATATCATCAAGATGGTTTTTAGTTTGTGGTGTTTAGTCCAGATTCATGAGAACGATTTTAGTGTATGGGAGGCGAGAGGCATTAGCAATGGTAAAACAAAGAAGACGACCTGAATATGTTGCAGGTAGCCGGATTTATGGCCGGATGGCCGAAAGATGAGGGTGGGGATGCATGGGAGTTGCTTTGATTGGCCTTGTGTGGCCCCTTAAAGCTTAAGAAAAATTTTGAGTAATTTTGAGTTTAACATGTGTTCTTCTATTGTTTTAAAGATAGGACATTTTGATCATATATAAAATATGTCAAGTCATTATGCTTAATACCCCTAGTCATTGTGCGAGATATCAGTTCGTTATGTTAAGTATTTTTCATCATTTGTCATATGTATTCATCATTATGTTTTACGCTTTACATCATTTCTTGTTATTTTTTGTTATTGTTTTTATATATTATAAAAACGTGTTATCTTATCATTGTGAATTACAATCAGTTCAATTGTGTCGGCGCCGAGCGACAACACCATCGCCCGCCCGCCCCCCCCCACCCCCACACCGCATGTTTTCATTTTCTCTTCATATACACGCCTGAACTTTTGTGTTTGTGTGTGTTGTATCATGGTGTGGTGTAGTATTTAACAACACTGCTACCGTCAAATCTGAGAGTGTGATGTAATGTGATGCAATAAAACATGACAAAATGCGATTGGTTAGTGCGTGGTATAGTATAGTGTTCATGATTTGGGTACCCCTTCCACCCTTAAAAACCTCTTATAGTTTAAATAACAATAAAATAAAATAAAAAAAAAAACATCAAGGAGTTACTTAAAAATTAAATGGGTTAACCCAACACCTAGCCAAATCAACCCAAAATAACCTGTTTAACTAAATATGTTTATGGGTTCAATAAAATCTGACACAACTTATGCATACTAAACCCAAACACAAAGATTTCAAGTTGGTTTGTGTAGTATTATATTGTAGAGTCAGAGATTTACATAACAAATCAGATAACTTTACGAGTGCGAATTGTGGGATGCATATTTTGTTCCATTGATTTTGTCAACATTCATGTATGAAGGAGTGGGGGCCTATTTTGTTCATGTCCACTCATCTATACGCGTGTCTACTTGACTTTGCATATCCATGTATATTTCGAAAAAGCCCATTCCACAAAAAATGTTAAATTAATAATAATACATTATTGATAGTTTAAACAGATACAAAAACCTCCCCGAGTAAATTTAATAAAATCATTAACTAAATTATTTAATAATGTGAAATATAAACACATCATATAAACAAAAGTTTCACGGATCTCTAACGGGTCAACTTTAATAGATCAAATACTAATCTCAAACTGCTCAACAGTCAACGGTGCGTTAACACATAAAAGCCATAAAAAATATCAACTAATCTATAATCACTGGGCAGGGAAAAGTTGTTCTCAAAATCGATATTAAGTTAAAAGTTACAAGGACCACATAATATACCTATTATCCTTCTCTCCCACTAAATTATGAATACAATTCAGACTTGTTATATGTGGTCCTATTGTTTTCATCATATAATATTGTTCCTTAAAACATCACATAATATTACTTTATGCCCAACTCATAATAGTAACACCTTCCGTCGGCAAGACGTTTACCTCGTCAATTCGCCTCCCAAAGGTCATCATGGTAGCAACTTTCTTTAGAATTAAAAATTAAAAAGTTAAAATCCTGTAAAATAAAAACACGTAAAGTTAAGTAGATATAAGTAATTAATAAAAGTAGATTACGAGTTTTTCTATACGAAACTTACCATGTTTATTGTGTTGGGCCTGCTGTCCCAGCGGGCGCAACACAATTCGTTGAACCCAACTGTTTCAATGCGTCCCGAGCCGCAACATAGCCCGGGTCGATTTTAATGGCGCGCTCATACGCGCCAACCGCCTCATCTCTCATCCCCTTCATCTCATAACACTCTCCAAGCAACCGAAACGCCAACGCGTTATCCCCATACAACTTCACCGATTCCACCAGGTCCTCACACACCGAGTCAACTCGCCCACACACAGTCCCCTTCGTAATCTCGGCTCGCTTAAACAGCGCCTCTCCCCTCTCGGCTTCGCTCAGCGACTTAGCCGTGAGCGGCGACAAAGCCACGTTCAGCGCCTCAAGAGCCGATGTACTGAAGCCTTGAGCCTCGAGCGCTAGAGCTTTCAACACGTGTATTGTGGCGTCGTTTGGATCGAGCGATATGGCTTTATCGGCTTCTTCGGCGGCTGATTTGGCTAGCTTGACGGAGGATTTACGGTCTTTTGTAGATCGTGATTTCGCTAACAGTTGAGCGCCGATGACGAAGTGGTATTTAGCGTCGTGAGTTGGTAGTGTTGTGTATCGGACTTTTGTGAAGAGATTTTGAGGTGTTTTTGTGATCCAGAGGATGATGATTATGATGATGATGATGACTGTGATGAGGATGAAAGCTGATATCATCGATGGATCGATCATGGTTTTGATCGGAGATTTGTATTGGATGAATCGGAGATTATTATGGTTTTGATTTAGGGATGAGTGAGTGAATACTGAATACTTGAATAGTGATGGGTGTGATCTAGAGTTATTGGAGGTTACTGGTAGACAAGATTTTGATGGTTGTACATGTTGCATAGGTGGTTGTACACTTGTACTGGTTTGATGGTGTTTGCGACTTGATGTACATTTTTCATTAATGCTTTGACTCTTTATTTGTTTATATATGTTGGGGACGTGTGAGTCGGTTTTATTAACAACTAGGTTAGAGCACGTGTGATACACGAGTGATTTAAACAATCAGATTTTCACTAAATATTGATTACATAATAAACATTATAAAAAAGTCAAAGTATGAAAATATAATTAAAATAGCGTTCATACTCTCAAAACTTTCTCATAGATGTCTAAACATCTGTTTGTATGCAACGTTTTGTGTGTCTCGCTGGTAATGTTACCAATTTGATCTAAAATGAGTAATTTGACACCGTCTGTAATCTTCACATTTGACAAAGCCGCATATAACCGTCCTTGAGTGAAAACTGGTCTTTTTAATACAAACCAACTTTTGAAAATAATTACCAACTTTTGAAAATAATTACCCTAACTCTTGTTAATCGTCATTGCAAAATAAACAGTTAGGATAAACTGTCTTCTTTTGAATTTGAAAGGGATTATTTATCGGATGGCATGAGATTAATTCTTGCAATAAATGTTAGGCATCCAATATTACTTCCAGATATTATTTCAACTTCAATAACCCGTTTCCCAAATAGAAATTTGTAGGCGAGTACTATTGCAAAGACCATTTTGTTGGTCGATGCTACGTAGAAGCATAACAGAAACTCCAACTTTCAATACTAACTTGTGATTTGGCAATCCAGATATTTTAAGACTATTTAGAAAATAAGGAGAGTAAAAATTTTCCTGTAATTGGATATTAAAATGTTTCATTTGACGTATGTTATCCGAAGTAGATACTTTATCTTATCACCAGAGAAAAGTGAAAGCAGATGATCGTTAATTTTATGAACGACCTCATTTTTTGGTGTAAAAATTGCTCTCTCATGAAAATACTTTTTGTCTTTGTAGTTCTCTAACATGGATGAGTAAACAAATTGAATTAAACTTGCTAAAGGATTGATCGATTTGTTGATGAGGAGTTCATGAGGTATAGTAATAGTTGTCTCACCATCGTTATAACTTATAACCACCAACATTATCTTCTCTTATATCAAGAAGCCATGTAGCAAATTGTTCAATTCCTTTAGTGTCAACACCTTGTCCCTTGGCTTTGATAATTTGATAAATATATTATAATTGGATCAATTAATTATAAAGTAAGAAATCAAAATTGGTGAATAAAAAAATCATAAAATAAAAATCTACTAAATTAAAGGAGTTTATTTTAGAAAACAAACAGAGGAAAATTTATAGATACTTAACACATAATATAAAAGATTAAATGGAATTTGATGAATAATACCATAGAAGTTGAATTAATATATGGTCGGTTTTCCCGCCCAAACTCATATACACATTTTAATTTAAATGATTTTAAACACTTATTAAATTTTCATTCTCCTTTCCTTATATGAATTTCTCATTTCCTTTCTTGTATTTTTCTCTTTCATTTTAGATTAATAATTTTATTATTTCTCTACACAATCAAGCACCTAAAAGTTTTCAATACTAATTTTAAAATCATTTGTTTCATTGTGTTTCAAGATTTTAACTATTAGTAAGTAATTATCTTTAGTTACTGATAAGTTCCTTTAAAATATTAAATGATAATGATTTTAAGTAAATAAACTAAGCAATTATGTATCTAAAATGTAAATCTTCTTATGCTAAGAGTTTATTAAGATTTACTAAACTATAAGATTTTAATTACATCATTTTTTTAAAATATAATTTTAATGCTTAATCTTCATTACATATCTTTTATAATTTTTTTTTCATATACTTTTTTATTTCTTATTTTACCAATGGTTAATAATATCTAATATACAAAACTTTCATAAAAAATAATGATTTTAATAAGTTAGATTTGTTCCACCCATGTAATACATGGGTTCTAACCTAGTGACATAATATAAAAAGGTTAAATGAAAGCCATAAATTGTTATTTAAATCAGTATGTAAGTATGGTAATATATTTAAATTAAATGTCTAGTATGGTAAGCATTTAATATATCAAAAAACTAAAAATAAAGATGGTGTATGAGTGTGACACGTGTCAAATTGGTGGTTTAAGAGAATGACATGTGGCTTTAAAAACCTTGTTTTATTAGAGTCTATAGATTCAATGGATGTGATGATATAGTTGACAATTGTTTAATATTCGCTTTTTTGGTCACCTGTATATGTATATTTATGGGAAAGTTAAGATGCGTTGTTGACATTTGGAACTAGCATAAATGGTTACACCCACGCCTTTCTTTTCAAAGTATAAAAGATGAAATTTTCACAAGAAGACCGGCCGGATAGACCGGAACCAATTAGAAGTAGTCTAGTTATGATTATTTGAATTGTTCTTTTTTCTAACCGGATGGTTACTAGTCAAATCTATAAACCTGATTTGATGGTCGGGCCTTCTTTTATCTCTTGCTTTTTCTAATTTCATTTATAATCTATAAACCTGATTTGAAGTAATGATGTATAATATTTGTAAATAGCATGGATGAGTTTATAAGCTTCTGAAACCTAAATTGGATTTATAAATTATACTCTTTAAGATGAAAAATGAATCAAAAGTGGTGAAAGACTTGACTTAGAAAAGGTTGTGGATTTTTGTCCTATCACTATCAAAAATTAGTGGAAGACTTGACTTAGGAAAAGGTATGGATTTCTGTCGTATCACTGCAAAAAATTAGGATAAAAACCCTTTCTGATCTTAAGTTTAGTTATAGCAAAAAATGAATCCAAATCACCCAACTTTTTTCTTGTCATCTTTTTCACCTATTCGTTTCCTCATTTATACTCTTGTTATATCTCTAACTTCCAGCATCTTCATAGTGGGAAATGAAACCGATCACGAGGCTTTGCTTAAGATCAAGTTGGCGATCACTAGTGATCCGTATGGATCTCTAATCTCATGGGACAATAATTCTCCTCATTTCTGTAACTGGACCGGTGTTACATGTGGGAAGCGACATAGAAGAGTGACTAAGTTACAACTAAAGTCCCAAGGTCTAAATGGCTCTTTATCTCCTCATGTTAGGAACCTTAGCTTCTTACGTATGCTTTCTCTCCTCAACAATAGCTTTCGAGGAACCATCCCTCATAAACTTGGACGTCTTTCTAGGCTGCGGTTCCTTAATTTGTCCAAAAACAAGTTTAACGGGGCTATTCCAACTAACATATCTGGTTGTTCTAACCTTGAGGAGCATGGTCTTTCCATTAACGAACTAGTTGGAAGCATACCCAAGGAGGTTAGTTTCCTCTCAAAACTTGTTGTTGTTCATCTCGGTGATAACAATCTAACAGGTGGAATTCCATCATTTTTGGGAAATATTACATCAATTGAAAAGTTCTCCGTCACCAGAAATCCTTTGGGTGGGAGCATTCCGGACACCATAGGTAATTGGAAAAAACTTAAGAGAATTTAACTGTAGTTTTTGTAATTTATATGGAACAATCCCTCATTCGCTATATAACCTTTCACTCCTACGTAATATTAGCTTGTCTAGTAATCATTTGACCGGTAGTCTTCCTCTAGCCGTTGGTGCAATGCTCCCTCATCTTATTGGGCTTCGATTGTGGGATAACCAACTAACTGGACCTCTTCCAACGTCCATTTCTAATTGTTCGAGGTTAGGCTATCTTGATATGGGTGACAACAAGTTTAGTGGGATGTTAACGATCGACTTTGGAAAACTAAAAGAGATTTATTATCTACGCTTAAGCAATAACCTCTTTGGAAGCAATGAATATGATGAAATGAAGTTTATTGATTCTTTGCAAAACTGCACAAGATTAAGACAACTTATTCTTCACAAGTGAAACTTTCAAGGAATGCTCCCTACATCAATAGGTAATCTTTCAAATCAACTCCAGAAACTATATTTATTTGAAAATCAGTTACATGGAAACCTCCCTAGCTCAATTGGTAATCTAGTTGGCTTAGACCATTTACATCTAAACGGAAACCAATTCACAGGAAATGTCCCCTCAACCATTGGTAGCCTTCTAAAAATACAAGTTGTTCATTTGTTTAAAAACCAACTTTCAGGACAGATACCCGAAGCCATAGGGAACTTATCATTATTGAGCTCCCTTGATCTATCTTCAAACATGTTAGAAGGGGTTATTCCATCAAGCCTTGGAAATTGTCATAGTTTATTAGAGTTGAACCTAAATGATAATAAACTTAATGGGAAAATACCTACACAACTTCAACTTTCATCTATGTCCATAAAGTTGAATCTTTCTCGAAACGAACTTTCTGGCTCCCTTCCACCCGAGGTTGGACACCTTAACACATTGGCTTCTTTGGATTTATCTTATAATAACTTTTCAAGTAACATTCCAAGTAGCCTTGGTGGTTGTGCTAGTCTTTCATGGTTGTCCCTTAAAGGTAACCTCTTTCAAGGTATGATACCGCCATCCTTAGGTTTGTTAAAAGGATTACAGGTGCTTGATGTTTCTCATAATAATTTATCGGGTCAAATTCCTCGATTCTTAGAACGCTTGATTGGGTTAGAATATTTGAAACTATCATATAATGATTTCGAGGGTGAAGTACCAATGCAAGGAGTGTTCGCCAATGCAAGTGAATTCTCAGTATTAGGGAATAGTAAGCTATGTGGTGGCTTTGTTGAACCTAGGTTACCAAAATGTAAGGAGAAGAACAAACATACAAAAATGTTTCCTTTGTCGGTAACAATCATATTGATTGTATCCATACTTTTCATCATTATATGTTTTGCATATGTTTGGTGTAAGAAGAAAAGCAAAAACCAGCTGTCTAAATCATCAACGAGTGATCGATTCATGAAAGTTTCATACAATCAACTTCTCAATGCTACTAATGGGTTCTCAGAAGCCAATTTGATTGGAAATGGTGGGTTTAGTTCGGTTTATAAAGGAATCCTTGATGAAGATGATGATACACTTGTTGCGGTGAAAGTACTTCATCTTCAAAATCGAGGAGCCCGGAAAAGCTTTATAAGGGAGTGCGAAACATGGAGAAACATTCGACACAAAAATTTGTTAAAGATAATAACTTCATGTTCAAGTGTTGATTTTCAAGGAAATGATTTTAAAGCTTTGATATACGAGTTCATGCCCAATGGGAGTTTACATGATTGGTTACATTCAAGTAAAAGTACATCAAGACTAAACCTTCTTCAGATCATAAACATTCTTCTCGATGTTGCATCCGCACTTGATTATCTTCACAATAGCTGCCTACCGCCTATTGTACATGGTGACTTAAAGCCTAGCAACATTCTACTTGACGATGATATGGTGGCTCATGTTGGAGATTTTGGTTTAGCTCGATTTATTGGAACTTCACACCCAAATAGCTCAACCGGGATTAGAGGAACAATTGGTTATGCTGCTCCAGGTAAAATATACATTCATATTTACTCATAGAATTACTTTTTCCTTAAGTACATACTTATGTATTGCAGAGTATGGACTCGGAAGTAAGATGACAAGCAGTGCGGATGTCTATAGTTATGGAATATTATTACTAGAGGTGATGACCGGAAAAACCCCGACTAACGAGATCTTTATTAAGGGACTTAACCTTCATGCATTTGCATCCATGGCTTTGCAAGCAAATGTGATTGATGTTATTGATGTTAACATTCTAAACATTTATCAAGATGATATATCTTCTACACAAGATAAAGAAGCGTATGCAAAGAAAATAAAAGAATGTTTGACTTCAACAATCAAGATAGGAGTTCAATGCTCAATGGATTCCCCATCACAACGAATGGATATGAAAAAGGTTGGACATGAATTGCAGCATATTGCATGTACACTTCAAAATATTTAAGGTACAATGTTCTCAAATATAGAAATAACATGTATGTTCTTTTAGAAAATAGTGTCTCATATTTAATACTTTCATATGCTTGTTATTAATTTGACTTAATTTCTTGTATACATGAGTACATGAGTTCCATGTTGTACTTGTTAAAGGAATATTATGTTGTAACGGTTAACTCTCGGGTGACACTAAATTATATCACTACAAGAAAGTGGGTCTATAGCAACGACAAAATGACACCTTATACGGATGACAAGTCGTCGCTACAGGTTCTGTCCAAAAACATCAGTTGTAATAAGTAAAAAAGTCGTCGGGAAAGACTTCGTCGGCACAAAGTCGGCTATAGAAACGAGATGTTAAACCTATAAGTGTTGTAGTTTCTGAAATTAACGAATAAAAAAATTATTAAAAAAATATAAATAAAATCTGTAGCGACGACATGTCGTCACTACAGATAATATTTATATTAAAAAACAGATAAAAGTCTATAGCAACGACATGTCGTCGCTATAGACTGTATTTACTTTTTATTTTAATTTTTATATATTGTTAATAGCGACGATATGTTTGTTGCTATTGATTATATTTTTTTTGCAAGAACCTAATTTTTTAATAAAAATTTAACAAACAGATAATTAATACAAATTTAACAAACATATAATCAGTGCAAACCACATTCAAGTTTAACACACAAATAATTCATACAACTTCAAATTAGTTTAAAGTTCCATAAAATCTAATAAAAATACAAACTCTAATGGCCATCAAATGGTCGTTGCTGCTGCCAGTAACGTATCATTTTCATCTGCTCTTGGAGCAGTCATTGCATCTCTTGTATTTGTTGTTGTTGTTGTTGGATTTGTTGTTATTGTATAGTTTATCATTTTGTTGTTGTTGTCTAAGTTCTTATCTAAGTTCTGCAACTTCATCTTGCAAATGTTGTCTTGGAGGTTGTGAGCTAGAAAAATCAGAGGTGGGATGTCTCACCACATGACCAACACCTCGTATATATCCTCGCCTTTGACCTAAGGCACGCTCAATGCATTGAATCTCATCAACAACAGATGAATCTCCACCGGTATCGCTAGAGGATCTCACATACTCCACTTGAATTCGATCCTGCATTAAACATATTAAAAATATTAGTTCAAATGGGTCATTTTGACCCAAACACACTTAAACATACTAGAATCGCTTAAAATGGGTCCTTTTGACCCAAACACACTTAAACATACTAGAATCATATAGAAGTTATTTCAAATGGGTCATTTTGACCCAAACACACTTAAACATACTAAAATCAATCAAAAGTTAGTTCAAATGGGTCATTTGATTCAAACACACTTAAACATACTAGAATCACACAAAAGTTGGTTCAAATGGGTCATTTTAACTCAAACACACTTAAACATACTAGAATTGCTTAAAATGGGTCATTTTGACCCAAACACACTTAAACATACTAGAATCGCTTAAAATGGCTCATTTTGCCTCAAACGTACTTAAACATGCTACAATTAATCAAAAGTTAGTTCAAATGGGTCAATTTGACTCAAACACACTTAAACATACTAGAATCACACAAAAGTTAGTTCAAATGGGTCATTTTGACCCAAACACACTTAAACATACTAGAATCGCTTAAAATGTGTCATTTTGACCCAAACACGCTTAAACATGCGAGAATCAATCAAAAGTTAGTTCAAATGGATCAATTTGACTCAAACACACTTAAACATACTAGAATCACACAAAAGTTAGTTCAAATGGGTCATTTTGACCCAAACACACTTAAACATGCTAAAATCGTTTAAAATGGGTCATTTTCACCCAAACACACTTAAACATACTAGAATTGCTTAAAATGGGTAATTTTGACCCAAACACACTTAAACATACTAGCTTGCCAACTGGGATAATGAAAAGGAACAACCTTACTAATCTCATTAGAGATTAATCTTATTGTTGGGATTTAGTGGTGATTAACTTTACTTTTTATCAAAACGGGTTTGATCAGATTGTATTAATTAACACCTTAATCAATAATCGCAGCGGAATTTTATAAATTAAATCAGCACTTTAAACGTCCCGACAGGATCACGGTTACATACATGCAAACACGGATACAAATTAACCTACCAATGAGATAGATATACCTTTGTGGTTACGGATTAACCGTTACGAGACACCGTGGTTCAACGAACGGATGCTAGATCACGAACACGAAACTGAACGGAATCCGCGGCTAATAGGAGGCGCGGTTCACTCGGCTCAGTTGACTTGCGGCTTCACGTTACGTGTCACGTTTGGTCTTGATGTGTGCACCAATCAACAAAATAAAAGAAGTCTTACTCCTTTATTTTCCTTTTGTTTGGTGTATTTATGCCTTTATGATTGATGAGTAATGATATTAGTGCATGATAATGTAGTTACCGATCGAAAAGCTCTCGGCTTGGTGTTGTTATTGTGCAAATATCATAAGGTGAGTTCTAGACTCCTCTTTTTACGTGTTTTTCATGATTTGGGGCTAATATGCATAGCTTATTAAATGTTTTGAAAAAGTATAATAGTTTTGACTGGTATAGAATGTGTTTGAGGCGGTAAAATATTCCAAAATCGAAACTTGGGATTGAAGTTTCGAGCTGCTGCATAGTTCTCGCACAAATGTTAAGTTCTCGTAATAGACGGTTATTCTTCATTGTTCTTGCGCAAAAAGTAAAACTTGTATGGCAAGTTATTGCTTTCCTTAGATAGTTCTTGCGTGATAAGTTCTTGCACGAGATATAGTGTTCATGTGATTAAGTTCTCGCGTGAATCCAAGTTTCCGCTCAGTAAGTTATCGCACGAACTACAATTATCGTATAGATGGATTTTCGAAGGTTTATAATAGATATGTGTATCGATACCCTCGTATAGTGTGCGATAAAGATAGTATAAATAAAAAACTTATAGCTAAAGAAAAAAGAAAGAAGGTATATGTATTACCACAGTTAAATTTTAAAAAAACATAGTAAAGTTCACATGTAAACCATTAAGAACTTGAATAATAATTCAAGAATAGTCACCTGTTATAAATTGCAGTTGATAAAAGTTAAAGTATGCTAAAGAAGTCTTGCAAGCATAGAGACCTTGACGTATTTCAAGCCTCTACATAGGAGTCTTGCGTAAGGGCAAGCGATAGGAGTCTTGAATGTATAGTAAGCAACACAGGAGTCTTGAATAATAGAAAGCGATAGTGCAGTCTTGTGTTTACATGAGCAATGGTTAAAGGAGTTCTGTACGAAGTACGGACTCGCGATAAAGTAATGACAAAGTAATGCTAAAGTAACGAGACAGTAACGATGAAGTAATCTGATAAAGTAACGATAAAGTAATGATAAAGTAATGATAAACTGAATGACAAAGTAATACTAAAGAATAAACATAGTAAAAGTTAAATGAGTCTTACCTATACGTAAGCATAAAGATAAACTTTAATATATCGCTAAAGTATGAAAGATAATCTGTTTAAACGATATAGTTTGGTTAAAGTAATTTTTTAAAGTGGAACTAGAGCTCATTCAACGTCGTTGGCTATTGTATGCATATTAGATTGATAGGTATGCTATAGGAATAAATGGTGAGCTTGGCATGGATTTGGAAGTTACCTGGCATTGGTCGAGGCTAGCATCCTTGCATAGTTTGATGATAGATTAAGGGATTCCAATGCCAATAGCTTCATGATAGGATGGTAAAGTTAAAGTTTAAAGTTAATTGTTAAAGATGATAAAGGTTAATAGGGATTATAGTACTCATAGTAGGATTAAGGATTGATGTGACTCATAATAGGCAACGTTTAGGGCATGTAAAGTAAAGTAAGTAGTTAATTACAACTGGCAAACTTGTAGTACTTGACACGATTTGAACTATTACCTACAAAACAATGTTAGTTTCATATCTTATAGAAAGCTATAGCCGGAAAAAAGGCTGCTCGTGGAGGTGCTCGTGGTGGTGTTAGGGGTAGGCCACCAGTCACCAGGAGTCGAAAGCAAACAACTGATGATGTGCATATGGACTCTCACACTACTAGTGAGGAAAACTCTCATCATTTGCAAGAGAGGATTACCTTAGAGCTTGTTGTTAGAGAGGCTATTGTCAAAGAGGTCCATAAGATTCTTTATGACATCATGCCCTCGGTCATAACAAAAGCTTTAAAGGAAGTTGATTCTTCTTTTGAGATTTAGTTTAGGGTCTAGCTTTCCAAAAGCAATTTTTAAATGTTATTTATCAGTTTGACTTCCTGTTAGGACCAAGTACGAACTGGTACTAACCGAATCTACATGAAAACTATATCAAATAGTGCGGAATCCTATTTGATTGGCGATCCAATCAGGGAGAACGTTAATCTGATCAAAACTAACGATTGAAAAATGTTAAGAATTGATTAGGAATGATCAGAAACACTCTATGAAGTTGGAAGGGACGACTTGGACGTTCTGGGACGGCTAGGGTTATGAATTCTCGAAGTGTTACGTTTTTTCACGAATTAAGTGGTGTTTATAGGTTTGGAGTCTTCATTCGTGCGACTGAACCATTAGCATGGTTCAGTCGTGTGACTGAAGCATGCGGTTGATCCATTCGCACAACTGAAGGTTCAGTCGTGCAACTGAGTCAATCTCATGTCATAATCGTGCGACTGATCCAGTCTCCTGGTTTAGTCATGTGAGTGGTCCATTAGCATGAAGTGTTCATGCGTATGGTCCATTAGCATGGTCCATTCGCATGAGAACTTCATACAATTCACAAACCTATATAGTTAGTTCAATATGCGTTATCATACAATAAACAATGAAATATTAAACATTATAAGCAATAACCACATATTGTATTTCATTCATACCCATTCAATAACACATATTCATTCATTCAAGAGACTTTCATTACAAATATTAAATGATTACATCAGTGTAACAAAATGAAAGTCATTAAACGTTTAAGTACATTAGAACTAGAACTAGGGACATGTGTACCAACAAACTCCCCCTTGGACCTAGTTCTACCTATTCTTTGACTTCCTTTGAAAACTCTTCATATCTCTTGAATCTTTATTCCTTTGAAACCCCAGCATGAATATCTAGTGTAAAGCATAAGCATATAACATGTTGAAACTGAAGTGCTTGCACGATATCCTGCGTATCAAAAAATAGTGGCCACTTGTACAGCGTATATATATCAGCTGCTGACAAGTTCGTGAGCCATATTGGGTCAAACACCCTTATTGTCTCAAAATCCCCCTCTCGATCCAACACAATGATGGATTCTCCAGTACGCCAGTCATAGTACCACCATTTAAAATGGGGTGTAAAGTCTTGTGGCATCTCCCTCATAGGTATACGTGACATCGTGCGCGGAGGTCGCCATTTCAAGACAACTGTCGGCTTGCCAGTAATGGGATTAACTTCAGACCTTCTGATATACCTCGTCGGTTGTTGAGGTCTGAAGCTAACCCACCTGGTATGGTATTCTCTTCTCAACGCAACCTCAAACTAGCCTGACATCTTCTTTGGATCGGCATATAGTAACTTTAGGTGTGCCAGCTGGTTGAGCTCAAAATCGGGAAGAGTCTTTAGATCATGTGGAAATCTAAAGTACTCTATTCCCTTCTCCCTCTTCACTGCGTACACACCCAGATCCTCAAAATATGCCCACGTAATGATCTTACGTGACACCTTGAGATGCTTCTTTACTTTGTAGAGCTTGGTGTAGGCACTTGGCTTTGGTGCAGTGCGCTGGGCTCGGATCTCTGCAAAACAAGTCGCCCATTCAGCCTTTCTGCTGTCCACATCGGCATCCGAGGCTTGGGCTTGGATTGTTGATGTTTCTGCTTCCTTTTCCATCTGATTCAGCTTCTCCAATGCATCACTGCCGAGAGTACTAGCCAAATTGGGAACCACATGTCCCTCTCGGTCAGTGTACCCTGGGTAGTACTGGGCTGTGACGTCCTCAATCTCTATTTCATCCACGTCATTCAGCTCATCATCACTAGCCACATCAAAGGTAGGAGCGTCCTTGACAATCTCATCCGGGTTTAGCCGGAACATCTCAGCAAGTTGCTCATCAGTAAGGTCATGAATTATTTATCCTTCTTCGGGAGTATAACTCACAGACCTCCTGACCATCCCTTGCAAATCAAGTATCATTGTTAATTGAGACTTGATTTGCTATAGGGGAGCAACATCATATTCATCTTGCTGAGATATTTGATCTGCTTGAATTAAACATGTAAACACATCAATAGTTAGTACGTAATCAAGATAATCAAACATTGAATAACGATATATAAACATTAATTACATGACATTAATACATGATTTCAAGTACAAAAATTTTATAAACATAGACATCTAGGCTTTACTTTTGTCTTGAATCATGTCAGGGTCTTCTGCAGTCGGGGAAGAGGGTGGGGCAGAAGATGATGCTCCTTGGTCTTGTTTTCTCTTCGTTCTTCGCTCTTGACCCGGAGCTAAGGCAGATGCAGCTGCATCGCCTTCTTCTTCATCATCATCTTCCCGCCTTCCTCTTGCTTCTCCCTCACCACTAACCTCATCATCATCATCACTCTCATCATCTTCTCCATCATCATCATCATCATCTCCTTCACCGATCTTAAGAGGCTCATCCTTAGATCCTTTGAGTTTGAGCAGGACTGTCTTATTAGCAGTCTCCAACTCCTCCAACTTCTTAGCTGATTCCACATTATGCTCTTGAAGTTGGGCAATCTGCTGGGCTTGCTATGAGATCTGCTATGCTTGGGTAGCATTGAGCTCCACAAGCTGACGTATCTGAGCAGTTTTTTCCTTATCAGCAGCCAACAGCTTCAGCACCATACGGTTTAGTGCTGCCAGCTGTTCCTCTACCCCAATGGAGGGTAGAGTAGATCCAGTGGGGAATGTGGTGTGAGATGAGGGACCAGCTTAGTGGCTGGTGGCAGTAATGGTGCTGGGTTCGTCTGGGCGTATGATGGATCAGTAACAGCCTCCCCAGACTCACCCTGGCGTCCACCTAACGTCCTAACGCCTCTCTCAGTGGCCACGACCCGACTTCCCACTGTTCGTACCAGAGGCTCTTCGCCTGACTCCTCCTCCTCATCAGGCTGGAAATCCCGATGGAATCCGGCCGTCTCGGTACCTCCTTGGGTAGATGGTGGAGATGTTACATCATCAGCAGTGGCCCTAGTTTGAGAAGGGTCAGTATCTCCACCATCACCACTGTCATCGTCATTCGAGTCATCACTCGGGAGGACAATCTGCTCTGAGTCCGAATCGCTGTCATCGTGGCGCCACTTTCGCCTAGCTGGCGCCACATAGTCCTCCCGGGCCAGATGCCTAAACGGTCGCCTTACCGGGGGCTTCACCTGTTTGCCCCGGTACACCTTCATCCGTCCGAGGGTGGTATCATCCATCACCTCTAAGACCACGGCGTCGTCCTTCTCCTTTGGCAGCGAAAGGAGCTTCTGATCTATAATCATCTGCATAAAGCGCAGGTACATGCAGAAGCTCTCTTTGCCCTTCGCCTCAATGTTCTCCACCAGATAGGTGAAGATCATCCTCGAGAAGCGGAATGGGTGATTCAGCACCAACGCCACGTAGGCGTTCTGCATCAGATCAGATAGCTCGTTTAAGCCTCCCTTCCGTGAGACGATGCATCTCAACAGCACGTGGGCTAAGTACTTGAATTGGGGGCACAGGTTGCTCTTGTTGAGCACACCTGCGTTGATGTCCCCCAAGTACTTAGCCCTCAGAAAATATCCTCGAACCGTAAGGGGATGCAGTCGTGTGGAGCAATCAGCATCATCTCTGAACTCTAATGCAGTCCTGAGATCCTGCTCTGTGATCTCTATAGCCTCCCCAAAGATGGAACTCCTGAACGATGGGGCTCGGAGGACCTGTCAACTACATCGCTTTCCCATAAAGCCTGCTGAACTGATCTGTACGGTGTGCACGGTGTCGAGATCGCATGGAAGATCCTCGATCTCCGTAGAAAGGTAATGATACCGGAGAACTCAGCCGCATTGCGTGATGACAGATCAAGATGAGCACAAATGTTGTGCTTTATGCCATCATCCAACGACTCGCCATCTGTGACACAAAGTAAATAAACGTTAGTAAGTGTCAATGAGTAACAGTTTGATTCAATGAACTTGAAAACTTTTGTTCAGTCGTGCGAATGAACTGTGCGACTGAGATCTAGTCGTGCGAATAGACTGCGCGACTGAGATCTAGTCATGTGCATGAGCTCATACGTACGACTGAGTCATGCGACTGGGCTTAGACATATGTTCTCTCATGTGTTTACCTCAGTCGTGCGACTGAACTCATACGCATGGTTCAGTCGTGCAATTGAGCAATTCGTCCATTTCAGTCGTGCGATTGAGCCATTCGTATAGCTCAGTCGTGCGATTGAAGTTCATCATGGTTTCCATTTGCATGACAAACTGTTTGTCCATTCAAATTCAAATTTTGAGCAAAACATGATGTTAGACGTTGTGGCTCGGTCATTAGGTTCGCAAATGTCCAACTAACCTCCTAATAACTTTTATTTGATCAAGATACTTAGTTTTAATGGTTTATTTGTCAAATGTAATAAAACTGATACTGATTGCTATTTCTGGATGAATGTACAAAGTGGAGACACCTCAATATATAGAGGATGAAACCCTAATCTACGGCCCATCAAGGCCCACGGGCTAAACTAACAGGCTAAACTAATAACTGATCTACTCTAATCTATTTACATTAACACTCCTCCTCAAGTTGATGCATAGATGTTAATCATGCCCAACTTGTTACATATAAAATCTATTTGAGTCTTCCGGAGTGGTTTCGTGAAGATATCAGCAAGTTGAAACTCTGTCTTAACATGGATTGGTTGAATGGATGCCTCTTCAACCTTCGTACCAACTACCCGATCCCTGATTAGATGGCAATCAACTTCTATATGTTTAGTTCTCTCATGAAAGACTTGGTTCTTAGCTATGTGAATAGCATATTGATTATCACAATATAGCCTCATCAAGTTATTTGAAATAACCCCAAGTTCTCTGAGAAGACGACGGACCCAAATCATCTCCGATGTAACATCTGCCATGGCTCTGTACTCAGATTCAGCACTAGATCGAGACACTGTGTGTTGTTTCTTGCTTTTCCAAGATACCAGATTTCCTCCAACAAACACACAATATCCAGTTGTAGACCGCCGTGAAATAAGGCAACCTGCCCAGTCAGCATCCGAAAAACCTGATACTCTACCATCTCCTTCTTCTGTAAAGGCGCCTACACGACAGTGCCCTTGATCAGAATACAAAATCCCCAACCCTGGAGGTTTTAACGTACCGTAATACATGTAGAGCAGCATCCCAATGTCCTGTGTATGGGGAGGCCATGAACTGACTTAAAACACTAACCGCAAAGGAGATGTCCTGACGGGTGACTGTCAAATAGTTAAGTTTCCCAACTAGACGCCTGTATTGCTCAGGATCCTTCATTGGACTCCCATCTTCTGGAAGCAGCTTTCCGGTAGAGAGCATTGGGCTATCTACTGGTTTGCAGCCCAATAGACCACATTCAGATAACATATCAAGAACATACTTTCGTTGTGATAGAAGAATTCCTTGTGGAGAGCGGGATACTTCTATACCAAGAAAGTATCGGAGTCGGCCAAGATCCATAATCTGAAACTGTGACTAAAGAAATTGTTTGAGATTTGTGATCCCAACTTCATCATCCCCTGTGATTATTATATCATCCACATAGACAACCAGAATAATCCTTCGGCCCTGGTGGTGCCTAAAGAACACAGAATGATCATAGGCACTACGAGTCATCCCAAAGTCTCCCATAACATCAGAGAATCGTCCAAACCATGCTCTGGGGGACTGCTTGAGACCATACAATGAGCGACGTAATCTACATACCTTTGAAGCCTCCTCCTCAACGATGTACCCAAGTGGCTGCTCCAAATAGACCTCCTCCTGAAGGACGCCATGAAGAAATGCATTCTTGACATCAAGCTGATGGAGCGGCCAGTGATTAATGGCAGCAAGAGCAATAGAAATACGTACCGATGGCATTTTGGCAACAGGAGAGAAAGTCTCATCATAATCAATACCGTAAACCTGAGAATAACCTTTAGCAACTAAGCGGGCCTTCAAGCGAGGCACAGATCCATCTGGGTTTGGTTTCACTGTGGACAGCCAGCGACAACCGACGAGGCGTTTCCGGGGGGAAGTGGTTGGAGATCCCACTTATGATTGGCCCGAAGAGCACCAATCTCATCTTCCATAGCCTTTCTCCATCCTGGGTGAGCTAGGGCGGTCATCACATTCTTGGGAATCGGGTAGGAGTCAAGGGCAGTAATATAAGCATGACATTCGGGTGACAGGTGTGCATATGAGACATAATCCTGAATCGGGTAACGAGTGTGATGTCGGGGTTCCTTCGGAAGGCAATGGGGATATCAGGATACGGCGCACCAGGTGGGTCATAGACGGGTGTATCAGGGGTGACATGTGAAATATCTGTTAAGGGAGTATCGGATGTAGCAACAGGATCAGGAACAGAGGACGGACCAGAATCATGGTCAGGGTATAACTCAGGGGCCGTTGTCTTATCCTTATGTCGTCTGGTATACGTTAATATCAGAGGAGGACCCTTTGCCGGCAGGTCAGATGAAACAGGATCTGAATGTGTAGCATCAGAGACCGGAGGAGCAGACAAAACTAGAGGGATAGAGATGGTAGGGACAGTGGGTGACGTAGATATGTCAGGCTCAGGATCGGGATCGGGAAAGAGATCATCAAGACAATCGGGGGACTCAATGAAGAATGGGCAAGACTCATGAAAAGTAACGTCGGCACTAGTAAAATATCGACGGAGAGAAGGGCTATAGCACCGATACCCTTTCTGGACCCAGGAGTAACCAAGAAAAACACAACAGATGGCACGAGCATCAAGTTTAGTGGTTGTCGGACGATGATCGTTAACATAGGCAACACAACCAAAGATTTAGGTTCAAGAGGAAAAGGGTTGTGAGTAGGAAACAGAACAGAAAACGGGGTTTTTCCATTGAGAACTGAGGAGGGCATGCGGTTAATCAAATAAGCAGCAGTTAGGATCGCATCCCCCAAAAATGATGAGGAACATGAGAATCAATCATAAGAGTGCGGGTAACATCCAGCAAGTGACGGTTCTTGCGTTCTGCAATGCCATTTTGTTGAGAGGTATATACACAAGATGTCTCGTGAACGATACCATGCATTTGAGATATGATGATAAATCTGCTGACATGTATTCTTTTGCATTATCAGTACGTATGGTTTTAATGGATGTGTTAAACTGATTTTGCACATACGCATGGAATTCCCGAAAGATGGAATTTAGCTCACTACGAAATTTCAATAAGTAGACCCACGTAGTACGAGAATAATCATCAATAAAGGTAACAAAATAATCAAAACCAAGAGTAGTTAACAGGGGAAGGTCCCCAATATCTGAATGTAAAAGTTCAAATGGGTTACATACTACTAGACACTCTTGGGGGATAGGGACGTCGGGTGTGTTTACCCAGCTGACACGACTCACAATGAAAATCAACAGAAACAGATAAATCCGGTCTCATTTGCCTCAGAACCGCTGTAGAGGGATGACCCAACCGGCAGTGGACTTCCCTGATGCTTGAGTCACAAACGTTTGCTGAAGGTTGTGACGATAAGGACAGACGGTATAGGCCTCCTGATTCAATACCTGTGCCAATCAGACGGTTCGTCCCTAGTCCTGGAAAACACAATGAGTAGGGTAAAATTTGGCAAGTCAATTGTTTTG
The DNA here is from genome assembly GCA_024085815.1 of Flaveria linearis. Taxonomy (NCBI): domain Eukaryota; kingdom Viridiplantae; phylum Streptophyta; class Magnoliopsida; order Asterales; family Asteraceae; genus Flaveria; species Flaveria linearis. The sequence goes on along the minus strand of CM044016.1, from coordinate 28,622,666 downwards.
TTTGGTAAGTGGCTTACGGAACAAGGTTATCGGGAAACTCGGGTACAAACAATACAGAGGAAAGGGTCAGGTTTTTCGAGTTACTAATGAATCAATTGCCTTGAACAGGGCATGAGGATCCATCAGCAATTCGAACAGGAGGGTGAGAGGTATGCTTTAGGTTGGATAATATACCTTGATTCCCAGTCATGTGATGAGTGGCCCCAGTGTCAACAATCCAAGATGAATTAAGGCTAGAGAACGTACCTGAATGAGCTGAATTGGCTTGTGGACTAGGAGCGTGGAGAGGAAGGTTCAATAACTGCTGAAATTTATTATACTCCTACTGACTGAGAGTGACTGTCGGGGTAGTCGGACTGGCATGATCTGGGGCATCATCAGAGGCAGCTAACCTTGCTTTGGTCGAGGAGGTGGAAGAGACCCAGGTGGACGATTCGAGCAGTTGTACTTGGTGTGTCCATCCTGGTGACAATAGTGACAAGTGATACCATTGCCTCGACCAACACCTTTTCTTGGAGCTGGCTGATTGCCTCGACCAGTGTTTTTGCTAATAGGTGCACTCGTATACATAGCTGATGTGTCGGTGGTTCCAGTAGTAGTCCCTGAACCGTACATCTCTCGAAGCAAATGGTAAATGGAAGCAACGGGAGGAGGTGGCAGTGGAGTTGCTCAACAATAAAGGTCGATCACTAGAGAACTTTGGTGATATGCCTGCAATAAACATCATAATATCCATTTTGTTGTTGCACTCCTCCTGAAGCTTCAAATCAATGGTCGGAGGGTACAACGCACGGAGTTCATCTCTGAGTTTTGAAAACCGAGTGAAATAGTCAGTAAAGGATGAATCACCTTGTTCTGCTCTACTATATGACTGAACCACAGAGAATGCATGTGACAGAGATTCTTTGGCCGAAAAGGATGAGGACAAATGATCCCATATTTCTTTCACAGTGAGAAAGTTCTGAGCTATAGTAAGTATTTGTGGTTCCATAGCATTCCATAACGCCATCTGAATACCACTATCATCAATGCGCCATTCACAGGTAATCGGATGTGGAGGGGTTGTTGTCAAGTGGTCTTCCTTGTCAAGACTAGCAAGTCCTTTCTCGACAAATAGACTCTATGAACTCCAATTTTAGAGTCGAGTTTCACAGGTATACGTAAAACAGAGTTGTAATTGATGATACCTGGAGCAATCTAACTTGTAGGAGTGGACTCGGTTTTGGTTTCTTTCACAGATTCTTCAGCATTGATTAAATCCGAGCAGATCTGAAAAAACGCGTGTATACCTAAAACAGAAACGAGAAAGGTGTCGGAGCAGGAAATTGACCTTATAGATCGATTGGAAATTGAATACGAGCGTTCCGGTGTAAACAGTGTCGCCGGAGACCAGGCCACGCGCCGCCACTCGCCGGCGCGTGAGAAACTGGGCGGAGGGGAAGGTGGCGCGTGGGGGCGCGTGAGGCGGCGGCGGGGGTGGGGGCGGCTTTTCAGGGTTTTCAGATACTGATTGTTATTTCTGGATGAATGTACAAAGTGGAAACACCTCCTATATAGAGGATGAAACCCTAATCTACGGCCCATCAAGGCCATGGGCTAAACTAACAGGCTAAACTAATAACTGATTACTCTAATCTATTTACATTAACATCAAACTAAGTCTCGGTTCTATTTAGATCTTAGGTTCGATCATTTGGTCGTGTATTTACTGTTTTTAAGGTTAAACATTGTCGCGCAATACCTGTACAATCAGTACAAATCGTCAGTAACTTCGAACAAGGGTCTATATCGATCAAACGAAATTTTGGCAGAGCGAGGTTAAGTCGTGCGTTTGAGAGGGCGATTGGAGTGAATGAACAACTGTGACCGACTCCCCCTCTATTTATACTAGGGTTTCCTCCAGTCGTGCGATTGAACTTAGTCGCATACTTGATTCGTGTGACTGAGGGTCAGACGTGCGACTGGCCCATTTGGTTACCTCCAATCATGCGATTGAGGGTCATTCGTGCGACTGTCATTGTAGGTCACCTCCAATCATGCGCTTGGGTTCATACGTATGGTCCAATCATACGACTGGTCCATACTCATGGTCCAGTGGTGCGAATGGCTCATACTTATGATTTTTGACTTTATGACCATTTGACACTAAGCCCCTTTAACAGTTGAATAAAACATTTTGAGCATTCGATCATCTCAGACATGACCATTTTAACTTAAAGAACCTTTGATCACCTCAGACATGATCCTTTATCCACCCGATCACCTCAGACGTGATCCTTTTACTTGAAAAAACCGTTAATCACCTCAGACGTGATTATTTTAAGAACAAAAACTGATGATCACCTCAGACACGATCCTTTTAATTTTCTTCAAAAACAGGTGATTCAAGATTAACGTTCAGTTCCTTTTGTGACATTCACAGAGATAAATATGTTGCATAGTCCGACACTGACAAGACAAACAGAAAAAACTTGAAAACTAGAAACACTTAACTAAATTACTGAAATAAACATATTTTTGTGATTTTGTTTGGGTAGAGTTGAAGACATTTTAATATTCACTTTAAAATGATTTTCCCCTGAGTAGACCAGTCTATTAGTATTAACTTCATTTTAAGAGATTCATATGGAATCAGACAGGCATAAACGAAATTTCTTGGAACTTTTTGTTGATATATTGAAAAGGAAACTACATATTTACATATCACAGTTTCTCATTCATCTAAGACTTTAAGCGCCAACTGGAAATCATGCTTGGTCTGTTATGTAACATACATTGATTTTGAACATCGAGTGGTGCAGTCACGACGATTATCGGTATACTTGTCCACTTAATTCCATAAACAGATTTTTGACACATCGGTAATAATTAAGTGGATTAGACCAACAAGTGTTTGTGCGTCCCACTAGTATATCGTAATCAATCTTCCTCAGGAGATTTTTGAGCGGTCCGGTGGTTTAAGAAGATTTGGTTCTAAGAGCTTTCAAAGAGATGCAAAGCCTCAGGTCAGTGCCATCGCACAGCAGAGAGGCGCAAACCACAGTGAATTCTTAGAACGGATAGGTTATGCTAAGCCTCAGGTCAGTGCCATCGCACAGTAGAGAGGCGCAAGACCTATCTTTTTCTTAGAGCAATTTATTATAATTACATTTCAGCAGTGACTTTTGTCATCTTTTGCTCTATTTTTGGGTCTTTGCACATATTGTGGCAGTCAATTGCTCCTCACCCTTATTGGAAATTGATTGATTGTGCAAACCAGGGATACCATGGGAACCCACAACTTGTTGATAGATTCAGGTTTAAGTGAATCACCAATGATGTCTACTAGTCTTTGTGTTGAACCTACCGATACATCGTATAATGGACTAGCACCTCCCTAGACCTACTTACTCCGTGTAATTACAGTAACAGACAAGCATACTATCATTTTTCCAATATGTTAGACTTAGAGTTGTGAGACTTATGATTTTCTGTGATTTAAATTAAACATTACAAAAATGGAAAATCTTTTTGGTGTTCCAAGTAACACGACGCCTGTGTACTATCACTTTTCATAGTGTTGAATCACTATCTTAAATTTGTTGTTTTTGCGTTTTTGGCTTATCTGTTCTCCCCCCTTTTTTTTAAGTAAATAAATACTGAAACTAAACAAATCTCCCCTTAAAATGCTAAAACCGCGAAAGTATTTTGTGTTTTTTGAATTTTTAATACAGGAATTAAATAAGATAAATAAAATAAAAGAAAAAGAAAAAAAAACTAAACTGGTGTCGGACTAAGCATTTTCATCTTCTGGAATCACGTCACATTTCTTTTTCATGCCGTTGACCTCTACAAATATAAAAATCTGGGTTTATCAAAAGGTTTAGTGTAGAGGTCGGCGCGTTGAAAATCCATGTTTGTTTTAATCACATCATTAATTGTTTTTCATAGCAATCACGTATGAAATGATATTTTATGCCGATGTATCTAATCTTAGGGTGTTGAACAGGATTTTTAGTTACAGCTATGGCAGCAGAATTATCAACAAAGATAGGAGTGTTTGAAAATTGCAAACCGTAGTCCCGCATTTGCTGTTGTATCCAGATGATTTGTGAACAGCAACTTGCAGCAGCAACGTATTCAGCTTCACATTGTTGACAGTGCAATAGATGTCTGCTTCTTGCATTGCCAGGTGACTAAACGCCTTCCAAAGAACTGAACCTGCTGATGTTGACTTTTCATCTTGCAGCCACCGTAGTCTGAATCACTATAAGCAGTTAGCTCAAAGTCATCATCATGAATATACAACAACCCCAGTATTGGAGTACCCTTCAGATAACAAAAAATCCTTTTCAACCCCGATCAGATGATTTACTTTGGTTTGGCTTGATATCTGGAGCATAGACAAGTGGCGTACTTGATATTTGACGCGAGGCAGTGAGATACATGAGAGATCCGATCATCCCACGATACATATGGCATCCACCAAATCCCCATTATCATCTGGTGCCACATCATGGTTTGTGGCAAGTGGGGTACCGGTAACAGTGACATTTTCCATATCAAATCGACTTAGAATGTCTCCAACATACTTAGTCTGATGCAGAAAAATAACGGTAGGTGTCTGATCCAACTGTAAACCTAGGAAGAACTTCATCTCTCCCATTGCACTCATTTCAAATTCCGCCTTCATCACAGATTCGAATTCTTTACATAATTCTTCGTTTCAGAAACCAAAGATTATGCCATCCACATAAATCTGCACCATTAGTAAATCTCTATCTTTCTCTTTGATAAACAACGTGCAGTCAATCACACCCCTGCGAAAACCAGGTTTTAATAGGTGGGTGGAGAGCTTCTCATACCAAGCTCGAGGAGCTTGATGTAGCCAGTACAGAGCCTTGTCCAGCTTGTAGACTCTGTCCCGATGGTAAGGATCTTTAAATCCTTTGGGTTGACTGACGTATACTTCTTCACGGATTTCCCCATGAAGAAATGCACTTTTAACATCCAGCTGATAAACCTTGATCTTCATGCAGGCATAGGCCAGAAAAATGCGAATAGCTTCCATCCTTGCCACTGGTGCAAACACTTCATTGTAGTCGACTCCCTCGACTTGTCTGAATCCTTGAACAACCAATCTTGCCTTGTTTCTGATTACTACACCTTGGTCGTCCTTCTTGCAGCGCAACACCCATTTGGTGCCAGTCACTTTAATTCCTTTAGGCCTATCCACGAGCGTCCACACTCCAAGCTTCTTGAACTGTAGCAGCTTGTCACACCCGAAAATCGATTTATACCACAGATAAACACGTGGAAGGGCGGTAACTGAAGTTGGAATTTTACCAACGACTATAGTCAAACGGTTATTATAAGAAACATGATTATCATTACAAAATCCTTAGACTTATTCATAAAATGTACTTAGGTTAAGACAAGTTTTCATTTAAAAATCTTTTCCTACGAAAAGATCTACACTTAGATGTTTAGGTCCCACGTTCCGTCGTCATCTCCCAACACCGTTTGACCTTCTCGAAATCCCTACGCATCATTCCTAATTAAGATTCTTACAGACCTGAAAAGCATGAGAAAATACTAGGTCAACAAAAGTTGGTGAGCATTCGGGTTTCAGAATTTAACAGAAAAACAATTTATTTTCCAATTCATTATGATGATAGAGAAATTAATATATGTATCATAGACTAGCTAGGTCCTATGATAACTTCGGCTATAAGTCCATAATCAAACCAAGAAACACGTCATTCCCCACACAGTCCAAACATATATACTCCCTCACATACCTGACCAGAGCGACTGGTCATGAGAGCGGGCCCTTCTAACCCGATAGATCTACCCATATAAGTCTGTGGCCTCCCCGAGGTTAATGATTATGGGGGGATTTAGGGGCTCAGTAATATGTACACATATAACTGACCCAACTTATACCATCAATTAATATATATTCGTTTTCTCAATCAATCATCATATATAAGATAAATCATATCTTTAATCATGTTTTTCCCCCAAAATAGTTTAAAAAAACAATATTTAAAAATGGGGTCGAAGTACTCACTTGAGTATGATCAGAAAAGCCAATATGTAGATTCTCCGAACAGACAAACCCTAAATATATATACATATATTTGTCAATACGAGGTAATTCCTATTCAATGGAAATGATGTTCACCCAACTTATATTATATTAAAATGTTTTGGTCAAATTTCTTGTAAAGCTTTATTTATTTTAGAAAAATGTATATGATTTATAATCCGCTGGCTTATAAGCTAACCCTATGCGTTGATGTCCAACACTTACTATTAGTCTATTATAAATCTTATGCTAATCTTACATTATTTAATTATCTATTTTCAAATCATGAATCTAAAATATATTTATTTTCGATATGGTTTTTACCTATATTCTTTGTAATTAATAATTTTGTAAAATAGAGAATTTTATACAAATCTTCCTTTATTTTATTTTATAACTAAATTTAATTAGTACAAAACATATATGGTTTTTGGTGAAAACATTCAAATTTTAAGTATTTTAAATTGGAAGTTTGTTTAATTAAATATATATTTATATATAGATTTACAACATTTATTCATTGTTATTTCTAAAGAGGTACATATTGTTTTGTTTTAGTCTTATGTTGGTCAAATTTTATATCCTCCTGAGGTCCATATGTCATCTTAGTCAAGCCTAGAATTCTAGTTCTCGATTTATTTTTCATCAAACCTTTTTATTTAATTTTGACATAATAACATGTTCAAGTATTCATCTTTTCCTTTTATGTACTTTTTATCTGATCATTATTTAATCTTTTGCTTAGCAATATCATCTAATATTTCCAACTTAGTCATGTTTCTATGTTATTATAACCAACAATAATCATCCAAATATTTCTTCCTAATAAGTTCCTTAGAATGTCATAATCCACTAAGTCTCATATCATCATGCATACATACATGACACATACATACATCCATGTATATTCTTACAACCCTAACTCAAATCCATACATGATTCTACCAACTAATACTATTCCTAACCCAATTTTCAGATTTCTCAAGCCATTTCAAAACCCATTTTTATCAATAAACTCATTTTACCAAAATCATCAAGTGGGTGAACAAATAATCAAGATCTTAACCTTGATGACCCATGCAAGAACATAACATCGAATGATATTCTAAGTGGTTATACCTCGAGTCCAAAACCTCGGTTTCTAGCGTTAGCTCACGACGTTCACGACTCGATTTCACCTGAACCCTAAACCGTTTTTTGGCTTGGAAACCTTCTTGGTGTTGACTCCAAAGTGACAATGTGAGTCCTTAGTGTAGTAGTGGGTGATTCCGAAGGTGAGGGGGGTGTTTGCGACGGTGACCGAAAGGGGGGGGATCGGCGGTTTGATGGTGAAGGTGATGGGTGGTGGTCGCGGAGGTGAATGGTGGTCACGGTGGAGGCGTCGGATGGTGATGGTCGCGAGGGTGGTGGCATCGGATGGTGATGGTCGCGAGGGTGGTGGCGTTGGATGGTGATGGTCGCGAGGGTGGTGGCGTCGGATGGTGATGGTCACGAGGGTGGTGGCGTCGGACGGTGATGGTAGCGGTTGTGGTGGTTGGTGGTGGTGTTTGGGGTGTCGGGTGGTGATGGTGGTGTCTTTGGCGGTAAGCGACGGTGGTGTTGATGTTGCTGCCGCCCCTTGGCAGCGGCGGTGATGGGTTGGGCGGTGGTGATGGTCTGTGGGAGGGTTGGCCGATGGGAGGAAGAAGAGAGAAGGAGGTGGAGAGGTTGTGTGTGGTATGAGTAAAGTGTGTGTTTTCAAAGTGGGTTAGTGGATTTGTAGAGATATTTTGCATGTGTATTATATCAAGAAATATTTGGCTACAACAAATATTCTCTCCATCATTACAACCCACTAATTTATTATTATTATTATTTTATTTATTTTAATTAAAATTATTATTATTATTATTATTATTAATTTTTATCATTATTAAACGTTTTGTCTCAGTCGATTTATCCGTCAACGGGTTTTGCGTTAACATTGGTCAAATACTGATCATTGACTCTCAGGGGTGCAATATGTTGTGTTACAAATTCCAAATTCAGCAAGACATATCTTCTTAAGAAGAACATTGGTCAATCTTTATTGAGTCAAACGAGTCAACTAGGGTAATAATTTAAAATTCGAAGAATTGAGTTGACGTTGACCTAATTTTTGTCGGGTTGTTAAACAGCTCTTCCTACATAGCATTTACCCAGGCCTCGTCCTTCAGGGCATCACTTACAGTTTGGGCTTGACTTGAGAAACAAAACATTTGAAAGCACCATCATTCACGTAACCCTTTTCCATAATAGCAGCAAAATCAGCAGAGTATAGCTGATTTCTCATCTGAACCCCGGAGTGGAGATCCCCAATGATGGATTCCTGGGGATGATTCACACTAACCTTGTCACAGGTGTCATAGGAACGACCACTTCAGTATCCATGTTTATAACTACAGGTTCAGCATCCAGGTTCCCTGATGCGTTCTCAGCACTTGTTGAACTGCCAGCTTGATTGACGTTATTCTCAATACCTGTTGCAACTGTTCTTCATCCTCTGATAAGACATCACGAACGTCCTGAGCAGTTTCTGTAGAGGCAGAAGCACCACTAGTTGGTACTGTATTACTGAAATCCAGATTTGGAGCATTTAAGACATCATACATCATCTGTGTAGCAATCTCGTCATCTGAACATGCTGGAGGAAGGTTGAAGGATTTGAAAAATCCATCATAATCGAAGAATGAGGATGGACCTTTCCCAGCAGGGGGGTGTATCTTTGCACATCCACGTTGCACCACACTTCTACCTGACCTGTAGAATTGTTATAGACTCGTTTGTCAGGTATGCTGTATTCGAGAAAGATGCCTTCATCCGCTTTCTCACTGAACTTGCCCTCCAGAGTTTTCTTCAGTAACATGCATGGAGCTCCGAATGGTTCCAGATAACTCAAATTTGGTTTGCGTTTCTGAAGCAACTCGTAGCAAGTCTTACCATGTCGCTTGACTACCAATACACAGTTAAGAGTGTAGCACGCATTTGAAACTGATTCATTCCAGAATTGTACTGGCAGCTTTGAATCTGCCAATATCGTCCTTGCAGTTTCTATCAAGCTCCTATTCTTGTATTCAGCAACTCCATTCATCTGTGGCGTGTATGCGGAGGAGAACTGATGAACAATCCCCTTTTCTTTGCAGAAAGCATCCATCCACTGATTCTTGAATTCAGTCCCGTTGTCTGAACGAACCTTCCTTACCTTTAGTTTGTACAGAGATTCCAGTGTAGTCATGAGCACTTTGAATGATTCAAATGTCTTTGACTTAGCTTTCAGAATCATCACCCATGAAAATCTTGAGTAGTCATCAGTGACTACAAAGCAGTACCAGTCTCCTGCTATACTCCTTGTGCTAACAGGACCAAACAGGTCCATATGCAGAAGCTCCAGGGGCATCTCAGTAGAATTGACATTCTTGGACTTGTGAGACTTCTTGGTCTGCTTTCCTTTCTTGCATGAGACACAAAATCTGGAAGTTGGAAGTTCTTAACAGTTACTCCTCAACTAAGTTGTTCTGAATAAGATGATTCATCTTCTGAGGATTTATGTGTCCCATTCTCCTGTGCCATGAAATGGACTCCTTCTCTGTTGCCTTTGATAAGAAGCACTGAGCAGTGGACTCAGTTGTAGAAGCTTTAGACATGTCCACGACGTACAAATCATTGTACCTTGAAGCTGACATTAGTACCTGCTCCTCAGGGATATCCATTTCCTTCTTCAGAATGTAACATTTTCTATTGTCAAACATAACCTTAAAGCCCTTGTCACATATCTGATAAACTGAAAGTAAATTGTTCTCTAACTGCTGAACATAATTTACCTTATCAAATTTTACCTCCCATTACCTACTTCTCCTTGAGCTATGATGTACTCTCCTTTGTTACCAGCAAAGGAAACATGCCCCCCTTTAATTTGTTTAACATTTAAAAGGAGAGAATGATTCCCAGCCATGTGCCTTGATGCCCCGCTATCAATTCATGTGTTGGTGGAAACACTGTAGCGGACAACCTGCACACAAACAGAAAAAGATTAGTTAAGGAGGGGGACCCAAGCCTTTACTGGCTTGGGTTTCCCAGAGGCATCGCACATCACAAACTCCACCCACTGTCCATTTAGAGTTGGAGAAACCTCATTCTTCTTTTATCATCACTATCAGACACATCAGATGTTTTAGCTTTCCATAGACCATCCTTGTGTAAGGATTGTTTGTGGTAAACCAATGACTGATTGACAGTTTGAACTTTAGGTCTATTTTCAAAAATTGGTTTTGCTTCAGGCTTCACAAACTTGCCTGTGGCTTGTCTGTGTTGTCTTTGGTGTTGGGAAGGGGTGTGAGATCTAGCAGGTGTTTAGACCTCTGTTTTGAAAAAGACGGTTTAAGTTCTTGAACCAATTCAATTTTACGTCTAGGTGTCTGATAGCGAGGACAGCATGAAGAAATGTGTCCTCTTTGTCCACAGGTATAGCAGGATCTCCTCTCAACAGGACTAGGAGATCTTGTGGGGTGGGGAATACACTTCAGGATTGGTCCTTTTGGTCTCAACCTTTGGTTTTTCACATTCTTTGACAAATTTGATTTGTTTAACGTTTTGGTTGTTTTGTCTTTTCACATTGTTGAGATCTTGCTTGACCGGTTTAGACTAAGTTGTTTTTGAAGTTTTGATTTTGACACAGCAGTCGATGAACCCAAACCAAGAGGCACGTGATCATCCTCTACCACCCAGTCCCTAATTAAGACTTCATCCTTTGTGCCCGAAGTTGATACCTTCTGATCAGTCACCTGAGGTGCAGATTTAACTGCAGTGTCAGGATCACTGACCAAAGGTGTAGTCACCACATGATCCTTGATAGGATTATTGTTAACAAGACGTTGTTTTGTGTTCAAAAGGATCTCATGTGGTGGAGGCACAACTTTATAACCAATCCTTTCCCCATTGTTTCTTTCTTTAACCAAGTTTTTTGTGATATGTGAGGAACTAGCTAAACTATGCAGTCTTGTTTTAGTGACTCATTTTCCACTTGAAGAATAGATTTTTTCCTTTTTAATTTCTTCAATTGATTTTAAATAAAACTTTATGTCATTTTCTTGGTTAAAAGTCACAACCTCGATTTCCCTTAGTTGTTTTCTCAATAATTCAATTTTCTCTTTAAAACTGCTTTGATTTTGCTTCAACACTCTGTTAGCCTCAGTGCAAAGTTTTAAGTCATTTACCAAGTTATCATTATGTTCTAATAACCTAGTAAATTTTAAATCAATGCATTCCCTAAACTGATTGTATTCAACACAAGCATGTTTATCGAATAGGACTTCTTTAGATTCTACCTGTGCAGAGTTTGAGGTGCCAGCAACAAATGCAACCCGGGGTTCCTGGTGATTGTCAGAAGCATCATTCTGTTCATCCTCTACCAGATGATCAACAGCAGCCATTGAGTCATTTACATCAGCAGTATCAAACTCAGCCAAGTTCTCCCTTCACTTGCTAAGTCGTCGTTTAGATCCTCAAGCAATGCGATATTAGCATCACCGTTAGATAAGAAGCGAAAAGACCAGTCTTGACCTTCATCACCTTGTGCCACCATTTCCTTGGGAGTCCTGACTAGTTGGAGCTATCTTCTTGTCTTTTTCCTGTCTATTGGTTGATGAAAACGGGTTACCATTTCCTATTTTCTTAGGTTTAACACATTCTCTCTTGAAATAGCCTTTTGCTCCACAGTTGAAACAGGTGACCTTTAACTTGTCAAATCCAAAAGTAGTATCCTTTGCGGCCACCAGGTTCTGTCCTGTTTTCTTGATGAATTTCTTAGCTCTTCGCACAGCACTAGCTAGAGCCCACATGATATGCATCCTCTCTAGCTCGGTTTCATCCACTTGCTCGTAATCTTCATCTGCTAAGTGACAGTTACCAATCTTCCCTGCTACTAACCCGTCATACGAATAGACCACAACAGCAAGTAAATCCATATGCTCCTTAGCAACTTCCACAGTTACGTAGCTCAGATTCTCTGTCGTTAACTTCATTGGTTGAGCTTCTGCAGAACTGTATTGAACACTTGAAGAACCACCTGACTCACAACCTGACGATTCACTTTGAACATTTGCAGATGTGTTAGACATGAAAGCAGTCTGTAGGGTGCACTTGAAGATGCAGTAGTAGGAGCCACATTGTATAGAGATGGATTCTGAGTGTAGGTTCCCTTTTTGGACTTGTACTTCTGTCGTAGCTCTTCCTCTCTCAGTTTTAGAATTAAGTCATTGATATCCAACATTTCCAGCACTTATTATGTCTTGAAGTGGAGACAAATGAATCCCACTTATCAGGTAAACCATCAGCCAGACTCGACACCTTATCTTCCATAGACGTTTTAACTCCATGAGTGTGCAGTTCACTCATCAAATAATAGAAGCGATCGATAATGTCGTCTAGACTCTCATTTCCGATTGACGAGAAGTTGTCAAATTCCTTCTTCAAAGCTTTAGCCTTTAGAGACTTAAGAGTTGCATTTCTTTCATACCACTTCTCTAGAGCCTTCCATAACTTCTTGCACTGCTTGTGCTCTGAGAACTGATAGAAAATATCTTTAGGGATGGACTATGTCAACAATGCATAGGCCTTCTTCTTAGCATTGTACGTAACCTTTTACGCCTCATTCAGACCACTTAGAGTCAGTGGAACACCGTCAGCTCCAACTGGCATAATGTAGCCAGTCTCAATAGTGCTCCATAAGTTGGCATCCACTCCATTCAAATGAATTTCAAACCGTTGCTTCCATCGAGGATATTGTCAAGTGTCAGAAGCTTCAGTGGTTTGTTGTGATTTCAGATCTCATTTTCAAGAAGCAAGAGATTCTGAATTCTGGAGTCCTTCCCAGCTAAGAAAGCAAAGTGTTGTTCTTCCATGATGACTTCGTCTGAAAAACTTAACAATCAAACTGACTGATGCGACTGAGGAAGGCGAATGAGACTCAACCGTGCGATTGAAGTCAACCGAACGATTGAAGTGTGCGACTGAGTTCACACGTGCGATTGAAGTCAACCGCGCGTATGAACCTTTGCTTATGAGTTCAGTCGTACGAATGAACTATACGACTGAGCTGAACCGAACGAATTAGCTTAATCGTGCGAATTAACAGACGATTGGACCAATCGTGCGAATGAGCTGTGCGTATGATGTTCAGTCGTGCGATTGGATCTATCGTGTAACTGAGACGTCTGACTTTGAATTATTCAAAAATTTCACTCGATTCGACCAAAAACACGATTTTGAAAACCCTAGTCGGATACGAACTTTTGAACACATGCACTCGTAAAAACCAAATTTTTAATGCAAAAAGAACGGATCTTTAACTGAAAAACGTTGATTTTTTGCAAAAACGTGATTGAATCCACGTAGAATCGAGAGTCAAAGCTCTGATATCAATTGTTAGGACCGAGTACGAACTGATACTAACCGAATCTACGTGAAAACCATATCAAATAGTGCGGAATCCTATTTGATTGGCGATCCAATCATGGAGAACGTTAATCTGATCAAAACTAACGATTGGAAAACATTAAGAATTGATTAGGAATGATCAGAAACGCTCTATGAAGTTGGAAGGGACGACTTGGACGTTCCGGGACGGCTAGGGTTATGAACTCTCAAAGTGTTATGTTTTTTCACGAATTAAGTGGTATTTATAGGTTTGGAGTCTTCATTCGTGCGACTGAACCATTAGCATGGTTCAGTCGTGCGATTGAAGCATGTGGTTGATCCATTCGCATGACTGAGTCAATCTCATGTCACAATCGTGCGACTGATCCAGTCTCCTGGTTCAGTCGTACGACTGGTCCATTAGCATGAAGTGTTCATGCGTATGGTCCATTAGCATGGTCCATTCGCATGAGAACTTCATACAATTCACAAACCTATATAGTTAGTTCAATATGCGTTATCATATAATAAACAATGAAACATTAAACATTATAAGCAACAACCACATATTGTATTTCATTCATACCCATTCAATAACACATATTCATTCATTCAAGAGTCTTTCATTGCAAATATTAAATGATTACATCAGTGTAACAAAATGAAAGTCATTAAACATTTAAGTACATTAGAACTAGAACTAGGGACATGTGTACCAACACTTCCAACAGCCTACATAAATTTAGCACGTGCACAACTCAACAAGCTAAAATTGTAGCATTAAAAACATAAACTTCAAGTCTAATATATAAACAAATCAATTAATATATATAAATAATGTTAAGAAACCCTAAGTTAAATAATCTTTAAAACCTAAGCTAATACGTCCATGTTAATGAACATGAACTACCACAATAACATGAATTGATCAACGAACATAAAGACATAAGGTTAAGAACCCTAAAGGCGAGACATTAAACTTTAACATATAACAAACAATGTACTTTAATAATCAAGTACATGGTTGAACATTAATGACTATGTAGATTACAACCAATCAGATTAGTATGATCCTTTAGTAGTCCGACTTTGGTTTGAAATTGTAGTTGTTCTGTGACGTTTGTGACTTTTTAGATTTTTTTCTATATTATGATCTGAGGTGAGTTTCATGGCCCCATTTCTTATATGCTTTACTTTGGGAAAAAGCATGCTCAACTTTTTATAGATCGTGCTATGGTTTTTAATTATTTTAGACTAACGTGTGTGGTTTGGGTAATAAGATTAAGTCTAGATTTCTTTCATGAGGTGTGTTCTTGTTCTTAAGTCCTTATGTTCTGTTTCATGACTATTCAGCTTCTGTTCGGGAGCCATAGAGAGGTATTGATAGTACTACGGGTTGACACCCTTACCCTTGTTGTTAGTACACTAGCTAAGATTGACTTGGCCTGGATGAGCCCTTGGGTGAATATAATCTGGTTGACTCGTGCTTGTGCTTGTTCTTGGGGAGTGTGTGTCATTAGGTTTGGTTATGAACTTATGTTGGTATCTATGACTGCTTATGTATTTATTCACACACGATTATTGTACTTGACTTACATGATAACTTATTTTGTCTATTTAAACATGTAAACTTACCAACATATGTGACTTTTTGAGGCATGTCTTTTTAAGTAATAACCCCTAAGATTGATTGTTTGGATTATGAGACTGGTAGATAAGACTGCTGACTTATGAGTATTAGATAGTTTGTGATTTGGTTTATGTTTGGTTGATGCATTATAATGACTTGTACGTTTGGTTTGGTGTTTGTACTTATTGGGCGTGTGTTGCCCTGCTTTTAGGGATTTTTAGGTATTGTTTGATATTTTCCTATGGTAATGGCTACCCTTGGCACTAATATATGTGTCGGGCGACTTCACGATCCACTGGTAAAGAATGCATTTTAGTGCTTCTCTTAAAACCTTAATATGTTAGCACGATCACGTCCGTTGCATCCTCTTAATTCCGCTACCAGTTAGGTGTGACGCATCATTATTTAAAAATTTATTATAATGAGTATTTTTTATGTTAATATGAGTATGGTATTCATATATAAAATTTAAAAATATTAATATTTTTTTATTGATTTGCTTTATGCATTCAAATAGTGAAGTGAATGAGTTTGTGTCCGACTGACATTTTAAGGCTTAAGATTGAATAGTATATCTATTTATAATTGATGTATAGACCTAATTGACTGTGCAACACCTTATTCATTAGATATGATTTTGTAATTGTATTATTATTCTATAATAAATGAACAAAATGAATAGTGCTTATCACCGACTATTTAACTCTACCTCTTAATGTTGTGGCTTATTTTGATATATTTGCATCTATCTTCTTTCAAAAGAGAGAGTGATGGGTTTAAGATGGGTTGTCGACTGTGTGTGGCCTATGGTGCTATCGACATCGTTTGCGTCACCGTCATAAGCTAAGCGGTTGTTTTCTTAACAATGGTAGCTCATGTCTGCCAGTTGTTGTTCATTGTGGTGATAGTGACAGTGGTGACATTGGTGGGATTGATTGCAACTTGGACTCCCTTTTTTGGTTGAGGTTGACTTGGTGTCGGTCTCAGTGTGGTTTGTGAGGTGGCAATGACAATGGTGTTAGCCCTGATTGTTGTTCTGCCTCCTCTTTATGGTTGAGGTGGAGCTATCGACTGTCTTCTAGTCGTTTAAGGTGCTGACAGTGGTGGTGCAACCACCTTTGTTGCCCTTTAGCCTCTCTACCTCTTTGATACCCTTTTAGGCTTTTATATATGTTATTTTGATGGTTATAGGTGCTGACGGTGGTGGTGCCACCACCTTTGTTGCCC
Organism: Flaveria linearis; assembly: GCA_024085815.1. Taxonomy (NCBI): domain Eukaryota; kingdom Viridiplantae; phylum Streptophyta; class Magnoliopsida; order Asterales; family Asteraceae; genus Flaveria; species Flaveria linearis. The sequence goes on along the minus strand of CM044016.1, from coordinate 28,606,308 downwards.
CTCTGCCTCTCTATTGATGTCCATGATAAGGTTAGAGATGATAGACTCACTTGAGACTTTCTTAAATCATATCGTCGATGAGTTTGAGCAATAGCTTGTTTGGGACCATGCTAGATATGTAGTTTTTATCCTAATATACTTGGATTCTTGTCCTAGATGGTTGAGGTTGTACCTTGTTGATGTGATGTTGTTCGCTGAAACAGTTGTTTGCTTTTGATGTTTTGATTATCTTGGAATGTCTAATGTCGATGATTATGAAGTTGTGTTCATCTGAGGTTCTCAGAACAGAAATGTAATCATCAAAGTGTTTATTCCTCACCAGGTTGTTGGCATCAAAAATATAAAATTTTACGTTTTTTTTGCTATGGTGAATTTTAAAAATGGTCTTGCTTGCCCTGGTTGGAAGCTATTTCTAGCATGCAGCCACAACCGAGCGTTCATTTTACGTCGTAATCTAAGTATTACTCTACTATTTGTGGCGTAGTGTGAACCCTGATCTACTTTACCTTTTGTCTTGGATGATTGAGGTCATATGTTGGTGGTGTGATGCTCTTTGATGAAATTGTTGTTTGCTTTGATGTTTCGATTATCTTGGAATGTCTGATGATGATGATGATCCTGAGACTCTTCATCTTGAAATGTACTCCTCAAGATTTTGATGTCTTTGATAATATCAACTTTTGTGGGTTTTTTATTCTGGTGTTTGGTTATACACCGACTGTGATTATATACCGAAAATAGTGTCGATTGATCTAGCTCGGCAACCATTTCTAGTATGAAGTCTCAACCGAGCATCAGTTCTGAGCAGTGCTTTAACTATTACAATATTAATGGGGTTGGTTGTACATAACTCTTCAGATGCAGTGTTTTGTTGCCCATTTTGTTGCTTTATTGATATATAGGATAACTAAGTTCCAAAATTTGTGTGAGTTCACATCCATTCATGTTCTCGTAATACTTGTAACTAGACATGAAAGTGTATTAGGTTGTGACTATGATGATGTAGACATAATATTGAATATATGAGAGTTTGTCTGATCCTCAATTTACCCCGTCCTTCACACGCACAATGCCCGTCAAGATAAAAACACTAGTTGATATATAAAGACATAACAATTGAATTCATGGAACCAATATTTTGACTCGACCATTAAAACTTGATTGAAAAATAATTTTGACATGAGCCATTATGACTTAGCTAACAGTTTACTTTGACCCATATATGCACTTTGTTAGACACTGCTAAGATAATACTCACCCAAACATGTAATTGATATAATAATCATTTTTAAGGAATATCCTAAGGCAGATCAAGTGCAGGTTCGCTAAAGCACATTCGGGTGTTCATATATAATGGTAAGTTTTTGCTAAGTGTGAATGGTCAAGATTAACTCAATACCTGTTGTGTAATGTTCAGGAGTTAATGTGTAGTTAACTAGAAGTTTGGGGTATTTTGTGTAAATGATTGTAATTGTTTGTTACGATCTGTTAGTGATCGTTAGTTGGTTCTAGTATAAATAGGTCATCGTTCTTGCTTGTATAGGAGAGTTTTTACATAGTTCATTTTCGATCAATGAGATATGTGATTATGTTCTTGAGAGGGATTGATTCAATTGATTTGATTCCAATTTATAATTGGTATTAGAGCCTTGTAAGGCCGACAGTGCGAAAGATCGAATTGGTGAAATACAGATCAATAGTTTCAATGAAAGTAGCCACGAGGTCGACAAAGTTCGAATTAGATAAATTTGACGGGAAGAACGATTTTAGCCTGTGGAGGATGAAGATATGAGCACTACTCGTTCAGCAGGGGTTAGTAGACGCCCTTTCCGGAGGTGAAGTGAAGGTCCCATCGGATGCCACCGATAAAGACAAGAAAGAATTAGAGGAAAAATGGAAAGACAAGGTACAGAGGGCGCACAACGCCATTATTCTTAGTCTGGGTGATCGGGTACTGCGTGAAGTGTCAAAGTAGAAGACAACAGCTGGGATCTGGACCAAGTTGGAAGGGTTATACATGACGAAATCGCTGGCAAACCGGTTATACCTCAAGAAAAGACTGTATACTTATCACATGACCTATGGCAAGTCGCTAGAGGATCACACTGATGAGTTTAACAAGCTTGTGTTAGATCTTGAGAACATAGACGTGAAGATCGATGATGAGGATAGGCCAATCCTGTTCTTGGCATCTCTGCCTCCCTCCTATGAACACTCATAGACACATTGATGTATGGTCGAGATACATTGTCTATGGAAGAGGGTTGGCAACATTGAACTCAAAGGAGCTCAAAAGAAGATCAGATTCAAAGGAGGAAGGTGGAGAAGGACTACATGTTCGAGGAAGGGCTGAATTCAGGGGGCAAAAGCCTAAGCACACCTCAAGATCAAAGTCGAGGATCAAGAGGAAGTGCTATGTGTGTGGGTCTGACAAACACTTAAAAAGAGACTGCCTAAATTTAAGAGAAAGAAGGATGAGCTGTCCCAGGAAAGTCCTACAATAGCAATACAACCCAAGATGATTATTCAGAAGGATATGAGAGTCCAGATGTATTAGTTACAGCCGAAGAAGGAGGAAAAGACAGATGGATACTGGACTCTAGCTGCTCTTTTCATATGACACCCTTAAGAGACTGCTTCACCAGCCTAACAAGTGAAGATGGTGGGTGTGTCAAGCTAGGGGATGACAGCCCATGCCAAATCAAGGGGCATGATACTGTGTCATTAAGGCTTGATACAGGCACTGAGGTCAAACTACACAATGTAAGGTATATCCCTACTCTAAAGAGGAGTTCATTATCTTTAAGGCTGTTTGAAAGAGAAGGATATCATGTTAGTCTGAAAGGGAAAAGGCCAAGGTGACTAAGGGTTCTCTGGTGGTTATATCTAAGACAAGAAGATAAAATAACACTTACTTATTAGATGGGAGTGTGGTAAGAGGGATAGTGTCATCAGTTACTGATTTGGAAATCAATCATGCATTGCTCTGGCATAAGAGGCTTGGACATGTAAGTCACCAGGGAATGGTGGAGCTGTCCAACCAATCTCTGCTAGGCAACCTAAAGAATTGTGATTTTGGCTTCTGTGAGGAGTGTATCAAGGCAAGCAGAAGAGGGTTAAGTTCAGCAGGAGTAGTCATCAATCAAAGGGCATTCTGATTATATTCATGTTGATTTGTGGGGGCCTGTAAAGGTAGAATCATTAGGAAAGGCCAGGTATTTCTTGTCTATAATTGATGATTGCTCAAGAAGAGTGTGGGTTTATGTTATTAAACATAAGGGGGACACATTCAAGAAATTCAAGGAATGGAAGACCATGGTGGAAAATCAAACAGGAAGATCAGTCAGAAAGTTAAGAACTGATAATGGATTAGAATTTTGTAATGGGGAGTTCAATGAGTATTTTAAAAACACATGGAATAGCTAGACATCTCATCATACCAGGCACTCCACAACAAAATGGCCTGGTAGAGAGAATGAATAGGACCCTTCTTGAAAGAGTGAGATGCATTTTATTGAGTGCAGGACTGCCTCAGAGTTTTTGGGGTGAGGCTGTCACTATTGCAACTTACTTAATCAATAGATCTCCCTCAACTGCACTTGACATGAAAACTCCTATGGAGGTATGGTCAGGAGAGAAACCTGACCTATTGAATTTAAGAGTTTTTGGGTCCATAGTGTATGCCCATGTGTCACTGGGCAAGCTTGAAGCCAGGTCAGTGAAGTGTGTTTCATCGGGTACCCTGAGGGTATAAAGGGGTATAAACTCTGGAAGTTAGAGGGAGAAGGACCAAGAGTAATAGTAAGCAGAAATGTTGAATGCAGGGAACTGACTACGTATAAGGATGGGATGAACTCTAAGAGCAGTAGCAATCAAGGTGTACAAGGTGTACAGAGTGATCAGTTTGAGGCGGAGCTTGATGAGTCTTTTTAGGACTCAATACCTGATACACCTGAGAGTGTAACCTCAAGTGGCCCCTCTGATGGTAATATCGAAGGAGGGGCATATTTAGGGGAATCTAGATCTGTGCCTCATAGCTTAGCAAGGGACAGGCCTAGGAGGAATATCAAACTACCTTAAAGGTATGCTCCTGAGGGGGAGTGTGATTTAACTGCCATAGCTTTCTTAGCTGCTGAACAAGAAAGTGTCTTAGAGCCATTGTCCTATGAAGAGGCAATGGTTTCTCAGGACAAAGATAAGTGGCTAAGTGCTATGAAGGAGGAAATTGAATCACTATACAAGAATGACACCTAAGAATTGAGTGATCTGCCTAAAGGGAAGAAGACAGTACCTTGTAAGTGGTTATATAAGTCGAAAGATGGGTTGTCCAGTGGTGATCCACCTAGGTTCAAGGCTAGGTTGGTGGCCAAAGGTTTTAGGGAGAAGGCAAGCATAGACTATAGTGAGATCTTCTCTCTAGTGGTCAAGCATACGTCAATAAGACTTATATTGTCATTAACTGCTGCATTTAACATGGAGTTAGAGCAATTAGATGTTAAAACTACTTTTCTCCATGGATACTTACATGAGGATATATACATGGATCAGCCGAAGGGGTTTGTGATTATGGGGCATGAGAGTAAAGTGTGTCCTTTGGAGAAGTCACTTTATGGTCTCAAACAATCTCCAAGACAGTGGTACATGAGGTTTGATGAGCATATGATCTCTCATGGGTTTGTGAGGAGTAGCTATGACAGCTATGTTTATTTCAGGGAGTATTCACAGGGAAGGTTTGTATACCTATTGTTGTATGTTGATGACATAATTATAGCTTGTCAAGAGAGAGATGTCATTGAGGAAATAAACAACTGCTGATGCTGGAATTTGACATGAAGTTTTTAGGTGAGGCTAAAAAGATTCTGGGCATGGAAATACTAAGGAATAAGAATCGTAGGCAAATCAAGCTGTCTCAAGCTACTTATTTGTCTAAGGTACTAGATAGTTATTGTATGGGCCAGTGCAAACCTATGAAGACACCTATTGCTGCTCACTTCAGGTTGTCAAGCCAGGATGCTCCATCATGTGATGAAGAGGTTGACTATATGAGGCATGTTCCATATGAAAATGTGGTTGGAAGCATGATGTATCTCATGGTTTGTTCAAGACCAGATATTAGTTATGCGGGGAGTGTAATTAGCATATTTATTTCTAACCCAGGTAAAGGTCATTGGGAGGCTGCCAAGTGGTTGCTTTGATATTTGAGTGGCTCTAGGAGTATGGTTTGGTCTTTGGGTGTCATGACAATGAAAACCGATTGATTATTGTGTATGTTGATTCTGATTATGCTAAAGACTTGGATAGAGGAAGGTCTACCATCGAGTATGCTTTCAAAGTCCTTGGAAATTTGGTCAGCTGGAAGGCTCAACTGCAGTCAGTGGTGGCTTTGTCTACCACTGAGGATGAGTATATGGCTTTAGCTGAGGCAGTAAAGGAAGCCTTGTGGCTTAGTCGGTTTGTATTAGAGCTTGGGGTCAAGCTTGATAAAACCTGTGTGCTATGTGATAATCAGGGGGTTGTGTTGTTATCAAAGGATAGCAGATTTCATGAACAAACGAAGCACATTGATATGAGGTTCCATTTCATTAGAGATGTAGTTAAGTTCAAAGAAGTTTATGTTGAAGAAGTGGACACTCGGGAGAACTCTGCTAATATGTTTACTAAGTCTCTACCGGGAGTCAAGTTCAAGTGGTGTGTAGACTCATTGGGCGTTGGCTAGCCTTATGAGTTCATCTTGAAGGTGGAGATTGTGAATGGTCAAGATTAACTCAATACTTGTTATGTGTAATGTTCAGGGGTTAATGTGTAGTTAACTAGAAGTTTGGGGTATTTTGTGTAAATGATTGTAATTGTTTGTTACGACCTGTTAGCGACCCTTAGTTGGTTCTAGTATAAATAGGTCATCGTTCTCGCTTGTATAGGAGAGTTTTTACACAGTTCATTTTCGATCAATGAGATATGCGATTATGTTCTTGAGAGGGGATTGATTCAATTGATTTGATTCCAATTTATAACACTAAGTAACATCATCTTCAGGTAGTTTAATGCACATACGCGGGAACATGTGCATGTGATTATTTTGACGAACTCCAATCATATAAGGATGAATTATCTTAGATGCAGGTGAAGCTATATGTAATACGGGTAAACATTTGTGTTTGTGAATGTTTGGTTAAGTACATTCACATGCGGGTATGTATATTGAGATATAGGTGAATATCTATAGGAAGATGCTGGTGAAGGCAATTGATATGTGAGTGACTATCAATGAGACGTGGATGAATATCATGTCATCCGAACATGATATTAATGACTAATTTCATAACTTTTAGATTTTAGATGAACAAAATTACATTCACATGCACAACTTATTTCAAATTAGGATGAACGATTCGAATAAAGAGATTTTGTTTTATTTTGACTTGTAAGATTCAGATGTAATTATTATGTATAGAATGTTAGTTTATTTCAGTCACTAGTCAGACAAATGTCAGAGCACACAAATAGGAAATTTCGCATTGTATAAAATCCTAATATCAATTTCCTTGGTATTTTGCAATCTGATATATGAATGACAAACATTTATGAGTATTCTTATGTTTGTTCTTCATCTCAGTTAGTTAATTATTGTGATTCTACAACATAAGCTAGGTTGTTTTAATTCTTTTAGTGTTTGATACATTATTTACTTGCAATTTCTACTATTGATCCTTATAAGTTGTTCTTACATTCTACTGTAACATTGTGTATTTTGTTAAATAAAGTTAATAAACAATACGTTGATGATTTAAATAATCATAATAATAATAATAATAATAATAATAATAATAATAATAATAAATAATAATAATTAGTAAGAATGATTAAAAAAAATAAAAAAATAAAAAAAAATTAATTAAGCATGTATTAAAATTGGAATTATAAGTCCAGGGTTTATTTTGTAATTTATGAAACTTAATATGAAGTTTCAAGCATGAAATAGTAAACTCAAAACCACAGGGACGAAATGTGTAAAATTTTTAAAATCCCAAACCCCCCTCCCCGTCGACCCACTGCAAACGCCGGCGAGCCTCCGGCGGGTCTCCGGCGACCCCCAAACACCCAAATTCGCGCGGTTTAATTCGAATTAAAAGTTTCCGACCACCTCGCGACAATGATTCGAACCCATGGCCCCATACAATTCAAAATTTGCCTCGTTTGCAAGTTCAAAAATCGAACCCGGTTATTCCATTCAAAAATCAAATCAAATTGAGCTCCTCCGCTCAAATTACACCTATATAATAGAGGGTAAACCTCCATAATTGAACACACAAACTTTCTGTAGTCTCAATTTGATCAAACACACACACATACATCGAAATCAATCATCGTCTTCATCGCGGACCTGCAACTCACTCAAACCTTACCTTCGGAGCTTCAAAACCTGAAATTGATAAGGGGCTTCTACTCTCGATCATCATCCGAAGCTCCTTACCAATTTAATTGATTATAATCACGGTTGAGCATCATTCGATTGGCACCTAGTCGCGGACCTGTTCTTCATCGGGTAAACTTCGATCGAACACCATACATGTAATTCAACACACACCCACACTCGGTTTCACATGGGGAACAAAAGCCCCATGTTTGTAATCGCTAACTGAATCGTTTGGGGTTCAATTGGATGAGATTCGAACCTAGGGTTCGAATGGTTTTGGGGAAAATGGGATAAGAAGCTTAAAATCAATTAAAACCGGATCATTACCGCGGCTGAGGCCTTTGGTTCACCGGTTCTATTTCCACTTACCATCCGAGAGGTCCCGGGTTCGACCCCGGGCCACCTCACCCATTTTTTTAAAGCCTTTAAGCTTTATAAAAATTCAAAAAAAATCCCTAAAAATTATAAAAATGTTTTTACAAAAATTAAAAATTTTTAAACAACTTAATTATTTTTTTGAAATTTATTTTAACATTTATCTATTTTATTAAATGTTTTAAATAAATAAAAATTACAAATATTACAAAATTTCTATAAAAGTGAACTTTTAATAATATTTAATTTATTAAATTATTATTCGATACTATATTACTTTTAATTTATTCAAATAATTACAATTATATATGTTTTATAGAATCACAGATTAATTACAAAAAGTCGTTTCGTGTTACTTAAATAATTAAATATTTTAATTAATTATATCATATAATTAATTAATAAAATTACTTATTTGTTTTTCCACACTTTAACAATAAACCAACAATTACGCGTATTGATACAATTATTTCCAATAAATTCTAAAATCACTTTCAAATTCATTTATTATTTCAAGACATACAAACTAAATAAATTATTTAATTAAACTACCATTCAAACCCAATGGAAATCCTGTTACATTCTCAAATTCTCAAATCACTATTATTCTAATTCAAGACACCGTTCCTTAGGTTAATCATAAGGAAATCGTTGGTGTCTAATCTATCACGTCCAAATTCAAATCTCATCAATCAAGTGAGTATTCATATCCCCTTTTTATATCATTTCTTATTTGGGGGAAATCATGTGATACAATATATTCAATCATGATATTCTATTGTTATTTCATCCTAAATTCAATTCAAGACATGTTATGTTATTACTTGCAATTATGTGAACATACTATGATAAACTGGACGACCGTAAAACCCTAATTCAATCAATCAATCCTGGTATCAATGGTAGATCTACTGGTTTGGATAACCCACCCCACATGGCTTACGAGTGGTGATTATGCCAGAGGCAATTAGTCAATCTATGGTGTTTGTGTGGAGTCTATTATATGCAAGTGTCAAGTCAAGGGGTTTATATTGTGTCGGTTTATCTATATGCTTCGCTATTGCCATATAAGTCTTAATATTACCTTGTGAATTGGATTATTCTCAATCAATCAATCAATATTATGTATACTCAAAACTGTGATTACTCACCAGCTAATTCGTTAGCTGACTTTATTTTCTTACATGATTTCAGGCTAAGCAAGTTAGTGGACTTCTACATGCTCATATAAGACCGGACTTAGTCAAAACAAAAGACAATTACTATTTATGACTTTAACTGTTGTATTTGTATCTGTTAAATTCATGTTATCCTGTAATCTGATTTTAATATTATTTCTACTATTAGACAATCATGTGTTATTGTTAGGTCTAGATTGTATAGGGCTAGATCATTTTTGTATAGGCTTAGTACTTGAAAATCAAGTCTTGTAATTAATATTTGTAACAGTCAAATATATATATATATATATATATATATGTGATTTGAATCTATAGGATAACCCCATATATATGTGTGTTGATTTGTGACTTGACAGTGAAAAACATAATACTTGGATGGATTTAATGAAATTGACCAAGTGTAGGAAACATCTACGAATGAACAATTTTATTAATCCGTAGATATGTTTCTTACAAGACCAAATGACCAAGTGAATGTTCCTGCGGATGATCAAGTAGCATGAAGTGAAGACTCCTACGGAAGAAGGATTTTCTACGGAAGAACAAATCTTCTACTGAAGACCAAGTCACCTACGGAAGAACAAAAGTTCTACGGACGACAAGATTGCTGCGGAAGATCATTGTACTTGTGCAATTGCGACTATCAAGAAGTCAAACAAGTCAACATAATCAATAACAAATCCCGAGAGATCGGTGTTTCCTAAGCCGACTCAAATCATCTATAAATATGAGTCCTAGGTTTCACATCTCGGTGAACACAATCAATCATTATTACGGCTGTCAAGAGTTCATTGTGCAACCCTAACCGCCGTCACATCAACATCAAACATTATTCGATTCACAGAATTGATTGTTCATAGTCATTCATTATTATTCTTTTGTAATCATTACATTATAGTTAATGAAATACGTTTGAATAATTATTGATTTCGTATTTATTGTGTTTCTGTGGTTGTGTTCATCATTAATCAATACAAACAATTAAATGTCAATTAGTGATAATTCCGCGATCATTAAATTAATTTATTTTAATACTGATAATTCCTGAATCGCGATCCTTGGATTCACAGGTGGTATCAGAGCCATGGTGCTCATTGATTTAGATCAATTGATCTATCAGTATTAAAATTGTTTAATTGATTTTCAAACAATTAAATCAATGACTTGTCGTTCAGCAAGCACTGTCTCATTGCTTGTTTGATTTAGATCTATATTCAAATCAATTGAATACTAGATCTGGGTCTTTGATAGATTTATCAATTTTAGCATTTAAGTTTTGATTAATTCGTTTGCATTAAACATGAGTACTTTTGGTGGAGGATCGTATCAACCGCCAAAGTTGGAAACTAAAGCTGATTTTAAATCCTGGAAGATCAAGTTCAGGAATCATGTGAACTACACAGATTCTGACTTGTGGGAGTCCATCACTCAAGGTCCTTATATTCCACTCACTCTTGGGCCGGATTATAATGACAAAAATCAGCCAATCAGCACTAAAGACCTGCCACCTGATGATGTCAAGAAGGTCAAAGTCGATATTAAAGCATACAGCTTGCTTAGTATGGCTTTGCCTGAAGAAATCTTGATCAGGTGTGAAAATTATAAGACAGCAAATTCCCTGTGGAAGATACTCCACACTCTCTGTGAAGGGAGTGATGAGATCCGTAGCATAAGGAAAGACACCCTTAGATCACAATATGAAACTTTTCATCATATTGAGGGTGAATCAATTCCTCAGCAACTCCATAGATTTATGCAACTTGTTACTGAGATGAACATCTTGGAGTTAAAATATACTACTGAGGAATTAAACAAGAAGATGCTCATACTTTGCCTGAAAGTTGGAAGCAAACTGTCTCCATGTTCAAGAATACCATAGATCTCAAGACAACAGGTCTGGATACATTGGTTGCTAAGGTAGAAGCTCTTGAACTGGATGAACAATCAAGAAACAAGAGTGTGAGAACCCATGTCTCACCATAGCACTTCAAGGAAACCAAAAATGCTGGAAGTGCATTTATCTCAAACAATGAAAGTGATAACTCTTGTACTTTGAGTGATGATGAAGAGGAAGTTAGTTTTTATGCATCCAAACCCACTAAGAAATCATCTCAAAGTAAAAATCAAAAGGAAAAGGGAAGATCTGAAGAGAAAAGGGAAACATCAGCAACTGCAAACTCTTCTCAAAATAACAAACAATCAGAACCAATAACTGTCATATTGGATTCTGAAGAACAAAAAGCAGCCTTTGCAGCTTTTAGTTCTAGCTTTCAAGCATATCTTGGAAGTTCACTCACATCAGCAAACATCTGTCAGCAAGATTTGGAGGAACTCCCTCCTGATGTAGTAGAAGAGATGGATCTACAATGGCAGATGGCAATGATTGCTTACAGAGCTAAGCAATATCTGCGGAGAAATAAAAATCTGGCAGCAGCAAGCAAAACATCAAAGATTGGTGTTGATAAATCAAAAGTCAGATGCTTCAAGTGCAATCTCTATGGTCACTTCTCTAGAGAATGCAACCAACAATCATCTCCACAGTATCAACATCAGCAGCAACAAAATCAGCAGCAACAACAATATCAGAATCAGCAATCAACCTCTCAAAGACCTCTGCATAGACATCCTCAGCTAACATCCCCACCAGCCACAAATACATCAGCAGGACCAAGTAATTCTAAGGAGACTGGGCTGATCATCCTTCAAGATGGCACATGTGACTGGAGTTTGTATGAGAAGAAAGTGATAGAGGAGAATCAAGCACTAATGGCACATATGGAAAACAAAGTTCCACCTATGGCCAGAGAGGTAAAAGACAGGTTATGTTCATCATCATGTGTTGAGGAAGTTGAACGATATAGAGTCCATGCTCAACAATTGGCTGATAAAGTAAAGGAAACTATGATTTTAAATGAATCGCACTTAAGAGAACAAAAATTATATCAACTCAAAATAAGTTCTTTACAAAAGGATTTAGAAAAATATGTTTCTGAAAATTACAGCCTAAAAGCCCAAGTTGAGCATCTGACCACTTCCTTAACAAAATCCATGGCTGATCATGCATCAACTGAAGTGAAACTTCAGAAGTTTCAATTATCATCTCAACAATATGAGAAGTTGTTAAACTCTCATATTGAATCAAAGAACAGGTCCAGGTTGGGTTATAATGCTGTTGCACCACCTATTAATGATAACTACACACCTTTACCTGAAACAATGACTAACAAATTGTCAAAACATTTTGTACAAAGCACCAAAATTGACATTAAAAACAGTCATGATGCTGAGATAAGTGAAACTGAATCTACGGAATCTGAATCACTTAAACATAATGAATCAGATTTTGATAAGTATGATGACTTGGATGATTCTGATGAACATGATACTGATCAACTGAACATTGGTAAGAATGTTCAAGTTGAAACTGGTCTTCCGCGGGTACTTGAAGAATCAAAGCTGCAGTATCCTCCAAAGCAACGGAACATGCTGAAGACTATCTGCAAGAGGATTGCTGAATTGAATGAAGGACTTCAAGAGCTGAACCTTCACAAAGTTGATAGCTGCGGATCAAGTGCTGAGATACCTTTGTCTTCAGAGAAAGGTAAGAAACAACAAACTTCAACAAAGCAAAAGAAAAATCAAGTGTTGAAGATCAGCGGAACAAGAAATCTGAAGAATCCGTAGAACATTGCGGAAGGCAAAAGGTACCAAGTCCGTAGATCTTCTGCGGAAGACAAAATTTACTGAATCCGCAGAAAAGCAACGGAAGAGAGAAACTGATTCTGCGGACGAGGTAAAAAGAGAGCCCCACACACATGCAAAGAAAAGGGAAAATAACAAGCAACAAATGGCAGCCAAAGGCAAACAAGCAACAGCTGATGATGCTCCAAATAAAAACAAGAAGAAATCAATTGATGCTTTAGCAAGTGAGAAAAAGCACAGTAAATAGAAGGATGAATCTGAAGAAAGTTCAGAAAAATATTGTAAATGGTGTGATATGAAGAATCACAATACTGATGAATGCTATTTCAGCAGCTATTGTTCCATTTGCAATATGAATAATCACATGACTGCTTTGTTACTTCAACAAACACTATGCCATATGTGACAAAAATAACCATACACTCAGGAATGTTATTTTAACAAGAAGAACAAGAAAAAGAGCAAAAAGAAGTCACAAGATATCATCTGAATCAGATTCTCAATCCTCAGAAAGTGACAAAGAGACAAAGATTCAGAAAGAACAACAAAAGTCAAAGAAAAGATCCTCTGCTGCGGACAAGACTTTGAAGAAGAAAGCACCAATACAGTCTAAGACACCTCACAAAAAGGTGGATTTGTCAGATAAACAAACTGAAGCAGCTGATGGTTTCTTTGATAACTTTGCAAAAGGAACTCCTGTGCCTCAATCAAAGCTGAAAGATGAAGAAACTTTCAAAACTACAGGATCCTCTTAAAAGTTAAAATACCAACCAAAACAAGTCGCTTTGAAGAAAGAATAAGAGAAGCATGAAGGGATCCAGAAACCTGACTCATCTTCAACAGAATCATCCTCACAACCATCAAATCAAAAAGAAATAACTAATACTGAAACTTCAAGATTAATTCATGAAGGAGTAACTATTGTTGATACAACTGGCAAATCCAAGACAATTAAGCCTTGGATTGTCAATTGTAACTAATTTCTTTCTGTGTGCAGGAACAATCATGGAGAGCTGACAACAAGTGGTATGTTGACAGTGGTTGTTCCAGACATATGACAGGCAACTGTGCACTTCTCCATGACTTCAAACATAAACATGCCTCTTATGTGGCATTTGGTGGGGATAAGAAGGGAGGTAAAATTGTTGGTGAAGGAATGGTAACTAATGGTGTTTAACATTTGAAAAAGTAAATTACTGTGAAAATTTGCAGTATAATTTACTTAGTGTTTCCCAAATTTGTGATCAAAATTACTTAACACTATTTGACAACACTAACTGTTACATTCTTAAGCCAGGTTTTACAGTTCCAGCAGACTGGATCCTTCTCAAAGCATCAAGAAAAGGCAACACATATATTTGGATATGAACAACACAACACTCACTAATCATGGGACATGCCTGCTGTCTAAATCTTCAGAAGATGAATCTCAACTGTGGCATAGAAGGCTTGTCCATTCCAACATGAAGAACATGAATAAATTGGTGAAAAATGACTTAGTCATTGGATTACCAAAGAAAGAATTTCACTGTTCTAATCATTGTACTTCTTGTTATAAAGGAAAACAACACCGAGTGTCTCATAAATCCAAAACAATAAACACTAACACTACACCACTCAAATTGCTTCACATGGACCTCTTTGGTCCAACCAATGTGCTGAGCATTGGAAAAAGGCAATATTGCTTGGTGATAGTAGATGATTTCACTAGATTCACATGGGTCTTCTTTTAAAACATAAGAGTGAAACATCTGAAACATTAATGGACTTTGTGATCAAGATTGAGAATCAACTTGATTTAAAAGTTAAAATTTTTAGGAGTGATAAGGAACTGAGTTTGTTAATGCTGATCTGGACTATTTTTGCAGGAATAAAGGAATAGCAAGACAATTCAGTGCACCAAGAACTCCACAACAAAATGGAGTGGCTGAAAGGAGAAATAGAACACTCATAGAAGCAGCCAGAACAATGCTAGCTGATTCTCAGTTGCCCATTACTTTCTGGGCAGAAGCTGTGAATACAGCTTGCAATGTTCAAAATAGAACTTTGATAGTCAAAGAACATAATAAAACACCTTATGAACTCTTATTTAAAAGGAAACCTTTTATAGGATATCTTAGAGCTTTTGGGTGTCATGTATCTGTTTTGAATACCAAAGAACAACTGGGAAAATTTCTCTGAAAAAGCCTATGATGGTTTCTTTGTTGGATATTCATCCACTTCTAAATCATATAGGGTCTATATTCCAGAACATAACATAGTTGAAGAGACTCCCAATGTTTCTTTTGATGAATCCATGTTTACCACTAATGTAAAAGGATCATCTTGGTTATTTGATATAGATGCATTAACGGAATCATTTAACACTGGTTATCTGATCAATGCAGGTGTTGCGGATACATGCTATCCATTTGTACCTCCAAGTTTGAATGAAGTGCCCCTGACAGCTGATCCACCAAGGGTACAACTTTCAACTGCACCTCAGCAAGAATCAAGTCAGCAGCATGAAGTTACATCAGTAAATACATCCGCAGATGCATCAGTATCCGCAGATGTAAGTCCTGCCTCAGCTGCTGAACAAGGGATAAAGAGGAAGTGTTAAATCAACAAACCATGCCTGCAACACAACAATGTTCATCCGTGAATGGTAATGCATCTTCTACGGAAGTACAAAATGCGTCCGTAGATGCTGCAGTTACTCCTGCGGAAGAACAAAATACTGCTTCCGTAGAACCTCCTACGGAAGAACAAAATGATGCTTCCGTAGAACCTCCTGCGGAAGAACAAAATGCTACTTCCGTAGAACTTCCTGCGGAAGAAGACAACCCACAGCAACTCATACACAAGCTGATCAAAATGAGCCTTTTGATTATTTCATCGACTCAACCTCTCAGCTGACACCATCTGCTTCAATGGGTTTCTCAAACTTAGACACCACAGTTCCAGTTGATGCTGTCTCAACAAGCAGAATCCACAAGTCTCATCCAACAGACAATATCATTGGAGATCTGAATACAAGAACTACAAGGAACAAAGGAGGTGTGGCAAACATTTGTTTGTTCACCTGCTTCTTGTCCCAAACAGTTCCTGCAAACATTACAGCTGCACTAAAAGACAACAGCTGGATTGAGGCTATGCAAGAAGAGCTACAACAATTCAGAAAACAAAAAGTGTGGACTCTTGTAGACTTGCCTACGGGTCAACATCCAATTGGAACAAGGTGGCTATTCAAAAACAAGCTGAATGACAGAGGTATCATAGTGAGAAACAAGGCTAGGCTTATTGCTCAAGGATATACCCAGGAAGAGGGAATAGACTATGATGAAGTCTTTGCACCAGTTGCAAGGATTGAAGCTATAAGGGTTTTCCTAGCCTATGCCTCCTTCAAGAAGTTCACAGTCTATCAAATGGATGTGAAGTGTGCTTTCCTCTATGGGAAAATTGATGAAGAAGTCTATGTTGCTCAACCCCCTGGATTTGAAGACCCTGATTATCCACATAGAGTATACAAGCTTGATAAAGCTTTGTATGGTCTTCATCAAGCACCCAGAAAGTGGTATGACACACTATCATCATTCCTGCTGAAGAATGGCTACAAGAGAGGAACAATTGATCAGACACTCTTCCTCAAACATGAACATCAAGATCTTTTGGTGGTTCAAATATATGTTGATGACATAATATTTGGATCAACCAACAAGAAGCTGTGCCAAAGCTTTGAAGACTTGATGAAATCTGAATTTCAGATGAGCTCCATGGGAGAATTGACATTCTTCCTTGGCTTACAAGTTCATCAGAAACCAGATGGCATTTTCATCAATCAAGAAAAGTACATTCATCAAATTTTGAAGAAGTACAATCTTGCTGATTCCACTTCATGCAAGACACCAGCATCAACAATAGACAAGATTGTGCCTGACCCTGCTGGCAAATCCGTAGATCAAAGATTGTATAGATCAATGATCGGTTCATTAATGTACTTAACTGCCAGTAGACCTGACATCATGTTTGCTGTTTGTGTTTGTGCCAGGTATCAATCAGACCCAAAGAGTCACATCTGAATGCTGTAAAGAGGATTTTCAGATACCTGAAAGGCAAACCTGCATTGGGACTTTGGTATCCCAAAGATGGAGATTTTAGCCTCTACTCCTACTCAGATAGTGACTATGGAGGTTGCAACAACAACAGAAAATCCACAACTGGTGGATGTCAGTTTCTAGGACCAAGACTTGTTTCATGGCAGTGCAAGAAGCAAACAAATGTATCTGTATCCACAGCTGAAGCAGAGTACATAGCTGCTTCAGCAGGTTGCTCTCAAGTACTTTGGTTGCAAAACCAATTACTTGATTATGGTTACAATTTCCTTCATACACCAATTCATATTGATAATTCAGCTGCTATGTTTATAACTGCTAACCCAGTTCAACATAGTAAAACAAAACATATTGAAATCAGATACCATTTTCTGAGAGATTGCTCTGAAAGGGTCTAATCAAGTTAGTCAAAGTAGACACAACCAATCAGCTTGCTGATCTGTTCACTAAAGCATTTGATTCTGTTAGATTTAATTTTCTGATAGAATCTTTGGGATGATTAACTTAGAATAAATCAACAAAAGCATATGACTGACTTTGTGCAGAGTTTTCATTAAGGATAATTAAGTGTCTGATAGAACATCTATACATGCATTATATTAGGGAAATGATAGTAGACTATACTTGGCTATTAAAAAAAACTCAATCTGACTTATATCATACTGATATGTGAGTAGGTTCATCTTGAGTGGAAACAAAGCTAAGAGCATGCCAAACTAAAAGCATGAGGTAACTGTCTGTGAGGATTCCATTTGAGAATCAGGAAGGTATGTTCTCTCCTGATGTGATCAAATCACTTACACAAGCACACTATGTAAAATACTTTATAATATTCTATCTTTGCAAAGTCATATTCCCTCTGTTTTGTGTGAACAAAGACCTGGGAATGTGATTAACAAGTGTGATCTTCATCCTCCCTCTGTTTTGTGTAAACAAAGACCTGGTTTAAAGTTCACCTCTGTTTTACGAAAGTAAAGACCTGGTGACTATGAAGATCATATTTCAGCTCTAAAAGGAATCACTTGTGATCCATTGTACATCAAGTCAAAGAGCTTCAACATCAAAGCATTCATGAGACTGTAATTGTCTCAAGATAGAACTTATAACTTAATGTACATAGTCATTAAGTGTGGAATGTAGTGATTTGCCTCACCTACGGAAGACATACTCTAATGATAATTGAATGTGGGACTCATGATTGCTACTGATTAACAAACTTCACAACATGATAAATAGCATGCCTAGTTGATACAATACTCATGTTTGAATTTAAGTGGATCTATATACTTGCAATCAGTATGTGTTGAATCAACTAATCAACATCAGCAGAAGCCAAGTTATAGTATGATCCCTCTATATATATGCATGCATGTAACTGTTTGTCAGATGTTTAATTGTTATCTCAATGACTTTCTCTCATTTAGACTGTCATATGCCTGTCATGCCTGTTTACAACTTAAATTTATGATAAATGTAACTGTCTCACATTAATCACAAATTTAGGGGGAGTAGTTCATGCATGAAAAACAATAAAAGCTGATAATTGAAAGCTGATAATTGATCTGAATTGATTTGAATCACTTTGAAGGAATTGGAACTTGAGCACTAACTTGAATGCAGGATACAGGAAACTTGCTTCCTGTACTTAATTGCCATGCAAATAAAGTCAACAATGTCCAACATCAACATTTGATTCTACTCAGTAGATATCATACATTTAAAGTTTTAAACTTTTTATGTTCCGCAGAAGTTTCAGTAATACCTCTCATCCGTAGAAGTATTATGTGATTTCTGATTCAGCAGCAAAACAAAACAATGCATTGTTTGAACTTTTACATCCGAGATGTAAGGTTCCGCAGATGTTGACATCCGCAGAAGTTAAGGTTCCGCAGATGTTGACATCCGCAGAAGTTAAGGTTCCGCAGATGTTGACATCCGCAGATGTCAAGGTTCCGCAGATGTTCTGCGGAAGAGATAATGCATTCTAAACACTTGGTATGCGGATAGGAATGAATGGAAGTGGGCCCAACATAATTAATAAAAGAACATAATTAATAAAAGAAATTAATATGTTCCCCTATAAATAAGGTTTCTGATATTTTTACAGAGCACTTTTTCACTTTTAACCTAGAAAATCGCCCATTTTCCCTCTTTTTCAAATTTCAAAATATCCGTTTCCAAGAACACATCATCAACATTATCCTGTAATAAATTACTGTTATTGCAAAGGTAAATCATGTCTTAAACATCAGTACGAAACTGTTTAATCGGTTATTGACATTCAAACGATTCAACTGCATGTTTTCTAACTTGATTTTCTTTACAGATGGATAATAGATTCGCCAAAGAACATAATGTGTGCGCGTTCTTAAACGCTGATGATCCGCGGCGGAAGGATGTCGAGATATCATAAGATATCTCCGACGATCAAGGCTCTTCTACGCCTTGACGGCTGAGCCTGTGATCCATCAGGCACACATAATCGATTTCTGGAACTCAGCACGAGTTGAAGAACAAGATGATGAAGAAGTGATTGTGGCTGAGATTCGGAACAAGCGTCTACGAATCACTGAAAACATCATACGAAGATGCTTGGAACTGGGTGATAGAGAGATAGGTCACCCCGATGTATTCGAGAATGAATACATTGAGAAAATTTTCAATCTGATGGGGTATGATGGTGACTATGAGAAAGGGGAAATCAAAAAGGGTAGGCTGTGCAAACCATACAGATTCTTGTGCCACACCTACCTGAAATGCATGTCAAACAGGAAGTCAGGACTGGACAGATTTTCCAGGCACATATCATCTGGGATTATCGGGATATTCGAGGGGAGAATCTATAATTACGCAAAATACATCTTCAATTGTCTGAGTGAACAAGTCAAACTGCAGAAGAATGACAAGATGTACATGTTCCCGAGATTCCTGCAACTGGTGATCAACTCAGAATTACCAAGGTGGACAGAGTTGGGAATGTGTTTGTTCAAGCACACTTGAGCAAATCAGTGCTAAACAAGCTGAGTGGAAAGTATCAGGGTGAAGATATGCAATGTTTGCACATGTATTAGATCCCGAAGCAGACTTGCCACAAGAGTTGGCTTGGGCAGATGAAGCAGAATCATCTGCTGATTCTGCACAAGCATCTCACTCCCCACTCCAACATCACCACACCAATCACCTTCACATCATCAACCCAAACTCCACCCTCCAACATCAAACACCCCCTCAACAATCACAATCACCAACAAGCTTGAACACCCAACCAACCTCCCCAATTCATCAACATCAATCACCCTACTAATATCCTCATCATCCACCAAAAGCACTGAGCCAACATCTCCAGCCAAACAACAATCATCATCAGCTTCTCAGTCATCATCACATCACACTCAACCTTTCTCTCCACTTCAAGCTCAATCCCCTGTACTACCACCACCAGAATCTCCAAAACATGCATCCCCGGAAAGTGCTGGAACCGAGCCTTTTAGATAACTGAGTCTGTACACTCTGTACACTCAGGAGACACAGAGATATTATCTCAAGCCAGCACTGTTCCTATCTCACCCACACACACAGAAGAACATGCTTCATCAGCACATACTGAGCCCATATCTTCATTGAAAGATGAACAAATTGCTGATGAGCATGGGGAAGTACAAGGATCTGCTGAGGATGTCATTGCATACCATGAAGATGATTTAAGTGACAAAGACATTCCTGTCAGCAAAAGCTATTTGGTTGCTGAGTACAACAAGTTAGTACTCAAATCAAATAAGAGAAAAGAAGGAATACAAGAGCTGAAAGGTATAATCAAAGAAAAAGATGAAGAGCTGATGGAGAAGATGCTAGATTAAAACGGCTGAGAGAAGATGCTCTAAGCAACAGTGAAGTCATTGATGCATTGTTGGATAGAGAACAAGAGTTGGAGGCTTCTTTGAAGACTGAGCAAAATGAGAAAGCTGAACTGATCAAAAAGAAAGATGCAGAAATAGAAGAGCTGAAAAAGAAGATATCTGATCTGCAAACAAAAGAAGCCCCAAGTACTGATCAACAAAAACAGTCGGGTGAAGCTGCTAAGCAAATGATTTCATACACCCGGAAAAGAAAATACATGGGAGCAACTCAAAAGAAACATGAAGATGAAAGCTCTCCAAAGAAAGCAAAACTTCCATCCCCTGCACATACACCTTCAGTAGATGTGTCTACTGTGAAGGTACCATCCACGGATGATGATGACAGTGAGAAAGAGTGGGAGGAACTGACAAGAATTGAGTCCCCCACTGGGAAAAGGGTGGAAAGGCCGATGACCTTCTAACAACAGCTGACATCATGGAAGAGAGGCCTGATTCTAGCATGTTTATGACCCTCATCAACCATGGTTTTTTCATATGACATGGTTGAGAGGATGAACACTTCTGAAATGAAGAATACTTTGAAAGAGTTTGAGTTTGCAAGGTTCATAATCCCAAACTGTGATTATGAAGCCTTTACAACTTTCAATCATTGGAGAAGATAAGGAAGGATCTGGGCCACTGTGACACAGCAAAACTTACAAGTACAATATGACTTGCTGGTTACAGGGCCACAACTACAAATCTCATGAGCTTAAAGGTAGAACTACTGGAGAACTTCGAAGGATGATGGAGCATGTAATGAAAGTGGAATTGGAAACAGGTGTGAAATTCAGAACCACAGCTCCTCATCCAACTGATGACAAACAAATCAAACTATCAGCTGATCCAATAACTGTGGAACCCAGGATCAGCATAAAGCAAAAGATAAGCTCATCAGGGAACCAAGGGAAGTCATCCCAGGCAAAGTATGGCCCCTTGGTACCACTGTTAGAGAAATAACTGATCAGAAGTCCACTCTGATTCAGTTGGTTAATCACCTCACAACTCCCAACTCAGCTGAAGAAAACAAGATCATGGCATGGAAATATGATCAAGAGTGGGATTGTGTAGTGATCAAGAGGACATCAGGAAGAGTTGAATACTTCCATGATGTGTTTTCAGTTCTCTGCCTTCCTGAGAATGATCTAAAGGACCTGCAAAGCCTTACCATGACAAATTATCCAATACATCCGAGAGGCAGGGACTTCTCAAGCAGAGTGGGTCAACTGAAAACAAGGTTCAAAGATGATGTGCTGATAGGTGCTAAGAGAGATGATGAAGAGCACAGAAGAAGAAGTCAAGGACTGAAAAGATACAAGTCCAATGCCTCTGAATTAGTAGATGATGAATTCCTAAAGAGGGTTGGTTACAACAAAAGAACCTCAGCAGCCATCAAGCATATTGAAGGGACTCAATACACACTCCCTATCACTGAATGGGGATATGTAGAGAGGACAAAAGAACTGGTGTTGCTGAGAAATGCAGAGAACAAAAGAGCTGAAAAGATCAGGATCTTTGATCCTGTGGAAATCAAGTTGCTTCATCCAAGCTACACTTCCTACCTTCATGACAAATTCTTCCAAAGCTGAATGATGAAGCAGCTCAAAATGATCTGTTCCTGCATGTTCACATGATACAAGTCATTGACAAACTTCATGCAAAGGCCTACAAACGACGCAGACACAATGCAGGCTTGCTGAAGGGAACAGAGTATGATGAAGTCACAGAACTTCGCCTCTCCGAACAAGATGAACTTGAAGTAGTGAAGAATGACAAGTCTTGGAGACTCTCACTACAGAGGAGGATGTTCTGGGACTTGGCTTCGAGACTCTGAAGAAGATCAGCAAAATGGAGATCAAATACAAGTATGATGATCAAAAGGCAGCTGTATCTTACTTCTACAACAAAATCATATCAGAGTCAAGGAGCTAGCAGTTTTGAAAGACTGATTACAAGGAGCTAAGCCTAAGGGGGAGTATTGTTAGGTCTAGATTGTATAGGGCTAGATCATTTTTGTATAGGCTTAGTACTTGAAAATCAAGTCTTGTAATTAATATTTGTAACAGTCAAAATATATATATATGTGATTTGAATCTATAGGATAACCCCATATATATGTGTGTTGATTTGTGACTTGACAGGGAAAAACAATACTTGGATGGATTTAATGAAATTGACCAAGTGTAGGAAACATCTACGGATGAACAATTTTGTTAATCCGTAGATATGTTTCTTACAAGACCAAATGACCAAGTGAATGTTCCTGCGGATGATCAAGTACCATGAAGTGAAGACTCCTACGGAAGAAGGATTTCCTACGGAAGAACAAATCTTCTACTGAAGACCAATCATCTACGGAAGAACAAAAGTTTGCGGACGACAAGATTGCTGCGGAAGATCATTATACTTGTGCAATTGCAATATCAAGAAGTCAAACAAGTCAACAATCAATAACAAATCCCGAGAGATCCGGTGTTTCCTAAGCCGACTCAAATCATCTATAAATATGAGTCCTAGGTTTCACATCTCGGTGAACACAATCAATCATATTACGGCTGTCAAGAGTTCATTGTGCAACCCTACCGCCGTCACATCAACATCAAACATTATTCGATTCACAGAATTGATTGTTCATAGTCATTCATTATTATTCTTTTGTAATCATTACATTATAGTTAATGAAATACGTTTGAATAATTATTGATTTCGCATTTATTGTGTTTCTGTGGTTGTGTTCATCATTAATCATTACAACAATTAAACGTCAATTAGTGATAATTCCGCGATCATTAAATTGATTTATTTTAATACTGATAATTCCTGAATCGCGATCCTTGGATTCACAGTTATGAACAATCAATCATTCCCTCGTCCGCTCCGATGATTCCGCCGCGGTCGGGGTGTGACAGATTGGTATCAGAGCCTGGTTATAGGGAATTAGGTTATTGAGAATGAATTACCTAGACTATAACTAAGTACCTTTACACATGAGTCCTCTCATGATTTTATATGCTTAGATAGGATTTTATGTGCCTTACATGTTTATACTTGATTATGTGATTATCTGCCTTATGTGATTCCTTCGAATACTTTGAATCTTATCAATATACACACGAATCTTAACTCATATTCTAAGGCATGTGTGTCCTAATTCAAGTGATTTCAAACTCCAAAACTCGATTGTTATTCATGGTTTTTAAATTCGTCAAAGTCTGTGTCTTACAACTTTAAACATGCTATGCTGGAAGAGTGGGATACCTGTATCTCGGGTGTTTCCGTCTAGCAAGGTATTCGTATAAATCCAATCAACCGATGGATCTGTCCTTCCTTACCTGGAACCCTCGGGATGAGTATCTGCTTATAGGTACGCATGTCTTCAATGAGGTTGTGTTAGACATAACACTTTGATTAGTCAACGTATTCGCTTTGATTTACGAATCAAACGATTACACTCGGAACATATCATTGTTATTATGCCAAATTCCCATTGTCGTTTTCATGTGGTATAACTCCTATTACCCATTTTCATAAATATCTTAATGATATTCCAGAATGTCTTCTCGTCAAATCCGTTCACGGTCCTAGAAAACTCTGGCCGTAAGATTTCTGCTATTGTAGCACGTGAAGTTACTGCGGTCATCCCAACTCTACTTACCCATTTGAACCAGGCAACAATACTGTTCAAAACCCAACTGCACCAAACCCTCCCGAACTTGTACTTACAACATTTCAGTTCTTGCAACCCCACTAAGTTCGTGGAACTGAAGAGCTACTGGATTACTACAGTGGTTCGAAAGCATCGAGAACACTTTCCTAAACAGTGATGCCCTGAAAATCTAAAAGTCCGATATGCCACAAGTGTCTCCAGAAACGTGCACTTACTTGGTGGAACGGAGAGAAACGAACCCGAGGAACTGAAACTGCTCTAGCCTTAACATGGACTGAAGTTAAGGAGCTCATGACTAAAGAGTTCTGCCCAAGAAATGAAGTCCGGAACTGGAAGCTGAATTCTGGGAATTAACCCAAGACAGTGGCGAGAACCTCGCATACACTAACCGATTCCATGAACTGAGCCTTTTGGTACCAGCATCTTGCTACCCCTACCTCCCGAGCCATCGAGAAATACATTGGTGGACTACCCATGCAGATTCAGGATACGGTGCTAGGAAGGAATCCTTCAACGCTAGAAGATGCTATCAGGCTGGCTGCACAGTTAACCGATAATCATGTGAAAGCTGGTTCCTTAACCAAGAAAGGATCGAAGAAGAATACCGATAAACTTCCTAACGAAAATGTCAAATCAGACCAAGTCGGCTTTCCGAGAACAAGAAGAGGAAGGCTCAATCTCAAAACTTTGCTGTGATTACCCCTGCTGTGCCAATTAATCAAGTCCCTCCAACTCGTCACCAGCGGTAAACAACCAACCGCTAATGAAAAGCCATACGCTGGACCCTTTCCGCAGTGTAACAACTGCATGTATCACCATCCCCGCTAACATTCAGTGTCATCATGCACAAACTGTGGTCGTTTGGGTCATACATTCAACGTGTGTAGGAGTGCTGCTAAAGCTCCGACCAATGCACCAGTTCACCAACATCTTCCTGCAATTACCCAGGGTCGTGCATGCTATCAATATGGTGATCCGAACCATTTTCGCAATCGATGCCCTCAACTTGTCATCCCAGTTCCTACGGCTCAAGGACGTGCTTTCAACATTACTGCTCAACAGCTCGGCCACCATGATGTGGTGTTGAATAATTCTTGTCCTTGATTTCGTCTTCCTGATTTAATTCAAGATTTGTAATCATGATTTCCTTTTTGTTGCATTGATGTAATTTGAAAATTTCTAATTTCTAATTGAGATACTTTTTCTTTTCGTTGTTAAGTCGAACTTTGAACCGCATGCACCGTGGGAGATACGAGTGTCCTAAATGATTCTAACTCATCAAACAGGGGTGATTCCCTTACATTGGTGATGATTCTTTATTCGTTTCAATAAATGGTTTCCAATGATGTGTTTTATGAAATTTCATCCTCTGATAAGGGTGATTTCCTTATCTCGAGGACTGACTTCAATTATTCACTTTGGAACTTGCATTTCACAAATGACATAATCTCACCAAAATAGGATTGAAACCCGTACTTTGGTGACAAATGTCAATCTTCGATTGTTTTCTTGTTAATATCAAGCTCAATCATCAAGATACGTGTGAAATTCATACTTGATAATAATTTCATTTTTGTGGATTGTATTTTCTCAAATGAAACGACCTCATCAAAGTAGGAGTGAATTCTGGATTTTGATGAAGAAGTTCATCTTGTTATATTTTGTTTTTGTAAACTTCATCGTTAAGATAGGAGTGATTTCCCTTACCTTAATGGGAGTTATCTCGTCTTATTTCTGAAGATTCTCAGATCAAATTTTGATTGGTAAGTTAGTGGTCATACCTTGAGAGTACACCATCAAGTTAGGGGTGAAAACCATACCTTGATGACTATTCTCATTTCTTGATCTCCAACTTACCATGGTTGTAATCAGTGATGAGACGCATGTATAACTTGAAGGGTGAAATAATGTTAGTGTTTCGACCTATCAAGCCAAAGCATGATCTCTGAACTTGAAAAGAGACCCCGATCGCTTTAAGTTGATTTTGATTCCAAGTTTGGAGCATTTAAATTCTTAATCAATTTCTTTTCCTTTATTCTCATGTTTTGACTCGATCTAGCTACATCAAACCATTTATTCCTTATCTATCGACTTTCATTGTGAGTTATCATCAAAACCTGATTACGTGATGGTAGTCTTCCTAAACAATCCATTGTCAAGTAAAGATATTATCTCTGATCGTGATGGTCGCTTCATCTCTCGTTTTCTGGAAAAGTCTCCAATCAGCTCTCGAAACTCAACCGAATCTTAACACAGCTTATCAACCGCAAACCAACGGTCAGACTGAAAGAACGATACAAACCCTCGAGAATATGCTCCGGGCTTGTGTCATTGATTTCAGTGGATCATGGGATTCTCATCTTCCGTTGATTGAATTCTCTTACAATAACAGTTACCAGACCAACAGATGGCACCATTTGAGGCCTTGTATGGTCTGAAGATGGTGAATCACAGATTACTGGTCCGGAATTGATACAAGAAACAACCGACAAAATTCATAAGATCCGTGATAATTTGCTCACTGCTAGAAATCGTCAAAAGCATTATGCTGATAAAAGACGTAAGCCCATGGAATACAATGTCGGTGATCTCGTACTTCTTAAGGTATCACCTTGGAAGGGAGTGATTCGCTTTGGAAAGAAAGGGAAGCTAGCACCTCGTTACGTGGGTCCATTCAAAGTGCTCGAACGAATTGGGAAAGTGGCCTACAAGCTTGAACTACCTCAAGAGCTCAGCAATATACATCCGACGTTTTATGTTTCAAATCTCAAGAAATGTCTTGCCGATGAAAATCTCCCATTCCACTCGACGAAGTACAGATTGATGAATCTATGCACTTTATTGAGAAACCTGTGGAATATGGATCGGGAAGTCAAACAACTCAAACGTAGCCGGATACCTATTGTCAAAGTTCGCTGGAATCTAAACGTGGCCCAGAATTCACCTGGGACGTGAGGACCAGATGAAGTCCAAGTACCCTCATCTTTTCGTTTCAGCCTCCTCCTGATTAAAATTTCGGGACGAAATTTCCTAAAGCAGGGGAGACTGTAACATTGTGTATTTTTGTTAAATAAAGTTAATAACAATACGTTGATGATTTAAATAATCATAATAATAATATAATAATAATAATAATAATAATAATAATAATAATATATAATAATAATAATAATAATTAGTAAGAATGATTAAAAAAAATAAAAAAATAAAAAAAATTAATTAAGCATGTATTAAAAATTGGAATTATAAGTCCAGGGTTTATTTTGTAATTTATGAAACTTAATCTGAAGTTTCAAGCATGAAATAGTAAACTCAAAACCACAGGACGAAATGTGTAAATTTTTAAAATCCCAAACCCCCCTCCCCGTCGACCCACTGCAAACGCCGGCGAGCCTCCGGCGGTCTCCGGCGACCCCCAAACACCCAAATTCGCGCGGTTTAATTCGAATTAAAAGTTTCCGACCACCTCGCGACAATGATTCGAACCCATGGCCCCATACAATTCAAAATTTGCCTCGTTTACAAGTTCAAAAATCGAACCCGGTTATTCCATTCAAAAATCAAATCAAATTGAGCTCCTCCGCTCAAATTACACCTATATAATAGAGGGGAAACCTCCATAATTGAACACATAAACTTTCTATAGTCTCAATTTGATCAACACACACACATACATCGAAATCAATCATCGTCTTCATCGCGGACCTGCAACTCACTCAAACCTTACCTTCGGAGCTTCAAAACCTGAAATTGATAAGGGGCTTCTACTCTCGATCATCATCCGAAGCTCCTTACCAATTTAATTTGATATAATCAAGGTTTGAGCATCATTCGATTGGCACCTAGTCGCGGACCTGTTCTTCATCGGGTAAACTTCGATCGAACACCATACATGTAATTCAACACACACCCACACTCGGTTTCACATGGGGAACAAAAGCCCCATGTTTGTAATCGCTAACTGAATCGTTTGGGGGTTCAATTGGATGAGATTCGAACCTAGGGTTCGAATGGTTTTGGGGAAAATGGGATAAGAAGCTTAAAATCAATTAAAACCCGGATCATTACCGCGGCTGAGGCCTTTGGTTCACCGGTTCTATGTCCACTTACCATCCGAGAGGTCCTGGGTTCGACCCCGGGCCACCTCACCCATTTTTTTAAAGCCTTTTAAGCTTTATAAAAATTCAAAAAAAATCCCTAAAAATTATAAAATGTTTTTACAAAAATTAAAAATTTTTAAACAACTTAATTATTTTTCTGAAATTTATTTTAACATTTTATCTATTTTATTAATGTTTTAAATAAATAAAAATTACAATTATTACAAAATTTCTATAAAAGTGAACTTTTAATAATAATTTAATTTATTAAATTATTATTCGATACTATATTACTTTTAATTTATTCAAATAATTACATATTATATATGTTTTATAGATTCACAGATTAATTACAAAAAGTCGTTTCGTGTTACTTAAATAATTAAATATTTTAATTAATTATATCATATAATTAATTAATAAATTAATTATTTGTTTTTCCACACTTTAACAATAAACCAAACAATTACGCGTATTGATACAATTATTTCCAATAAATTCTAAAATCACTTTCAAATTCATTTTATTATTTCAAGACATACAAACTAAATAAATTATTTTAATTAAACTACCATTCAAACCCAATGGAAATCTTATTACATTCTCAAATTCTCAAATCACTATTATTCTAATTCGAGACACGTTCCTTAGGTTAATCATAAGGAAATCATTGGTGTCTAATCTATCACGTTCAAATTCAAATCTCATCAATCAAGTGAGTATTCATATCCCCTTTTTATATCATTTCTTATTTGGGGGAAATCATGTGATACAATATATTCAATCATGATATTCTATTGTTATTTCATCCTAAATTCAATTCAAGACAGGTTATGTTATTACTTGCAATTATGTGAACATACTATGATAAACTGGACGATAGTAAAACCCTAATTCAATCAATCAATCCTGGTATCAATGGTAGATCTACTGGTTTGGATAACCCACCCCACATGGCTTACGAGTGGTGATTATGCCAGAGGCAATTAGTCAATCTATGGTGTTTGTGTGGAGTCTATTATATGCAAGTGTCAAGTCAAGGGGTTTATATTGTGTCGGTTTATCTATATGCTTCGCTATTGCCATATAAGTCTTAATATTACCTTGTGAATTGGATTATTCTCAATCAATCAATCAATCTATATGTATACTCAAAACTGGATTACTCACCAGCTAATTCGTTAGCTGACTTTATTTTCTCACATGATTTCAGGCTAAGCAAGTTAGTGGACTTCTACATGCTCATATAAGACCCGGACTTAGTCAAAACAAAAGACAATTACTATTTGTGACTTTAACTGTTGTATTTGTATCTGTTAAATTCATGTTATCCTGTAATCTGATTTTAATATTATTTCTACTATTAGACAATCATGTGTTATGAACAATCAATCATTCTCTCGTCCGCTCCGATGATTCTGCCGTCGGTCGGGGTGTGACAGATACAACTGTCATCTTGACGTTGGTGGGTTGAAAAGCTAGCATCTCCAGAGATTACGATTTTGATGTGGACACCATCAGAGGAAACTCCAGCTATGACACCAGAGTTTTTCTACCACTATGCTTGAAAGGTTTGTATCTCTAAACATCCGATGTAAGTTTATGCTTTCTTGTTTCTACCACTGGACTGTATGTTGGGCACATTCATCATCTACCTTCCGTTTATGTTTGTTTACGTTCACTAAGTTCGCTTGTTTAAGTTCATTCGCTTATGTTCGTAACATATTTGTCTAGATACTTTTATTTGTAATACTAATTGGCCGACCCATCATTTATATATTATTTTGTTTATGTTCGTTTATATTTTGTTAAAACGTTAACAAACGATATAAGCTAACACAACAACACCCATTTCCTTAGCGTGCGAACTCGTTGTGTTTGTTTGGTTTGTTTACATGCTAGATAAAGTTCAAACTTCAATTTTTTACATGTTTATTATATCGGGTGTTTATGGAAATTAAAAATATCTGAAAAGAAAGAGTGAAAATTAACAAGTCATTTTACACTTTCTCTAAAAGAGCCAGTTTTGACCAAAACTGATAGGAATCATGTGCTACTCTTTTGTTTAAATGTCAATTGTCTATTCTAGGAGGGTGTTTTGTGCAACTTATATTTTATATAAATAGGTATTAGTAAACCCTCAGGGAGAGGAGGAGAATTAGTAGGGTTTGTTGGCTCCTTGCACTAGCATTGAGAAGGCATAGCCCTGGACCATTACAGTGGCGGTCATTGAGTCTGTAATCATCTTCTTCATTTGCAATACAATCCATATTTCTATCTGATTCTTCCATTGTCATCCTCATTTACTGTCAATTTTACCATCTTTGATTTCAATCTTTATCATTGGTCCGACCTGCACGTCGACCTGCCGTTCATAGCTCCGATTATAGCTCCACTGTTAATTTCGCCTTCAATTGCTCAATCTGCCGGATTCGAACGCTGCCGGATTCGAACGCTGCCGCCGCATCCGCCTCCTTCCGCCACTGCTCCGTCTGCACTCTCAGCTTCTTCATTTCTGTCTCCGGTGCATCTTTTTCCACAAATCACCAAACATCCTCATCCCGGACCCCTTCCTCTTCCCGAACCCGTCCTCCGACTCATCATCCAATTTGATTTTCGTTCTGTTCCTGATTATCATTTCCGCTCTTGTTCCTTCAGTCGTTTTTGTTTATCGAATCTACATCAAGTCTACTTCAATTCAATTATGGTGAATCAGACTTCTCGTTTGGATAGTCACGAATAATAGATTCAACAACTTCAATCAGATATTGCTGCAATTAAGGTTTCTCTATTGGTGTTAGAAGACGATAGGGTGGAATCGGTCAAATTTCGTAAGGTGATGATTGGATGGATGAAGCAATTCGAGAAGAAATTAGGAACAGATTCGAAGGTTTCAGAGATCGAAAGTGGTCTTCGATCTGGTTCCGGCACAAAATCAGGTCAATCAAACCCTCCTTCAACTTTACCTTGCGCAGTGAATAAGGTAAATCTGCTGGAATTCAACGGTTTCGATCCTCAAGGATGGATCCAAAAGGCCAAGCCAAAAACAGATTCGGTTGAATCTGGGATTGAGCAGGAAACCCTAGGCGGTTCTGGTATCCAACTTGTAGCTCAATTGGAGGAAATTGTTTTCCCGATCAGAAGAACGTTGGAGTGCTCATGGTCAAGTTCATTTGCAGGCTGTGCGTTCAAGCTCTGATGCCAAATCAATGGCGCCATTTAAGTCTTCCGATACACAGGTTGTTGACGTTCAATCACAATTTCACAAAATTGGAATACTATCGGACCGATTTCAGGAACTAGTGGGCTTCGGGACTGTTGAGGACCATGGAATGGAGCTGAAAACAGAATTACAGCTGGCCTCTTCTGATTTGGGCTCTTACAAACCTCCTAAGTTGTTTGATTTGGTTGCTGATCTTCAACCACCCGACCCGTATATAAACCTTGAATCAGAATTCTTATGGAAGTTATTTTGTAGTGGGTACAAGACTGCAAATCAGGTTGTTGTGGGTATTGTTGGATCAATATTTTTGTGGGTAGTGCATGGGCAAGGCCGACCTCCTGAAACGCTCTCGGGCACACAATTGCTTGGTTGTCATGTCGGTTGTTCTTTCTCAGTCTTGAGGGCAAGACTGTTTTAAAGGGGGAGTAATGATAGGAATCATGTGCTACTCTTTTGTTTAAATGTCAATTGTCTATTCTAGGAGGGTGTTTTGTGCAACTTATATTTTATATAAATAGGTATTAGTAAACCCTCAGGGAGAGGAGGAGAATTAGTAGGGTTTGTGGCTCCTTGCACTAGCATTGAGAAGGGCATAGCCCTGGACTATTACAGCGGCAATCATTGAGTCTGTAATCATCTTCTTCATTTGCAATACAATCCATATTTCTATCTGATTCTTCCATTGTCATCCTCATTTACTGTCAATTTTACCATCTTTGATTTCAATCTTTATCAAAAGCCTATTTTGGTTAAACCTACTTTGACCCGAACCAAATTGAACATGTTTCTAAATCAGCCGGTTCTAACCCGAACCCAGCATGACCCCCACATTACCTGACCCAACCCTCCCATTTTGACAGGCTTCATATAAGTGCTTGTTCAAATTTCACATTGGTTTGGAAACATAAACCGTCAGGCCATGCCAGATGAACTCCAAACTTGCTGAACAGACCTATTTGCTTCAATTTGGATGATTAGTTGGTTTCACCAGTTTATGAACATCCATAATTTGTAGAAAACCATCTTCTAATATATATATATATATATGTGTGTGTTGATTTTTGAATCTTTACACAAAGCATATCATTCCCACAATATTCTTTGACAAAGGTTTGTTCAACGAGTTATATGCACGTAGATTTCGCCATGGACCGCCCACTATTTTGTGGAGACTTGAGTAACTTCTTTATTGTAATCACAATACTCTTAAAACTTGGACGCTGCACCAAGTCACTATTGACACAAAATGCAGGATGTTATAATTTATAAACGGTGTAATTTCATATATTCCTCTCTAAATTAAAAGACGAAGTTTCTTACTCTGCCCAGCAAGATTCCATCAGTGAAGTTAATGCTGGAGATGCACTAGCAGGTATTGTAAGTTTCCTCTTCTGGAATGCCACAGCCCCAACCACCTAAAATATCAATACATTTAAAACAAACAAACAAACAAACAAACCCAGTATATCCCACTCAAGAGCTAAAATATCAATACATTTGAAGGTATATATCTAAGAAAATATAGATGACTAAGTCGGATCAGGTTATGTTGACCTAAAACATTTTTAGAAACTATTATTTTATATAAATAATTAGTGTGAAATATGACTATATATATTATTTCAACAATAATCTACTTTTTGAGTTGAATGAACTTAGGGGGTTGCAAAGTTGAAAACTTTGGTTGACATTTGGCCCTTTTGACCTGTTTTTTAAGGTGATTTTTTTTATAAAGATAACACGCAACCTAATTTTATTCTCTTAATAAAATTTTTACCGTTCAAAAGAATGAAACCGTAAAAAATAAATAACACATAACCCATATCAACTCGTTCATAATTTCATCCACCTAAGTTTAGTTTCAAGTGAAAAGAACATGTTTGTGGTTGAACAAACCTGAGCTGAATTAAGCCCATGCCAGGGTTGTTGCATAGTCACTAGCTCCCATAAAATCACACCAAAACTGTATACGTCAGATTTTTTCGTCTGCAGGTTCCCCTCTAAGGACTTCTGGAGCCATCCACTCAGGCTGAACCCGTAAATGTTAAAATAGATATTTGAAACAAGAAATGAACATTTCATGCATATTCATGAGCATTGGACATAGAAAGTTGACATGCAAGAATCAGTTTATGAGAGAATAGTGGATGAGTAAAGCTTACAGTTCCAGTAATGCCTTTTGATGATATAAAGGTATCTGTTTTGAATCTCGATAGCCCAAAATCACAAACCTGGCATTCAAATATGGAGGTGAATTAAGGTGGACATCTAAGGTTGAACTAGTGAATATAACAAAATGTGTTGTTTATATACCTTTACAGTCCAGTTTTTGTCAACCAATAAGTTTGGAGATTTAAGATCCCAGTGAACAACAGGAGGATTAAGACAATGAAGATAATTGATGCCCTTTGCCTGCATGCAGAAAACATAAGAAAAATTGGAAATACAAAAGTAATAAATAAATTAAACTACATAAATATAAAAAAAAAGGCATTGCATATACCACATCTAAAGCCATGTGCAACCGTCGCTTCATGTTGAATATTTCTCCCGAGGCTGGGTGGTGTAGAAGGCGAAACAGACTACCCCTGTAACAGAAACATGTGATAATTGAGAATGCTGCAATAAAAAAACGACTTCGAAGATTGTATTCATTAAAAACTGACTTGGGGAGACGTTCAACCCATTTGACTCATGTCCACTAAGCAAAATTGTTATTTTCATTTGACCCATTCGAAATAAAACACAACCTAGAATCACCTTCATATGCAAATAAGTTTACCTTTACCTACACATACATATACAATCTTCCACCTGGTGGATTTCATTCGAAATGCTGAAATACAAGAAAAGCTCACCTAGGGAGATATTCAGTCACGATTGAAAAACGTTTGTGCATTGTAACGGCTCCCATGAATAGAACAACGTTAGGATGGCGTGCACGTCTCATAATTGAAACCTTACAAGAGGAGTTAAACACATGCATATCAAGCAAGCAAGCAAAAAAAAAAAAAAAAAAAAAAACTGACAGAAGTCAAAGATGAAGATAATTATATTTCAAAGGTAATAAGTAACATACCTCCCTCAGAAATTCCTTCAATTGATTATCATGGAGATCCTGTGCCGTCAACACCTTAACAGCAACAACCTACAATAAACCAATCCATTCTATTTATATATCTCAATTTGCATCAATTATATAGAAATAACCAATAACAGTAAACTGTATGCGCTAAGCACTATGCAGTACTGACCAAACCATGCCACTCTGCACGATACACAGTCCCAAATGAACCTGAAGATCAAAAGTATTACTCTTCATTTTTATTCCATCACATTGCAGTTTGATTTTCATGTGAAAATAATGACTAATAACTTAGGACAAGAAAGGGGCACCAGAACCGATATGCTCCTTGATGTGCAAATCATCCCAAGCTATCTCAAGCCAGTCCATCGCAAGAGAAGGCTCGAGTGTCAGGTATATTGGAGTAGTTGCAGGCAAGTTTCCTCTGTTCTTTCCATCACTCTTAACTTCCTCATCTGATTGACCATGAAATTTGACTTTAAAACTTTTCTAGCTGAAACTGTTGCCTCTATATAACTTAATAAAACAAATCCTGTCCATTATGATATGGAGTTGATCACTCTTAACTTAAACATTTATTAGTTCATGAAACTATTGTCAAATACCCTTCTCTTGGTTATCTTTCTAAATAACATCTTATGTTGTTGGGTTTTTTGTGGATTTTTCAGTATGAGGAATAGATAATCTCAAATCGGCCTGCATACAAGGAAGCATGAATAACTTGTTTCATTGGGTTTTAGTATGCGAGAAACCTTTATACACAAGAAAACCCTTTTGGGAAAACCTAACAGCATAATCTGCCTAGAGATTGAACAGTCGTTGTGAGTTTTATGATGCAAGCTTGATTGAACTTATTTGAAGGATGGAGATACCCATAGAAAGATTAATATAATTATCATGCAAGACATAAGTCATGCATATCATGTTCTTTATAAAGAATTATTTTTATTATGAAGTTTATTTTTTTATCAAATGTTTCCCAACACATATTCTTTCTACTTCAAGGATCTCAGCTGTTCCTTTCCAACAATCATATTTGACCATTCCAATGCTAAATGAAAACTGATCATTAATGTCTGACATCATCAAAACATAATATACCTGAATATAAAGTGTTTCCAGTAGGCAAATGCATACTCTTTACTTCAGAAATGGATAAATGTCCAACATAAACTTGTTGAACATCTTTTAAATGAGATTTCGTATAGGATGAAGGTACCAAAGAAAGTATATCTCCATTTACAGAGGAATCTGGATTGTAGAAATTTCCTGGATTCCCAACTAGATCAACCACGTACTCCCTGATCGAAAAAAAGGTGGTGGGTTAAATGTGTCACATTGCAAAAGATTATGTGTTAACTTGATGAACAACTGAGAAAAAGTATGATATATATCTAAATGCTCCTATGATAACTGTTCATAGTTCGAAGCATATGAAATGTCACAAAGGCATATTATCCTCATATTTCATTGTAAATAAATATGATATCTTAGGTAGTACAAAGTTTCGGGCTGTACCTGGTCAACTTATCATCTCGATTCTGATAAGACATGTAGACCTATGATCTTCAACACAATACCTGCAGCCTCTTGCTATCCGACAAGGCAATCCCACATAGTCAGCCAGTTTCTGCATTAAAAAGTTTCATCCTCAATCACAAAGATAAAAAATACATGAAGAATTTCCACATATATGATAAATGTTGTGTGCTTTCATGTAGCCCTGGAATCAGTAAGCAGAGAACAACATAAACAGAAACAGAAGTGATTTTGAACATTCACAATCGCTAAAAGAATAAAAAGTAAAGGAAAAGGATGGATCGTGAGAGAACATAAAACTAGATCAGTAAAGAATGTACATTATCTCACAAATTTGCACAATTGTGTGAAGAAATCAACATCGGCACATGTTTTAACTTCATAACGGGGCACATATTAAACAAATAAAAAGAAACTAATATGAAAATATTGTGTCTGGTAATGAAGTTGAGGTCAATAATAACCTTAAAGAGTATTGATCTGTGCCTACAGAGCCCAGCAGACATGCTGCCAATAGGGACCAAAATGTTATTCTGAAGTTCCTTAATTCTCTTCCTGCTTGACTCCCATTGTACATGAAGGTCGCCCTTCTCGTTTGGAAATGGACCCCTTAAAAGAAAGAAAATTAAATATTCAGAATGTCATACAGTGATACAGAAAGGTTGATGCAGTAAACATTAGAAAATAAGCATACCCCATACTTGCAGCAACAAGTTTTGCAAGCTTTTCAGTCAACATAATTGCACTTTCTGCTGTAAAATATAGCTCCTGAGCCATATCCTCCAGGTCTCTTAGCCGTGAGTCTTTGTATCTGTTAACAAGAGTCACTTCCATGGATGAAGTACTGGCCTCAACTGCTGTAAGTTCCAACAACGAAGGCAAATGTTTACCCTCGACAGAGTCATTACACATCATCCACAGATATGGGTCCATTCCAAGGATGTTGTAGAAACCATCTGATATCTTATCCTCATAAGACAGGGTAACAGTAACCTATTTTTTAAACACTAATAGAATCAGAAATATAAAAGTATCTTGAAATAAAGATGAATGTTAGAAGCACTAAAAGAATCACTTTTATCATTTTTTTACTTTTCATATCACACTGAGTTCCCAATATACTGTTTCTGTTCATGATCATTTACATGGTTAATGTGTGCTAGTTCTAAGGTTATGATGAAGACCTTTGTGATTGAGATCTTATGTGTATGTATCACAAATACTCTACTTGTAGGTCCTCGATTTACTTGGTGAACTTAATATATAGAATCACAGGTGCTCACAACGTAACAGTTATGCACATAATTGTCATTTAGATGGTGTTGGGATTCAAGACAAACATCAAGGACTAAAGATGAAAAGCAAGAAAGAAACCATACCCAAAGACGGTACGAAACTGACTCTGCATCATAGCTAACACCACTACACCCGCTGTCTTGATCAAGAGTAGGCCCTTCACTAATCACACCTTGTCGTGCAAGCAGCTTTGCTAGATTGAGCTGCAAGTAATAGGCTTTACACCACCTCCGCACCAGACTCCATCGACTATCATCTCCCACACCACCACTAACATTAACCCCTTCCTGCGCAATCCGACGATCATCATGATCTACAATGGCATCCTTCATATCCTCATCTTCCACCTCATTCAGAGTGCTCTTATCATCATCACCAACCTGCATGTACCTCACATGTCCCCATCTAGCCCCCCCCCCCCCCCGGCCCCCTTTCCCTCCGTCAACCAACTCTTCAAACCATTCAGATTCTTCTTCTTCTTCTTCTTCCCATCACTTTGGTCTCCAATCGAGCGATCTCAGTCTCTCGTCCCATCATCATTCATCAGTGAACCAGAAACCTCACCGGATCTCGAGATCACACCTTCCACATCCCTCGGGAAAAAGTACGTACCTCGATGCGGCATTTCAACCTCAAATCTCTATTCTCTAATCTCTAATTACTCATCTAACTTAATTCTATACTTCTAGTGCAATGTATGTTGCTTCGATCTGAAATTAACATTAACAACGCTAGTAAAGGAAAAGTCATCGTACTTACTAAGCAGCTTTTTATGCGTCGTCGACTTGATGAATCGGAGCAACGAACGCATTCTGAACACAACAAAATCACACACAAATCCTACAGTTACAATGATCCGTCAACAGCTTCAACATAACAGATCCGCATGCGTTACCATGACTTTAATGATTCGAATTACTGCAACAATAGATTGAACGGAGGTTGATAGGATATTGAAACTGATCAAAGCTTGAAGAATGTGAATGAACAGAGTGCATTTTGCGTTTGAATTTGGTTATCATCATATAGATAAATTAGGTGACAAGTTAGAGTGAGATAATGTAAAAAAATTGCATTGAGAGAGGGGGAGTATTATATACCCTGGCGTACGTTAGCCGTGATGAGAGGGCGGGGGCTTCACCGGTAGAATATTCGGTTAAAGTAGTTGGGGGAAATATATATTAACGAACAACGATCTTTCAAATTTTGAAAGAACAAATTAATGGGATGTTTCTATAGTATTGTTTCTCATATAAAAAATCTATATCTATATATAATACTAAATGAAATTTATTTTTCTTGTCTCTCTCTTTTCATAAATAATTACCCAAATTAAGAAAGATTAAATAACTTTATTTTTTTAGATTAAAATTTTAGATTAAAAATAATTTGTTAATAAATTAAGAAATATTTCTTTTTATTAATGTTATTCGTAGAAAACAATTTTTATAAAATAAAAATAGTTTTATAAATTATCAAACTTTTATTATCTGTATATGTTGTGAACTCACTTCAACATTCAATGTATAGGGTTTTCATTCCTAAATGTCTTAATTTTTATTAATTATGAAAATTTCGTTGCTTTTAGTTGGTGTTTGTGATTCTTAACAACTAGAAGAAATTTGAGTATTTTCATCAAATTCTAACAAATTTAAGTTGTGATTCTTTCTTTGATAAGTCTTTTTAATGATGAAAAATTAAAAAATTTAGTTCATTGATAATTATGAATTGTAGTAAACAAGATATTGTAAATGCATCATTAAATTCTCCGTATAGTTAACAAAAGTGCAAGGTACATATCCTCACAAAAAAATATAAGATTAACTGTTGGTGTCGAACGATGCAATATCGAAGAAACAGACAAATTTGTAAATTGTCTATTAAAATTAAGTGAAGGTGACCTCGAATGATCGTATGATGGGGAGTTTATGATAGATATACCACACCATCCTTTTATTACTAAGTTGATCGATCCTATCTCGGATTTAATCGAGTTTGTATATCCTTATACATTAGTAATTCTGAAAACCTAACTTTCTTTCAAGAGAGGGCAATTCTTGCTCAAAAAAACGAAGTTGTTCGAGAAATTAATGATTGTTTACCTTCGTTGTTTCTAGGCGACGAAAAGAGTACCTTAGTTCCGATTCTATAAGCCAATAAGAGTATACTAATGATACATTCGATGAGAATTTATGCTCACAGGATTTTTTAAACGGAATAAAGGTTTCTGGATTACCAAACCGCACTTTAGTATTAAAGGTTGGTGTTCTCGTCATGCTTCAGAGAAACATTGATAAAAAAAGCGGTTTGTGTAATAGAACTAGATCTAAGGTTATATCACTCTCCAATCATGTTATAAAGGCTGAGATTATATTAGATAGCTGTAACACCCTCAAAATTCATAACAATAATATAATAAGGAGGGTGCTACTAGTTGGGTTGTTATAACAATTCAGAGACTACACACGCAACGGAGCTATACATATATTAAAAACTGTTTACATCGTTAACAATATTTACAAGACATTATTCGACATTTCAAAACTTTTTAAACTTCAAGTACTTCATTCCCAAAAACCCAACTTTTGTGGCCAGTATCATACACCATAACCGGAAGCTAACTCTGTGGGGGACCATCACGAGCACCTCTATTACTACCTGGCATGCATTAGAAAACAAACACAAAATCAGATAAACTGGTGAGTTCTAACATACACCACATTTCAATAGTAACAATTCATCAATTGTTATCACACCAAATGATCCACACACACATTCATCAGTCCATTTATTTATCCCAGTATTGATATGCATATCGAATACCCACACGATATTTATGGACATCTTTAATCAATTTTAATTTGTTGGGTGAAACCTCCACCTCGCGCGTTGACGGGTCAAACCTCCGTCTAGAAATTGGTGGGTCAAACCTCCACCTCGCGCGTTGATGGGTCAAACCTCCGTCTATAATTGGCGTTGACGGGTCAAACCTCCGTCTATAGTTGGTGGGTCAAACCTCCACCTCGCCATTAATCACCATTTACCATTTTCAACTCATATTCACATCTTTATTTATTTATATGCATGAGCTATAACAGGGTTTATGCGAATGACTTCCATTCGTGCGATTGGTTCATGCGACTGGACTTCAGTCGCACGTTTGAACAATGCGATTGACTCAGTCGTACGAATGGGCATGCGACTGGGCTCATTCGCCTGAAACGGATCAGCAGCTGTGTTCTTACCATATTTGATCCAAAAATTCAAGTTTTAATCGTTCAGATTATACCATATTCACAACAGAACATATTCACCTCATTTACAACCGTTTCGGGTCCTTATTTCATCAATCTTTACAAAAACTAGGACCCGAACCTTCACTTTTCAGTTTAACAGAAAGATTTAACAAAACCCAGATTCAAAGCATGTTTTGGATCAATTTCAACCACCTACACAGCTTAACATGTTCAAGAATCGATCCGCACCAAGCAAAACTTACCAAAACGGAGCTAATTTACTCAATATAGCAAGAGCAGGGGTGTTAGGGTTCAAAAGGGACGAAAGGGTGAGAATATAGCAGATAAAATCTGCTTCTAACACCCTTAACGCCTTACTTATGCTACATGCCAATTTTTAGCCGACATACTCAATCGTACGA
The DNA here is from genome assembly GCA_024085815.1 of Flaveria linearis. NCBI lineage: Eukaryota > Viridiplantae > Streptophyta > Magnoliopsida > Asterales > Asteraceae > Flaveria > Flaveria linearis. Next base: position 28,565,078 of record CM044016.1, on the reverse strand, counting down.
TTGGACCATTCGCACGGCTCAATCGTACGACTGAGCCCATACGCCCATCATTCATGCGATTGAGCTTCATTCGTACGTTTGGCATGCGACTGAGGTTCCTTCGCACACATGTTGTGCGACTGAACACTAATCCTAATAAATAAATAATTATCAAACTTTTTGGATGTTACAATAGCAATGTTGTCACCCGTAAATTTATTCCAAGATTCAGTTACATTTTAACAAAAGGATTCCTTTCAAGTTTAAAAGAAGAAAGTTTCCTTTGGCTGTATGTTTCTACATAACAATAAACAAAAATCAATGTCAATCTCTGTCAAGAGCCGGTTTGTACTTTAAAAACATGTTTTTACGCATGGCAGCTTTATGTTGCCTTGTCACAAGTCAAGAGTAGAGATGGATTGAAACTCTTAACTTTAGATAATGATGACAAACATACTAAATGAGGTTTTTGCTTATTTATACCCTTATAAACGGAAGTTGTTATGTCTTATGTAATATATAAGGCACTTAATTTATGTTTTCGTGTTATTTAATAATTAACTTATCTTCTCTCGTATATACACGGGTAACTAAAGTTAGTATTATATACACGGGTAACTTAATCATATGAAATATTTATACATTTATGTAAGCTTACTATTCAAACATATGTAAGTTTGTCATTTATGCACATGTAAGTTTTTACCATTTACACACTCGTAAAATTTTTAAATATGCGAATACATGTAATTTATTTCATATAAACTTATATAAGAATGTTAAATTAATTATAATGCTAGTGTTGTAGTTAAAGTTAGTTTTTTATTGTTTTCTTTAAGTTCTAGGAGTTCTTACAAAATTTAGAAGTTTTCATTTGATTTTGAGCCATGTTATCATTTAGTCAAAGGTATGATCATTATTATGGTTACTAGTGAAATGTAAATAAACGTTTTTACTGTAAATGATGTCATTAAGTTATTATTATATCATATCGTTTACGTATGTAAAATTGAGTTAGTACATAGTTTAATATATGTTATATAGAGACATAAAATGCATATAGATGCTACATAAATTTATATATATTATTCGGTACAAGTATTATAACATTAAGCTATTGTATAAGTATATAATATTTTTATAATCATACAATTAATATACATTATTAACTTATTGGAATAGTTGCAACAAATAAACAAGCATTAAAATTTATGTAATGACCAAGGGTAGATACAAGCCTTTTTTCCTATTATTTTCAATCATGCGGGTGGGGGTCACATCTCACTACAAACATGTGATTGTGTTTGACTTGAGTATTACAAGGTATGGGTATTTCATATATTTTTATGTGGGACCCCCATTTGATGATGTAAAACGCAGAGACTTCATTGGTTGAAGTTGAGAAAATGTGTTTTTCAACAAATGTGATTGAATGATGTGTATCTCGTGTTCTCCAGCAGAAAATCAGCTCATATAATGGGTTGAAAAAAAAAAAATGGATTTCATAGACAGAAACAAAATCAAGATACCTTGTGAACATGAATTCGCTATAGACAATATATTGAAGTGTTTTTACTTGCAAAAACAATTACATTTGTAGTGACTTAAAAACGGTTCATGTGAACTACTATATTATATACATTTAAGAACGAAATATCTTTTATATTAATTTTTAAAGTTTAAGGGAAATTATCTTTCATGAACTTAGTAATTATCTTTTATATATGTCAATTATGTGATTATAATTACAACTTCTTTCATGATTTTTAAATAACTATAACTTTTGCATATGTGAATGATTTTTAAAATATTACATTATATAACGAGCATTTTATTCTTTTTTGTTTGAGTACGCTGTTGTGATAGTTTTTTTTTTTATTTAAGAGAAAAATACATGTTGTAAAACTTGTCACATTACGCGGACACCCCTATAAATATATTCAACCGTTTTGGGGTCCAAGCCAAAAAGTTCAACGCATTTTCCCAAATGTCTATGTTAAACCCATCACTCCGATAATGAAAAACTAACAAGTTATGCACATTTTAATCAAGTTTTTTAAGTGTTTTATTAAATTCCATCCTATATAAATTTAGTTTTTAAAATAAGTTAGGCAACTGAAACGTTTATGAACTTTGGTTGCTAATAACTTGAATTTATTTTTCTAATCAATGTGAATTAGAAGGTAATTGTGAAGAAAAAAATCTATAACTTAATAGCAAAGTTTTAGAGTTGTTAAATTAAGTTGAATTCGAATAAAATAATTACTAAATAGTAACCAAAATTTATATATGTTTAATTCGGCTAACTTAATTTTAAAATAATAATAACATTCATAAAATATTATATATGATCATAACAACCAGTAAAACTAAGTGACTTTATAGAGATAAAAAAATGAAAAAGAATTTAATGAAAGATTTGAAAAACTCAATTACTATTATAGTATTATGTAAAATTATCCCACCAAAGAGCAAAAACTCTCAAAAGAATACTGGATACTATTTAAAGTCTTAACTTAAAACTAATTACTAACTTAAGTGAGATAACACTTAACACTTAACCATATGTGTCTTTTAAAATTAGATTAATTTTTTTGTTGTTCCTTGCTTAACGGTTAGTGGGCGACATAATAATAGTGTTTTGAGTTAGACCAACTCTGATATCATGAAAAAATAAATAAAATAAAATGTGAGCATATTTGTTTTGTATTTAGTTTTCTCAAAATGAAATACAAAGCTTCTAGTTATAGACCTGAACAAAACTACAATGTAACTGAACTAGTTAGTTTGACCACATGTAATTGATTTCTACTAACAAACTAACTATTATACATTTGACAAATTGACTTAGGTTGACTATCCTTATTGTAACAATGTTCTATTGATTAAATTCAAAATTGAAATATATATGTAACATTCTATTAATTACTATATACTAACTTTAGAAAACTCGTGTATTATACGGGTTGAATAAATAAAATATTAATATAATAAAATTTATAGAAAATAAAATGATATTACAAGATATGATATGATCGAAATTACGTATGAGTAAGTACTATAAGTAATAAAATAGTGATATCAATTTTTTATAACTTTGTTTTTAATTTTTTTTGAAAATAATATTTTATTCTAAAACAAACCGTATAAATATATCATTTTTTAAAATATTTCATTATCATAACTCCTAAACTAAATTATTTTTGGTTTTTAAATAACTTACTTTTAAAAAAACTAATTTAATAATATATCATATTTTTAAAAAAGTTTGATATTTTAGAAAAAAATATTTATCTAGAAATAACATTAATAAAAAAATCTTTTTCTTAATTTATAAAAAAATATTTTAATCTAAAAAATATTAAATAATATTATTAGTAATTAAGGTAATTCTTTAATAGAAGAGAGAGGGGGGAAAATTTTGATGAGGAGAATTATGGTGTTGACACGTGTCATACCAAGTTACTATTTTATTATAATAGATAGATAAATACCTTTATATTTAACTTTCTATTAATAAATTTTTAGGATTATACTTGTTTTTTAGCATTTCAAATTTACATGAATTTTGAAAATAATATATATTAACTTTTTTTTTGCTAAATTTAACTCCAATAAATCCAAATTTGATTAAAATTCGACGAATCTTTTTCGATTCGAGTCAAATTTGAATCCTATTTAAGAATTTCAAAATTTGACTATTAGATTTGATTAATTTAAATATGATTTGAATACCACTAGTTTGAAAATATATTATGTACCTTGAAGTTACGTTCTCTTAAATAATGACTTTATTAAACTATGTTCATTTTTAAGTATTTTAAAATATATTGCCCTAAATTTTGTAATTATGAAATAATTAAGACAAAATGAGTAGCCACGTAATCTATTTATTATAATTATGTTGTGGTGTTGGCTAAATATGTCTTTGGTTGTTCGATGCTTATTATACACATAAAGAGAAATATCAAATTAAAAGTGTATTTTAGGAGTGTAGAAAGCGATTTGAATCCTTTACAAAATGCAAATCAATGACTAATATGAGTGATGACAATTTCATAGTAAACTAAAAGTTAATTACGAGTGGTGAGGGTTTCAATAAAAACCATGCTATAATAAAAAAAAACTATTAAAACTACTTCTAAAACATTGATTTATTAAATTAATTGTTGATATAAGTTATGATATTTTAGTAAATAACCCAAACTTAAAGAAGATTATATTAATGATATAAGGGTAAATCTGAAAAAATAAAAACATTAGTTTTGGAAACCACCATTAAAATATCTACGTTCACTCTTCTCTATGCTCTCTCATAAATTTAGTTTTTTTTCTTTTAAAAAACAAACATTGAAAGTTACCTTCATCATTTTTATCATATTTTTATCGTTATTTTTAAAATCAAATTTCAAAGGATAGCTGGAATCATATATACGTATATGTAAGCTCATATGTAACATGATTACTTATATAAGAGTACAAAGAAAACCTTCCTATCCTTAACAACTTGCTCTCCTAAATGTTTTGGTTAAGTATATGTATGATTTACATGCAATGTACTAATGTAATGTTTCATATATGTAAGAGTAGTGTTGTGTATATATAACAATGCACATGTAACTAAAACAGATATGTTACGTCTATGTAAACCACATTCAATTGATCTTGTGATACGTATGTGTAATCAAGGCATATTTACAGTTATCATATTGTTATATTATGTGATACGTATGTGTAATCAAGGAAATAAATATAGAATACAAGTAAAAGCAAAGTTACATTCAGCAGTATTACATATATGTAACATAAGTGTTACGTATACATAATCGCAGTGTTCATCCTCTTCACTACATAACAGAATTGTTACGTACACCTAATCACAGTGTTCGTCTTCTTACTGTGTTTTTGTCGTCGTCGTCTTCTTTGCCTTTTCACCGTGTTCTTTGTCATCATCATCTTCTTTGATGATCATCATCGTTTTCTTTCATAGTAGTCATCTTCTTCGATATCATCGTCGTGTTCTTTGTTTCTAGTGGCTTCAATATGAAAACCACTAAAGCATGGATCTTATGTAACCAACCTTCAAATAATGTTTTCAAAATGGCGACGGAGATGGGCATAATCTTGTAAAAAATGGCAATGATAAAAACCCTAAAAATGATGATGATGAAGTTAAAAGAGATGATGATGGAGAATCTACAGATGTTTTTTTTATCTTGGTTGAATATTTGGAACTATTCAATAAAAACAAAAGCCATTAAAGAATGGATTTAAATTCTAAAAATATGTAATTACCTAAAATAGGATATATGCTATTTTACTAAAATACCATTTTAATAATAAAAATAAGAAAATTACTAGAAATTATGTAATTGGTTGAGAATGGTTTTCTTGATTTTCTTCTAAAATAATGATTTTCATTTGATTTCTCATCATTACAAGTGAGAAGGAATAATGAAGCTTATCAAGTCACTATTATTGATTCTTTTGATCTATATCCCATTATATTAGCATACCTAAATTTCTTTTTATAAAAATTGTGTCTTCAAATCAAACATTCTACTTGAGTATAATATTAATAAACGTTATAATAAAACGCCTTCGTTTTAAAGATAACCTTGATATAAGGCGCATAAGTATTTACATAATGACCATGCTTATAATGTATAAAAGAGGTTCAAATGAAAAGTGTATTTTTATTACAAAGTGTGAGAATACACAATGAGTCAAAAAAGTCATAAAAAAATTACACCTCATAATCTAAATCGAATTTCAAAAAAGTAATTTCGAGCTTTTGTTCCCCTAGCCGTCCTCACTAAGAAAAAAATAAACGAAAAATAAAAAAATAAAAAAATTAACATTTTTATTGTGTCATTCAGAAAGACATAATGACGTCATTGTGTCATTATAAAATACATTTATTGTGTTTTTATTGTGTCATAACGAGACACAATAAAATTTTATTTTATTTTTGAAAGAGGACAACGAGAGGAAGAGACTCCGAAATACTTTTATGAAATTTGATTTAGATTGTTAGATATAATTTTTTATGATTTTTTTAGCCTCATTGTGTCTTCTCACACTTTGTAGCAAAAATACATTTAGTATAATAACCTCATCGTAATGTAAATTGTATGATTATATATATATATATATAGGGGAGAGTTATGCTAAAAAGGGTTGGTTGCATAAAAAGCCTAGGAAGCATTTCTAGCCATTGGATGTGTTTGATAAATGGATGAGATTTAATGTGTGGCAATTTTGTTAATTGCGTTCTAAAGATTTTAGGTTTCTTTTAATTGGAGGGGCAAATCTGTCATTTAATTAAAATATATAGAAAGTAATTAACCATCGCACCAATTAAGGGTTTTGATAAGTGCAACCCAAGATTGCAGCGGATATTGGAGAAGAAATAGGACGATCAAAATCAAAGGGGAACGTTAACTTGTTTCTGCGTTTTAAACACAAGAGGAACCGTGTGTGTTAAGCTAGTCATGTGTTTTATGAGGATATCAATATTGAGTATTTAGCGATCAAACTGTGCGTATTTAGATTAGAACTATGCGTATTTAGAATTATAACTGTGCGTATTTAGTGGACAACTGTGCGTATTAAGTGGACAACTGTGTGTATTAAGTAGACAACTATGCGTATGTGGACAACTGCGCGTATGTGGACAACTGCGCGTATGTGGACAACTGCGCGTATTTAGTGGACAACTGGGCGTATTTAGTGGACAACTGTGCGTATTAAGTGGACAACTATGCGTATTTAGTATTTATCAGACGATGATTTTGTTTATAAATACATGAGAGGAAAATAAAAACAATATATTACCATCTCCTTCATCGATAATTGCGTTAGCCATTTCCAACACACCGACTCAAAGTTTCCTTAAAGAATTGTGAAAAACTAATTGCATGAATTTGATTAAGTCAATAAAAAATAAACAAATCACTCGGCGGTTATGGAATCTCACGCCATTTATGGATGCAACTTCTATTACTCAATTAATAAATTATAAAATATAAATTTACATATTTGCCCTCTAAACAAAAACTACCTTAATGACACATGTCATCACTAAAACTCTTCCTACACTTTTTAGGATATATGGTCTTTTTAGCGGAACCCATATATATATATATATATATACATACATATATATATATATAGAGGGTTAGGATCATTACAGAACCATATTTTATTTTCAAAACCAAAGAATCATTTATATAAATGTAACTTAAGTCTGATGATACTTGAGCTGAATATACATATATGTAAAACAACTAAATATCATCAGCCTTAACTTACATATATGTAAATCAAGGGTTCGTCATTTACATTTATGTAAATCAATGGTTCTTTTGGTTCTGAAAATAAAAATTGGTTCTGTAATTATTCTAATCCTATATATATATGTGTATATATATATATATATATATATATATATATATATATATATTATATATATATATATATATAATATATATTATATATATATATATATATATATATTGAGTAATTTCGCGTTCAACATGAAAAGTCTTTCTAAGGATATATATGATTACATAGATATCTTTTAATTAGATTAATTCTTTTTGGCATATATAAGATATTGTGGGATGTACTGGACGTTTAATTAAGTAACAAATAAATAAATATACATGTGCTTATCTTCTGTTATATATTTTAAGCCGTAAACTGACCAGATGCACCTAATCTAATGTTGGACCAAAAGAACCAATGAGCCAAGATCAGGAAAACCTCTAAGTCCCACATGACATCACTACAACTGCTGAAGACTCCCATCAGCTATTGTGTTCTCTTGCTTGAATGTCAGACTCGAGAGCATCTTAGCTCCAACCATCAGCTGTTCTGACAAAGTCTGAAGAACAAAGTATGAAGATCAAAGAACTGAAGAACAACAGCTGAAGAAGACTCCAAAGTACTGAAGACCAAGTACTGAAGTCTGAAGTACTGATCTTACAAGTATTGAAGACTTCAAGTACTGAAGACAAGTACTGAAGAATCAAAAGCTGAAGAACTGAAGAACTGAAGACCTTCTACTGAAGCACAAAGTCTGAAGACAAAGACTGAAGACAACAACTGATGATATCTACTGAAGTCATCAGTTGTTACATCATCTGAAGCCAAGTCTAAAGACCAAGTACTGAAAACTCAGAGTTTGTCATAACAGCTGAAGAAGTCTTCTTCAGTTGTTGTAATGGTTTTTCCTTTTCAGTAGTTTATTTCGTTTTAGTAGTTGCACAACAACTGAAGAGCATGTTCTTCAGTTGTTATAGCATCAGTAGTTACAAACGACTGAAGAGTTTGTTCTTCAGTCGTTGTAGGATTTCAGTAGTTTTACTCTTGTCAGTACTTAGGAAACTTTTGTAAGAAGATGTCAGCTGTTGACATCTTCAGTAGTTTTATGTTTTGTCAGTTGTAATTTTAATATTCAGTGATGTCAGAGAAAGGACATCACCACCATCCTTTTGCCGCAATTGAGCATACTGTTTTAATGGCCGAAAAGGATGGTGAACCATACTGTTTTAATGGCCGAAACGTGCTAAGCAATTGAGCATTTATTATTTCGCAGAACTCTTTCTCTCTCTATGCTTGTGCTTTTACATGCAATATCTTTATGTTCTTGCATTAATTGCTAATTAATATGCTAAATCCACTGCAAACATAATCTGATTGATCAAACGAGAGGCTGAGATCCTGTCAAATGGTATCAGAGCAGGTTAATCATTGATCAATTTCACTATTGATCATTTGAAACTGCTCTTTTGATCTCTCTGTTTGATCGAATTAGCAATTTGCAAGAATTAGCCATAGAGAGTGAGTTTCTGCTGTTTCTGGCCAAAATCTTGAGGTCTTTTGGTGGTTTCGAGTTACGTTTGTCGTGTTTAAACTTGTTTTTGACTAAAACCTGAGATGACTACACCAACTAATGATCCTCACAATACTGGTTCCGCAACCAAGCCTCCGATGCTGGTTAGGAACGAGTATAACATATGGCAAAGACGTATGCTACACCACTTGGCTGTCAACAGTGCTGGTTGTTGGAAGTCAGTGGTGCATGGGCCATACAAGCCTATGGTGAGCGTCCCGGAATCTAATGAACAGGTAGCGAAGAAACCTGAACAATATTCGGACGAAGATCTAAAGCTGTTCGAAATTGATGCTAGAGCCCATGGAATTCTAGCCATGGCCATTCCTAATGAGATATATTCAGGGCTCTTGCATCATGAGTCTGCTCATGACCTATGGGTTGCTCTAAAGGAACAATTTGGAGGAACTGATTCGGTCGTAGCAAACAATAGGGAAATCTTCGCCCAACAATATGAGACATTCTCATATAGAAAGGGTGAGACTCTGACCCAGCAGTTTGAGCGGTTCTCTGTTTGATCTCTGAGCTGAAGATGGTCAAACAAGAGTACTCCAAAAGCCAGATGAACAACAGGTTCCTCAGGTCATTGCCTGAGAGATGGGACACATATACCAATTTCCTACGCTCCAGTGCTGACCTGGACACTCTATCTCTCACCCAACTTCATGGGAAATTGCTCACTTTTGAGAGAGAGGTAGAGCAAAAGAGGAAGTTGTCATCTTCTGGCAAACTTGCTGATGACTTTGTCCAAGGTAATGCTGCCTTGATAAGTCATGAGTCAGAATATGCTTCATCAGAAAGTTCTTATGATGAGCATATTGATTTCTCTACCAACTCAGAACAAGCTTTTGTTGGTGTTAGTAGTTCAGGAGGTGGTGGTGACAACTTGTGTTTTCTGATGGAGGACTTGAAGGGCATTCCAGATGATGATCTGGAAGAGATGGATATTTTGAACCAAATGGCAATGATAATATCCGTTCTCAAAAGTTCTACAAGAGAACTGGTAGGAAATTCCCAGGACTCTCTGGCAAAACCAAAGTTGGTTTTGACAAGAGCAAGTTGAGGTGTCACAAGTGCCAAAGGCTTGGACACTTTGCAAGAGAGTGTAGATCATCTGGATCTAACTCATCTGCACCCTTTGTGACTTTTCCCAGCAATAGCTCATAGCACAAAGGGCAACCTTCCTCCAGTTCTAGCTATCCATCTCAGGCACAGGCACCACCTGCTTATTTTGTGCCACAGGGTCATATGCCATATCCTTACCCCTGTTACTACATGCCTCAGCCTAGTCAAACTCAAGCACCCCCGGCTCAACCACCTGATGCTCTTCCAGAGCCTCATTCTTCCCAATCTCATCACCACACAACCTCAACAACAAAGCTTTTTCACCCCAACTGTTGTTGACTGGAGTAGTCTACCAGAAGAGCTATCTGGTCAGGATCAACTACTTCAAGGTGCTGGTCAACATGGTGGTGACCAACCTTTTGGAAATCTTGCTCTGATGGCCCTTGATTCTGCTGAAGGGTCATCATCCAATGCCTCATCTCAGGTATCCACTGAGGCAAAAGCCAAGCTTTGTTCAGAATCATGCATAGCAGCATTTGGTTCTATTAGAGAAGCAAATGTAGCTTTAATAGATAAAAATCTTGAGCTTGAGCAAACAATTTCCAAAAGAAAAGCTGATTTTGAGGTTGTTCTAAAAGATAAAAATGATGAGATTTACAAGCTTAAATGCCAATCAAAGATGACAAAGCTAGGGAAGATGTACTTCTAGAGAAGTACAAAGACCTCAAGGAAACTCTTGCAACCACCCAAGTTGAGTGTGATCGATGGGTGCAATCATGAAATGCTTCTTAGCAAGCAGTCAGCTTCCAATGTGAAGTTTGGCATTGGTTATAATCACACTGCTCCTCCCACAGATTTCACTTCAAGAGCAGAAGTTGAATCTGATGAGGAGAGCAATAACCAATCCTTCTCATCATGTGACTTACTATCCTCTGAATCAGCATCATCAGAGATAGATGTCAGCATTTACTCCTGCCAAAACCAATCAGCTGATGCTACAACAGCTGATGGTTCAAATGCTGACTGTCACATGACCAAAAGGCTGATCAACTCAGGTGTTGTCACTAGAAGTACTGAAGGTACTGGAGAGCAAGTGACAACATCTGAAGTTCAAACCTCAAATACTGTTAGCACTAAAGAGAAGAAAACTAACAGTAGGAAAGGTTTGAAGACAGCTAGAGAGGATACCAGGAAAGCAGGCACTAGGAAGAAAACTGCTAGTACTGATGACAAACAGCTGAAGAACAAGTCTTCAGCAGTTAAATCCTCTTCAGCTGATGATCAGCATAAGATGAAGAAAAAGCCATGTGAGATATGTGGCTTGTTCAATCATCTTACTGATGATTGCTGGTACAAAAGGGGTTCCAAACTCAAACAGAAGGAGGAAATTAATGAAGCATCAATAAAATGAAGAATGAGTTTGAAACCAAGTTTGTACTAGCAACATCCAAGCCTGAGATCCCTAAGCCCAAAGCTAAATCTAAAAAGAATGTAGGGATTACTCAGGCAGCAGCTGAGGTTGCTTAGAAAAAGATGGTACAACATAGGAACTCATCATCAGCAAACTCCAATGTGTCTGAAGAGCTGAAGGCCTTATCACAGAGTCAGACACAATTGGTGATGATGGTTCAGCACCTAGTGGGAAGAGTCAACCACTTAGATGCTCCTGTGTTGAAACCACAGAAAAGGAAGTCCAAGCCAAAGGGTTCCTCTTCTGTACCATCTTCTTCACCTCAAGCTGTGACACACAACACACCTGTTAGTGCTGCACCTGTAGCTGAGAACAGACCCAAAACCAAGCAGGTTTGGGTCCCCAAGACAAACTAACACATGGTTGTGTTTGCAGGGTTCTTCAACATACCATAGAAGCATCTGGTATGTAGACAGTGGAGGATCCATGCACATGACAGGAAGCAGCTCCCTTCTTAATGACTACTCTCAAGGAAAGAAGGGATTTGTTTCCTTTGGCAATGATGCAAAGGGTTACATCATTGGTAAAGGCTTTGTTTCTAATGGGGAAATAAGGTTTGATGATGTTAACCATGTGGAGAATCTCAAGTACAACCTCTTGAGTGTCAGTCAAATGTGTGACAAAGGCCATGTTGCCCTTTTCACAAGCCAGAACTGTCGGATTCTGTCATCCAAAGTTCTGAGTTTGATTGACAAGGCATTGGATGAACACACTCTCCTGAAGGCCAACAGGACAGGAAGAGTGTATGCCTTAGATCTTTCCAAAAAGATTGATCTAAAAGGGCATCCTTGCCTATTCTCCAAGGCATCTCCTCAAGATTCTACACTATGGCATAGAAGGCTGGGTCATGTTAATTTCAAGAATATGAATCAGCTTATAAGCCATGGTTTAGTAAGAGGACTGCCTCAGAAGGAGTTCAAGTGTGAACATGACTGCACTGCTTGCTTGAAAGGAAAACAACACAAAGTTTCATTCCCTTCAATAGAAGAACCAAAGTCCACTGCCTGCTTGCAGCTCTTGCACATGGATCTCTTTGGTCCTGTCAGAGTAATGAGCATGGCAAAGAAGAAATACTGCCTGGTAATTGTGGATGATTATTCCAGGTTTGTATGGACTTTCTTCTTGCACTCCAAGGATGAAGCAGCAAAGACAATAATGAACTTTATGTTACATGTAGAAAAGCAGTATTCCCTACAGGTCAAGTGTGTGAGGAGTGACAATGGAACAGAGTTTAGAAACCACACACTTGATGACTTCTACCTGTCCAAGGGAATTAGAAGGCAGTTTAGCATTCCTAGAACTCCTGAGCAGAATGGAGTGGTGGAGAGAAAGAACAGGACCCTCATTGAAGCAGCAAGGTCAATGTTGGCTGACTCAGGGTTGCCACTGACCTTTTGGGCTGAAGCTGTCAATACAGCCTGCTATGTACAGAATAGAGCTTTAGTGAATAAGAGGTTGATGAAGACTCCATATGAAGTTCTTCATCATTTGGCCCCTCTTATTTCATTCTTTAGAGCCTTTAGGTGTCCTTGTTTTATTCTCAACACTAGCAACCCACTCCAAAAGTTTGCTAGTAAGGTGGATGCAGGGTATTTTGTTGGTTATTCATCAAATTGCAAGGCATACAGAGTCTTCAACTGTAGAACTAAGGGGTTGAAGAAACTCTGCATGTTAAGTTCAATGAATCTCCAAAGGACAAGATTCCACAAAACCCTGTGGAGTTGTTTGATCTGGACATACTGCAATATGTTCCTTATCAACCTCCATCTGTTAAGCCTGCCAGCAGATCTCCACCTGGTGGTACTGATGATGATGTAGTCAGTACTCACCTCTTCAGAATCAGTGACAACCTGCCTGAGTCCATTGAACCTGATGCTCCTGTAGCCTCAGCAGCTCCATCCACTACAAATGCTGATGAGATTTCTGCTTGCTCTACTTCGTTTGAGCTGCCATCCTCTACATGGTTTCAGGAATCTCCATCATCATCTGTTGCTGCTGATGGGTCTACAAACACTTGCACAGACATCATAGTCTATCAAGAGCTCAAGAATCACCCCACATCTCAAATCATTGGTGATATCCATGCTGGAGTTTCAACCAGGAATCAATTGTCCAACTTCTGCTTCTATGCTCTCTTCATCAGTCAGCAAGAGCCAAAGAACTATCATATTGCTTTAAGAGACAATGGATGGGTGGAAGCTATGCAGCTTGAGCTTCTTCAATTCAAGAAACAGCAAGTGTGGGAGCTTGTTCCATTACCCAAAGATAAGTGTGCTATAGGCACCAAGTGGGTATTCAGGAACAAAACAGATGAGAAGGGCCAAATTGTCAAGAACAAAGCCAGACTGGTTGTCCAAGGGTTTGCACAGGAGGAAGGCATCGATTATGATGAGACCTTTGCACCTGCGGCCAGACTGGAAGCAATCAAACTGTTCTTAGCTTATGCTGCCTTTCACAGTCTCAAGGTTTATCAAATGGATGTCAAAAGTGCCTTCCTATATGGAAAAATAAAAGAAGAAGTTTATGTGTGTCAACCACCAGGCTTTGAGGACAATAAACATCCTGATTGGGTGTACAAGCTTGATAAGGCTCTCTATGGGTTGAAGCAAGCACCTAGAGCCTGGTATGAGACACTCTCAACCTTTCTTCTAGAGAATAAGTTCACTAGAGGCACCATTGATAAAACCTTTTCATCAAGACTGTGGGACAACATAAGCTCCTTGTTCAGATTTATGTTGATGATATCATCTTTGCATCCTCTGATCCAAAGTTATGTGATGAATTTACAAAGCTTATGAAGCTAAGATTTGAAATGAGTGCTATGGGAAAATTACAGTACTTTCTGGGGTTGCAAATCAAACAACAGGACGATGGAATCTTCATTCATCAGTCCAAGTATACCAAAGAGTTGTTGAGTAAGTTTGATTTACAAACCTGTAAGCCCTGCTCTACTCCCATGAGCAGCATCACCCAACTAGATGTAGATCAGAAAGGTAAAGCGGTTGATGAAACCCTTACAGATGTATGATTGGGTCTTTGATGTACCTTACAGCTTCTAGACCAGACATCATGTTTTCAACATGTGCTTGTGCTAGATTTCAGGCTGCCCCTAAAGAATCCCATTTGATTGCAGTCAAAAGGATCTTTAGATATCTGCAAGGTACCCAATCACTAGGTCTTTGGTATTCAGCTGGGCATTCTTGCAAATTAGTTGCTTTCTCTGATAGTGACTATGCAGGATGCAAAGTCACCAGAAAATCCACTTCTGGTGGTTGCCAATTCCTAGGCAATTGTTTAGTTTCTTGGCAGAGTAAGAAACAAACATCCATTGCTACATCCACTGCTGAATCTGAGTATATTGCTGCTGCAAGTTGTACCTCTCAAATACTCTGGCTTCAGAACCAACTTCTTGATTATGGCATTACTGAGACTAAGACTCCATTATTAATGGATAGTGCTTCAGCTCTTTGTATTGTTAAGAATCCAGTCCAGCACTCTAGGACCAAACATATTGAGATCAGACATCATTTTATCAGAGATTGCTATGAGAAAGGTCTGATTGATCCTAAGTTTGTGCCTAGTGCTGATGACCTTGCAGACATTTTTACTAAGCCTTTAGATAGTGCCACATTCCAAAATTTGGTACTAAGGCTTGGTATGCTGCAGCTTGACTGATTTGACCTTTGCTGATGCTTTTACTTCACAACTACTGATGAGCATTAGGTCAAATACAAGTACTGATGAGTAATTTAGTCTTCAGCTCTCTCACAACTACTGAAGACTAAAATGACTCAAAGTACTGATGTACATTATTATTGAAAACAACTGAAGTAGTGAGGTGGATTACAACTACTGATGTATGATTTTCAAATAAATAAGTACTGAAGAACAAATTTTGCTCACAAGTACTGATGTGTGATCTTACATAAGTACTGAAAAAAATTTGTTCACCAGCTCTGAAGAATATTTCATCAGCATTTGTGAACATCTGATCACAAAAGCTGAAGACATAAATATTCACAAAAGCTGAAGGGTCAATGAAACATCTGAAAGTCAGCCAAAGAGCTGATGAGTAAGTGTGGAGGCTAGCATGAAACAACTGATTTGATGGAAACAGCTGATGAGTAATTTCTCATCAGCTGATGACAACAGCTGCTGTTTCATACCCAAACAACTGAAGGACAAAACCATGTCTTCAGTAGTTTCACAACTACTGAAGGCTAACACCAAGTCTTCAGTTGTTACAAAGTCTGAAGAAGAATATTAGGTCATCAGTCGTTCATAACTACTGAAGACTGACAGTAACTCTTCAGACGTTTACAACATCTGAAGGACAAAACCAAAGTCTCAGTAGTTTCAACTACTGAAGACCAACACCAAGTCCTCAGATGTTACAACCACTGAAGGTTAAAACCACGTCATCAGTTGTTACAACAACTGATAACTAACACCAAAACCTTCAGTAGTTTTCTGTCAACCTTTGACCTACCCTATAAATACCCCACTTTCAGAGCATTTACTCCTCACTTGACCTAATCCTTCCAAACCTCTGAAATTCCCATACACCATTAATGGCGACCATGCAACTGAAACCTCGACACAACTGTGTCGCCCATCTTACAAAATCGCCATTATGGCCTAAGTTTCACCAAGCCGTCGATCTTATGAACGACTCACCATACAAAACGGCTTTTCTCCTGAACCCCACTATATACACCGACTCCTTGGAGGAGTTTTGGACAAATATAACCGTCCAAACCGGTGAGCAGGATGGCGAGGTCTCTCTCCGGTCCTCCGTCAACGGCAAACCCGTGGTTATCACTCCAGCTACCCTACGTCAAACCCTAGAGCAGGAGGATGCCACCCACCCAACTTCCTACCCCAAAGGTGCCTTGGATCTCTCATTCACATCCCACGACTACCAGGGTAACCTCTCCGCCTCCACCTTGTTGAAGAAACACTTTCCTGACCCTCAACGACTGATCTTCCACATGAACGTGTGTCTGGCTCCCAAAACCTCTTTGTGGGACCAGATGTCCACACGGTGGCAACAGGTATTGTTCTCTATCCTTGAAAAACAACCGTTAAACTTAACTGATATACTATTTTTGGAAATAAAGGATATGGCCACAAAACCAATTTCTAACCGATGGATCTTGTATCCTCGGTTCATTATGGCCATAATAGAGAACCAGCTTCAGGCTGAGGGACTAGTTGGCACTGGGGTCCCTGCTATGGCTGTTCTAGCCGAGGTATACTCCAGGCACAACACTGACCAAACACTCAAACAGGCTGGCCGGCTGCGAAAACCCACGCACCAGGAACCCACAGCCTCCACCTCCAAATCCAAAGTCCCCACCAAACCAAAAGCCAAAAAGAAGCCCAAAAAGGCTACTCAGGGAGATGAGTCCCCTGAGGATGCCCCTGCAACACAAAGGCAGGATGTGCCTGCTGGTTCGATTCTCCCAGCAGGTACCACGACTCCACCCACCACAACCGCACAGGCTTCCTCTCAACAGGAGCCTGATGCAACCAATTTGGGGGCAACCACATTACTTGAGTCTTTCTCACTTGAGAAGACTGCCATTGAAGAGCACAGTCCTCCCCACGTGCACACTGCTTCGAGCCCATCTCTTGATGAGACCGCCCCCCAAAGCCCAACATTGGCAATAGCCTAAGTGCTGACTCATCTGAGCACTCCACCCTCTCCCCAGAAACCTATTACAACTGGGGAGACTCCAACCGAAGAGGGGGTGGATATAAGTGCCGGTGGGAGCCCACAGCACAGAGAATCAGTCCAATCTCCCAGTGTGGCTAGGGAGATAGGACATTCTGGTGAGGCTGCCACTTCCCCTGCATCAACATCTGAGCAGGGTGAAGCTGGTAACATCACTAAGACCTCACCAGAGGCAACTGCCGATGATGGATCCAATCCGGAGGCTAGAAGTCCCCAGTACCATGAACAAGGGGCACATGCCATTACTGAGCCACACTCAGGGCATGTACATCCTGACATTGTCAGGAGGTCAGGTGATTCAGCTCAGGCTGATGATGACCTGAGCTTCTTCTACGATGTAGTAGCTCAAAACACTATCCTAGAGGATGAGATAAGCAGACTCAAAGAGCTGCTTGCTCAAATGACTCAGGATAGAAGTCCATCTGCCACCACTACCCCACAGATGGCACCTTCACCCGAAGGTCTCATAAACACTGAGCCACTCCCACAAACTCGGCCACCAGCCCCTGCTTCTGGCACTAGCTCTCAGGGTCAGAACCCCCCTGAGCAGCTAGATGCTATCCTCCAAAAATCCCTACCTCTCGTCACACCCATGCTTAAAGAGTTAGTCATTCAAACCCTTGATGAGAGGCTTCCCACATACATCCAACCCATGGTGGAGGTTGCCATTTCTAAGGCACTTGCTGATAGTCAAACCCCAACCAATGCACCCTAAAAGGGGGAGACATCAGTGCAAGTCAAGGGGAAGAGGGGTGAGGAGGAAGTAGAGGCAGAGAAAGAGGTGGTGGTTAAGAGGGAGTTGGTTGAGGAGACTAGGAAGGTGAGGGAGAAAGGGAAGAGGAAAGAGAGGGAGGTTGAGCAAATAGAAGTGGCTAACATCTAAAAGGATTTCAGTTTCACTGATAAGAAAAAGGGAGAGGAGGAAAAGATGGTGGCTGACTCTGATCTAGCAGCCCTTGTCAAGGAGGCTGATGCTGAACAAAGCAGATCAATGGACTCATCCATTGGTAAGCTGTTCAGGCAAGGCTTTGACAAGGACACAGCATTGCTAGATCAGGAGCTCAGAAAGATGGAGACTAGGGAGATCGAATACCGATGGTCTACTTATAGCCAAGAGGATAAAAAGAGACTCGAGGCTATGAGTAGATTCATTTCGAAGTATCTGGGCAGGCCAGTCCTTGATGTCAAAGCATGGACCAGGGACAGGATCTTGGCTATAGCCACCAAGATCTGTTCAGCTGGTGACTTCACAAAGGGACTGGTCGCTGAGGCCCTATCTGAAGCAGGTGCTGGGAACAGGACACTGCTAGTAAAACAGACCAAACCAGCCCTTATCTCTAGGTTACTAGCAGTGCCTGCCAGCATTCCCACACCAACAACCCAACCACAACCCACTAAACCAACCCCTTCACCACCAAAACTTGCAGCCAATGATCCACCCTTGAAGAAGAAGAGAAGGGTGTTGAGGCTGCAAGAAGAAGAAGAAGAAGAGGGTGATGAGGAGGATAGACTGCCTCTTTCAGCAGTCATCCCTCTACCAAAATCCAAATCCCAAACCATCATTCCCACCTCACAGATGGAAACTGTGAAGGTGAAGATAGAGGAAGAGGCACAGCAGCATCTTCATGATGCTGAAATGCTTAAGTCTATTGACCAAGCATATGCTGCCTCTACCTCTATCATGAATATGAAGAAAGAAGCTCTGAGACTCTTCACTCTCAAACAAACCTTCCAATATAGCAAGGAGAGAGTGAGGACTTAGCCTGATCCTAGGGTGGCTCACAGGATCACAAAGAACAATATTCCTGTGAGGTACAAGAGCCAAATGAAGAGGATTGTAGATGAAGTAATCACTGTGGCTCTTGTAGTAACACCCTGGGAAATTGTGGAAGAGTTCGAGAAAGCTTATAAAGCTAAGCTACCTCCTGAAATGATGTTGGAGAACAGGATGGTGAGGAAAGGCTTAGTTTATAAGAAGCTTGAGAACTTCCGCAAAGATGAGCTCAACTTGTTGCTAGAAGGCAAACATCCAGATGAATTTGCTTACAAGCAAATCACAACAGTTGAGCTCAAAAATGGGAAACAGGTCAAGTATGTCTCAGAGACATACGGCCGTGAAGGATTGCTCGATGGTGGGGATGAGGGCATGACCAAAGATGAACAAATGATCTTTGTCCGAGCCTACACCAGAGAATCCTACAGGCTTGTATATGGGAGGTAGATCTCATGGATGGGACAACAGCTCTGTGTCCAATTCCCCAAGACAGAGCTCCCATCCATACTTAGCCAAACAAACACTAGAGACTACCTCTCAGGCCAGTGCTTATCTGGGTCAACTTCTAATCTGATCTAGAAGAAATAGACCAATCATAATGCCACCAATAAGTGGGACAACCAATAATTAGAGGTTTTGGCTGCATTGGTTCAGGGGGAGTTTGTTGGACCAAAAGAACCAATGAGCCAAGATCAGGAAAACCTCTAAGTCCCACATGACATCACAACAACTGCTGAAGACTCCCATCAGCTATTGTGTTCTCTTGCTTGAATGTCAGACTCGAGAGCATCTTAGCTCCAACCATCAGCTGTTCTGACAAAGTCTGAAGAACAAAGTATGAAGATCAAAGAACTGAAGAACAACAGCTGAAGAAGACTCCAAAGTACTGAAGACCAAGTACTGAAGTCTGAAGTACTGATCTTATAAGTACTGAAGACTTCAAGTACTGAAGACAAGTACTGAAGAATCAAAAGCTGAAGAACTGAAGAACTGAAGACCTTCTACTGAAGCACAAAGTCTGAAGACAAAGACTGAAGACAACAACTGATGATATCTACTGAAGTCATCAGTTGTTACATCATCTGAAGCCAAGTCTGAAGACCAAGTACTGAAGACTCAGAGTTTGTCATAACAGCTGAAGAAGTCTTCTTCAGTTGTTGTGATGGTTTTTCCTTTTCAGTAGTTTATTTCGTTTCAGTAGTTGCACAACAACTGAAGAGCATGTTCTTCAGTTGTTATATCATCAGTAGTTACAAACGACTGAAGAGTTTGTTCTTCAGTCGTTGTAGGATTTCAGTAGTTTTACTCTTGTCAGTACTTAGGAAACTTTTGTAAGAAGATGTCAGCTGTTGACATCTTCAGTAGTTTTATGTTTTGTCAGTTGTAATTTTAATATTCAGTGATGTCAGAGAAAGGACATCACCACCATCCTTTTGCCGCCTATAAAAGGATGGTGAACCATACTGTTTAATGGCCGAAACGTGCTAAGCAATTGAGCATTTATTATTTCGCAGAACTCTTTTCTCTCTCTATGCTTGTGCTTTTACATGCAATATCTTTATGTTCTTGCATTAATTGCTAATTAATGTGCTAAATCCGCTGCAAACATAATCTGATTGATCAAACGAGAGGCTGAGATCCTGTCATCTAACCAACTGTGGAGTTTAATAATAATCAAATAGTCACTAGCTATCAGTGACTTCATTTACATGTGGTTCCAATCATCATGTACAATTAAGGATTTATTTCCTAATTTAAAAAAATACACACAAGTCACCAAATCTAGTCTAATAATTTTTATAATATGATTTAGTTAGGTCTATGATTATCTTTAATCTAAGAGGGTTATTTATTTATACTCTATAAAGTATCTAAGTTTTAGGTTTCTTGTCTTCCTTTCCTCGCGTGGACCTTTCAAGTTTCAACCGATATAGACGTCAACTCTTGGTTGGTTTTAACCCACCTCCTTCATCTTCCCCTTATGACAATTTTTGTTCTTTTTCTCCATCATGTTATGCATCGTGGACACATTGTACATATCTACACATGTGATTTTATTTATTTCTTTCTTGCCTACCTCATGTCTCTATGGTGAAGGACTCTGCGATAGCAGCCATTGCTCCAATCACCATAGCTCTAGGTTGTCATGTCTCTTGCCGTTGTGACTATAGCATTAGATCTGTTGTTATCGTTTGCTATCATGAAGTTTTCTACTACTTAAATTTTTATGGTGTTTTCTTTTATTCATTCAAAATTAATGTCTTTCTTACACTAACATGGTTAAATTTTTTTTTTTTTAATTTGGTCTTAGTTCTTTTTCCCCATCCATTCTCACTACGTAGAGTATTAGAGAGAATATATTAGTTAGGGTATTTAAGTAACTTTTATCATAACTATATATAACTAAAATTAGTAATATAAAGTAGAGTAAATAACATGAATGGTCCCTGAACTTTACCAGAATTTCACCTTTGCTCTTAGGAATGAATAATTACATGTATAGTCCAAAGCTTTAGAAAATTATATCATCTTTAGTCCTTGGCTCAAACGGACATTAAGTTGAGGCGTTAAGTTCCTCCCACATGCTAAGCGTGTGAGGATAGCTTTTATCTTTTAACAAAACACTTTATATTATTCTTTTTCCCTTTAATACTCAGTTAAACGTAAACTAGGTTTTAAAATCTCGAACAAGAAGCAATGATGGTTTTCTATTGTCGAAAGCAAAATGTGGTTCGTACCATTTGGACTTATCTCAACCCCAGACTGTCACACCCCAACCATGACGGCGGAAACGTCGAGGTGTGATGGTTAAGATCGTTCACAGCCACATAACGCTATTAATAATCCCAAATATATATTAAGCATAAATTCCAATAGTACCATTAGAATCATAAGTCTTAAAGAAATTAAAATCAACATAACAAGTCATTTATTCCATTTATTTATCCAGGTCCATTCCTAGATGTGTAAGCTTCGAAGAGTAGACGTTAAACTTGGGTATTTCCTGAAACATGTTAAAAATAAAAGGTCAACAATAATGTTGGTGAGATTTCCATAGTTTCAATACATAAGGATATATAAAAGATGGCAATACATGTTGTAAATTAGAGAACAAGTAACTAGGGATGTAAGACAGAATGCACAATCAAACCTTGATAAAGTTTTACAAGTCTCAAACGTTAAAAGTATATACGATTAGCTAAGTGTATTTGGATTAACCAAACAGGCTTGTCGGGCCCATATATCTATAACGTCGCCAGGCTAGCAATAGTTAATGATTGTACATATATTCGACATTACATGGTAGCTACAAGGTCCAACTAACCACAACACACAAGTAAATTGCCATAAGTTTACAAGGATCAAACGTTTTACAAGTGCAATGATATAAGTTAACATGTTTCACCAAAAAAGTGTGAAAATAACAAAATGGGTATAGAAATACTCACATGGCAAATAAATATAAGTATGACGGTTAATAGAGGAATAATAGACGTCGTTCCAACGTGAATGGTCACAAGGCACCAATACATGTTTAAGTTAATAATAAGGTTAATGATTTAACGCGAACTAGGGTAATAAAATTTGAGGATTTTATAAAGTTAATAAATCCTTATAAAAAATACCATTCATGAAATTATAAAATTTATTTTAAGAAAATTGATCCTTTGTAAATAACTTGCATATTTAGTTATAAAATATATTTGAATACTATAATTATCATTTAAAACTCTAATCAAGGAAAACATAAGGTCTAATAATAATTTAATAATTTAAACTATCACATAAATCAAGTTTATTTAGTTTAACATTTGTAAATAATTTTGATAATAAAATGTTACAAAATGTTTTTCAAGGAATAATTTACAGAAAAGGTTAGATAATTTTAAAAAATATTAGGAGTTTGAGAAAATTATTTTTATATTTAATATAATTTTTTATAATTAATTTAAGGCTAAAAACCCTTTTAAAAAGATAGAGGGTGCCCGGGTTCGAACCCGGGACCTTTTGGATGTAATGGGGCGTGTGGACCGGTGAACCAAGGCATACAGCCGCTGTATCATCCAGTTCCATTTCCTTTTAAACACAATCCGGAAACAATCCCCAAACTCAAGAACCCTAGATTCAGATCGATCCTAAATTGAAGCTTAATTTGATTCAATTAACCACAATAATCATGGGGCTTTTATTCCACACAATTAAACGAGCACCAAGACTAATTTAAGTACCCGATTGGTGAAGGATTGAAGATGAACAATGGGGAGGACAAGTCGCGACCGAAAGGTGAGCAATCGATGTGTGATTGTTGATGATAACTCAATTAATTTTGTGTGAAGCTTCGATTGATGTACCAGACCAAAAACCCCTTATCAACTTCGAGTTTCAAGGTTCAGACGATGGTGCTCCAGTAAGTCGCAGTTCGCGACAACCGTGGTGATCGAATTCAATATTAGTGTTTGTTTCAGGAGGAATAGAGAGTTGTAACAGATTAGACACAGATATATATTCATTTAAATTCGATTAATTTCATTATTATAAGAGTTAGTGCGATCGCGGCATGGACAAACGTGGGGCGGTTCCAGATCGCACTGAACAATTTCAAATCTTTAAATTGTTTCGTGGCTCAGGTTCGAATCTAGTTCGCGAGCATAATGGGACCGATTTGGAGCAAAATGGTTAAGTATTGAGGTGGCTTTGGACTCGCCGGAACTCGGCCAGAGTCGGTGGCCGGAAAGTCGAGGGAAGAAAAGGGCGGGGGGTTGGGTTGTAAATTTTAAAATTTCACCAATGGTCCCTGCAGTTTGGACTTTATTATTTTATGTAACAAAATTTTCATTTAAAGTTTGTAAATTGACATAAAGGCCCTAGACTTATTTAATTCAAGTTTTTAAATATTTAAAAATTTAATAAACTTTTATAAATTATTTTTATTAATAACAACATTATTATTATTATTATTATTATTATTATTATTATTATTAGTTATTATTATTTTTTAGAATTAAACTATTATTATTATTAGTTATTATTATATATTTTTTTAATTAAACTATTATTATTATTACTATTAGTTATTATTATTATTTTTATAATTAAAATTATTATTATTATTATTATTATTATTATATTATTATTATTATTATATTATTATTATTATTCTATTATTATTAAAACTAACTTTGATTTAACTCAAAATTACAAGATGTTACAGTCTCCCCAACTTAAAAGAATTTCGTTCCGAAATTAAAAATAAAACTATATGAACAAATGCGGATATTTCTTCTTCATATGCTCTTCAAGCTCCTAAGTGAATTCAGCGCCACACTTATTCTACCAACGAACCTTGACGATTGGGGTAGTGGTGGTTCTAGTCTTCATAATGTGATCCATAACTTCAACGGGTTTCTCAACAAAGTGTAATGACTCGTCGATCTGGATGTCATCCAACGGAACATGCAGACTTTCGTCAGCCAGACACTTCCTCAAATTCGAGACATGGAACACATGATGAACTCCGCTAAGGTCGGAAGGTAATTCCAGTTTGTAAGCCACTTTCCCAATCCTTTTTCAGAATCTTGAAAGGTCCTACAAATCTTGGAGCCAGTTTACCCTTCTTTCCAAAGTGAACAACACCCTTCCACGGTGAAACCTTAAGAAGAACCATCTCCCTAACTTGGAATTCCAACGGCTTACGTCGCTTATCGGCATAGCTCTTTTGTCGACTTCTTGCCACTTCAAGGTTCTTTCAGATGATAGAAACTTTATTAGTCGTCTCTAGTATAAGTTCAGGACCAGTGATGAAGTTTTCACCAATGTCGGTCCAGCAGATCGGTGAATGACATTTATGACCATAAAGCGCTTCGAACGGTGCTATCTTGATACTCGAGTGATAACTATTGTTATACGAAAATTCCGCGAGTGGTAAATGCGTATCCCAATCACCACCAAAGTCAAGGACACGTGATCATAGCAAATCCTCGAGGGTTTGGATTGTTCGTTCGGTTTGACCATCAGTTTGAGGATGGTAAGCCGTACTTTAATCCAGTTGAGTACCCAGGAGTTCCTGCATAGACGACCAGAAGTGCGAAGTGAAACGAGCGTCTCGGTCGGATATGATGTGCAATGGTACGCCATGACGACTCATAATTTCGTCAATGAAGATACGGGCCAGTCTTGAAACTTTGTAGGTGTCTCGTATTGGTATGAAATGTGTCGTCTTCGTCAAACGGTCAATAATCACCCAAATACTATCATGACCACGAGGAGTACGAGGTAACTTGGTTATGAAATCCATGGATATATGTTCCCATTTCCACATAGGGATTTCGGGTTGTTCAAGTAAACCACTTGGTCGTTGATGCTCGGCTTTGACTCTTGCACACGTGAGACATTTGGAAACATAAGACGCGATATCTTTCTTCATTCCAGGCCACCAATATTGACTACGCAAGTCCATGTACATCTTATCGGAGCCAGGATGAATAGAATATCGGGTTTGATGAGCTTCGTTCATGATGAAGTGACGAAGATTATCACGATTAGGGATCCAAAGTCGATTCAAGAAGTACCACAAGCCATTCGGTTTTGTCTCTAGTTGTGACCAAACGTTAGACACCAAATCTTCATCTTTTTCTTCGTCGGTTAATGCTGCTTGTTGAGCCTCGCGAATGCGTAACTTGAGATCACTATCAATCCTTATACTTTGAAGCATGATAGTAGCCTCGTTAACATCCACATGAATCTCGGTATCAAATTCCCTTAACGTGTCAAACCATTGCCTTCGATCTCGAATTTCTTGAAGTGAGACAACCTTGTTGTGGACCTTGCGACTTAGCACGTCGGCTACAACATTCGCCATTCCAGGATGGTAGCGAATGTCACGGTCGTAGTCGCTGATCAACTCGATCCAATGTCTTTGTCTCATGTTGAGATCTTTTGGTTGAACACGTGTTGGAGACTCTTATGATCGGTGTAGACTATGCATTGCGTCCCATATAGATAGTGTCGCCAGATTTTTAAGGCAAAAACCACGACACCAAGTTCGAGATCATGGGTTGTGTAGTTCACTTCATGAACCTTCAATTGCCTCGATGCGTATGCTATGAATTTGCCTCGTTGCATGAGAACACAACCAAGACCTTGATTTGAAGCGTCGCAATACACGGTAAAGTCATCGTTTCCATCGGGAAGTGTGAGAATAGGAGCGTTACACAACTGGCGTTTTAATGTCTCGAATGCCTCTTCTTGCTCGGGTCCCCATTCAAAGAGTCGATTCTTTTGGGTTAAAGCAGTTAATAGTTTCGCAATCTTTGAAAAATTTGCTATGAACCTTCGGTAGTATCCCGCTAAGCCCAGAAAAGAACGAACTTCGGTTGGGGTTGTGGGAA
Source organism: Flaveria linearis (assembly GCA_024085815.1). NCBI lineage: Eukaryota > Viridiplantae > Streptophyta > Magnoliopsida > Asterales > Asteraceae > Flaveria > Flaveria linearis. The sequence goes on along the minus strand of CM044016.1, from coordinate 28,538,765 downwards.
CACACCAATTCTTTACGGCTTCAATTTTTGCAGGAGCGACGTGGATTCCTTGGCTATTCACCACATGTCCTAAGAATTGAACCTCTTCTAACCAGAATTCACACTTAGAAAACTTGGCGTATAATTGCTCCTTCTTCAAGAGTCCAAGAACTTATCGCAAGTGCGTCTCGTGATCGATTTTCATCTTGGAATAAATAAGAATGTCATCAATGAACACGATCACAAACTTATCCAAATACGGTTTACATACTCGATTCATGAGATCCATGAACACGGCAGGTGCATTGGTCAAGGCAAAAGGCATAACCATGAACTCTTAGTGTCCATATCGAGTACGAAAGGCGGTCTTTGGAATGTCATCATTGTGAACACGTAGTTGATGATATCTAGAACATAGATCGATCTTTGAGAATTGAGTAGCCCCATGAAGTTGGTCGAAGAGATCATCGATTCGAGGGAGAGGGTAACGGTTTTGATAGTAAGCTTGTTGAGTTTCCAGTAATCGATGCACATACGAAATGAACCATCTTTCTTCTTCACAAATAGTACAGGTGCACCCCACGGTGACGAACTAGGGCGAATGAAACCCTTATCAGTCAACTCTTGCAGTTGACTAGCTAGTTCTTGCATTTCAGACGGTGCAAGACGATAAGGCGATTTAGCCACAGGGTTCGCACCAGGGATTAAGTCAATCTTGAACTCAATTTCTCGCACGGGAGGTAGTCCCTTAAGATCCTCGGGAAAAACCTTAGGAAAGTCCCGCACAACAGGAATGTCTTTCAATTCCTTACCCTTGGCTTTGGTATTAACCACATATGCCAGGAAAGCCATGTAGTTTTTTACTTAAGCATTTACGGGCCTTAATGCAAGACATAAGTTTGAGTCCTTGGGACGATTCCTCCCCAAATACCTTTAAGGTATCACCAGTCGGTAAGGGAATTCGGATGCATTTCTCGAAGCATAAAATTTCTGCACGATGTTTGGCTAACCAATCCATGCCGATAATAACACCGAAGCTTCCCAATTGCATAGGAATGAGGTCGATGGAGAACTCGTGTTCGTTAAGGCTTAAGGTGCAATCACGTATTATGGCGTCAATGACAATAGATTTTCCATCGACGACTTCGACCGTGAAGGATCTTTCTAGATTAACACGCGGTTTAGAAAGTATAGGTTCGAATTCCAATGACACGAAACTCTTATCCGCACCCGGATCAAACAATACAGATGCATAATGACTATTTACAAGATACATACCTGTTTAGTAATAACCTATTATTGGTATGATGAACACAAAGATAGGAATATTTACAAGACAAGAAATGATTTAAAAGGAATTCAACGTCGTACCATTCACCACGTCGTCATTGGCTTGTGCTTGGTTGGCGTTGATGTTGAAGGCCCTTCCACGAGCAGGTGGCACATTTCCCGCATTACGAGGACATTGCGGACGTATGTGACTAGGCTCGCCACAGTTATAGCAGGTTCGGTTGGTAAGCATTGCAGTGTTGTTTGGTGCACGGAGACAAGTAGTCACCAAGTGGCCATACTTTCCACACAACGAGCAGACTCGGCACGGAATGTTGCTCGCATGATGGTACTTGCACATGTTACACATGGGGTATGGACCAACATAAGCTCTAGCCATAGGAGCTTGTTTTGCAACCACCATTTGTTTTTGAGGTGCATTCGGAGCGGTCACAGCATAGTTGCGTGTCAGGGTGAACTTTCGCTTCTTGTTTTCAGGCTTGACCTCCTTGACCTCCTCGGGGGTCGTCTTTTCAGTTTTCTTGGCACCCTTTGTAGACATAGTGCCTACTCGGATGTGGTTCTCCGTCAATTGGGCAGTGATGGTGATGGCTTCTTCCAAAGTTGTGGGTCGACTACCCACAACGGCATCCTGAATCTGAGGCGGCACACCCTTTATGAATTTCTCCACATTACGTGGAACAGTATCCACCATGTGTGGCAGCAGCATACTCAACTCGTGATGGCGAGTATAATACGCCAGATGATTCCCGCCACCCTGTTTCAGGTTCCAGAATTCCTCCTCTAGCTTCTGGATTTCACTTCTTGGGCAAACCTTGGTGATGGCTACGTGTTTGAATTCCTACCAACTTGAGGCCAAGATTACGTCGGGGCCTCGGTTTCTCTTTTCGCTGTTCCACCACGTTAAGGCCCTTTGCTGCAGCATACTGGTGGCATACCTCACCTTGAGTGCTTCGGGGCACTCACAGTTGACGAAGGTGTTCTCCATCCCTTCAAACCATTCTAAGAGACCGGTGGCACCTTCCTTGCCACTGAAACTGGGAGGCTTGCATGAACTAAAGTGCTTGAAGGTGCAAGACTGGTTGTTACGGCCTTGGTTTGCATTATTTTCCCCTTGGCCATTGCTATTGTTCGCGACGTTGGCGATCATAGTGCTGCTGAGTTCAGCCATCATAGTCGGGATGACCGCAGCCATTTGCCGGGCAATCATGGCGGCAAGCTTACGGTCAGATCTTCCTCGGTTTCCGTGTTGGCGAGACATGCTGGAAAATACGAATTGGATTAGGAACGGGTAAGAGGACAATAAGGATAGACAGTTAAAGTAAGAATCATGAATTATACGGAATGTTTCCAGTCGGTAACGCATCACCATTTAGAAACGTTGACACGTCAAGGTAAATTGACCCATTTGCCTTAGAAACTTGTGTGTGTTGACCATAGTTTATCACTCATCCCAGAAATCCCTCGGTAAGCGTAACTAGTCCTGTAGGATTTATACGAAATGCTTACCTTAGCTCGAAGGCTTTTTGCCAGGAAATTCAGAATACAGGTGTCTATGTGTCACACAGTATTTCTTAGCTTCATGAAATCAAAACCTTGATGAGATTTATATAGATTAGACATAACGTCTAAAGATCCAAGTCATAGGCATAAGTATACGATTCCACGTGTCGTCGAGAATAAGATTAAGAAGTTTCATGTTCGGGAAGAGTCAAAGAGTCAAATATAAGTTTTGGGAGACATGTAGCAATGTTTAGGCAATCCTATGCTAAGGCATCAAATTGCACATAAGGAGACATAGCATTATGTAGCATGCAAACCATATAATTTACAAGATAGAAATATAATTCTATAAGGTTCATGCATATGCTATAGTCTAGGTCACCATTTCTAGTAACCTAAATCCCTATAGTTATGGGCTCTGATACCTATTTGTCACACCCCAACCATGACGGCGGAAACGTCGAGGTGTGAGGGTTAAGATCGTTCCCAGCCACATAACGTTATTAATAATCCCAAATATATATTAAGCATAAATTCTAATAGTACCATTACAATCATAAGTCTTAAAGAAATTAAAATAAACATAACAAGTCATTTATTCCATTTATTTATCCAGGTCCATTCCTAGATGTGTAAGCTTCGAAGAGTAGACGTTAAACTTGGGTATTTCGTGAAACATGTTAAAAATAAAAGGTCAACAATAATATTGGTGAGATTCCATAGTTTCAATACATGAGGATATATAAAATATGGCAATACATGTTGTAAATTAGAGAACAAGTAACTAGGGATGTAAGACAGAATGCACAATCAAACCTTGACAAAGTTTATAAGTCTCAAACGTTAAAAGTATATATGATTAGCTAAGTGTACTTGGATTAACCAAGCAGGCTTGTCAGGCCCATAGATCTATGACGTCGTCAGGCTAGCAATAGTTAATGATTGTACATATATTCGACATTACATGATAGCTACAAGGTCCAACTAACCACAACATACAAGTAAATTGCCATAAGTTTACAAGGATAAACGTTTTACAAGTGCAAAGATATAGTTAACATGTTTCACCAAAAGTGTGAAAATAATAAAATGGGTATAGAAATACTCACATGGCAAATAAAATAAGTATGACGGTTAATAGAGGAATAATAGACGTCGTTCCAACGTGAATGGTCACAACGCACATATATATGTTTAAGTTAATAATAAGGTTAACAATTTAACGCGAACTAGGGTAATAAAATTTGGGGATTTTATAAAGTTAATAAATCCTTATAAAATTACCATTCATGAAATTTATAAAATTTATTTAAAGAAATTGATCCTTTATAATAACTTGCATATTAGTTATAAAATATATTTGGATACTATAATTATCATTTAAAACTCTAATCTAGGAAAACATAAGGTCTAATAATAATTTAATAATTTAAACTATCACATAAATCAAGTTTATTTAGTTTAACATTTGTAAAATAGTTTTGATAATAAAATGTTACAAAATGTTTTTCAAGGAATAATTTATAGAAAAGGTTTAGATAATTTTAAAAAATATTAGGAGTTTGAGAAAATTATTTTTATATTTCATATAATTTTTTATAATTAATTTAAGGCTAAAAACCCCTTTTAGAAAAAATAGAGGGTGCCCGGGTTCGAACCGGGACCTCTTGGATGTAATGGGGCGTGTGGACCGGTGAACCAAGGCATACAGCCACGGTATCATCCGGTTCCATTTCCTTTTAAACACAATCCGGAAACAATCCCCAAACTCAAGAACCCTAGATTCAGATCGATCCCAAATTGAAGCTTAATTTGATTCGATTAACCACAATAATCATGGGGCTTTTATTCCCCACAATTAAACGAACACCAAGACTAATTTAAGTACCCAATTGGTGAAGGTTTGAAGATGAACAATGCGGAGGACAAGTCGCGGCCGAAAGATGAGCAATCGATGTGTGATTGTTGATGATAACTCAATTAATTTTGTGTGAAGCTTCGATTGATGTACCAGACCAAAACCCCTTATCAACTTCGAGTTTCAAGGTTCAGACGATGGTGTTCCAGTAAGTCGCAGTTCGCGACAACCGTGGTGATCGAATTCAATATTAGTGTGTGTTTCAGGAGGAATTGAGAGTTGTAACAGATTAGACACAGATATATATATATATATATATATATATATATATATATTCGTTTAAATTCGATTAGTTTCATTATTATAAGTGTTAGTACGATCGCGGAATGGACGATTGTGGTGCGGTTCAACTTACACATATAAACACTATCAAAAGCACATCATTAATCCCGAAAGACATATTTATCTTTTGTTTATTTGGTTTTTGGTGGAGTTGTCATTTTAAGTGATTTGCTTGAGGACAAGCAAAGCTTAAGTGTGGGGATATTTGATGTGCTCTAAATTACACATATAAACACTATCAAAAGCACATCATTTTTTCTTGATTCCTCCGAAATATGGTGATTACGTACTTAAAATCTTTTAATTGTGTTTTCAGGTGTTGTGAAGGGCAAGATGGACAAAAGGAGCATAATGGACAAGAAATTGAAGAAATCCAAGCTTAAAGCTCCAAGCAGGGGGCCATGCCTCATTAAGCACGCCCCCATGCCTTGCCTGAAACACGTCCCCGTGCTAATTTGGCATACCCCCGTGATTGGACATCTGACAGGACAAAAGTACTGTCCCCCAAAAGTGATCACGTGGCCGTGCCCCATATGACCACGAGGCCGTGATACCCCTTTCACGGGGCCGTGCCTATTTTGTCACGGGGTCGTGCCCCGACAGCTCCTGCACGTACGAACCGACCAACTTTCGTAAGCATTGTACTAACACGGGGCCGTGCCTTTTTGTCACGGGGCCATGCTTAAACACTCCGAGAAGCCTATAAATAGAGGTCCAAGCTCTTCATTTTGCAAGCTTTTGGTGGAAGGGACACTCTGCAGAATTCTCTCGGGAATCAAGTTTTGAAGACTATTTGGAGGCTCGGGAGGTGCATACAACACTTGGAAGAAGCTCGGGATTATCTAAACACCATCCATTGTGGATCATTGGTTTGATTGTTCTATTTTAACAATGAATCCATATCTATCTTCTATGTTGTTTGTTACATTACAGCTCGTCATGAGCTAAACTCTTATATCATCCTACTTGGATGAAACTTATGTAATTTGTGATGAATTAATGGTGTGATAAATATTGTGTTAATGTTATGATGGTCTTAGGAAAACTTTCGATGGGTAGCACCTACATTTGAGCGGGGGGTTATAAGTTTATGGTTTGTAATTGTGATTGTCATACACGGTTGAAAAACGTATGATCAACTTTTATTCATAACAACTATGGCTAATTAACTAGAGATGGTTATTAGAAATCATAAGACCTTAACTTTCTGATCATTTACGGGTTCCCTTTTATTAGTCTGAGAAATCTACAGTAATTGTTATGGTTTTCTAAAATTAATGGTATGTTAGAATAGAACTTGATCAACTCTTTTCTTACATTAAGTTATGTTTTCAGAAATCGTATGTCGAAAAGGGCACAAAAGATTTACCTACATCACTAGGGCCTTGACCTAAGCAGTAAATCTCAGCCTGTGTTGGTCTTGGTCACTACGGAGCGGATAGACGAGAAATCGCGCTAGCTCATCTTTATAAACTTTAACACAATTACTTTATTCAATATCTTTAATCACACCATCACTTCATCACAATTACATGTGTAATCCAAGTTAGGATGATAGCCTTTATCCCTTGATTCTAAATCCAAAAGTTTCAACTTGTTTTACTTTATTTCTTATTTTTATCGTTAGTTTAAAACCCTAATTTATATCAATGCAATTCATCATTGTCTTAAACAAAAATTGATAGTCAATTACAAGGATTGTTGAGTAGTCTTAGTGTGTCCACGGATTGATACTCGGTTCTTACCATCACTATATTACCTCACGATAGGTGCACTTGCCTTTTGTGTGTGTAGTTAGTAGTAGTAACAACCATTTAAAACTGAATCTGTGCGAAAATTCTATATCAAAAATATATATACTTTCACACCGCATCAAGTTTTTGGCGCCGTTGCCGGGATACACGGCAAGTTTGAAAGACAATCTAAATTTTTGACTGTCCTGTTTATATCTTGTTAATATTTTTTGTTCAAATTCATTTTAATTTTGTAGTTAGTTTACCTTAGCCAGTTTAGTTACATTTGCCTGATTCATTTTAAGCCTAGTTAGTTTTTGCTTCCTTAAGTTAGTGTATGTCCGACTCGTCTAGTCCTGAACTTGTTTCACCTCTTTCGGAACCTGAACGACTTTTTTGACAAAGGTTACGTGAAAGGCCGCAACAAGCAGCAACAATCATCGAAGAAGACATCTCGGAAGATACACCATCCGAAGGAGACATGGCTAATCAAGACGAGGAAATGAAGATGACGCACTATGCCACGCCATCAATCGACGGTTATGAGTCTAGTGTTGTCCAACCAGCAATAGCGGCCAACAATTTCGAGATTAAGTCTAGTATTATCCAACTAGTAGAGAACTCTGTTCAGTTTCACGGATTGCAAGACGAAGACCCTAACGCTCACATCTCACGATTCCTTCGTATCTGTGCAACTTTCAAAATCAACAATTGTTCAGTCGATGCTATTAGACTACGACTTTTTCCATTTTCACTTCGCGGCCGAGCCATTGACTGCTCGATTCACTTCCGCCTGGTTCCATCACCACATGGGCGGAAATGGCTGAACAATTCCTGTTGAAATACTTTCCACCCGATCGCACTACCAAATTGAGAAGCAGCATCACGAGCTTTCGCCAAGACGATGATGAATCATTGCACGCAGCATGGGAGAGATATAAAGGTCTCCTTCGGAGATGCCCACATCACGGACTTGATCTGTGGCTGCAGTGTCAAACCTTTTATGATGCAATCAGGGAGCACACAAACAAGCCGTAGACCAAAGTGCGGGAGGAGATTTCAGAAGTGTCACACCAACAGAAGCATACCAAGCCCTAGAGAAGGCAGCTAAGAAGAGCTTTGCTTACAATCCCTTAAGAAACAAAATCAACTCTAGAGGAATTCATCAAGTAGACTCTGAGACACTGATCACAGCCCAGTTAGAAGCCTTAACCAAACGATTCGAACAATTGCAAGCTGAACTTAAAAAGACTTCAACACGATGCAACACATGTGGAAGCTCACACAAGACCAATGAATGCCCGCAAGGCATTATGATGATGGAAGATGTTGACTACGTAGGAGGCCCAAACAACGCATATAACAACAACTCAAATTGGAGGAGCAATCCGAATTACAGAGAAGCCGATAACAGCCAACCATCAACTGGATTCAACCGTAGGCCACCTTATCAGCAACAGAAACCACCATATCAAGGTCCAAGCAGTAGTAATCAAGACCATGGAGCATCATCAATGGAAGATTATTGCAGCAATTGTTGTTAACCACACAAGCCACAGATGAGTACATCCGAAATCTGATCGAAGAAACGAGGAAAGGTTCCAAAGAAACGAGGCTGAAATCAAAAGCAACAAAGCATCATTGCAAACCATTGAAAACCAGGTGGGTCAGATAGCACAACAACTATCTGTGAGACCCCAAGGTACTTTGCCCAGCAATACTGTAACAAACCCCAATGCTCAAGTCAAAGCCATCACCACAAGGAGTGGCAAAACCACTCAAGGTGATGCACCTGTATTACAGCCCATCCTTGAAGAAATAGAACTCGAGACACCACGTAATACAAGTGACAAGCAAAAGCAACCTGTCATGGTTGAAGAACCAGCCAAGAAATACGTACCACCACTACCTTATGTTCCACCACCTCCATATCCCGGTCGAATGAGACAACAACGAATGGAGGCACAATATGGCAAATTTCTGGGATTGTTCAAACAACTCCATATTAATCTGCCATTGGTGGAAGCCTTAGCCCAAATGCCAAATAATGCTAAGTTTTTAAAAGGTGTATTGTCAAACAAGAAGAAACTGGAAGAGTTATCACATGTAGTTTTGAATGAGGAATGCTCAGCAGTTCTTCAAAACAAACTACCTCAAAAGATGACTGATCCAGGGAGTTTTACCATACCTTGCCTAATAGGAAATCTTTCTGTCAGCAACGCGTTAGCCATTTAGGTGCTAGTATTAACCTCATGCCTTATGCAGTTTTTGAAAAATTAAACTTAGGTGAGCCTAGACCTACTCGTATGAGCATCCAATTAGCTGACCGTTCTGTCAAATATCCAAGGGGCATTGTTGAAAATCTCTTAGTTAAAATCAACAAGTTCGTATTTCCCGTTGATTTTGTGATCCTCGACATGGATGAGGATAAGAATGTTCCTCTCATCTTAGGTCGACCTTTCTTAGCAACCGCTCGAGCCCTCATTGATGTTTGCACCGGCAAACTCACACTCCGAGTGGATGAGGAGGAAGTGACATTCGACATAGGACAATCCATGAAACATCCTCAACATCATGACGATTCACTCTATTACATTGATGTTTGCGACTCAATCATAAGCTGTCATCTGAAGAACACTCGTCAAATTGAAGCTTGCGATACTCAATTAATAGAAATCCAAACCACTGAGCCCGTCTGTGAGCACCAAATCATTCCAGAACTCGAAGTTGACGAAACATCATCTTGTCAAGAAGCATTTGAGATCATCGATCAAGAATTAGAACCTAAAGCCAAACCTTCTATCGAAGACCCTCCGGCTTTAGAACTCAAAGAACTTCCATCTCATCTCGAATACGCTTTTCATGAAAATACCTCTCAGCTTCCTGTCATAATCTCATCCGCCCTATCAAAAGATGAGAAGAATAAATTACTCAATGTGCTGAAGGCACATAAACGAGCAATTGCATGGAAAATCATGGACATCAAGGGAATCAATCCATCCTTTTGCACTCACAAAATATTGATGGAGGAGGACTTCAATCCGTCATTCAACCTCAAAGACATTTAAATCCGAGCATGCAAGAGGTGGTGAAGAAAGAAGTAATCAAACTGCTAGATGCCGGTTTGATTTACCCTATTTCTGATTCGCCTTGGGTCAGTCCCGTCCAAGTTGGTCCAAAGAAAGGAGGAATGACTGTAGTAACTAACAAAAAGAATGAGCTTATTCCAACTCGTACGGTTACAGGTTGCAGAGTTTGCATCGATTATCGCAAACTCAATGACGCCACAAGAAAGGATCACTTTCCTTTACCTTTCATTGACCAAATGCTCGAGAGACTCTCTGGAAAAATGTTCTATTGTTTCCTCGACGGTTTCTCAGGGTACTTTCAAATTCCCATTGCTCCCGAAGATCAAGAGAAAACGACATTCACCTGTCCATATGGCACTTTTGCGTATCGACGAATGCCGTTTGGATTGTGTAATGCTCCTGCTACATTTCAAAGATGCATGGTAGCAATTTTTCATGACATGATTGAACACTCAATGGAAGTTTTCATGGATGATTTCTCAGTCTTTGGAAACTCATTCGAACAATGTCTTGAAAATCTGGAAAAAATGCTGGTTAGATGCGAGGAATCTAACCTGTTCTAAATTGGGAAAAGTGTCATTTCATGGTTACTGAAGGAATAGTGTTGGGACACAAGATCTCTCGAGCAGGCCTCAAAGTTGATCAAGCTAAAGTGGACACTATTTCAAAACTGCCATATCCCATAACCATGAAAGAAATTAGAAGCTTCCTAGGTCACGCAGGATTCTATCGCCGTTTCATTAAAGACTTTTCAAAAATCGCACGACCGATGACTCAACTTCTTGAGAAAGATGCAAAATTCGTGTTTTCCAACAAATGCATCAGTGCATTTGATCTGTTAAAAGATAGGTTGGTCACCGCTCCAATTATGGTTTCCCCAGATTGGACGTTACCATTTGAACTCATGTGCGATGCAAGCGATTTTACGGTAGGAGCCGTGTTAGGACAAAGGAAAGACAAGCAATTCCACCCAATTCACTATGCGAGCAAGACCTTAAACGAGCACAAGAAAACTACACAACCACCGAGAAAGAACTTCTCGCAGTAGTTTTCGCATTTGACAAATTCCGCTCGTATATAGTCCTGTCAAAAACAGTCGTCTACACCGATCATGCAGCCCTACGTTATCTGTTCAACAAACAAGATGCAAAGCCGAGATTGATACGATGGATACTTCTGCTTCAAGAATTCGACATTGAGATTCGTGACAGGAAAGGAGCAGAAAATCTTACAGCTGATCATCTTTCGCGTCTTGAAGATTCAAACCATCCACAAACCGAGGAATTCAAAATAAACGATAATTTCCCTCACGAATTCCTTTTGAACATCCAATCTTCAATCGATGAGTATCCTTGGTTTGCCGACTTCGCAAACTATTTGGCAAGCGGACTCCTTCTCAAAGGAATGACTTATCAGCAAAAGAAGAAATTCTTTACTGATATTAACATTACTATTGGGAAGATCCATACCTATTCAGAATCGGTGCAGACCAACTCATTCGAAGATGCGTATACGGAAGTGAAGCGGAATAGATCCTAAGGCACTGTCATGAAGGACCCACAGGAGGCCACCATGGAGCAACTCTAACAGCCAAAAAGGTCTTCGATTCTGGATTCTATTGGCCAACGATCTTCAAGGATGCTCACAACATGGTACGCACCTGTGATGCATGTCAAAGAGCAACCAACATCTCGACACGGGATGAGATGCCTCAGAAACCCGTTCAAGTATGCGAGGTATTTGATGTATGGGGTATTGATTTCATGGGGCCATTCCCGGTATCATTTGGAAATCGTTACATCTTAGTAGCAGTTGACTATGTCTCAAAATGGGCCGAAGCTCAAGCCCTGCCCACCAACGATGCAAGAAATGTTGTCAGATTCCTTAAGAAATTATTCTCTCGTTTTGGTACCCCCAAGGCTTTGATTAGTGATCGAGGAACCCATTTTTGTAACAACCAGCTCGAAAGAGCAATGGCCCGTTATGGAGTAAATCATCGCTTTACAACCGCTTATCATCCACAAGCGAATGGGCAAGCGGAGGTCACTAATCGAGGTATCAAACGAATCCTAGAAAAACCGTAGGACAAAATCACAAGGACTGGTCTGCCAAGCTAGACGATGCATTATGGGCTTTTCGAACAGCCTTTAAGACTCCCATTGGCACAACACCGTTTAAACTCGTTTATGGGAAGTCGTGTCATCTACCTGTGGAATTGGAACATAAAGCCTATTGGGCACTCAAAGCAGCAAACTTAGACCAAGGCCTTGCAGGAAAGAATCGATTTCTACAAATCCATGAACTTGAGGAACTGAGAGAACAAGCATACGAAAACGCTAGGGTTTACAAGGAAAAGACAAGGAAATTCCACGACTCTCGTTTAAGGAGCACTAAACGATTTCGTGTGGGGGAACGTGTCTTACTGTATAACTCTCGCTTACGTCTGTTTCCCGGAAAGTTAAAATCACGTTGGTCTGGACCTTACACGATTAAAAATGTGTTTCCAAATGGTGCAATCGAAATTGACAACCACGACGGTTTAAGTTTCAAAGTGAATGGACATCGTTTAAAGCCATATAACGATGGGCCAACCAAGATTTTCTCGGAGGAATTACACCTCTGCCCCGACGAGGATTAAGTGTGGGGAAGGGTCGCGCCGAAGACCCGAAACGAAAACACGGCACCCGTACATAGATTTTATTTCAATTTTAGCTTTTTGTTGGACTCCCAAGCACAAGCACGGGGCCGTGCCCCACCAAGCACGCCCCGTGCCTCTGACAATTTTTTTCCACGATCTCGCTGACGACTATGGAACGTTGCAGGACGAATTTAAGGCGACTTCTGACAAACACGGGGCTGTGCCTACCCAAGCACCCCCCGTGATCAACTTTGCAGACTTGTGTATAAATACCACACTTGTTTCAAGCTTTCATCACACCCAATTCTGCTCAAAATCTCACGAAGAAAAGATGAAAGAATCCAGTCAAGGAAGTTCTAATTGGAATCCTGCAACGAAGCCTCGAACTGAAACGAGAGAACCAACAACTCAAGAGTATTTCTTTAAGCTCCATGAGCTGATCAAGAAATTGACGGAGATGAATCTCACCGCAACTCAACGCTTGGCTGAACTCATCCAGAAAGTTCAGTACATGAGCGAGGAGCTTGTTTCCATCAACCGTCGGCTCGCGGAACTTAGCAACCGCACTTCGCACTACCATATCCCGACCCTTCCACACGAAATGTATGGAGGCTTCTTCTAGAGGCATTCCGTAAAGGGTCATGTGCGCTAGTGCGCGTTAAGGAGTCTGGTTTTGCAGTTTCAGATTCCCGGTTATTAACGTATTATGTAATCGTAGAAGATAGGAAAATGTATTTGTCGCTTGGTTTGCTTATTTGAATTCTAGAACTAATTTTGTAACTTCTCTAATGAATTGGACGTGTCAAAACTTAGCCGGGTAAATTACGCAACGCGCGAAATTGAAAAACGGAACAACAAAATACTGAACCGAGACTGCACAAGGCAATCACGGCCCCGTGCCCCAACAAGCACGCCCCCGTGACGACAAATTTTCGACAAAATCTGACTTGTTTCAGCATTTTGTCTTGTTCCCCATCAATGACTAGTGATAAAGCTCGATTTTTTGGACCTGCAACTTCATTTCTTCTTCATTTTGTTATCAATTTTTTTCAATTCTTCTTGTTTTCAAGCATCATTTCAAGAAGATAATCAAGAGGATCATGAACCATCCATACTTGCAATTTGGAGGAAACCGTGAAAGATGGTGTCGTGATCGATTGCAAAGGCTCTTGCAAAGGGCCGAAAGGTCACATTTTCAAGCCGATGAAGAAACCTTGGCGGCTGTCGGACAGCTCAAAAGATATAACAATTTATTGAGTATCCAGTGGAAGTGGTTGTTTTCACAAACAGGCCTTCCATTTATGAACTAACTCTTGAATTTTTAGCATCTTTCAGATTTAGCATGAAAGACTCCGACCCTTGGGATGAGGAAGCAGTTACATTCAGACTCGGTGGACATTGGCGAAAAACATCCATCGCTTTGTTTGGTGTCTATCTAGGAATATATACAGAACAGGAAATGGAGGAGGAAGCAATCTCCGGAATGCCAGCTTATCATACATTTCCAGATGAGGAAAGTAGGGACGCAGAAAGCGGCGCCATGAGAAAGGCATTTTGGGAGAAGATTGGAATAGGGGCATTCAACTCAAGTAAAACCAAGAGTAGTCAGATTCGGGACCCATTGCTATGATACATACATCGGTTGCTTAGCCATTCGATAACAGCTCGTGGACAAAGCGAGGGAGTTGTTAGTTTGAGAGACTTGTTTATCTTATACTGTATGACTAATCATTTGCCCTGCAACATTGGGTATTTGTTTTGTAACTTGTTTGCCAGGAATGCAACTGCTGGTGCCCCGACACCAATGTTTGGAGGAAGCTGGATCCTGAACTTGTACGAGAGTTATGGGTGTAACACGGAAGGAACCGAAGGAGTAATGCCAGGATTGTTGGACTTAAGCATTTGCACAAGCATGTACATGATCACCACCTTACCAAATGGACAACCGAGATTCATGGATAGAAAGGGACAAATCTGGGATCCGGCAGACCCCGAGGAGATTATCATGGATCTTGATATGCCAGCACATCATGAAGACGCCGGGGCCTCCAGCTCACACGCCGGAGAATTTCCAACCATGTTAGACCTCTATGAAGCAATCCAGACCACCAGTGACCATGCAAGGAGATCATTTGAATACGCGTAACAAGCATTCAACCGCGTCGAAAATCTGAACTCTCGAGTGGACGACCTGAGCAATGATATCACATACATCAGAAACCGAATGTATCATGAGTGGGGGATATCCCACCACAAAGCCCTTGAAAATCCACATCACTTTCAGGGGCCGGGCACAGTCGTTTTGTGCCAATCTATCCTTTACTTTATGTCATTTTATTTTTATTTTGTGTGTTTAGGATTTTAATGCTTTCAATAAATGGATGATATTTCAGGTGATCCCGATGGTTCTCGCAAGCAAAGATACAAGCCAACTTCATAATATTTTGGGGAGTATCTCGTTTCCATTCCTTGTTTTTAATTTATCTATCACATTGGGGACAATGTGAATTTTAAGTGTGGGGATGGGATTAATTGAGACACATACTTAATACTTTGCTAAAAACAGGTCCAAATTGAAAATTTTGAACCAAATCACTTAACCATAAATTTTTGTGACACGAAGCCAAAAATTTAAACAATTTTTGATAAAGCAAATTATAAATATACGTTTTCGGGAAATAAATAAGTAAATAAAAGAAATCCAAATAAAAATTGAAAATATTTTTTGTGATATCCTTAAAAGCAATAATCAAGTAAACATATGTAATCATGCAAAATAAAACACTTTTACCCAATTCCATCCATTTGTGAGTTTATTTTTGAGCCTTAAACGGCTTTTGCAAATATTTGCAATTTTACTTTCATTCTGGATTCAATTAAGAGTACCTCATGATACGTGTGATTAGAACTTGCTTTGGGTATACATTTCAAGACCTTAATTAGTATTTTCTGCGTAAAAATGAGTTAGGCATTAGGAAACCCTTAACCATTCAAGCCCCAACCATTTTCTTTTAATCTTACCTACCCGAACGTCAACCCTAGTTAGCCCCGTTGAGCCTAAACATTTTATTCTTTATCACTCGAATCACCAAGTCACTCAACCAAAAAGCCTTCAACAAAACCCATTTTTCGTTAAAGACACGATTTTGGTTTATTTTTTTTAAAAAAAAGGAAAAGAAAAGAAAAAAAAAAGAGAAAAAAGAAAGAAAAATTTGGTCTTTTACCGGCAGACCTAAAAGAACTGGAATGCATTCTTTTGATTTTAATTTGCTTTGTTGCCTTCATCACGCAAAACCGGGACTTCCCCCGGAAATCCGCGAACAAATTTACAACCTCACGTACGACGCAAGAAAGAAATGGCGAAAAAAGGAACAAGTTCCGCCATTTTGTGGAATTTCAAAAAGCGCCATAAAGAGACGGGCAAAATGATACGAAAGATGCCCGAATTGTGGAAATTGGTCACACGATGGAAAATGCAAAAAGAACCAAACTGAATCCCAATACGAATACACAGAACTGATCCGATTGGGTGCTATTAGGCTTCAAGCCGAACGATCCTTACGAAAGGATAGTTTTGTGTATCTTCGGGTAAAGGATGAAGTAAGGTTCCTGAAAGCAAAATACGGTCTTGACAATCTGACCTTAACCGAGTCCTCAAGTTAGCATATCCCTTCTAGCTTGAAGTATTGTATAGGGAACTTTTTACTGCTTTCCTTGTAGTTTATGTTAGAAAAATAAACCAAGACCGTCGTCTTTAGCATTTAGCCACTTTTTCCAAACATTCCACACCCGAGCCCGAGCCAAGTTACAACCCATCAAAAGATCTAATGATTTATGCAAGTAAATATCTAAGTAGGTGGAGAATTGATCCCTTAGCAAGCTTATGATTCCACACGTATTCATGCTAGGAAATGAGCGTATTAGTCATACTTCATCTTATGTATGATTCCATATATTCAGCCGAGCGTGAGAGTATTTCGTGAGGAGTGTGGATTTTGCATGATTATAATCTTTACTAACAATCCCATTGCTTGCTAGGATATCATTCTATACATGCTTAAAATGTTTGCATTTGGATTAATAATTTTTACTTGCATATTTCCCGAAAGACATATTTATCTTTTGTTTTATTTGGTTTTTGGTGGAGTTGTCATTTTAAGTGATTTGCTTGAGGACAAGCAAAGTTTAAGTGTGGGGATATTTGATGTGCTCCAAATTACACATATAAACACTATCAAAAGCACATCATTTATTTCTTGATTCCTCCCGAAATATGGTGATTACGTACTTAAAATCTTTTAATTGTGTTTTCAGGTGTTGTGAAGGGCAAGATGGACAAAAGGAGCATAATGGACAAGAAATTGAAGAAATCCAAGCTTAAAGCTCCAAGCAGGGGGCCATGCCTCATTAAGCACGCCCCCATGCCTTGCCTGAAACACGCCCCCGTGCTAATTTGGCACACCCCCGTGATTGGACATCTGACAGGACAACAGTACTGTCCCCCAAAAGTGATCACGGGGCCGTGCCCCATATGACACGGGGCCGTGATACCCCCTTTCACGGGGCCGTGCCTATTTTGTCACGGGGCTGTGCCCCGACAGCTCCTGCACGTACGAACCGACCAACTTTCGTAAGCATTGTACTAACACGGGGCCGTGCCTTTTTGTCACGGGTCGTGCTTAAACACTCCGAGAAGCCTATAAATAGAGGTCCAAGCTCTTCATTTTGCAAGCTTTTGGTGGAAGGGACACTCTGCAGAATTCTCTTGGGAATCAAGTTTTGAAGACTATTTGGAGGCTCGGGAGGTGCATACAACACTTGGAAGAAGCTCGGGATTATCTAAACACCATCCATTGTGGATCATTAGTTTGATTGTTCTATTTTATCAATGAATCCATATCTATCTTCTATGTTGTTTGTTACATTACAGCTCGTCATGAGCTAAACTCTTATTATCATCCTACTTGGATGAAACTTATGTAATTTGTGATGAATTAATGGTGTGATAACTATTGTGTTAATGTTATGGTGGTCTTGGGAAAACTTTCGATGGGTAGCACCTACATTTGAACGGGGGGTTATAAGTTTATGGTTTGTAATTGTGATTGTCATACACGGTTGAAAAACGATGATCAACTTTTATTCATAACAACTATGGCTAATTAACTAGAGATGGTTATTAGAAATCATAAGACCTTAACTTTCTGATCATTTACGGGTTCCCTTTTATTAGTCTGAGAAATCTACAGTAATTGTTATGGTTTTCTAAAATTAATGGTATGTTAGAATAGAACTTGATCAACTCTTTTCTTACATTAAGTTATGTTTTCAGAAATCGTATGTCGAAAAGGGCACAAAAGATTTACCTACATCACTAGGGCCTTGACCTAAGCAGTAAATCTCAGCCTGTGTTGGTCTTGGTCATTACGGAGCGGATAGACGAGAAATCGCGCCAGCTCATCTTTATAAACGTTAACACAATTACTTTATTCAATATCTTTAATCACACCATCACTTCATCACAATTACATAAGTGTAATCCAAGTTAGGATGATAGCCTTTATCCCTTGATTCTAAATCCAAAAGTTTCAACTTGTTTTACTTTATTTCTTATTTTTATCGTTAGTTTAAAACCCTAATTTATATCAATGCAATTCATCATTCTCTTAAACAAAAATTGATAGTCAATTACAAGGATTGTTGAGTAGTCTTAGTGTGTCCACGGATTGATACTCGGTTCTTACCATCACTATATTACCTCACGATAGGTGCACTTGCCTTTTGTGTGTGTAGTTAGTAGTAGTAACAACCATTTAGAACTGAATCTGTGCGAAAATTCTTTATCAAAAATATATATACTTTCACACCGCATCACTCACCCTTATAACCCATCTATGTGGATATTATGCCTGTTTAGTTGCTTAGTTAACCTTATGCGTGTGCTATCGTAGCTTAAATTGTCATCACCTTGAAACATTACCTAAGATTTGCCCCGTTATCATTAAACGCACCGTTTTTATAAAAACTATTATCACGTATAAAACCATTTTTAACTTGTAAATAACATTAACGACGTTTTATCATTAATAAAAACAAGGCTAATAAATAACGTTTTTAGACCGAAACAAAATTTGGGAACCCGGGTGCAAAGTGCGGGGACTAAACTTGACATTTTGAGAAACTAGGTTGGGTATAAATACCCATTTCCCAGCCATTCTTCACATCATCTTCATTCATCGCTTCTTCTCTTCTTCTTCATCTCCACCTCGATCTTGCACCAAAAATCGACCCGTTTGTTGCGTTTTTGTCGTCAAATCTTGGTTATCATCGTGAATACTCACTCCTAGCAGGTAGATAACCTCGTTTGACCCGTTTATTGCTCGATTTAGCTGCTGCGTTTTCTAGGGTTCCGGGTGCTCGGGTTCATCCGAGCACACGAGGTCGTGAGGGCTTGCATGTCCTGTTTTTGAGTGTGCTTCTTGTCTAGACATGTTAGGACTAGTGTTCTGGAGGTTCTTGGTGTGTGAAACCCATGCCCAGAGCAGCTGGACGCTGCTCGAGGTCTGTGCAGTCGCGATCTGCTGTGCAGGGCGACTGCGCCATTCGGCCGACTGAACCGTGCGACTGGGGTGCGTCGTGCGACTGGGTAGGGCGTATGAGTATGTCACGCGACTGAGCCGTGCGGTTGGGCAAATCGCACGACTGAGTCATGCGAATGAGTCTGTGCGAATGAATGTGTGTGCGAATGAGTCTGTGCGAATGAATGTGTGTGCGAATGAGTCTGTGAGAGTGAGTGTGCGTGCGATTGAGTCAGTGCGAATAAGATTGTGTGCGATTGTGCGTGAGTCGTACGACTGAAAGTCCAATCACACGAATGAAAGTTCAATCGCACGAATGAAGCTGATTCGTGCGAATGAAGGTTCAATCGTGTGTATGGGGGTTGAGTCGTATGATTGGGTCTTGCATGGTACGACTGAATGCTTAGTCGCATGAATGAAGGTTCAATCGTACGAATGAAGCTGATTCGTACGACTGAAGGTCCATTCGTATGAAGGAAGGGTTGAGTCGTGTGTCCGGTCCTGTTGTATGACTGATGATGTGTGTGTGTATGGATCCCCTTTTCGGAGATCTTACGACGATAAGGTAACATTAATAAAGTGTCATAGCTTGACCACAAAGATTAAAGTCAACGCTATCAACGGGCACATACTACTTAAAATGACTTAGACTGATATGTGTATGTCTGCTTGCGTGTGTACTACCCACGCCCGAACCAAAACTGCCCGAGCCTATTGATATCATCTTATGCTCTATGCTCGTTATTAATGCTTGTCAGTAACTGTCAATAGGTGTTTGCGGTTCATAGCATCCTACCGTTGGGAATATTCATCACACGTGCCTATCATCTGTTCTGTGAGTTTCGTGGCCCTTTTTACTCTTATAAAACCTTTTAAAATATCTTTAACTTGGGGGAAAAGAATGCTCACCTACTTAACTTGATTTCAGGCACCTTCCCTAGTGGAAGTTGGCTACTATTTCTATGAGTATCTTAACTTGCTTATCTTGTGATTGCTGCTATGTGAACTTGAACTATGTGCTATGTTACCCCTATGTATGACTTAGTGGTATCACTCTACTATGCACTACTACTTGATGTTATGTGTTGATTGATGCTATATGTGGATGCCATTGACCTTGGATGCTCTCGGCTGTGTGGTTCTTCTGTGTGGTTCTTCTGTGTGGTTCTTCTGTGGTTCTTCTAAGCCGATCATCCACTACAACCATTAATCCCCGGTAATTGGGACCTAAGGGTTGGTTTGGTTGTAACCTAAACGTATGCGCTGTGTGGATCTTGCTACGTCATATTAAACTTATTATGCTATGGAAAACCTTTTTATATAATCATTAACCACGGTAATGGGACCTAAGGATTGGCTTGGTTATAAACTATACGTACGCACTGTGTGGATCTTGCTACGTTTAATAAACTATTTAAACTTTGGGAATGTTTCCTTTCAGCCATCAATTCCCGTGTGGAACCGATGTTTAGGTTTGGCTGTAACTATATAAAATCGGTAAACCGCCTACACATAAGTGTAGTCGCGGTAACGCCTATTGAACTTACGGTTTACATCATTAGTATCTTTTAATACGTAAAACCTGCAAGCTCACCAACAATTATGTTGACCGTTTTGAGCATTTCTTTTCAGGTGATCAAGGTAATTGAAGATCTAGGAGTGCTGCCTTTTAGAGGAGACCCTAGGATACATTTTGTAATCATTACTCTTGTAAAGCTTGAACATGGTCTTTTGTTTACTTGTTCCCGAGTTGTGGGAATTTACATTACAAGTTATCCTTAATGCTTATGTGATCATTTATGTTGTGCTTACGGCTATGCTGTCGTGAACATTGACAATACGCGACACAAGTCTCCAATTGTGTTCGGGTGTCGTCATGACACGCTTGTCATCATAATATTATTATTGCTACTCTATTGCATACCATGTGTTATGACGATCCCGTCTAGCTCACATTCCCCGTGTTTCTGCTATTAGCGGGGGTGTGACAGACTGGTATCAGAGCCATTGGTTATAGAGAATTAGGCAATTACACTTGACCTAAACTATAACCTAGGAACCTTCATGTAGATTTGCATGCTTAAGCTTGTGTGCATTTATATATCTCGTGTATGTGTTCCTCCTTACATGTTTGGTTACCCTTCCGTCATGTGATCTTCACCTTGTGCTTGAGCCCTTGTGCTCGATCACTATGATAGAAGAAATAATAATAATAATAATAGTAATAATAGAAATAATAATAATAATAATAATAGCAAAAATAATAGAAATAATAATAATAATAATAATAATATAATAATAATAATAATAGCAAAAATAATAGAAGAAATAATAATAATAATAAATAATAATAATAATAATAATAATAATAATAATAAATAAATAATAATAATATAATAATAATAATAATAATAATAATAATAATAATAATAATAATAATAATAATAATAGTAATAATAAAACACTAAATCAAATATGAGGATAAACTGTCACGGTTTGACCAAACCGTGACGGTTAGGGTTTGGCAACGGTCACGGCTCTTTTCAGGCGCATGGCCACTGTTCGGACGCATGGCCCTTGTTCGGGCGCATGGCACTTGTTCGGGTGCATGGCCCTGTTTGGGCGCATGGCCACTCGTAGGTATTTTTTGTAAAAAAATATTTACTCAGAAAAATTTTTAAAAAATAAAGCAAAAGGTCACGGTTATGGCAAATCGTGACCTTTTGCCTAATTTTTTAAAATTTACTAATTAAATAATTTTATAAAAAATACCACCATGAACCGGTGGTAGTGGGTTTCGAGCCCACACCACTCCCCTTTGCCTTACTGTCTTAACCGGTCGGTACGGGAGTGGTTCGCTGAAAGGTATAGAAAACAATTCTTTTAAACTAAACTGGACCAAAAGGTCACGGTTTGGGCAAACCGTGACCCCTTTGTTCACATGTGGCGTTGTGGAATGAAGCTGTCACAGTTTGTTGACACAAAGTGTCACGTGGTGACCTAACCGTCACACCTTGTTGACAAAAGAGGTCACGGTTTGGTCTAACCGTGACCTTATGCGGTTCCCTACACCCACACATTAACCGTTTATGATCATTTACGTATATCGAATCGGATATTTTTTTCATGAACATGCAGACAAATCAAACGAGTTCTTTTAAACTAAACTGGACCAAAAGGTCACGGTTTGGGCAAACCGTGACCCATTTGTTCACATGTGGCGTTGTGGAATGAAGCTGTCACAGTTTGTTGACACAAAGTGTCACGTGGTGACCTAACCGTCACATCTTGTTAACAAAAGAGGTCACAGTTTGGTCTAACCGTGACCTTTTGGGGTTCCCTAAACTCACACATTAACCGTTTATGATCATTTACGTATATCGAATCAGATTTTTTTTCATGAACATGCACACACATCAACATATATATACAATAAGAACAAATACACTTCGTAAACGTACATATAAACATGCGTACGTGAACAAACCGAGACGTTTTAATGATAACCTAAACAATCTTATCAGGAACAAATCAACATATATACACCTTATATTTTGTAAACCAATGTTCAAACATACATAATAAATTCTAATAATAATAACAATAATGATAAATAATATAATAACAATAATAATATAATATACTCTAATATAAATAAAAAGTTTAATAGTAATAATTTTAAAGTTAATAATTATTTTGTGTATCCAGAAACTACAAAATAAACTCTAATAATAATAACAATAACGATAAATAATAATAATAACAATATACTCTAATATAAATAAAAAGTTTAATAGTAATATTTTAAAGTTAATAATAGTAATAATATAATAGTATTTATTTTGTGTATCTAGAAACTACAAAATAAACTCTAATAATAATAGAATAATGATAATTAATAATAATAACATTAATAATAAATATACTCTAATATAAATAAAAAGTTTTAATAGTAATAATTTAAAGTTAATAATAATATATAATAATATATTATTTTTGTATATCCAGAAACTAAAAGGTTACGGTTAATAATAATAATAATAATAATAATAATAATAATAATAATATAATAATAATAATAATAATAATAATCATAATAATAATAAGAATAGTAATAATAATAAAATAATAATAATAATAATAACAATAATAAAATAATAATACAAAAAAAAGCAAGAGGTCACGTGGAGGCCAAACCGTGACCTTGAGATATTTTTTGAATCTGATTTCCCCTCGATTAGTGCATCTGCCCCTCGAGTACCGTGTGTGTAAGAGGTCACGTGGAGGCCAAACCGTGACTCGTGGTCACTGGTTTCACACCTTCACCGTTCGCACACCCCATTTCACCACATCCCCTTTCACCACACCGTTTCACCCACCACAACCACAAACGTTTCACCACCAGCGCCGCCAAATCGTCACCGCTAGCCCTCCCCGTGACACATTCATCCACCATCTCTCACCACCACCGCCGCTCACCACCACCGCCGCTGACCACCACCACCGCTCACCACCATCGCCTCTCACCACCAACCGTCGACAACCAATACCTCCGCTGCTCCAATCTGCGCACCACCACTGCCGCTGCCCACCATCTGCGTACCACCACCGCCGCTGCACCACCGCCGCTGCAACACCGCCGCCGCTACATTATCGTTTTCAGTACGTAATTTACAACTTAAACCATAGGGTAAACATAGATTGATAGGTTTTCCCAAATAGATTTGATAGGTTTTCCCTTATAGATTGATAGATTTTACCGTATGTGTAGCGCAGTTTGTCGACGGTTTTTATTATATTAGAAATAAAATAATAAAAAATAATAAATATAATAGTTATAATAGTAATAGTAATAATAGAAATAATAATAATAGAAATAATAATAGTAGTAGTAGTAGTATAATAATATAATAATAATAATAATAATAATAATATATAATAATAATATAATAATAAAATAATAAATATAATAGTAATAATTACTATAGTAATATAGTAGAGTAATAATAATAATAATAATAATAATATAATATAATAATAATAATAATAATAATATAATAATAATAATAATAATAGTAATAATACTAATAGTAATAATAATAATAATATAGTATAATAATATAGTAATAATATAATAGTAATAGTAATAATAAAGTAATAGTAATAATAATAATACTAATAGTAGTAGTATAATAATATAATAATAATAGTAATAGTAATAATAATAGTAATAATAATTATAGTAATAGTAATAATAATACCAATAATAATAATAGTATACATAATAATAATAATAGTAATAGTAAGAATAGAAATAAAAATAATAATAATAGTAGTAGTAATAATAATATTAATAATAATAGTAATAATATTAATAGTAATAGTAATAATAATAATATTAATAATTAATAATATTAATAATATTAATAATAATAGTAATAATAGAAATATTAATAATAATACCAATAATATAATAATAATAATTAACCGTCAACCATTAAATTTATAAACATTGTAAACAATGATAAATACGTATTTTTTTCGCAGAGATGGATGCCGAAGATGCTTTTATCCCCGGGATTGATGACTGCCCGACGCTGCAGTTCGAGCAGAGGACTGCACCGTACGAGCGGTTCAGGACCCTGAGAGGACAAGCGCCAGCAGCGGGACCGTCTTGTCGGAGGAGTTCTTACAGCTTGTTGGAGAGCACGACCGATTTTTTGAGATCATCGGCGAGGACGGCCCGTGGGAGCAGCTGTTCCGGATGGGCGACCCTGCCCATCGAGAGCTCACCGTGGAGTTCTACTGCACCTTCACATTCCGTCCCGTGAGCAAGGACTTGTGGAGCTGAACGAGGACGACATAGCGGAAGGTAGTGCGCCCGCGGAGGTTGCTTTCCGGTTGTTCGGGTCCCTCCACGCATGTCACTTAGACGGTTCGCTGTCGTCAGCGGCCTCTATACGGAGGTGGAGGTCCGACAGCCAATGTACACCAAGGCCTTGATTCGTGGGGCCGACGACTCCGATCAGGTCTGGTGGCCTGCGATCGGTGACGGATCGTACGATGGTGATACGAGGTCCTCTCATATACGAGACCCTCTATATAGATACATTCACCGACTGATCGCCACGTCCGTCGTTGGTCGTGGGGCGGGACCGACAGGGTCAACGCCGCCGAGCTTTTCTTTCTTCGATGTGTACTCACACACCGACACTGCCACCTCGCGCATGCCCTTGCTGATTATTTTGCTAGTTATTATCACAGGTAGTCGCGAGGGGCGTTGGTGGGCGGGAACATCATTTCCCGGATTGCTCGGGGCCTGGGCTACGCGCATGCCATGTCCCAGCTCCCGCTACCTCCGACTCCTATTATAATACCCAAAATAATAAGTTTGGGAAACCTCAGGACTATTTATGTAAATATATAAAAAAATGATGCTGCTTTCTTCTCCACCTAAGAGACCCACGATTCCATTTTTTTTTTTTCTTCCATTGTTGGCCAAGATCTCACGCAAAATCAGCCACTACGAATTGTATAATCGAATTAACACCGCATTAACGAACTTTGCACCATTTATAATCTTCCTTTACTTTGGATTTCATCCAAAAATCGCACCAACATCACCTCCGATCCACCCTCTCAATCGCGACTGCAACTTGATTGTGAACCCATCTACGATCAATTTTAACTAAAATTGATAAAAGGCTTTTAATCTAGATCGACATACGAAGCTTTCTATCAATTTAATTTGAATTCCATCAAGGTTTGGTCACCAACGATCACCACTTGACCGCGACCCGTTCTTCGATCAGTTCAGCTTCATCTCATCATCGTAGAGGTAATTGAACACACCTATTAGTTCGTTTAATCATAGGGAACAAAAGCCCTATGGTTGTGTTCGTTAACAACATCAAATTGATGTTTAATTTGGATCAATTGGAACTAGGGTTCATGGTGAATTGGGGGATTTGCTTAGATTGTGTTTATAAGAATTAAAAGCAGAACTATAACGCGGCTTAGGCCTTTGGTTCAGTGGTTGGTGGTGGGTTGAAGTGTTGGAGGTCCCGGTTTCGAACCCGAGCCTCTCCATATTTTTTTTAAGCCCTATTTAACCTTTTAAAATTTTGTAAAAATTCCTAAAAATTATAAAAATCCTTTTTATAATCCCTGTTTATTTTTAAATCATCAACTTGATTTTCTGTAATTTTCGTTAAGATTAAACATTTATAAAACAATATAACAAGACATTTAGTTTAATTATTCTTATGGATTCTTTTAAATAAATGGTAAAAATCAGATTAAATATAAGACTTATTTTATAAAAGTACCTAATTAGTTTCTGTAA
Source organism: Flaveria linearis (assembly GCA_024085815.1). Lineage (NCBI taxonomy): Eukaryota > Viridiplantae > Streptophyta > Magnoliopsida > Asterales > Asteraceae > Flaveria > Flaveria linearis. The sequence goes on along the minus strand of CM044016.1, from coordinate 28,512,410 downwards.
ATTAACTTATTAAAAACCTTAACAATTTATGTTTATATCGTTATAAATAGTTTATTTCGTTAAAAAAAATAAGCTTTAATAGTTGAATTAGGCCGTATTTCACAGCCAACTTACGGAGGCCATAACTTCTTCATAACAGATTCAAATCAGTTAAATCTTATGTCCATGACGAAGTTCGTCGAAAGACGAATCTGTTGATATATAAAACATAGAAAAACTCATTCGTTTAGACCTCCAAATAGTCGTTTTCGTAACAGCTAGCAGTTCTGCGCAGCTGTAAAGATCCACGTTTTTCTTATATTTCGGTAATCCAAATCAGAAACTTTTCTAAATGAAAGTTGTTTAGAAATCACTAATCTAGTAAACTGGAAATTTTCAGAATGTTTAAACATCGTTTAGTATTTTTAACGAGTGCGAAAAGACAAGGGCAGAACTGGAATTTTCCAAACTATAACTTGCGTTACGTTATCGTAGGTTCTCGCGGCGTTAACCGAGCTTAGACCTTGTTTCTGATTATTGTCATTCGTGTACAAGGTACGGATTCTTGGTTATCTTTGTCATAGTATAAATTCTGTTCCGTTACTTTGTAGTACGGATTTTTGATATGTTATTTCCGTTAATATGAATCGTTTAGCCTTTATTAGTCGTATATCCTTATTATTTAATTATGCTCCGATTCGTTCGACTCATTAGTGTTATTTAGTGAGACCTGTAGCATGCAATATATATTTTATGAATTGTGCTCATTATTGCATGTTCTTATAAATGTTCCATTGATACGTTATATGTTGGTAGTTGTACTACCATTTGATTTGATACTCTGTTACCCAGCTCTCCGACATGTCATTGTGGCGTCAATGATGTGACACTTTTCGTGACGGTGTGTAATAAATAGTTCACGGCGTCTCCGTTAACACGTTAGTACTCAGGTAGTACTTTGGCCATAATATCTGGGAGGCGGATGGATCGATCCTAGTTCAGTTCAGTTCAGTTCAGTTCCGGGGGATGGAATCATGTGTGTACGCCCCACACACCATCTCATTAGTGCATAGTCTAGCTAGCTATGTACTTATCAGTTCAGTTTTGGCTCTGGGTACTTCTTATATTACACGACTTATTTTGTTTGTATATACGCGTCGTGTAGATCATGTTCAGTTCAGTATCAGTATTATATGTTCAGATTCAGATTTCCATTTTCTATATCATATGTTCAGTTCAGTATCAGCATTATATGTTTAGATTCAGATTTCCGTTTCAGTATCATATGATCCGTTCAGTATTCAGATATAAGTATTTTATGCTTCGTATTGTTACTATTGTTATTTCCGTCACTGAGCAACTTTTGGCTCAGCCGTATTTCCTTTGGGGTGTTTTCTTATTTGATTGTAGGTAATCAGGGGGTTCCGGGAAATCAGTGAAGAGTGGTTGAAGATCAGATTGTATTTTACTTTAATTAATGTAATGAATAACTTAATTAGGTTCTTTCGGATTATCTGGTTTTGTTTGAAACTATCTCTTTAATATTATGGATTTGGTTTTTGATTTGATATCTGTAATAGTGACACGTCAGCCTCTCCGGTTGGGGTTGTTGCAGTTATGGTATCAGAGCAAAGGCTCTTTCCTGTAGAAAACTTAAACATTAAAATAAACTTGTGAGGTAATGGGTAGACGTTGGGTTAGGATCTAATTTTGTTCCCAATCTAAATTCTAGTGTTCACACGTATATCTTCATTTCCGATGGCTCCTAAGAGACGTGTGAACAACCGCAATAACTCGAATGGCCCCTCGTCTAATGCAAACTTGGAAGCACTGGTCGCTAATGTTGTCGACACTGCTATTTCGGGGATGCTCCCTAATCTGATGACTCAGACTGCTCAAACAGTCATCCAGCAGATGCAACAGGCGAATTCGGAAGGAAACAACACAGGACCTCCACCTGGTGGAAATAACTCAGAGCCACCTTCTGGCGGGAACAACACAGGAGCACCTTCCAGTGATAATACACCACCACCCCGTGATGGTATTCATGTCTGGTTGGAACGTTTCCAGAAGCAAAGGCCTAATCTTTCAGTACTTCCAATGATCCGGTCGAGGTGCAAAACTGGATCAGTCATATTGAGAAATTGTTTGAGGTACTTGGTGTTGAGGACGTATACAAGTAAGGTTGGCTACATACAAGTTAGAAGATGATGCTCACAGATGGTGGACGACTGTGAAACAAGCTAGAGGAGAAAACGAATATGCAGCTACACTTCCTTGGGATAAATTCCGAGGAATGTTTTATGAGGAATACTTCACTGCTGCTGACCGCACTGAGTATCGTAGACAATATGCTAATATTAGACAGAGGGATGACGAGCACATAACAGATTTCAAGACACGATTTACGCGATTGGTGAGTTTTCTTGGTGCATCTGCAGGCTCACCGCAAGAGCAGACAGAAAATTTTCAGTGGGCCATATGTGAAAGGGATCGAAAGTTTATATTGAATCATCGGTTTAAAGATATTAATGAAGTGGTTGATGCTGTTAAAAACCTATATAATGATAAAAAGAATGGAAGGAAGTCGTATGATGATAACCGTAAGCGGCCTAGAGAGAATGACCATGATCAGTCATCTTCTCATACGAATAAGAATCAGTCTTCACCACCATAAGACCGTCGAAACCGTTTCGATCGCAACAACAACAATAACTCCCGATCATGGAAAAATCGAAACCAGAACCAGAAATCAACTCATAATCAGACTCAGCAGGCTCCTACTCGTGCTCAACCACCAAATCAGCAGCACCCTAATCAGGATCGGAATGCTATCCCTCCGTGTAACACATGCGGAAACTTCATAAGGAGTTTGTCGTCTGGCCGGAGGATTAGGTTTCAGATGCGGATGTGCAGGACACATGATTAGGGATTGCCCTCAGCGTGACCCTTGTAATGACGCTGCAAATGAAGCGGCTAACGCACCAGGTATATTTATGACCCCTTAGTTAGCAACGTATTATATATCTATATATGTCTTATCCGATACTGATAGTAAATGCCCTAGGTATGATCTCCGGTACCCTTTACATAGGAAAGCGGGATATTTATGTCTTATTTGATACGGGCGCTACGCATTCTGTCGTATCTCTTTTGTTTGCTAAGTACTTAAGGACTGCACCGACTGCTTTAGAGCACGCTTTGGTTATTACGACTCCATTAGGAGAGTCGACTATCATCTCGCATGTCTATAGAGATTGTCCGATTAGAATCGAGTCTATTATTCGTAAAGCTGATTTGTTTCCTATGCAAATGAGTGACTTTGATGTCATACTTGGTATGGACTGGTTGACTCGACATCACGTTACTATTGAATGCCAGACTCGTCGTGTTTTATTTGGAAATCCTCAATGCCCTGAACTCGTTTATCAAGGGACTCAGCCTCGGAAATCGTTGAAAATCATCTCTGCGTTTAAAGCTCAGAAACTCTTGTCGCACGGTTGCGTGGGATTCCTAGCTTCAGTGAAAGCTACATCTTCTGAAAAGCTAAACATATCTGATTATCCGATTGTATGCGATTTTCCTGACGTATTTCCTGAGGAGTTACCCGGACTTCCACCAGATCGCGAGGTAGAATTCACTATTGATCTTATTCCAGGTGCTGAACCGATTTCTAAGGCACCGTATCGTATGGCACCTATGGAGCTTAAGGAGTTAAAGGAGCAGTTACAGGAATCACTAGATTTGGGATTTATTAGACCAAGTGTCTCGCCTTGGGGCGCACCGGTCCTATTCGTGAAGAAGAAAGATGGTTCTTTGAGACTCTGCATTGACTACAGAGAACTCAACAAGATCACTATCCGTAATCGTTACCCTCTGCCTCGTATTGATGATTTATTTGATCAGCTTCAGGTGCAAAGTGTTTCTCTAAAATCGATCTGAGGTCTGGTTACCATCAGTTAAAGATCAAGGAGTCTGACGTCCCTAAATCTGCCTTCCGTACTCGGTATGGTCACTATGAGTTCCTGGTTATGCCGTTCGGGTTAACTAATGCCCCGGCCGTATTCATGGACCTAATGAACCGAGTCTTCCGCAAGTTCCTCGATAAGTTCGTCATTGTATTTATCGATGACATCTTAATTTATTCTAAAAGTAAGGAGGAGTATGAGAATCATCTTCGTATCGTGCTCGAAACATTACGTGAAAAGAAGCTTTATGCTAAATTTTCAAAGTGTGAATTTTGGCTGAGCAGGTAGCCTTTTTGGGTCATGTCGTTTCTACGGATGGTATTATGATGGACCCTGCTAAAATAGAGGCGATCACTAAGTGGCCTAGACCTACCTCAGCCACAGAAGTCCGTAGTTTTCTTGGCCTTGCTGGTTACTACCGCAGATTTGTTGAAGGTTTTTCGGTTATAGCTTTACCCCTTACGCAACTGTTAAGGAAAGGGGTTAGTATTCTTGGAATGATGAACGAGAGAAAAGTTTTGAAGAGCTCAAGAAAAGATTGGTGTCTGCTCCTGTTCTCACACTTCCATCGGGCACGGGTGGATATCAGATTTACAGCGATGCCTCTAAAAAGGGACTTGGATGTGTGCTAATGCAGCATGGTAAGGTCATTGCTTATGCTTCGCGGCAGCTGAAACCTTACGAGGTTAATTATCCTACGCATGATCTTGAACTCGCTGCTGTTATTTTCGCATTGAAAATATGGCGTCACTATCTTTACGGAGAGACTTGTGATATTTTTACTGAGCACAAGAGCTTGAAATATATTTTCACACAAAAGGAACTAAACATGAGGCAGAGAAGATGGTTAGAGTTGTTAAAAGATTATGATGCCAATATTCAATATCATCCGGGAAAGGCCAATGTGGTGGCTGATGCTCTTAGCAGGAAGAGCTCATGAACAGTAGCCTCCCTACAGTTACAGCCTCAGAACATTACCGATCTTGATAGATTGGGTATTGGCCTACATTTGGCAAGAGTAACGGATATCTCGCAACACTCCAGATTGAATCAGACTTAATATTCCGGATTAAGAACGCACAGAAAGACGATGGTGAACTCTGGGCAATCTTACAGAATGTGGAGATTGGTAAACAATCAGAATTCAGAGTAGATGAACATGGGGTAATCTGTGTGGTAAACGTTTATGTGTGCCTAATGATTCTTCTCTTCGAGAATCGTTATTAGCTGAGGCACATAGTTCTCCGTTTTCTATTCATCCTGGATCTACTAAGATGTATCGGGACCTTCGTCAGAACTTTTGGTGGAATGGAATGAAAGAGGATGTGGCTAGTATGTTAGCCGTTGCCTTACTTGTCACAGGTCAAGATTGAGCATCAAAGAGCTAGTGGTTTGCTTCAGCCACTACCTATTCCTGTATGGAAATGGGATGATATTTCCATGGATTTTGTGACAGGGTTGCCAAGGACATTTAGAAAAATGATACGATATGGGTTGTCGTTGACAGATTGTCAAAGTCAGCTCACTTTCCTCCCAATTCAGCAAGGATTTTCGGTTAGCAAACTGTCTGAAGTGTTTACACAAGAGATTGTTAGACTTCATGGCACTCCGGTGTCTATTGTGTCTGATCGAGACCCGAGGTTCACTTCTCGTTTTTGGAAGGGTTTGCAAGCTGCATGGGTACCAAGTTGAGGTTTAGTACGGCGTTTCACCCTCAGACTGACGGTCAGTCGGAGCGTACTATTCAGACACTTGAGGACATGCTTCGAGCTTGTGCCTTAGAGTGGACTGGGAACTGGGATGAATACTTGTGTTTGGTCGAGTTTGCTTACAACAATAGTTGGCAAGCTAGCATTGGCATGGCACCTTTTGAATTATTGTATGGTCGTAAATGTAGAGCACCTATTTGTTGGGAAGAAGTCGGTGAAAGAGTCATCGAAGGACCCGAGTTAGTTCAAATCACGAATGAAAAAGTTGCTATTGCTAGAGAAAAGTTAAAAGAAGCTCAAAGTAGACAGAAAAGCTATGCAGACCGACACCGTCGACTTTTGGAGTTTAAGATCGGTGACAAAGTATTCCTGAAGGCTTCGCCTTGCAAAGGTGTACGACGTTTTGGTCTAAAAGGGAAACTTAGTCCACGGTTTATCGGACCCTTTGAAATCCTGGAAAGAGTTGGTGAGGTTTCGTATCGTTGGCTTTACCACCTCAACTGTCACATGTGCATAATGTCTTCCATGTATCTCTTTTAAGGGATACAATTATCATCCTATTCACGTGGTTAACTATCCACTTCATTTGATTCGTGAAGACTTATCATTCGAAGAAGAACCAGAAGCTATACTTGACCGACAAGAACGCATTATGCGTAGGAAAACTATCCCTTTTGTTAAAGTATTATGGAAAAACCATTCCGAACGTGAAGCTACATGGGAGATAGAAGATGAAATCCGTTCTCAATATCCGTATCTATTACCTCTTAGTTATTATCTTCTATATGTAACTGTTACCAGTTATGAAGTTATCAGTTATCTGCTTCTTGAACATCACATTAGTTATATCTGGTTCGATCTGTACGTAGCAATTTCGGGGACGAAATTGTTTTAAGGGGAGTAGAATTATAATACCCAAAATAATAAGTTTGGGAACCTCAGGGACTATTTATGTAAATATATAAAAAAATGATGCTGCTTTCTTCTCCACCTAAGAGACCCACGATTCCATTTTTTTTTCTTTTCTTCCATTGTTGGCCAAGATCTCACGTAAAATCAGCCACTACGAATTGTATAATCGAATTAACACCGCATTAACGAACTTTGCACCATTTATAATCTTCCTTTACTTTGGATTTCATCCAAAAATCGCACCAACATCACCTCCGATCCACCCTCTCAATCGCGACTGCAACTTGATTGTGAACCCATCTACGATCAATTTTAACTAAAATTGATAAAAGGCTTTTAATCTAGATCGACATACGAAGCTTTCTATCAATTTAATTTGAATTCCATCAAGGTTTGGTCCCCAACGATCACCACTTGACCGCGACCCGTTCTTCGATCAGTTCAGCTTCATCTCATCATCATAGAGGTAATTGAACACACCTATTAGTTCGTTTAATCATAGGGAACAAAAGCCCTATGGTTGTGTTCGTTAACAACATCAAATTGATGTTCAATTTGGGATCAATTGAACTAGGGTTCATGGTGAATTGGGGTTTTGCTTAGATTGTGTTTATAAGAATTAAAAGCAGAACTATAACGCGGCTTAGGCCTTTGGTTCAGTGGTTGGTGCGTGGGTTGAAGTGTTGGAGGTCCGGGTTCGAACCCGAGCCTCTCCATATTTTTTTTAAGCCCTATTTAACCTTTTAAATTTTGTAAAAATTCCTAAAAATTATAAAAATCCTTTTTATAATCCCTGTTTATTTTTAAATCATCAACTTGATTTTCTGTAATTTTCGTTAAGATTAAACATTTATAAAACAATATAACAAGACATTTAGTTTAATTATTCTTATGGATTCTTTTAAATAAATGGTAAAATCAGATTAAATATAAGACTTATTTTATAAAAGTACCTAATTAGTTTCTGTAAATTAACTTATTAAAAACCTTAACAATTTATGTTTATATCGTTATAAATAGTTTTATTTCGTTAAAAAAAATAAGCTTTAAATAGTTGAATTAGGCCGTATTTCACAGCCAACTTACGGAGGCCATAACTTCTTCATAACAGACTCAAATCAGTTAATCTTATGTCCATGACGAAGTTCGTCGAAAGACGATCTGTTGATATATAAAACATAGAAAAACTCATTCGTTTAGACCTCCAAATAGTCGTTTTCGTAACAGCTAGCAGTTCTGCGCAGCTGTAAAGATCCACGTTTTTCTTATATTTCGGTAATCCAAATCAGAAACTTTTCTAAATGAAAGTTGTTTAGAAATCACTAATCTAGTAAACTGGAAATTTTCAGAATGTTTAAACATCGTTTAGTATTTTTAACGAGTGCGAAAAGACAAGGGCAGAACTGGAATTTTCCAAACTATAACTTGCGTTACGTTATCGTAGGTTCTCGCGGCGTTAACCGAGCTTAGACCTTGTTTCTGATTATGTCATTCGTGTACAAGGTACGGATTCTTGGTTATCTTTGTCATAGTATAAATTCCGTTCCGTTACTTTGTAGTACGGATTTTTGATATGTTATTTCCGTTAATATGAATCGTTTAGCCTTTATTAGTCGTATATCCTTATTATTTAATTATGCTCCGATTCGTTCGACTCATTAGTGTTATTTAGTGAGACCTGTAGCATGCAATATATATTTTATGAATTGTGCTCATTATTGCATGTTCTTATAAATGTTCCATTGATACGTTATATGTTGGTAGTTGTACTACCATTTGATTTGATACTCTGTTACCCGAGCTCTCCGACATGTCATTGTGGCGTCAATGATGTGACACTTTTCGTGACGGTGTGTAATAAATAGTTCACGGCGTCTCCGTTAACACGTTAGTACTCAGGTAGTACTTTGGCCATAATATCTGGGAGGCGGATGGATCGATCCTAGTTCAGTTCAGTTCAGTTCAGTTCCGGGGATGGAATCATGTGTGTACGCCCCACACACCATCTCATTAGTGCATAGTCTAGCTAGCTATGTACTTATCAGTTCAGTTTTGGCTCTGGGTACTTCTATATTACACGACTTATTTTGTTTGTATATACGCGTCGTGTAGATCATGTTCAGTTCAGTATCAGTATTATATGTTCAGATTCAGATTTCCATTTCCATATCATATGTTCAGTTCAGTATCAGCATTATATGTTTAGATTCAGATTTCCGTTTCAGTATCATATGATCCGTTCAGTATTCAGATATAAGTATTTTATGCTTCGTATTGTTACTATTGTTATTTCCGTCACTGAGCAACTTTTGGCTCAGCCGTATTTCCTTTTGGGGTGTTTTCTTATTTGATTGTAGGTAATCAGGGGTTCCGGGAAATCAGTGAAGAGTGGTTGAAGATCAAGATTGTATTTTACTTTAATTAATGTAATGAATAACTTAATTAGGTTCTTTCGGATTATCTGGTTTTGTTTGAAACTATCTCTTTAATATTATGGATTTGGTTTTTGATTTGATATCTGTAATAGTGACACGTCAGCCTCTCCGGGTTGGGGTGTTGCACCTATGCGCGTGGCCGGCCGGACCACCGCCACTGGGATGAGGATCATTCGGAGGTTCCCCGATGACACGTGGCACCTGCTCAGTAGATACCATGAGCTTGTGGCATGGGTGCCCAGCCGTTGGTGGACCCCCCGAGTTGGCGGGGGCTAAGGTCCCCTTCAGGCTGCCCACGAGCCGCTTGGTGGGGGAGGATCAGCCCATTCCTCCGCCGCACGACCAGGACCCGCCCCAGCATCCTCAGCGCGTGTACCATGCCGTGCGATTGCCTGCACACGTTATTGATATGCTTCAGGACACGCGAGCCAGGGTCACGAGGCTGGAGGATATGAGTACGAGGCTGCAGGATATGATGGACTGGGTCATCCAGCACATGGTCGCGGACTATGCCGCCTCCGGTACGCCGTTGTTGTCTTAGCCACCGAGGCGGTTAGGCCATGACGGTGCTGGCCCATCTGGCGCGGGCGGTCTGGTCAGGGCAGTGATCCGGAGATGACGATTAGATAGGTATCTTGTTTTGTATTTTATTTCTTTTTGTATGTAAAAACTCGTTGTATATATATATGCAGTTTCAGTTATGATGGCTTGTATATTTGGTTGTGTTTCTTTGGTTGTCTTTCTTTGTTTGTTTGTTTTATATTTGCAATGTTGATAATGTTAACTGTATGTTTTGATAACAACTGATTTTTACGATTAGGTTAACCATGTGATAAAATAAAAACCAACTTGTTTAATAAATAATTAAACACAAAAATTACTTGTAATATGATAAATTATAATAAACACAAACACAAACTCGTACGTTACGATTAGGTTAACCGTGTGATAAAATAAAAATAAAAACAAACTAGTATGATTACTGAAATTTAGAAAAATATACAATATGTCTGTATAATGACAACCGACTTTTACAAACTCGTAAACAAATAACCCAAAAACCGTCACATTAATAATAAATAAATACTTGTAATATGATAAATATTAATAAATACAAAACACAAACTTGTGAGTTACGATTAGGTTAAACGTGTGATAAAATTAAAATAAAACAAATGTTATGATTAAAAAATATAGAAAATATATGCAATATGTCACGGTTTGGCCAAACCGTGACATATAGCCCCCAAAATCCTAATCAATTCCCCATTAATTGCATACCCAATAATTGCAACGGATCCCAATTAGTCTGGGCTCTAACTGTCACGGTTAGGCCTCGCCGTGACAGTTAGGTCTCAACACCGACTGAACGGTCACGGTTAGGGCTCCCCGTGACCGTTTGAGTCGGTTTCCCCAGAAAAATAGCGTTTATGCAGAATTCCCCTTTATTATCTGTAAGGGTTTCTTTGTAATGGTCTGTTAAGAATAAAACTACACTGTAAGAGTATCTTTTTTCTTTATAACAGTGTGTTATAAATGAATTTGTAATAGATATGATATGTTCCTATGTAAGGTTTTCTTTGTTATAGTTGTAAATCTGCATATAAATTAAACAACCAGATTCAAATGAACCTAAACTAATTTTGATTATATGCATACCCTTGTAACATACCAATTACCTACCTCTTTCAAATATTCCAAAAAACCATATTTAAATTGCCATTCAAACCAAAATCCATTATAGTTAACATTACACATGATACCTAGTTTATTATCTAAACGTTAAACAATAAACAACAAAACCCATCTTAATCATCCAAAAATCAACATAACAACAATCTAAAGTCAAGCATGTCCACTTTGCCCTTTGCAAGACTCTTAGTTATGCCCAAGGTTGTTACACTTTCACCAAGAAATTATTTTCTCCAATTTTGATACCTTTCCACCATTGACAATTGAATTCTCATTCTTTTCCAACTAACTTCCTTATCTAACTTTTTATCCTTTCACTAGTGTTTGTGCAATGGTGGAGTAAGAACCATTGGACATTGAGACTTAGACCACACATTTTAGCCATTATTGGGCCAACTTTGAATTCGTAGACCTTCACCCAGTATCATGCTAATGATATGGGTGCCCCATGTTTCTTATTATCCTACATCTTGCCCTTAGTATGCATATTCCAGTAACAACCACTGTAGTTTGCATGGCCAATCTAGTTATCTCCCTATTTGGCGTATTTACATGTTTTCTCACCACATCAACTATACATTGGTCACTCCAAGGACCACGTACTTGATACTTTCTACCACCATCCCATAGCAACTTGACAACTTCAGTTTTAATGGCTTCAAACATTTTCATTGAGAATCACCATCAAGGCATTAATATTTCTCTTTATTAAATACTAATAAACACAATCCAAAGCAGTAATGGTAGGTTAATCCCTTCATATTTATGCATGTAAAATGAGACCTTGCGCTATATTTTGATGGAATAGTTGTTATTCAATAATGCATGAGCCTCTGTATTTACTTTTTACCTCTACTATTTCTCTTTCAAAATCTTGGACTAAAGTTCACACCCTAACAAAAGGTCTTTATAAGCTTTACCCTTCCAAGGAAATTTCATGTTTAGGTGTTTGTGTCTGAGAAAAACTCTGTGTTTTGCAAGTAAAAATTAATTGTGTTATTAGGGTTAGTGATTTACAACTTCATGGTGTAAATTCTAAGCCTTTTATACTACTTAATTTGGTCTCCTTTCACTTGTTTTTTATCCTTTCTTTTTGCCCTAAAATACTTCATTCTTGACAAATTTAGCTCATATTTTCCTTGACTTTCTTCTTTCATTAATTTAACTATAATCTTAGTGTTGAATTAAACTTTATTCATCACCCAATGTTCCTTTGGTAAGCACCCCACAATAAAGGATCTAACAGATCCAGATTGAAGCATTTATGTTGTCGTTGTATGTGTTAACAATCCATGTATCACCCTCTATTTTTATTACTTGCTACATAAATTACCCATGGATAAACATAAACCTTTTGTTATCGTTACATGATTCCAAGCTTTAAGAAGGTCCACACAAGACTCTTTACTTGGCCTAACACTAAATTGTTAACTTGACCACCTATGAAGGTTAGTATCTTTACATTGCAAATGGTCTTCACTCTATCCTTCTCATTTTCTAAATAACTAGGTCTCTCCTTGTTTCTACTACATGCTTCCTTATCATTTATTTGATTTTCTTCTTCTTTTTCCAAATAGTTGACCTAATAAAGGAAGCATTCTTCTTTCTTTTTCCAAATAGTTGACCTAATAAAATGAAGCATCAGTAATATTATGTTCACCATTTTTCCTCCTTGATTCTTTCATTTTTTCTTTCTTACTATTTCAAAATCATCCATAGAGTCATTCTTTACACTGTCAACTACGTCTAATCTAAGTCCATTTCCATACCATCATCATTAACTAGGTCAAGAAAACCTTGACTTTTTCTACTCATCATATCCATCTCGTCCTCCATAATATTATTGGCTTGGTATTCCTTCATGTCACCCTTAACACTTCAAACTCACTGTCTTAATAAACAAAGTATTTACTATCCTTAGTATAATCACCCTTTCGATCTGCTTACTCCTTCAATAGCAGATTCAATAGCAAAAAAAGAAGCGCTACCACGAAGACAATCAGCAATGTTTTCAAACCGGACCGGAAAGCGAACCGGACGGTCTAGAGGTTCACTGGTCGGACCGGTCGGTACCGGATTACGAACCGGATGACGTCATAAAATTTAGCCCAATTTAATTCCTTCTTGAAACATCCTTCTTAAACTTAAAAAAAATACAGTTTCTTACGAGAAATCGGTTTAACGCACATTTTTATTTTGTCTACAATTTTTCTTATTTAAATCAGACAAAACTTTATTTCCAAAAAATCCAATAAACAGTAAATAGACTAGACATAGTAACCTCCACAGTACCCTCTCTTTCTCCACATCTTTAACACAAATACAAAAAACAAAAACTTAATTCTAAACCAACCTCAGGGTAAAAAAAAGATAAAAACTAAAACAATAAACTCCAACTTTAAGTACCCTCTCTTTCTCTCCACTCACTCCAGTTCCCATCAATCCATCATCTTCCCCCCTCTCTCTTTCGCTCTGCAACCACCGCCACCAATGGATCTCACCACCACCGTCGTCCTCCTCCTCCTCCTCCACGGCGCTCCTCCACCACATCATGATGGTCAACAATGCTCCCACCCCTTGTGCCCGGAATCCAGCGCGGCGCCGGCCATCCCCTCCTAGCCCACGGCGGCTTCAAACTCCCAACCCCCCCCAAAAAGTCTACACCCTCTTCCTCCCACCCAATGGTCCGGCCGCCTATGGGGCCGCCAAGGCTGCATTTTCGACTCCAACTCAGAGGCAAATGCGCCACCGGCGACTGCGGCTGCTCCCTCTTCTGCAAAAAGTTTTTTTTTTCAAAAACCCGTTTCGCTGGTTCCGGTCGGACCGGTCGCCGCACGAACCGGCCGGTTATGATGAAACGGCCCAAAACCACCGAACCGAACCGGCGACCTCACCGGTTCCCGGTCGAACCGGTCGGACCGGCCGGTCCGGTCCGGTTTTTCGAAATCATTGCTAATCAGACTCTTGAATTCAGTAGCTATGCTATTTAATACACACCTGACTTCTACCTTCGTGTGTCAATGAATCTTTCACATACTTCCTATTTATTTGTTTCCTATTGGTCTCACTACCATACCAAAACCTCCCTCCGGTCAACATCATATGCAATACTTTTTTTTAGCATATGCTCATCTTTTACACCCTCATTGTCATTCGTTTTTTTCCACTATCATGACACCTTCTTCAATCTTATTGCATTCACTTTTGCAGCACTAGTATCACCTTGTTCACCCATGTTTTTTAGGAAACTGCGTATAAAAACCATTCCATTAAAATCACAGGCAAACCCCTGAATTGACTATAAGGAGCCACTTTTCCTTTACACTAGGCTTCATGTTCTTTACCTCGTTCTTAGTATCCACCACCCTATTGGTGATGTGTAGCACCCTTTCTTAATGCCTGCCACCTATTGATAAGATTAAACACCCTCCTTTTCATGTTCCCCCGTCCAATTTTTATTAGTCTATTTAGCCATTCCAAAATCAGCCTTTTCATGTTTTCTCTCTAAGAGGTCTAATAGTTTCTTCTGCTTCTACATATTCTAGTTCCTTAATTAATGTTTTAGTAGATAAGGGTCAAGTGAAATAGGTCCTTCATTTACTCTCTCCAAGTTCGACGTAAACATGTATAAGTTTGTTATCTATTATATGCTGCTTAACTGAATAACATCCTATAATTGTCTAGTGGTGGCAATATAAAATCTAAATCACCACAGGAACCGAATATGATAAAAACAAGTCTACCCCTAAACAATCCCTTAATTCCTGCCATATATATGAAGTTCATGCATAGAGAATTCATCAATATCTAAAAATTAACAAAATACACTCTACGACAAGCACTACTACGACCATAAAATTCTTAAATGCCAGTATGATTACCTTGATTGAAAAGAAGTTTTGGTACCCATCTCCAAATCATAATTCAAAACAATCATCCAAATGCATTGTAATTAAAAATTATAAGAACCATTGCTTCATTACCATAAAGTTGGTTCTATTGTAATTGCTTCTACTACCTTGAATATACCACACCATTATTCGTGACAAGTGAAGAATAAAATTTGCAGTCATGTTGAGCGTTTGGTGTGAGAAGGATGGCGATGGTGGTAGGAAGAAAGAATGAAGGAGACGATGGGTTCACATCGGACTAGATTGAAATGATGAAATATAATTAAAGGGTGTAAAAAGTTAAAACTACCCTAAATTCTTAGCGCGTTGGGGGGGGGGGGTGGTGGGACTTAACGCCTCATTTAACATTTGTTTGACCTAATGACTAAAGGTGATAAAATTGTCCAAAACCTTGGACTAAGCATGTAATTTTCCATTCCCAAGGATGAAATATGAATTTGTGAAACGTTTAGGGACAATCCGTGTAATTACTCTTTAAAATATCTTAAGTGGGCTTTCATTCTTCAATAATAAACCTTGACATGGATCCATTCTTACCTCAATGGTTACATAATATTTCATTGACTCTTAGCTTTATGTGAATATATTCAAATCATAAGCCTACCAATAAAATGAGGTCCTTGCCTCTATCTTAAACATGTCCTAAAATCCCTAGTTATGTCTCCATCATAGCCTTCGATGTCATAAATGACTCCCATAATGGTATAGAAACTTATGATGTTTTTGCCAAACATTTGTGTCACACCCCACCTTGACGGCGGAATCGTCGAGATGTGAGGGTTAAAATTGTTCACAACCACATAACGCTAATATAAAATCCAAATATTTTAATCATAAATTTCAAAAGTAAATTACAAACATAAGTCTTTAAACATGAACTACATAACGTAAGATAAATAATCCAAGACATTCATTTATTAATCTAGGTCCATTCCTAGATGTGAATAGGCTTCAAGATAGCATTAAACTGAGCGTTTCCTGAACATGTTAAAATAAAGGTCAACATAATGTTGTGAGACTTTCATAGATTTCATACATAAATATATAAAAGATGACAATTCTTGTCACAAGTTAGTGAACACACTAACAAGGATGTGATGACAGATGCAACATCAAACCTTGATAGTTTACAAGATTCCACTTTACAAGATTATACGATTAGCTAGTGTACTTGGATTAACCAAGCAGGCTTGTCAAGCCCATAGATTATGACGTCGTCAGGCTAGCAATAGTTATGATTGTACTATAATCGTCAATACATGGTAATTATAAAGATCAACTAACCACAAACTAAGTGAATTGCCAGAGTTTACAAGAATCAAACGAATTTACAAGTGCAATGATTATAAGGAACATGTTTCACCCCAAAGTGTGAAAATATGAAAAAGGGGTATATAAATACTCACCTGCCAATTAGGTATAGGAAATGATGATTATTAAGAAATAAATAAACGTTCCAACGCAATCCTTCATAAGGCACCTAAGAATATATATTTTACAAGGTTTAAGTTCAATATAAGTTAACGAACTAATGAGGACTGTGGTTTTAAGTGGATTTTGGGCTTGTTAAATAATATCTTTAGCAATAAAAATCGTTCATGTTTTCTTGAAAAAAAATATATAATTATATTTCATACCAAGATGTGAAAAAGAACACTTATAATAACTTGAAAGAAATATAATAAAATATGAATTTAGAACAACATTTATGATAATTTGTAAGATTTATAAAGTTTAAATAAAGTTTTATAAATAAAATAAACACAATTCAAACAATAACTTAAAGGCAATGTTGTAATTAAAATGAAAAGTAAGGTTTTAATTACAAAACTAGAACTCACTCAGCAACGCTGACTTTTATGTATTTTCCAGTTGGCAGGTAACAGGTTGCTCATGATGGCACACGGGGATGGCTATTTGGTGGGCAAGACTGACATCCATTTATGTTTGACAATACTGTTGTTATGTAATTCATTCGACTAATCATTTTGTGACCCATGAACTAGAATGTATTGTTTAACAACAGTGTTTACAATGAATGAATGGGTTTTGTCAAATTAATTCCGCTGCTTAAATTTATAATATGTATGTTTATGCTGTGAATGACCAACTGTGAGGTGCCCGGAACGGGGCCTTACAAGAACTAAGTACTATTCATCCAACCTTTCACGTCTCTCAGTTATGCAAGTGTCTAGCCAATGAAACTCAATATATACCCTTAGATGATATGAGGTTGATGAGAAGCTCAATTATGTTGAATAACCTGTGGCCATTATAGATCGTAAGGAGAAGAGACTTAGAAATAAGAGCATTAGCTTAGTCCGGGTACAGGGGCACATCGCCAGGGATCTGAATCAACCTGGGAACCAGAAGAAGAGATGAGGCGAAACTACCCCCATTTGTTTTAGTCAGGTTTCGGGGACGAAACCCTAACTAAGGTGGGTAGACTTGTAACATCCGTAAAATTTGATATTCGTTTAAATTAATAAGAATAGTGTTCAGTCGCATGATAAACATGCGAATGAATCTCAGTCGCACGCCTTACGTGCGTATGAGGCTCAATCGCACGATTAACAGGCGTATGGGCTCAGCCGCACGATTGAGTTGTGCGAATGGGTCCAGTACTGCGACTGAGTATGGGGGCTAAAATAAGCATGTGAGGATAAGTAAGGCGGTTGAGGATGTTAAAAAGCAGATTTCTATCTGCAGTATCCCTATCCCCTTGTTTCTCTCAAACCAAACACCCCTGTTCTTGCCAAATCAACGATTTCGGCTTCATTTTGGTAAGCCTCGCTTGACACGGGTCGATATTTGAATACATTAAGCTGTGTATATGGTCGAAATTGATCCAAAACAAGTTTAAATCTGAGTTTTTGATTCAATCTTTCTATTAAGTTGAAAACAAGGATTCGGATCCTAGTTTTTGTGAAGTTTGATGAAATAAGGATCCGAAACGGTTGTAAATAAGGTGTATATGTTCTGTTTCAAATATGGCATAATTTGAATGGTTGAAACTCGAGTTTTTGTATCAAATATGTCAAGAACACAGCTGCTGATCCGTTTTTGGCGAATGAGCCCAGTCGCATGACCCATTCGTGCGACTGTATCAATCGGATTGTTCAATCATGCGATTGAAGCTCAGTCGCATGAGCCAATCGCACGAATGGAGGTCATTCGTACAAACCCTGTTATAGCTCATTCGCACCCCTGTCGTATGGTTCATTCGTACGACTAAGCTTAGTCGCATGTTCAATCGTACGAATAAGTCCAGTCGTATAGCCTCAATCGCATAAAGTGATCTGTAGGAAATGATTTGACTAAGTTAGGGTTATTGTTGTAGATTTGCATTGAGAAGGAGAGTTTTAGCTGCCTTAGTGTATTTGGATTGATAAACACTTGCTAAAAACATTAAGGTGAGTTCTAATTGCCCTTTTAATGTGTTAATGTTGTTGACAATATTGTTTGACAAAATCGGGCACTGGCATGCATATAAATAAATAAAGATGTGAATAAGAGTTTGAAAGTGGTAAATTTTGGTGAATGGCGAGGTGGAGTTTTGACCCACCAACTATAGACGGAGTTTTGACCCGTCAACGCCAATTATAGACAGAGTTTTGACCCGCAACGCGCGAGGTGGAGTTTTGACCACCAACAATAACGGAGTTTTGACCCGTACGCGCGAGGTGGAGTTTTGACCCACCAAAATGAATTGATAAAAAGAGGTCCATAATTACCTTGTGGGTATTCGATATGCATATCAATACTGGGACAAATAAATGGACTAGTGGATTTTGTGAATTGTTCGATGTTATAACCGTCGATAAATTATTATTATTCAATGTGGTGTTTATTAGAACTCATCAGTTTATCTGATTTAGTGTTTACTTTCTTATGCATGCCAGGTAATAATAGAGGTGTTTGTGATTGTGCCCCACCAAGATAAAGTTTGGTTCTGGTGTATGATACTGGCTTAAATGTTGGGTTTTGGGAGAGATATACATGAAGTTTGATAAAGTTTTGAAATATCGGTTAAAGTGTTGTAATAATTGATAATGATGTAAACAGTTTTTAATGTATAATGTAGAAAATTCCGCTGTTTTTGAAATCTCTGAATTGTCGTAATAACCCAACTCGTAGCATCCTCCTTATTATATTATTATGAAATTGAGGGGTTACAATTGGCGTTACGTCGACGTCGAAGTCTTTTGTATTGTGCATGCTTTATATCGAGGGAACGGCAGGACAACTTCACATGGGTACTGGAGCGGATCAGAGATATGCTCGATGGGGTGTGGAGCCCCGCGTATTGTCACAGACAGGGATGAGGATCGTTCGGAGGTTCCCCGACGGCACGTGGCACCTGCTCAGTAGATACCATGAGCTAGTGGCATGGGTGCCCGAGCCGTTGGTGGACCCCACCGAGTTGGCGGGGGCTAGGTCCACTTCAGGCTGCCCACGAGCCGCTTGGTGGGGGAGGATCAGCCCATTCCTCCGCCACGACCAGGACCCGCCCCAGCATCCTCAGCGCGTGTACCATGCCGTGCGATTGCCTGCTCACGTTATTGATATGCTTCAGGACACGCAAGCCAGGGTCCGAGGCTGGAGGATATGAGCACGGCTGGAGGATATGATGGACTGGGTCATCCAGCACATGGTCGCGGACTATGCCGCCTCGGGTACGCCTTTGTTGTCAGAGCGACCGAGGCGGTTAGGCCATGACGGTGTTGTCCCATCTGGCGCGGGCGGGTCTGGTCAGGGTAGTGATCCGGAGATGACGGATTAGATAGGTATCTTGTTTGTATTTTATTTCTTTTTATATGTAAAAACTCGTTGTATATATATATGCAGTTTCAGTTATGATGGCTTATATATTTGGTTGTGTTTCTTTGGTTGTGTTTCTTTGTTTGTTTGTTTTATATTTGAATGTTGATAATGTTAATTGTATATGTTTGATAACAACTGATTTTTACGATTAGGTTAACCATGTGATAAAATAAAAACCAACTTGTTTAATAAATAATTAAACACAAAAATTACTTGTAATATGATAAATTAATAATAAACACAAAACACAAACTCGTAGTTACGATTAGGTTAACCGTGTGATAAAATAAAAATAAAAACAAACTAGTATGATTACTCAAATTTAGAAAATATACAATATGTCTGTATAATGACAACCGATTTTTACAAACTCGTAAACAAATTAAACACAAAACCGTCACATTAACAATAAATAAATACTTGTAATATGATAAATTATTAATAAACACAAAACACAAACTTGTGAGTTACGATTAGGTTAAACGTGTGATAAAATTAAAATAAAAACAATGTTATGATTAAAAAATATAGAAAATATATGCAATATGTCACGATTTGGCCAAACCGTGACATATAGCCCCCAAAACCCTAATAAATTCCCCATTAATTGCATACCCAATAATTGCAACGGATCCCAAATTAGTCTGGGCTCTAACTTCACGGTGAGGCCTACCGTGACAGTTAGGTCTCACACCCGACTGAACGGTCACGGTCCAAGGGACCTACGTGACCGTTTGAGTCGGTTTCCCCCAGAAAAATAGCGGTTGTGCAGAATTCCCCTAAGATATATAATTACTGGTATAGCAATCATACGGGTAGTTTGAATTCATGAACACAAACATAACTCATATTTATTTGGATAAGGACATTACCCTTAACCCGAATGCCCTTCAAATTAGAGGTGTCGATCGGATTAGTTAATCGGGTTCGGGTTAATTGGTTCGGGTTATTCGGGTTTTTCAACATTGAAAGTCTACCCAAACCCTTTATCGGTTTCGGGTGTTTGGGTAACGGGTTAATCGGATTGTGTTTCGGTACTAAACAATAGACTTAATTTAATAGATTTTAGTGAGTTTTCATTTGAAATCTTATAAAACTAGTGAACTTAAATTAGTTTACTTCTATAATTTATAAAATATGCTTAAATATATATTTATATACAAATAATTTGATCAATTTGGACAATCTAAACAAGTGTATATATAATTTACTTAATTATAATATGGGTTGATCGGGTTATTCGGATTTCGGGTTAATTGGTTCGGGTTATTCGGGTTTTTGAGGTTTGAAAGTTTATCCGAAACCCGACCCGAATAAGAATCGGTTTATCGTTTTTTCGGGTTGTTCGGTAACGGGTTGTTCGGGTCGGGTTTCTTCGGGTAGAGGTGAGATCGATCGGGCGAGTTAATCGGGTACGAATAAAATCGATGGGCCTACTTCAAATTGTATAATCCGAACAAAAGTTGTGCAACCTGTTAATCTAAACTAATCAAATGAACTCACCGTTTGTTTTACAACCTAACAATTGACATATTCGACTCATTTTTCTTTTTACTACTTACTCCATTTACCTGTCAACAACAAATTACCTCTAAAATCTCTGTTTTCAAATAACCCAATTGTTAGAGGTGTTCAAAGTCTCGGATATTCAAAAATTTCGGTCATTCAAAATTTTCGGATATCTAAAATTTTCAGATAGTAGAAATAATTATCAGTATTCGCATCCGCACTATTCGTACCGCATATCGGATATACAAATTCGGATATCCAAAACTTGGATATCCAAAATTTGAGATACGGATACGAATAAACAAACATACACAGTATGTCCCACTGAAAGTAGGGTCTGGGAGGAGTAGGTGGTCAGTCTTTCATCTATCTTGGGAGATAGAGAGACCGCTTCCAAGAAACCCCTAACTCGACATCAATAACAACCGATACAAATACAAATAGTGATTCGACTATCCGAACTTCATTTTTAAATTTATTATTATTATTATTATTTACAATAATTAGATACATGCTATTATAAAAATAATTCAAAAAACAATACACATTGAAAAAGTCACAACATACGCCAAAAAGTCCCAACCTAAAATACATTGACATTTAAAAAATTACAAAAATATTTTTAAGTTGTCGTATAATTGGATATTCGAATATACGGAAACTTTCAATATATCCGAATCCGAATTTTTGGATTTTCTAATCGGATTCTAGGATTCGAATATTTTTGAACACCCTTACTAGTTGATAATGCCTACCCGCTTTTAAATTAACACGATCATGCTTCAAATAAACAAATAATAATTGGGATGCTATAGTAGTTCTTTGCTATATCATCAAATAATAATTGGGATGTTATAGTGCTCTTTGCTAATATTTGAGACCACACTTGTGCTATTACAGTGCTGTAGATACACAATTGGGATGTTATAGTAGTTCATATATATAAATTGCTTTAGGTTATTACAAATAAGGATGATAATTGGTGCATATGAATTGGAGGTCAATTGTTAACCATAGGTGAAGATATAAATTATATAAATTGCTTTAGGTTATTACAAATATATAATGATTGAGGCTAAACGTACCCTGCACAATTGGATTCACTATAGATTCAATATTTGTTTATTTGAGACCAATCACATGTAATTTGTGACATTAGCTATTGATTTTAGGTGGATTATTAGAAAATGACCCGACTTAGTTTAACAACTCGCAATCATAACAAAAGTTTCAAAGCCGGTATGTAAAATCTTATATAATAATCATACATGCATATACAAACCAAGTTAGTAATTTAAGTAGTTGGGTCTTTATTAACTACAATGTATTTTTAGGTTATTATTTGGTAGATGCGGGATACACAAACGGAGAAGGTTTCTCGCCCCTTATAGAGGTCAAAGATATCACTTAAATGA
This sequence comes from Flaveria linearis, assembly GCA_024085815.1. Lineage (NCBI taxonomy): Eukaryota > Viridiplantae > Streptophyta > Magnoliopsida > Asterales > Asteraceae > Flaveria > Flaveria linearis. The sequence goes on along the minus strand of CM044016.1, from coordinate 28,490,056 downwards.
TTGGCGTAACGGACACCAACCCACTACACCAAAAGAATTATTCAACATGAAACATTCGTCTGCAAGAAATGTTATCGAAAGATGTTTTGGTATTTTGAAGAAAAGATGAGGAATTTTGAGAGACCATTCATACTATCCTATAACCAAAAAATAGGATCATAATGGCGTGTTGTCTCCTTCATAATTTTATAGGAGAGAAATGCCAATAGATCCATTTGAAGACGAAGACGAAGATGAAAATGAAAACGGAGACAGAGATGGAGAGGGAACGAGACGGAGAGGGAAACGAAGACGGAGATAATATAACTCAAATTGCGACAAACGAGTGGACAATGTTTAGAAACAATCTAGCCCAAAGCATGTTTGATTCTTGGAGTGCTACCAACTTATCATAAATATTTTACAAATACATGGATTATTAAACTATTGATTGCCATGTTAACTTTTATGGATGGATATTTAATTGTTATATAACTGTTATGTGATTTACAAACATATTAATTGTTACACAGTTGTTAGTTATGCTATTTTTGCTGGTTCAAAATTTTACAGGAATGTCGATAAACAATAGAAATTATCGAGTGTGGTCTGATTATGAAGATGATAAGCTTGTTGAAGCTTTTAGTAAACATGTCTAACACCGGAAAGTTTAAATCTGATAACGGCTTTAGAACATGATATTTACAACATTTGTAAGCGTCCTTAAAAGAATCACTTCCGGACTCGGGCATTTTGGGTAAACCCATATTGAGTCAAGGATCAAAACAATGAAAAAAGACTGGTCAACTGTTTCTGATATGCTAAAAGCTAGCGGATTGGGTACGATAAAGAAACAAATAGTGTCACTGCTGATACTGGAGTATGGGAATCATACCTTGAGATACGCACTAGCATCTGAATTGTATTATGATTATGTATAATTCTGTTTTAGTTCATAAAGCCTGTTTAGCCATTGCTAGGTATAATTTTGTTGGGAAAGTAATAAAAGAGGTGCATTAGTATAATTTTAAATGGGTAATATCTAAATTGAGGTAATAAGAAACGGGTCAAAGATTCAGAGTGGCCTAAGCCTATTTTGATTGCTTTATAATTGGTTGGCACTTCCTATTTCACTTTGCTGTGTGAATTTCTAATTGGTTTGGCAATTCACTGCTTCTTACACTTTCTTAATGCCAACATTAGAAGCCTGCACTTTTTATCTTGATAAGAATGTGTGGAACAGAATGTTCAGTTATACATGTTTAGAATTATTGATGAAAAACATGTTTGAAAAGATAATTGAAAGACGCTTCTATTTATTATGTATAGTAATATAAATTTTAACATATATTCTATTAATATTAATAGCATGCGTAGTAATTAAATTAATAATAATATAAATTTAATATATTTCTTATCATGTGAAACAGATTAATCGACATGTAGGTAAATGGAAAGCAAAAAAACTTCCTCACTATGAATATGTGTGTTATATTTGGTAAAGATCGAGCTCAGGATAACAAAGCCAAAACCGTGGTAGATGGAAGAAGAGGTGAACGTGGCAGAAGAAGAGCACCAAGTAAATGAGGAATTTGATGAAATTAGTCATAGCGTTGGTACAGATTCAAGTTTTCAACTTGAAGAAACTTCAGTTGTACATGGAAAGAAGAGAAAACGTGCAAGGCAAGTAGATCCTTTGGTTCGGAGTTTTAGTGATGCAGTTGTTTATTTGCCGACCGTCTTAAGGAAACTTCAGCTGAACTAAGTGAAGATATAAAGTTTGAACTTGACATAAAAAAGAATACTTTAATGATGCCCGAAGAGCTATCGAAAATGACATTTTTATCTCAATTGGAAAAGTTTCAAGCAATTGAAAAGATTAAAGATGACCAGATTAGGGTATGACCTTTTGGAGCTTGGGTGAAGAGGAAAGGGAGGCTTGGATCAGGTTTTTATTGTCGAGTTAAGTTTGGCTAAGAAAAAGTTGGTTTAAGAATTTGTAGTTATGTTTAAACTTTTAGTCGTATGCTGAACTACTTATGGTTGTATATTGAACTACTTCTGGTCGTATCTTGACTTGAACTACATGTTCATGTCGCATGTTTAAATTTTGTAGTTATATTTAAAACTTTTTTGAGGGGTGGGGTACGAGTAGTGATGACATGCATTTGTTTGAAAGAAAAATAAAAAAAACTGAGAGGTGGGGTGGGGTGGTGGGGTGGGTGGGGGTGGGGGTGTGGGTGGGGGTGGGGGTGGTGGGTGGGGGTGGGGGTGGGTTCGGGGTCGGGGTTGTCACCATTTATTTTGTATTTTGAGCCAATATTGGAAATTATATGTAGACTTGTTTGATTTAAAGGGTAATTATGTCATTTTAAAATTTTAAATTCCAATTCCATTCATAATTATAACAACCGAACACATTATGGGATTTGAGTAGGATTTTTTAGATTCCAATTCAATTCCATTTCCAATTCAAATTCCATTCCATTCTTTGAAACGAACGCTACCTAAGAGAATTGTAACGGAAGTTTTCATGGAATAAAAACATTACTTAAGTAGATGTATGATAGAATTTAGTTTCTTAACGTCATGCGACATAGTTGCAAGTATTTCATAACGTTTATGATGATTTAGAATCCAATACCTGTCTAGCATCTAATTGTCTAATTTCCTTCTGGAAATTTAATAGGAATGTCGAATCAAACGACTTCAGTAAATTCGCAGTCAGAAGAGCATAATGTTGATATGATTCTCTACTAAACAGTATCACTCGCGACATCAGCGCCACTAGGAATCTTCCCAGGAAAGTCGGTCGTTGAAGTGTTTGATCCTATCATGCTGCAGAATACAAGACGTGATTAGTGAAACTATTTTCATATAAAAAGAAATAAAACACACATGTATTCAAATTATGGAATGATGTATGTTTGCTTGCTTACCCTTGATCAACATGACCATTGAACGAAGCTCGCAGTTTTTGAAGCTGATTACAACACAGTTTCAAGAAAAGGAGTTAGTCGTTGGTTGTCAATAACTGTGAAGGGTTTGTATCAGACATCTAGCTTAGATGTGGCGCGTTTGACCCATTTACTTCAAGATGGATCGCCTAAGGTTATGGCTTACCTTTACAGGTCAGATGGATAATGATAAAAATTAATTAGAAAGGAAATGAATCAAACGTGTCAAGCGAGTCAAAAGTAGCGCATTTGTTAACGCATAAAACCTCCTAATTTATTTCAAATAATTGGATTATTATAATAATATTTGGCACATTAACTATTTAGAAAAGATCCTTTTGGGTCAACCTCACTCGACCCATTTCGGTCAATACAAAAATTACACGTTATGACCTGTCCCACACATTTTTCACCTCTGAGTGGAACTATAAAAGAAAGACTTACAGATTTATAACCAGAATATATAAGGTTCCCCATATTCATAATTTTTAAAATTTTCGCCCCAAAATAGAACATTTATAATGAAATTGCTAAGTTTGCGGTGTGTAGTTACCAATTGAATAATCTGACTTACTGTTTGGACATTTCTTTCTTCAATGTGGGATGGCAGTCATCTCCATATGCATCAAGTGTATGAAACAAGAAACCACTGTGAGTAACAACTGCAATCTCCTTCTCTTCGCGTGTCAACAACCTGCATAAGTATTAGGTGAAAACAAAGTGTGTGAGACTGTGAGACAGGGCATTGAGGTGATATTAAATCATCTTAAAGTTTTTTTTTTTTTTTGGATAATCTAAAAATGATATAGGAGGGGTATTGATTTGCATTTTGAAAACCGATCAGCTTTTAGTTGTTGGATTAATAATAACAGATTGTACTTTTGATCTGTTCATTAGGGTGTCAAAATAATCAGTTTCTTCCTAGCCACAACAGAAGTGATTATCAAATGGTAAAACGAAATTACCTAATTACTCCTTGTTTAACCAATTCCACATAAGTGAAGTCCATCATAGAAGTGTATCTTGTTTCACAAAAAATATCATCTTTAGTCATTACATAGCAACTTTAAACAATAAAAGCATGTCCAAACAAGGTCTGTTTTATTACAGCCAGTCATCTAGCTTTGATTATTCAAAATAAAGCATCACTTTCAAAACGCATGTTCAAACACCCAATCATGCCAGACTTTGAATTCTCAATCTTAATAACTTTAAAGAAGAAGTAGATTAAGAAGTCACCATTTCATAAACTTCTTCCCCCTGGCTGCAACGTCTTCATTCTTTTCTCTAGTATCAGCGGTCCACAAAACATCGCCATCATTTTCTATCTGAATAAAACATGATACAAACAGTATATATTTTAGCAGGCAAATTGATCTTGAAACTAAATTGTAGTTTAAACTTTAGAATGGATGAGACAATATACGAAGAGAGTGTATATTATATTTGAGTAACTTTCAAACCAATGGAGGCCGTTTCCACGGATCAGGTTCGATCCGTGGAAACGGCCTCCCACAAAATGTGGGGGAAAGACCGCGTACATCTTCCCTTAAATGGGACGGACCCTCCCTGGACCCTGCGAAAACGCGGGAGCTCTTTGCAGCACCAGGTACGCCCTTTCAAACCAGTGTAAGAATTGTGAAAGCTACTACTTACCAAAGAAAAATCAATTGCTGGGAACATGGGTTTGTATTCACTTATACTTCTCCTCCTGTCGCACGGATGAACACCCTACATGAATTGCAATAGGCAGGTCAAGGTGGTTGGTTAATGACTCAAAACAGATTCAATTTTTGTGTATCGGATAAGGGCCAAGCAGGTTGAACCACCCTTTCAAATTTTCCTATATTCTTTTAAATTTCATAAATAATCAATATAAAATATAACCATGAAAACAAATTAAAGAAAAAAATGATTAAGAGGTAACACTTTAGTAGCAACTTGTAAACTGTTCCACCTGTTTGTTTGTATATTTCAGTTTGACCTGTTATTAAAAAAGTATAACTCAATTTGAACATTTTTTCATAAATGTCCTTTATAAAAATAATGCATTCTTACTATTTATCCAGCTTATCTCCGGTCATGGTACTGAAGCATTTCCCCCTTCTAACAACATGTGTTACTCCTATATTTCGACCTTAAGGTCAGGAATCAAATACATGTAACACATAATTTCAAAAATATAGCCCAAATCTATCACTTTCTATATTAGCAACTATCCATTTCATGGATACCTTATTTTTTTCTAATATCTGTGTGCTAGAAAAGTAAGATACATACCAAATGCTCTCTACAAAGCTCCATAGCAATGAATGGAGGACAATTTAAGCTTGAAATTGCAGGTCGGTTACTACTGCCCATATTTTTCTGCCATTAGTGGAGGCACATCAATCCCATCAGCAGAAGCTTCACCTCCAAAAGCACCAACTGCCGTTTGCATAGTCCTACAAGTACAACAGTTAGCGCTTCTAGCTTTTCAGAGCATGGAATAATCATCTTGTACATCAATAATATGCAGTAAATTAATCTTAGAGGTGACAAGATGGGCAGGTTAAGAAGTTGCGTAACGGGTCAAAACGGGTTCACTGTAAACTTTTAGCAATTCTCTGTCCATTTTCTAAAACTATAACTAATAAATAATAAATTTATTATAAATAAAGAAATAATATCATTACAATAATAACCTAACTCATTCAATTTAAAATATGGGAGGTTGTATCACATAAATATACTTTACGTCACTTTCATACTTGTTCCCCTTTCAGCTAATATATATATATATATATATATATATATATATATATATATATATATATATATATATATATATATATATTTAGTTGAACTGTTTGACATAGAAGACAACTTAAATTGAGCTATTCACGAGTCATAGGAGCAGAATTGCCTCAAAAGAAAAATAATATGCCATGACAAGGATAATAAACAATAAACCTCATTCTCATTCACAAGAACTGAGAGAAACTACCTGAGCAAAGGTGACACTACAACCAATTCAATACTTTTTGAAAGACCAGATGCACGAACATGCTTCCGAAGATTATCTACCTGTTGGACATGTTAAAGTCAATATGTAGGTATTGCAGATGAAACTGCAAAGTTTATAACATAATAAACTTTGTAAAATACCAGTATCTCGTTTCACATATATGCCTACCTGAACAAAAACATGATTAACTTGATGTTTGTTTTAAGGTTTGGTCCTTCAATAAAGGGTTGGTAGTGCTGCAGCTGTGTAACATGTCATTATAATTCTCTCCTAACTGGTTCTTGTTTATGTAATCAATTAAATATTCAGATCAAGTATCAACCCTATTCATCACCTGCTGCATACGTCCTTTTGCTTAAAAGACTTAAACAACACAAACTCTTTCATAACGCTCACTAGAGGTGGCAACTTTGGCCCATTTACTTGTTGATGGTTGATTAGGGGTGTTTTTTTATTTATATTTATATCTCATACGGATCAAATACACAAACTTAGCTAAAAGTGAAACAACTCAAACAGATTGAAAGTCTCTCAAGTCTATTTATATAGCATACAACATCCTAAATCAATTTTAATCAAGAACTTATATTATTACGTTAATTAAATTGTTTTATAAGCATTAAGAACGACCTTATTTTAAAATTTTGGACAAGTGCCTGGTTAACCCAATCAGAAACTGTTAGTTTCAACTGCTACTAAAAATGATCCAACCCATCATCTTATCACCAATGGTAACAACTACAAAATGTAATAGAAGTAAGGTGCTCCAACCTGTTTCCATCCAAGAGGGGTAAGATGTGCATCAAACAGTTCCTCCAACATATAGGCACTGTGGTCCTTCTCCCCTGCAACATTGTGAATTCCTTGAGCATGCCTCACCTAGTAACATAAATACACAAAGTGAGTAAGTGACAATAACCAAAATCCATCAGCATACACCAGGGAATAAAGAGAATCTAAAAAATAAGAAAATGAAAACATACCAGATGAATGGTTTTTGAGCGATGCAGAGGATATAAACCTTCACTAGCACTCGAATTCATTTCTGCAAACCATAGATAAACTAGAATTATCAGGATAATTTCCAAATACCCAATAATCCTTCTGTTGTTAACATTATAGCAATCACTTATGTGCATCAATATGTCAATAAAGATCTAATGAAAGCACTAGAATATAGCATGCAAAGAACTTGCATTATGAAAAGGACAAGAACACAATCTCCATATCCAACTATTCACTTATTAACTCATCTAAACACAGTCAATAGAATGTGGCATTTTAATTAAAATCTATAATAAAAGGGCGTACATGGTGCTGCAAAGAGCTCCCGCGTTTTCGCAGGGTCCAGGGAGGGTCCGTCCCATTTAAGGGAAGATGTACGCAGTCTTTCCCCCACATTTTGTGGGGAGGCCGTTTCCACGGATCGAACCTGAGACCTTCGGTCCCTTAGGAACAGCTTTTACCGCTGCGCCAAGACCCGCCCTCAAATCTATAATAAACCAACGTAAACCTCTAAATCTTCTGAAGTTAGCTTATTAACTGATTAAAACATCCTATAAACATTTCTGTTCACGAAATACGTCACTAAATCACATCATACAATGAAACAATAAAATTGACTTATTATGAACCAACCAAAACCCCTAAAATCTTCTGAAATTAGCTTATTAACAAATTAAAACATCCTATAAACATTTCTGTTCATGAAATACGTCACTGAATCACATCAAACAATGAAACAATGAAACGGCTCATTATCAACCAACCAAAACCCCTAAAATCTTCGGAAATTAGCTTATTAACATTTTAAGACATTCTATAAGCATTTCCGTTCATGAAATTCGTCACCAAATCACATCAAACAATGAAACTAGAACCAGTATACGCAGTTTCATAAGCTAAATCGCAGATCCCAACGTCTTCCAACTTCCATCAAAAACAACTTCTAATAAACAAACACAAACACATACAAATCTACATTTCAACGTGTAATTCTCATCAAAACGCACAAATATACAACAAACAACAACAGATTCCAAAAACCTTCAGATCAAAGTTCATATACATCATAAAGATATACTTCAACATCAAACCACCAAAACAGAATACAATCAACTCATACACACATACATTACAAATTCAATATCGAAAACACATCATCACCTACGCAAAGTGATCAGATTACCAGAAAGAAGAACCGATGAAGAAAGAGAAGAAGCAAAGAACGACGTCGTATTGGTGATGATGATGGTGGAGAGAGACGCACTTGTGTGATATTCAATGGAGGAAGCTGTTGTGTTCCGGTATTTACATGTATCCATATTATAATTTAATATTAATATATTAATATTAACTTTCAAATAAATAATAATAATAATAATATTACTATATGCGCCATTTGCTTCTCCTACTTGCTGTCGTGCGCCGTGTGCGCTTTGTCCTCCCACCCCCTTCCCGATGTAAGTTAACGTGACGTACAAGTGAAAAAGCGTAACGTACAACTGTATCTCTCTTCACTGGTGGAAGTTTCGTGTGGCGCTGGTGGCTGACGTGCGCCGGGTGTTATGTGTCCCCCATGAATTGAGGATGATGGTACAAGTGAACAAGCGTAACGCACAACCAAACAGCTTTTTTTTGTATTAGTTGACGAGTAACTGCCCTTGATGCGACGTCGTTTGGTAGATGGTGCATTCTGTTTTTCTTGTTTAGTTAATTCGACGTGGGTTGGAAGCAGGCATATTCTGTTTTTTGTTCTATAGTTTATTCTTCAAAGTTCAAACACAACAAACAAACAAACATACCCAGTAAGTCCCATTCAAGAGCAGGGTCTGAGAGGGATAGGTGACGGCTAGTCTTTCCTTTATCTTGTGAGATAGAGAGACTGCTTTAAGAGACCCCCGGGCCCAACAAATACATATAGTAGGCATAAAGATTTTATCAAATATGCAAGCAAAGAAAATTACAGTTATCACAAGATAAACGTGGATATGTGTTTTTCTTTGTTCATTGATAGTAGGATGCCTAAACACATGCAATAGTTTGTTCACATACTAGCATCAGGCAAGTATTTAAGCATGACAAAGCTAGAAGCAAATGATGTCAAAAAATACGTGAATGAAACATGGAGTCTGTGCTTACAAGTGGGACGTTCAGCTGCGGTCTTGGATGATTCTGCACCTGCAGACTGCAAACTTCTAATAACAAGCAGAATAATAACTTTTAATGACTAATATATACTTAGGGGCTGTTTGATTGCGCTGATGAGTAAGATCTGACTGAGTCAGAAGCTGACCCAGTAAGAAGTTTGACTGAGTCTGCATCTGACTGAAACTTGACTGTTTGATTTAGTATCTGACTGATTTTGCTGAATAATAAAAATAACTTATATACATACATACACATAAGCAATATTACATATACATACACTCTACATACACCATACAGCTACATAACATCATCTCATAAATCTAATACACATACATCCACATACACATACATCTACATACAATGCATCTCATACACCTATATACACATACATCCACATACACATACATCTACATACACATACATCTACATACACATCTACATACACATACATCTACATCACATACATCTAATTCGAGCACCCCCATTCATCGACCGCAAGCATCCTGTCGACCGAACACCAACACCAACCAATTAACCATCGTGACCCAACCGAACACCAATCATCAAAAATCATCAACCATTTCGAACCATAATCGAATGTGCTGTACTCCCCCCCAAATCAGGAAGCTTTGACGTTGTGACCCCATTCATACATCATCACGGACCACCACTCCATCATCGCACCACCACTCCATCATCGCACCGAACCGACCTCATCCCTGTCGATCGAACACCATCATCGAACTCCAAATCAACTTTAACCATCAACAAAACACCTTCGATCACCATCACAGGAAGAAACAGTTCACAGCTGTGAGATTGAGAGAGAGGTTCGAGAGAGAGGGTTCGAGAGAGGAGAGAGTTCGAGAGATTGTTGTGCCAGAAAAGAAAGCATCGAGTGCTCGAGAGATTGTATGCTCGAGTAGGGCTCAAGCAGGGGGGGAAGATGGCGGCGGATGGAGGCTAGCAGCGGTTTGTGGGGGTCGGCCCGGGAGGCAGCAGCGGGGTGCGCAGGTGGGAGGTGAAGGGGGAAGGGGGAGGCGGGCGATGTGAGAAGAAGAGTCAGGGTAGATGTTGTAAAATACACGAATGGGTCAGACCCATTTTAAGGGTCAGATGAGGCGGTCAGCTGCAACAAACGCACTGACTGGCTGACCGAGTCAGCAGTCAGTGGCAGTGGATGGTTCAGACGTATCAAACAGCACCTTAGATATTTATTTATCTTTTAGCGTATGACGAAACCAGGTTCGCTCACCTTCCGTCTGACTGGTTTCTTCACGAGAGATTCAACGTCGGTGGTGCTTTTTGTTTTCTTGATGTTTAACGTCTTAAATCGTCGGTAAATAAGTAAAACAACTCGTAAAACTGAATGAAATGTAAGATTTGAATTTTTTAGTTATTGAGCCCTAATGAACTAAATGTTTTTAACATCAACTGAGAATGTTGATCAGATATCAGGTCAAAAGCCATTCAAGAAAACAACAAAAAGAAAATATACATTACATAAAAAGTGAGGTCGAAAGTATCCACTAGTGGTTAATACTTTGATGGTGGGTGTGAATGTATGATACATTGCACCCTTTCCCACCCGACTATATAAGCCGTCATGGTAAATTGAATCAAGAATAATGATATTATATAAACTTTAAAACCGATATAGCAAGCATTCAAGTACATGACACCTTTTTATGTATAAATTTTTTTTTTTTTTTTGTCTTTTATACTTTTGTATTCTAGCAATATAGTATGAATTAATATTTTTTCATTATAGTACCTCAAGTTTAGACATGTATATTTATATCCTATATATGTATTTCTTTTCCTGCTTTTGAAACATTCATAATTCTTTTAGATTTGTTTATTACTTTTTTTCTAAATTTTAAAACTTAATGTTTCAGAAACATTTAAATATATGTTGAGACTTGCTTATTTTAATCTGCGTTTGGTGTAATTTAAATTTAAAATGGCATTGTGCTTTAGATGTATAAGTCATCGCAACTTAATGTATAAACCCTCAAAACTCATTTAAGGTTTCGATTCTTTTATATTTTCTTTCTTCTTCCTCCTACGACTTTAAAATATAATGTTTATAAACTCCAAATTTGTGCGTGTTTTAACTATTTGCTAATAATAATGTTGTTTGAGATTGCTACACGCTTATTTTTATCGAAGTTTGGACGTGAATTTTTTTAATGGTCTCAGTATAACTTTCAAGTATTATTAACAACTCCACCTGAACACACAAGTTTGTGAGAATTTAGTTTTTTATATAAAGTTTCAAATGTTATTAACGGCGTAACTTTTTGGTGTTTTATACATAAAGCTACATATGCTATCAACACCTCCCTCACTTCATGGCAAAGTTTTGACGTTATTTTTTTTACAATTTTACGTCCCTGTCGCAACACGAGGTCGTAATACTATTTGTTTAATAAAGAATAACATGTTTTTTATTATTATTTTAGGATATTAACAATCCGTAAAAAAAAGATAGAGGAGGAGAGAGATTTCAATATTTAAGTTATGTGATCTTGATAACTATTTTAGATTAAGAGTTTTATTTGTCCGATTGAGAGTTTATTTGTCATTTGAATATGTGCAAGTTGTGTGATCTTAATCACTAACATAAATGAATAAACACAGCCTCTGTTGATGTTTATTTGTTTAACTTAACAACATATTTTTTGTTCGTGTTTGTTCATTTATTAAACGAATAAACATAAACGAACTTCTATCCGAACAGTTTATGGACTGTTCGCTGAATATTCGGCTTCATTTACAGCCCTAATATTGTGCGTCACAAAGAGAATTTTCAATACACATCCCTCGTTTCTACTCATCTCATCTATTATGTTGTTATTATCTAGGATCACAGTGATTGTGCCAATTTCTAGTCTCATTTTCACATTTTGCTAGCTGTATATATTCTAGACCTAGGTTGAAGGTTGAGCCCCCCCCCCACCCCTCCCCCCCCCCCCAAATTATGCAATCGCCCACTTCCGGCTCTCATGGAAAAAAAAATTTAGGTCTGCCATTCATATTTTCTAAATAATTCTCATGACACACTGTTTTTCTTTTGATTTAATATTAATGAATAATGGTCAAATTAGTGCGTAGTTTAGTAGTTATTTGCTTTGTGTAAGCAAGCCGCACCTGAAGATTTTAGTGCCCTGAACAAGTTGGAAATAAAAGCTCTTAAGCTTTAACAAATTAAATTTATGAAGTAGTTTTAAACGAAACAAACGTTTTAACAATAAACCAAGAAAAGTTTTAGTATTAGAATGATATATCGTTAATTGCTAACCAATAACTCGTGAAACTTTCCTAGCATTCTTGATAGCAAATTGGTTTATCATATCTTCGTAGTTTATAATCTCTAATATTTCGCTCTTGATGGTTATCATCACCGATCCATGAATTTTTTCTTGGGACAATGTGGATTATAAGTAAGATTTCTATAACTCAACTCTAAAAAACTCTTTTTTTAGATGCTAGTATCACTGAAATAGTCAATAATATTGTATAGTTAATGCTTGCAAATGGAATATAATCAGAGTTCTTTTAAATGCTTCAAAACATCTATATGCTTGCTAAATTTATTAGTTTGTAATTTATTAAATAACTTAACTCCATATAAAATTCATGAGCATCAATATCCAATCTATCTTCGAGCTTGAGTGTTTTTTCAAGAAGATGACAAGACAATTTAATATCTTTATTCAATTCCCTTACACTTACGTGGAAACAAAAAACCAAATATTTTTATTGTACTATATTAAATTATTGAAATTTTATCTCAAGAGAAGCACTAGCCTGATTAACAATGAATAAGAAATAATTGAATTAAATTCTCATTGTAACGCTCGAAATCTTGTCAAAATAAAAAGAAAAAAAGTATTTGAAAGAAAATAAAAAGCAGACAAAAGCGGAAGGGGTATTGTGTAAAATATACAAAAGTACAAAATAATATTAAAAGGGCATGGGCGCCCATGCCATGCCCACTTCTTGCTTTTGTGAACGGCTGAAAAGGGAGAAAGAAGAACTTGACGTTCTTCCTCGGTTTCAAGAAGAAAAAGACGATCTTGGTAAGTGGTTCTTTGTGTAATTGACTCGGTTTTATTGGGTTTTCAACCGTAGAACCGATTCATAAGTGTTATACATGTTTTGGTGTTTATTTGGCTTGTTTTAGGTGTTTAAATTCGTGTATAAGCAAGTTTAGAGGAGTTTTACTTGTTTGATACATCAGGTGAGTTATAGACCCCGTCTTTTACATGTTTTTAAACTCTTTTGGGGCTGAAAATGTATTAACAATGATTTTATAATTATCATGTGTGTAACCGTATGTAATTATGCATGTACAATAATGATTTATGGTTGTTTAGGTGATGTTTATGCTTAGTAAGGTTTTAGTAAGCTTAGAATAAGGTGATACGATGATTGGGACTAAAAATATGTTAGAATTATGTTACACAGGTTGGTCATGCGCTACATAAGGCCCATGCGCCTAAATTTACCTTAGAAAAAGTTCTAAGTAGGGTCATGCGCCCAAACAGTACTCCCATGCACCTAGACATGCCTTAGAAATTCTAAATACGAGTCCATGCGCCTGAACAGTAGTTCATGCGCCTAAGACTTAGGCTCAGACGCCTAAGTATACCCCATGCGCCCAAATAGTGCCCATGCGCCCGAAATGGCTCATGCGCCTAAGTGTTGAAACGCCCAAGTAGGCTCATGCGTCCCCATAGTTGTAATGCGCCTAAACAGGCCTCATGCGCCTGCATAGTTCTCATGCGCCCAAAACACTTAGAAATTTTTTGAAATTTTGGAGAAAATAGAATTATTAGGGTTTGACTCTAGATTGACTTTATGGTTATAAATGATATTATATTGCATGATTATGAGCTGTCCTAAGATTTCATATTATTCATTATGGTGAGACTTTATGTGGTGTGTCTATGATCATAAATGCAAAGTATTATCATTAATAAAAGTGAAAGATTAATGATAAAGAAAGGTGGAACGTAAATGAAAGAATGTAAGTCTTGCAAAAAATAAATAGGAGGTGCACGACCATATTGTCTTTAACTCAACTGTGATATGGATTAGCTACCCCTAAGGATGCACACAGGGTCAGTCATTGAGACTGACAGGGACCCTTGTAGCATACCCTAGGTGACTGGGTCAGCTTAGTGTGTAATGTTCGTGGTCTATTTATAGACCACAGGCCCAGCATCAGCTTCGTGCAAATGTTCGGAGTCTTGCACATTGGTCCATAAGAAAGTGAAAGATAATGATAAAAGTATGAAAAGGAACAAAGGCGTATGATAATGATTAATGAAGAAAGTTTACTTGATGTATGTATGATGTGTGCTCACGTACGAAAGTAAAAAAAAGCATTTCAATGTAAAGAGTATTTATATATATATATTATGTAAAGTATTTAATGCTTTTAAAACTAGAACTCACTTAGCAACACTGACTTTTATACATTTTCAGTTGATAGGTAAGCATTGCTGAAAATGGCACGAGAGGGGGAAGCTACTCGGCGAGACAAGACTTACATCCATTCGTATTTTGATACTATTGTTGTTTTGTATTGCAATTAACCAATCTTTTGTAACTTAAACCCTATTGTATTGCTAACAATAGTATTTATTAATGAAGATGAATGGTTTTTGTTAACTTATTTCCGCTGCATATTATATGAGTTATGTAATGTTTTGTGTATTAATGCGATGATTGTCCAACTGTGAGGTCTTTAGGAACGGGGCCTTACAAGTAGGAATCAGAGCTAAAGTTAAGTGAATTGGGTAAAATATTTTCAAAACCTAATCTTAAACTGAAAATGGGACAAACGAAGGGATGTCAACCCGAGTAGCTACATGCCATCAGGTATTTCTTTTATTAAAGTTAACCAGTATTATATACGTGTGCTATTTGACTTGTACGTTATTAGTAGATTTAGATACTGATATAGTCAGGATAGGAATTGCTTGGGGTGTGAAGAGTAAAGTACGTGGCTAATCACAACTGGCCACTGTAATTAGGGACTTACTATATTTAACATAAACTGAGCTATTACCTTGAATGTCCGTGTTAATGTTTGAATCTTATAGTATTTAGAGGATGGCGGGAGGTAGATCATCTAAGGCGTCCAGAGGAGGAGGAAATGATGGACGTGGTGCTGAGCCGCGTGTAACAAGGAACAAGGCTAGGGCTGCCGAGACAGCACATGTAGAGCCCGAGGTACATTAGTAGGAGGCGTGATGATGAGCGCCAATCTGAGGGCCTCAGTGAAGGAGGCAGTGGTGGAGGAGGTTCACCAAGTCATGCAGACAATCCTACCGTCTGTGGTGACTGAAGTTATCCGAGATGTGAAAGAGGATGAGAGGAAGGAGGAAGAGAGAAGGACTATGGCGGGGAGAAAAGAGAATGAAAGGTGTGATGATGAGGGTGAGGAGCCAAATGCTGAGAGAGCAGGCTCCAGTGATGAGGAGGAAGTAGTAGTGCGAGAAATCGCAAGGGGATGCAGTTACGGGGCATTTCAGCAATGCAAACCCCCGGCTTTCGATGGCAACGGTAATGCTGTGCCACTCACCGCTGGGTAAGAGAGATGGAAGCGGTGCTGGAGATTAGTGAGTGTCGTGAAGACTAGAAGGTGAAGTTCGCTACTCACTCTTTTATTGACTCAGTGTTATGTTGGTTGGATAATGTTATCCAAGCCGAGGGTGAGGTGTTGATACATGTGTACCTAGATTCTGAGCTAAATGTAATATCTTTGTAATGTCCTACTTATGTAATTGAAAGTTGATTAATGAAATGCAAGTGGTTATAGATGCTTATAATGTTTAAATGTTTCATTAGTGGGTTGTGCAATGAATGGTTGATAGATTATATAGGTAGATGGTTGTTTGAATTGATATGCTTAATGTTATGATAATTAACACATTCAAACCTAACATTATGAAGTTATCATGCGAATGGGCCATGCCAATGGACCATACGCATGAATAACTTCATGCGAATGGCTCAGTCGCACTATTGAACCAGGATACTGGATCAGTCGTAAGACTGAAGCATGAGATTGAACCAGTCGTACAAATGAAGGCTCAGTCGTGCGTATGGATCAAACGCATAGCTCAATCGCACGACTGAACCATGCGAATGGTTCAGTCGCACGAATGAGAAACCTTACCTATAAATACCACTTAATTCGTGGAAAAACGTAACACTTCGAATACTTGCAACCCTAGCCGACCCAGAGCGTCCTGTTCGTCCATTCCAAGTTCATAGAACGTCTGAGATCATTCCTAGTCCATTCTTAACGTTTTCTAATCGTTAGGATTGATCTTGATTACGTTCTCCCTGATTGGATCACCAATCAATAGGATTCCGCACTATTTGATCTGGTATAACGAAGAATCAGTTAGTACTCCGTACGTACACGGTCCTAACAAGTGGTATCAGAGCCTGGCTTGATTCTTTGTGGATTCAATCAAGTTTGGTAAAATCAACGTTTTTACGCGAAAAGATCCAATCTTTCTGCTAAAAATCAAGTCTTTACGTTTGCATGTTTGAAAAATCAATATTTTTGACTTTCAGCCGTCTAGGGTGTCAAAACTTGTGTTTTAGGTCAAAAGTTGCGCAAAACCTCGATTTCAGCAGTCTCAGTCGCACGATTATCTCAATCGTACGACTGAAGTCCAGTCGCCTGTTTATTCGCCCGGTTGAGTCAGTCGCCTGTTTATTCGCCCGATTGAGTCAGTCGCTTAGTCCAATCGACCGATTGAGTCGGTCGCTTAGTCCATCGACCGATTGAGTCAGTCGCACAGTTCAGTCGCCTAATTGAGTCGGCCGGTCTGTTCAGTCACCCAAGTGTCTAGTAAGCCTGTTCAATCGCACGTTTGAGTTCAATCGCATACTGTTCGTGTCAATCGCATCCCAGTCGCGCACTCCCCAATCGCATTAACAGTTTGTTTTCAAGTTTAAGTCAACATTCATTATGGACTCAGAAAACTTCACGTTCTCAGCAGGGAAAGACTCAAGGATCCAGAACTTACTGTTACTGTAAAATGAGATTGGTAATCACAATAAGCCACCTAAGCTTCTGTCTATTGATGAGTTCCCGTAGTGGAAGCAAAGGTTTGAGATTCATCTCAATGGTGTGGATACTAATCTTTGGAATGCTATTGAAACTGGTTACACCATGCCAGTTGTAGTGATGGTTTGCCATTAACGTTGAGTGGAATGACTGATGCTCAAAAGACTGCCTATAATGCTGAAAAGAAGGCTTACACGATGCTCACCCAGTCTATTCCTAAAGAGATCTTCCATCAGTATTCTGATCATAAACAATGTAAGAAATTCTGGAAAGCTCTCGAGAAGAGATATGAAGGGAGCTCAACTCTGAAGTCTTTGAAGGCCAAAGCACTTAAGAAAGAATTTGATAATTTTTCAGCTATTGGGAATGAGAGTTTGGACGACATCATTGACCGCTTCTATCATTTGATGAGTGAACTTCACACTCATGGGTAACCACGTCTAAAGAAGAAAAGGTCTCCAGTTTGGCTGACGGACTTCCAAAAAAGTGGGATTCATTTATTTCCACCTTGAGACACAATTCAGTTCTTGAGACATTGGATATAAATGACTTTATTCTGAAACTGCGAGAGGAAGAAGTTAGACACAAGTACAAGGCAAAGAAGGGTTCATTTGCTCAGGATCCGACACTCTACAATGTGACTCCAACTCCTATTGCCAAGTCTTCAAATGCTCCTCTGCAAACTGCTTTTGTTACTAATACATCTGCATCTGGACAAAGCTCATCATCTGTTGGTGAGTCAACGGTCTCATCAGGGTTTCAACACAGTGTTACTGAAGCTCAATCGACAAAGTTAGTAACAGAGAACTTGGGTAAGGTAACTGTGGAAGTGGCCAAGGAACACATGGACCTGCTTGCTGCTGTGGTCCATTCCTATGATGGTTTGGTTGCTGGGAAGATAGAAAACTGCCACTTGGCTGATGAAGATTACGAGCAGGTGGATGAAAATGAGTTGGAGAGGATGGATATTATGTGGGCTCTCGCGAGTGCTGTGCGACGAGCAAAGAAATTTGTGAAGAAAACAGGTCAGAATTTGGTGGCTACAAAAGATACTACCTTGGTTTCGACAAGTCAAAAGTCACCTGTTTCAACTGTGGGGAGAAAGGACACTTCAAGAGGGAATGTGTAAAGCCTAAGAAGACTGGAACGGAATACATTCTCCTCGTTCAACAGACAAGATAAGGAAAAGAAGTCAGCTCCAACCAGCAGGACTCAAAAGCTATGGTGGCGCAAGGTGATGAAGGACAGGACTGGTCCTTTCGATTCTTATCTGATAGTGAAGCCAACATAGCATCCGTTGATGATCTAAATGAAGACTTAGCGAGTGAGGGGGAGAACTCAGCTGAGCCTGATACTGCTGAATTGGATGATGACTTATCTGCTGTTGATCAAATTGTTGAGGATGAACTGAATGCTGAATCTGAAGCACATTCTGACCCCAAAATGCTTTCATGGCTGGAACGTCTACATCTGCACAGGTAGAATCTAAGGATGATTTATTTATTAACATGCATGTGTTGAATGTGAAAAGTTTAGAGAAAGCACTGACCTGAAATTTGCTAGGTTATTAGATCACAATGATAACTTAGTAAATGATTTAAAATTGTGCACTGAGGCTAACAGAATCTTAAAACAAAATGAAAACAGCTATAAAAAAAGGTTGAAGCATTAAAGAAACAGTTAAAAGAAACTGAGGTTGTTGCATTTAACCAAGAAAATGATATCAAGTTCTACTTAAAAACAATCGAAGAAACTAAAAAGGAACGAGCGGTTTTACAAGTTGAAAACGAGTCTTTGAAACAAAAACTCCACAGTCTAGCTAGTTCCTCACATATTTGAAAAACTTGGTTAAAGAACGCAACAACGGGGAAGGTTTAGGATATAAGGTTGTGCCTCCACCATATGAGATCCTATTGAACACCAAACAACGTCCAATTAATAATAACCCAATAAAGGATCATGTGGTGACAACTCCTCTGGTCAGCGATCCGGACACAGCAGTTACATCTGCCCCTCCGGCCACTGATCAAAAGCATTACATCAGGCACAACTGACACAAAAATCACTGGAAACGGGTGGAAGAAAATGTTGAAGCAAACCTTGGGTTGGGTCAAAAATTGACTACCACACAACCTAAGAATTCCAAACCCACTCAATCTAAATCAGTGAAACAAGAATCCCATCATCTCCCAAGACAAAACACACATAATGTTAAACAAGTTAAATTTGTCAAGGGAGGTGAAAGCCTTAAAAGTGCGAACAAGAAGAAAGAACCAGAAGTTTATTCACCACCCCCAAGAGATCTCCTAGCCCCGATGAATGGAGATCCTGCTATACTTGTGGACAGCACGGTCATATTTCGACAAACTGTCCTCGCTATCAGACTCCAAGAATTAAGGTTGAGCTGAACAACAAAGTTAATTTAGATTCAAAACAGCGATCTAAGACTCCTGTTAGATCGAAAACACCTATTCGGTCTAAAACACCTTCTAGGTCGTTTTTGTTTCCTCCACGCCAAAGGCAACACAGACAAGTCACTGACAAGTCTGTGATGCCAGCGGCGAAACCTGTTTATGAATCTAAACCACATGCTCAAACTGTTAATCAGTCTAAGGTTTACCACAAACAATCCTTCACAGGGATGGTCTGTGGAAAGCCAAAACAACTGATGAGTCTGAAAGCAAGGACAGGTTGAACGTTGAGATATCACCACTGATAAAGGACAGTGGGTCAAATTCATGATGGTTGATTCCTCTGGTAAACCCAAGCCAGTCAAGGCTTGGGTCCCCCTCCTTAACTGATTATTTTCTCTTATGTGCAGGTTGTCCGCTATAGTTCACAAATACATGGATCGTAGATAGCGGAGCTTCCAGGCACATGACGGGAAATAAGTCTCTCCTTTTCAATGTCAAACAAATTAAAGGGGGACATGTTTCCTTTGCTGGAAACAAAGGAGGATACATTACCGCTCAGGGAGAAGTAGGTAATGAAAAGATAAGGTTCAACAAGTCAACTTTGTTCAGCAATTAGAAAACAATCTGCTTTCTGTGTCTCAGATTTGTGACAAAGGCTTCAAAGTCATGTTTGAAAATCACAAATGTTACATTCTGAAGAAATAAATGGATATTCCAGAGGACAGGTATTAATGTCCGCATCTAGATATAATGACTTGTATGTTCTAGATATGTCTAATGCTTCTACTAGTACTTCTACTGTTCAATGTTTCTTATCCAAAGCTACAGAGAAGGACTCCATTTCGTGGCACAGAAGAATGGGACACATTAATCATAGGAAGATGAATCATCTGATTCATAACAACTTAGTTGATGGAGTTCCTGTCAAGAACTTCAAGCTTCCTGATTTCTGTGTCTCATGCAAGAAAGGAAAGCAAACCAGGAAATCTCACAAGACCAAGAATGTCAATTCTATCGAGATGCCCCTGGAGCTACTGCACATGGATTTATTCGGACCAATCAGCACGAAGAGTATCGCTGGAGACTGGTACTGCTTCGTAGTCACTGATGACTACTCACGATTCTCGTGGGTGATGTTTCTGAAAGCAAAGTTAGAAACCTTTGAGTCATTCAAAGTATTGGTCACCACTCTAGAATCACTCTACAAACTGAAGGTGAGAAAGATTCGCTCAGATAATGGAACCGAGTTTAAGAATCAGTGGATGGATGCTTTCTGTAAAGAAAAGGGAATTGTTCATAATTCACCTCTGCATACACACCAAGATGAATGGAGTTGCTGAGCAAAAGAACAGGAGTCTGATCGAGACCGCCAGGACTATGTTGGCAGACTCAAAACTGCCAGTGCAGTTCTGGAACGAAGCTGTAGCCAATGCCTGCTACACACTCAATCATGTGTCGGTAGTGAAAAGGCACGGGAAGACTTGCTATGAGTTACTACAGAAGCGTAAACCAAACTTGGAGTATTTGGAACCTTTCAGTGCTCTTGTACGCTTCTGAAGAAAACTCAAGAGGCAAATTTAATGAAAAGGCAGATCAGGGAATCTTTCTGGGATATAGTATACCCGACAAACGAGTTTACAACAACTCTACTGGTCAGGTAGAAGTATGGTGCAATGTTGATGTTCAACGTTCACCATCCCTCCTGCTGGAAAAGGTCCATCATCATTCTTTGACTATGATGGCTTTTTCGAATCATTCAATCTTCCACAGATAGATTCAGATGATGATATTGGCACTCAGATGATGCACGATGTTCTAAATTCACCGAATCTGGATACTGGTGATACAACTCCTGCAAATGGTTCATCTGGATTTGCCTCAACCGATCAGGATGAAAGTGAGGAATCTTCAGAGGATGAAGAAGCAACTGAACCAGTACAGTCACCTAATGTTGATCATGAAGGAAGCTCTTTAGCTGCTACGCCTGCATCTGGCAATACAGGTACTGAACCTCCAGTCACAACTATGGACTCTGAAGTTGTTGTTCCTACAACTCCCGTGACTAGGATCAGTACGAGTCATCCGCCAGATGCTATCATTGGTGATCTTCACTCCGGCGTGCAGACTAGAAGTCGATTGTACACTGCTGATTACGCCAAAGTAATGGAAAAGGGCTACGTGAATGATGGAGCTTACCGATGTTTTGTCTCTCAAATTGAACCCAAACACGTCAGTGATGCCCTTAAGGATGAAGCCTGGGTCAATGCTATGCAAGAGGAGTTGCTACAGTTCAAGAAACTTGGAGTGTGGACTCTTGTTGACCGACCCAAAGGAGTCAAAGTAATTGGTACCAAATGGGTACTAAAGTGCAAGAAGGATGACCAGGGTGTTGTTATCAGAAACAAGGCACAGTTGGTTGTTCAGGGCTTCAGACAAGTCAAAGGAATCGACTACAATGAAGTCTTTGCTCCAGTAGCTAGAATGGAAGCTATTCGCATCTTTCTAGCCTACGCCTCTTAGATGAAGATCAAAGTCTATCAACTAGATGTTAAGAGTGCATTCTTGCATGGGAAATCCGTGAAGAGGTATATGTCAGTCAACCCAAAGGATTCGAAGATCCTTATCATCGGGACAGAGTCTACAAGTTAGATAAGGCTCTGTATGGGCTACATCAGGCTCCTCGAGCTTGGTATGAAAAGCTCTCCACCCATCTGCTGAAACACGGCTTTCGCTGGGGTGTGATTGACTGTACATTGTTCATCAAAGAAAAGGATGGTGATTTGCTTTTGGTGCAAATATATGTGGATGACATAATCTTCGGTTCACGAAACGAAGAGTTATGTAAAGAGTTTGAATCTGTGATCAAGGCTGAGTTTGAGATGAGTGCAATGGGAGAAATGAAGTTCTTCCTAGGATTACAGGTGGATCAAACCCCTACCGGCATCTTTCTGCATCAAACTAAGTATGTTGGTGACATTCTTAGTCGCTTTGATATGGAAAATATCACTGCAGCCGGTACCCCACTTGCCACAAATCATGATGTGGCTCCTGATGAGAATGGGGATTTGGTGGATGCCACCATGTATCGTGGGATGATCGGATCTCTCATGTATCTCACTGCTTCGCGTCCAGATATCATGTATGCCACATGTTTATGTTCCCGATATCAAGCGAAACCCAAAGTAAATCATCTAATTGGAGTCAAGAGGATTTTTCGTTATCTGAAGGGTACACCAACACTGGGGTTGTGGTATCCTCATGATGATGACTTTGAGCTAATGGCGTATAGTGACTCGGATTATGGAGGCTGCAAAATGAATTACAAGTCTACATCAGCAGGATGTCAATTTTTCGGGAGGAGATTGGTAACTTGGCAGTGCAAGAAGCAGACATCAGTTGCTCTATCTACCTGTGAAGCTGAATATGTTGCCGCCGCCAGCTGTTGCTCTCAAATCATTTGGATACAACAGCAAATGCGGGACTATGGTTTGCATTTCACTTCTACTCCTATATATGTTGATAATTCTGCTGCAATTGCAGTAACTAAAAATCCGGTTCAACATCCTAAGACCAAACATAGGCATAAAGTATCACTTCATACGCGACTACTATGAAAAACACTTAATTGATGTGGTCAAAATAAACACAGAATTTCAACGCGCTGACCTCTACACCAAACCGTTTGATAAACCAAGATTTTTCTATCTGTTAGAGGTCAACGGTGTTAAAAAGAAAAGTGATGTTATATTAGAAGAAATAGCTACATAGTCCGACACCATTTTTTATTTATTTTTTAGTATTTCTTTTATTTTAATTTTTTTAATTTCCTTGTCGTATAAAAATCCGAAAACATAAAAAGATTTTCTGTTTTAGAATTTTAGGGGGAGATTATTTATTTCAGTATTCATTTACTTAAAAAAAAGGGAAAGGTAAGTAAAGCTGAAAAGGCATAGACATAAAGACTGGAAATGTGACTCAATGAAATGGAAAGTGATAGTACACAGGCATCGGGTTACTTGGAACACCAAAAGGATTTTCGGTTTTACAAGGTTAATAAAATCACAGAAAAATTATAAATCCGAGAAGTCTAAGTCTAACAAAATGGGAAAATGATAGTACGCTTGGTTGGTATTGTAATTACACGGAGAAAGTTGATCTAGGGAGGTGCTAGTTCACTATACGATGTGTCGGTAGATTCAACACATTAGACGAGTAGAGGTCATTGGTAAACTCAATCTAAACTAAATGGTTCAATCAACCGTGGGTTCCCATCTTATCACTGGTTAACACAATCAGCTATTTCCGATAAGGGATAACGAGCAAATACACGCCACCAAAGGTGTGCAAATGACCACAAAAAGAGCAAAGCACGAAAAAAAATGAATACAAGCGCAATCATGCTGATAACAAAACGTTGTTGGTGCTTATGTGAAAAAGAAAATACGAAATGCTCTAACAAGGAGATAGGTTGTGTGCCTCTCTGCTGTGCGATGGCACTGACCTGAGGATAAGCATAACCTACATATTCTAGAATTCATTGTTGTTTGCCGCCTCTCTGCTGTGCGATGGCACTGACCTGAGGATTGGCTTCTCTTTGAAAGCTCTAAGAATAGTCTCTTCTTGTCAAAATACCTATAGACCGCTCGAAAGTCCTCTAAGGAATATTGATTACCATATAAGCTTGGGATCCACAAATGTTGGTTGAAATAATGTAACTTAATTCTTTACCAATGCATGTCAAAAGTCTGTGTATGGATTTAAGTGGACAGTATACTGATAATCGTCGTGTATGCACCGACTGAAGTTGATAATCAAAGTACGTTACGTATCATATCAAGCATGATTCCCAGTTAGATCTTAGAAGTCTTAGATGAGTGAGAAAGCTGTGCTATGCAAGTGTTTAAAGTTAAATACTAATCAAAGGTTCCAAGTAATGCTGTTTATGCCTGTCTGATTCTATATAAGTCTGTCCTTGATATGATGTCAATGCTAATGGGCTACATAACCTACCCTAACAAAAATCACAAAAGGATGTTCGTTTTGTTCGTAGTTTAAAATTCTTTAATTTATTAGTATAAGTGTGTTTTTGTCGGATTATGTATATTGTTATTTGTTAATGTCACTAAACGAGCTTAACGTTTATTTAAACTAAATGTTTCTGAAAGGTTAAAAAGGATCACGTCTGAGGTGATTGGTGGATAAATGGATCACGTCTGAGGTGATCGGGTGGATAAATGGATCACGTCTGAGGTGATCAGTGGGTGTGTTAATCTAAAAGTGATCATGTCTGAGATGATCAATTGCACATAATGTTTTATCAATCATTTTAGAAAAACTATGTTTCGGTTAATGAAATGACTAAAATGGCACAAGTATGGCCCAGTCGCATGACTGAATCATCAGTATGAACCAGTCGTACGAATGGAGCATACGAATGAGTACAATCGTATGATTGGACAATGCGAATGAATCCAATCGGCCGATTGAAAGTGACCGACTAGGTCAAACGTGCGAATGGAGGTCAATTGAGCAAATGGAACTGGTCGATTGAGTCCCAGTTTCAATCGCCCGACTAAGTCATGCGATTAGACTCGATCGTACGACTGGAGATTGAGTCGGCCGAATGAGTCGAGAGAATGGGTTCATTCGCCCGACTGATATGAGTTTTAGGATAAATAGGGCACTCAGTCGATCGCAGACCCCATTCGCCCTAAATCTCAAAATTGCACCATTACTCTGCCCAAATTTGATTTGAACTCAAACATCCATTATACTTGATTTCTGACATTTGGCATTGTTATACAGGTAAAACACGACAGAAAGACGATTGAAACTGTCAAAATGGTTCGAAATACAGGCTCATTTGACCTAGATTTGAACTGAAACAAAGTTGTACAATAAACTACCTTAATCACATACAATGTTAAAATCAATAGATTAGGTGGTTAGATACATGATTGCGAGTCTAATGAACATGAACTTAATGTTTATTTTAGCCATTTGAGGAATCTGAGTCTTAATGGAATCGAACAGTGAGTCATGCGACTGGTCCCCCAGTATGAACTTCAATCGCATGATTGAAAGGGACGATTCATTCAATCGTCCGAATGAATGATGCGAATGAGTTCAATCACACAATTGAACTAAACTGTTTTCTGATTTGGTCAAACTTTGTTTTTCATGTGTTCTCACGTGCGTTTCGAATACTTGCAACCCTAGCCGACCCAGAGCGTCATGTTCGTCCATTCCAAGTTCATAGAACGTCTGAGATCATTCCTAGTCCATTCTTAACGTTTTCTAATCGTTAGGATTGATCTTGATTACGTTCTCCCTGATTCGATCACCAATCAAATAGGATTCCGCACTATTTGATCTGGTATAACGAAGAATCAGTTAGTACTCCATGTGTACACGGTCCTAACAAATCCTTTATCTAACAATTCCTGTAACTGAGTCATAGTTCTTTCATCTCAGTTGATGCTAAACGATAAGGTGCTTTGGCAATAGGGGCTGTTCCCGGTATCAACTCTATTTTAAATTCTACCTGACGAGGGGGTGGTAATCCAGGTAGTTCATCAGGAAACACATCAACATAATCATTTACAACGGGAACACTTTCCAAATTTTCCTTATCAAGTTTTGTATCAACAATATGGGCCAAAAATGCTAAACAATTCTTATTGAGATATCTTCATGCTTTTTCACAAGTAATCAGTTTCACAGTATTATTTGGCTTATCACCATAAATGCAGAAGGTTTTATTTTCCTTATTCAAAGGAACCTTAATCATTTTCTTATCACAAATGATTTCAACATGATTTGCACTTAACCAATCCATTCCTACTACGATATCAAATCCTCCTAACTTAATAGGTATCAGATTTATATCGAAACAGTGCTCATCTAATTCAAGATGCAGTTAGGAATGATTTCATCAGCTTTAATTATCTTACCATTAGCTAACTCTATCACATAAATATCATGTAATTTTTCAGATGTTAGACTAATTGATGGTCTAAAAGTATATGAAACAAACTGCGGGTTGCTCCTGTATCAAATAATACTTTAGCGTACTGGTTATGATAACTACTTCTGGTTCCTGACGTGCCTCATCAGCTTGTATTACAAATGCCCTCCCACGGGGTTTGTTCTGGTTAGCTGAAGTCTTACCCTTTCGCTATGGACATCGTTCCGGAAATGATTTTCACTTCTACACTAAAAACAGACAGTTTTAGAGTTAGTAGGGTTTTTGCAGTCTCTAGAAATGTGTCCTTTTCTTTTGTAGTTATAACACACACTGTCATATAGTTTCTGTATGATATCTTTGACAGATGTTACACTGTGGTGGTTTTCTACTTTCTTTCCTTGCGTTGTTCCCAAAAAGTTCCTTGGTGAAGGTCGGCTAGTCTTTTCTGAGAACTTTCTCCAAATCTTTTTCCAGGATGATTTTCAGTCCATTTTCTTTTCTCTCCTACCTGTTGATGACCAAATGATCCATTCCTGATCATTTCATCTGTCAGACTTCCTGACAAGATTACTGCTTCCTGGAAGGTTTTGGTTCTAGCAGATTACACTAGTCCTCTTATTTGTGGCACTAATCCCCAAATATACCTTCCTATTCTTTTGGATTCCGGGGTTATCAGGTGTGGTACTAACCTGGATAGTTCATTATACCTATCAGTGTACTCCCGATGTGCAGATCCTTTCATCTCTAATGCTAGGAATTCAGCTTCCAGTTTTTCTATTTCATTGTACGGGCAGTATTTTTCTATTACGAGGTTTCTAAATTCTTCCCAGCTTAGCTTATTCAAAACATTTCTACCCCTAGTGTGTACCTCCATTTTCCACCAGTATTGCGCTTCTCCTTTAAGAGAATGGGAAGCAAACAGTGTTTTGACGTTTTCAGCACAGTTACTGATTTCCAAGACTCCTTCCATGTCATCTAGCCATCTTAAAGCTTGTACTGCTCCACCTTTTCCATCAAATTCCTTAGGTTTACAGGACATAAAGGTTTTGTAGGAGCATCCTTTGAAATTCCATTTAGAATCTCTTCTTCCTGTCTTTCTTCTATATTCATATTTTCAGGTCCTGCTGGTGGGTTTGAGGTAGTTCCAATATTCAGATTTTGTTGAAGTTGAGTAATTAAAGTAGGTAGGGTAGCTTCCAGTTGTTGGGCTACTATCTGAGATATCCTATCATTCTCAGTGGTATCAGGGTTCACAGGGTTCACGGGTGTTTCTTCCCCAAGTCTGGTTCTGGGTCCCACTCGAGCTGTTCTCCTGACAGGCTGAGTGTTTTTTTTGGCGGCATGATTCACTATAGTGAATTAAGTTAGTATTGCAAATAAATATCTTAACACAAAATTATTTACCATAGATCAAATAAACATGTTATCACAAAAGTACATATATCCGTTAAGCTCTTATTTCTTTTATTCTAAAAAGTTAGACTATAAACTTTCAGTTTCTGCTAAACCATTTCTAGATCCTGGTGAAGATACTTTTCTTGGGTGTCTTGAGCTTTTTAATATCCTTTTGGATTTTCCAGATTCCCAACTGTATCTTCTTAAGTTTCTTAAGAGTCTGTCGGGCTGTCTTCTCCTGATCCAACTTTGGTTTAATGATTCTATCTTCATCTTTTGGAAAATCAGGAGATTGTCTTTCTAAATCCTCAGATTGCTTAGCTTTAAATTTGTGTCCACGTAGTATCTTTTCCTAGGAGTCTTAATTGTATATCCTCCCATAGTACTGTAAGGGACAAATCAGTTGGATTACAATGTCGTTTTAACACATACTCGATGAACAACTTGCGGTTCGCGTGATATCATTTCGCACAATAGCATGCATGCGACAGCATGCATGCATGACACATCTCACATCTTGCGCGACAAATAAAGAAAGAATATATGCATGCGACAAGTATATGCAAGTTGCAAAGTTGGAATGGGGACCACATGCAAGTTGCAAAGTTGGAAATAAAGTTGAAAAGTGGAATTGAAACATTGCATGCGAAAAATAAGGATGAAAAGTGGAAGTCGACGTATGCAATAATTCTCTTGAATTATTGAATCTTCAATAATGCATGTCATGCGAAAACTGTGTGTTTATTTATTGTAATGCGAAAAGTCCATGCATGTATATATATGCACATGCAAGCTTAGTTAGAGGGTGTGCCATATAATTTCAATTAACCGAGAGTGCAAATTTATTTTATATGTTTTTCGCTCAAGTTGAGCAGATCACAAGTTTGTGATTTTCCACCTTCGGATGAGATCGATTTTATATCGATTTTCATTGTAATCATTCGACACGTGATACATATATTTGAATTACAATGATATTGTGCTTAATGTCTTGTTCTCTCGGTTGATTAATTCAACTCGCGCACCCGTCTTCGCGTATTATCAAGTGCAACAATTCAAATGAAGTGAGATCGATCGCTTTTAAGGACTTTACATTTGGTATCAGAGCAAGGTGTTGCTCTTGATACAACGGATCATTATTCCGCGATCTTCCGTTCGAAGACGTTAAACAAGTTCCAAAGTTGTAGACCGCATACCAAGTGTTTGTGTAAATGCTCAAGTGACTTAGTTGCATGATCTTATGAAGATTTGAAGCTCAAAAGTTGTTGCATCAAAGTCAAATTTCCGCGTGTGCGAGAACCTTCATTGAGAAAGGTTTATTGAAAAGTTGTTTCATCTATCCGCTAATGCGAGAACCTTCATTAGAAAGGTGTTGTTGAAGATTCAGTTGTTTTTAAACACAAAACGATATCATAATCCAAGGGGGAGATTGTAAGGGACAAATCAGTTGGATTACAATGTCGTTTTAACACATACTCGATGAACAACTTGCGGTTCGCGTGATATCATTTCGCACAACAGCATGCATGCGACAACATGCATGCATGACACATCTCACATCTCGCGCGACAAATAAAAAAAAGAATATATGCATGCGACAAGTATATGCAAGTTGCAAAGTTGGAATGGGGACCACATGCAAGTTGCAAAGTTGGAAATAAAGCTGAAAAGTGGAATTGAAACATTGCATGCGAAAAATAAGGATGAAAAGTGAAAGTCGACGTATGCAATAATTCTCTTGAATTATTGAATCTTCAATAATGCATGTCATGCGAAAACTGTGTGTTTATTTATTGTAATGCGAAAAGTCCATGCATGTATATATATGCACATGCAAGCTTAGTTAGAGGGTGTGCCATATAATTTCAATTAACCGAGAGTGCAAATTTATTTTATATGTTTTTCGCTCAAGTTGAGCAGATCACAAGTTTGAGATTTTCCACCTTCGGGTGAGATCGATTTTATATCGATTTTCATTGTAATCATTCAACACGTGATATATATATTTGAATTACGATGATATTGTGCTTAATGTCTTGTTCTCTCGGTTGATTAATTCAACTCGCGCACCCGTCTTCGCGTATTATCAAGTGCAACAATTCAAACGAAGTGAGATCGATCGCTTTTAAGGGCTTTACATGTACTGGTGCACGTCTAACATAAAATTTTGTCTTATTCTCCATTTCTGTTGGGGTAATGTCCATAGTCTGTTGAGGTTCCAGCTCAGGTACTATTTCTTTAGGACCGTTATGGTATGGATCTTCTGAAGGGTCAGTTTCATAGTGATAACTATCTGAATTCATACTGCACAATTTCTTAACAATATTTCATAAAAAGAGTTAGTCAAATAACCATTTAAAATTTTGTTAAAGTCATAAAATCATGAAATTTCACATAATTCACATAAATCATAAAGTATATTTTGAGCTTATGTTAAGTTGCCCAGTAGGAGTTTTATTTCTGCTCTTTCTCTGTGCTAAACTGCCTGTTAGTAGTAAATGCCTTGATGAGTCCTTTGACGTAGAAACTACTATTGGTAAGTTCATTAGAGTTACGGATGTGATAGAGAACTGCACCATAGAATTAGAAGGTCATAGGTTTGCTGCCAAGTTAGATGTGATGCCCTGGGAGGATTTGATGTAGTACTAGGGAGGGATTGGCTAGCAACTTAAGAGGTGAATATCGTGTGCCGAAAGGAGGTGATTAGACTGACGACGCCTGACGGAAGTCCGGTGACAATATACGGAGATCAGGTTACGACGATTCCGAAAGTGATTTCGATGGCGGTGGCGGGAAAGTGCATGAGGCGTGGATGTAGCGCTTCCTTATGTTATGAGAAGGATGTGGAAACGCCAACACCACAACTATCCGATGTGCCGGTTGTGTGTGATTTTCCAGACGTGTTCCCAGAAGACTTATCGAGATTGCCACCTGATCGAGAGATCGAGTTCCAGATTGACCTGATACCAGGTGCTTAACCTGTCGCCAAAGCACGTATCGATTTGCTCCGACGAAAATGAAAGAGTTGATGGAGCAGTTGCAAGAGCTGCTGGATCAGGGTTCATTAGGCCGAGTATCTCACCTTGGGGTGTTTCGGTCCTGTTTGTAAAGAGGAAAGACGATAGTATGAGAATGTGTATCGACTACCACGAGCTGAATAAGTTGACGGTAAAGGACAGATACCCCTTGCCGAGAATCGATGATTTGTGTGACTAGCTTCAAGGCGCCAGTTGGTTTTCACGAATAGACCTTCGATCGGGTTACCATCAGCTAAAAGTGAAAGAACAGGATATCCCTAAAACGGCTTTTCGTACGCGCTACGGTCACTACGAGTTCCTCGTCATGTCTTTCGGTTTGACTAATGCGCCAGCTGCTTTTATGGACCTGACGAACCGAGTGTGTCGGCAAATGTTGGATAAATCAGTGATTGTGTTTACTGATGATATCTTGATTTATTCAAGGAACGAGATAGAGCATGTCGGTCACATTCGATAAGTATTGGAAACATTGAGAAGGGAGAAATGGTACGCCAAGTTCTCCAAGTGCGCATTCTGGTTGCGTGAAGTTCAATTTCTTAGGTCACGTGGTGAGTCCGAAAGGGATTATGGTCGATCCGGCAACGGTGGAGGCGGTGATGCAATGGAAGTCTCTAAAGACGCCATCCGAGATCCGCAGTTTCTTGGGTTTGGCGGGCTATTACAGAAGATTCATTCAAGACTTCTCCAAAATTACTTCTCCACTGACCAAGTTGACCCGGAAAGATGTAAAGTTTGTATGGGGTCAAGCTCAAAAGAAGGCGTTCGAAGAATTGAAGACGAGGTTGACCCAAGCTCCTATATTGGCATTACCCGACGGAAGTGAAGACTTGGTGGGTTATTCTGATGCTTCCTACTCGGGGTGGGGTGCGTGTTAATGCAAAGAGGAAAGGTTATAGCCTATGCATCCCGACAGCTAAAAGTTCATGAGGTTAATTATCCCACCCATGACTTGGAGCTAGCAGCCGTGGTCTTGGCATTAAAGATTTGGAGGCACTATCTCCACGGAACGAAGTGCACCATCTTCACAGACCACAAAAGCTTGAAGTACTTCTTCGAGCAGAAAGATTTACACATGAGGCAGAGACGATGGCTGGAGCTCATAAAGGGTTACGATTGTGAGATCCATTACCATCCGGGCGAGGCCAACGTGGTGGCGGATGCCCTTAGCCGAAATGAAAGGCCCGAGCCGTTCCAGGTGAAGTCTTACAAGCTAATTATGACCTCTGACGTGATGACACAGGTTAAGGAGTTTCAGAATGAGGCTTTGAAAGAAGATCGTCTTAACTCCAAAAGGATGAGAGGTCTAGTTACGGAGTTGGGTGAGAACACTCTTGGTGTTAAGACCCGATTCGGACGAATGTGGACTCCTCGATACGGGGATCTACGTGGAAAGATTATGGACGAGGCCCATAAGACTCGATACTCTATTCACCTTGGTGCTACCAAGATGTATCACGGTATGAAGAAAGATGCTGGTGGCCGGGCATGAAACGCGATGTGGCGGAGTACGTGAGTAAGTGCCTGACTTGCTTACAAGTAAAGGCTGAACACCAGAAACCCTACGGAAAAAGTCCAACCGTTGGATATACCTTAGTGGAAGTGGAAGCACATCACCATGGATTTCATCACGAAGTTACCACGTACCCCGAAAGGGTATGATGCTATATGAGTGATAGTTGATCGCTTGACAAGAGCGCCCACTTCCTACCGATCCGCGAGACGTATTCATCTGAAAAGATTGGCGGATCTATTCATCAAGGAAATCGTAACTCGTCATGGCATACCGGTGTCCATCGTGTCGCATCATGACACCCGTTTTACATCGAAGTTTTGGAGGAGATTCCACGATGCGATAGGGACGAGACTACATATCAGCACGGCTTATCACCCTCAGACGGACGGTCAGTCGAAAAGAACGATTCAAACGTTAGAAGACATGCTACGAGCATGTGTAATCGACTTTGGAGGAAGTTGGGATGAGCACTTACCATTGGCGGAATTCTCATATAATAATAGTTACCATGCCAGCATTGGTATGCCCCCCTTACGAAATGTTGTATGGTAGAAAGTGCAGAACACCCGTGTGTTGGGGTGACATCGGGCAAAAGGAATTGGGGAGCCTTGAAGTGATTGAGGTCACAACTGAGAAGTTAGATAAGATCAAGGCATTCATGAAAGCTGCAAAGGATAGCCAGAAGTCTTACGCCGATAAGAGGCGTAGACCTATAGAATTTGAGGTTGGTGACAAGGTTATGCTCAAGGTATCGCCTTGGAAAGGGATCATCAGGTTTCGAAAAAGGGGAAAGTTAAGCCCAAGGTTCATAGGGCCTTTCCGTATTATCGCAAGGGTAGGGGAAGTGGCCTATAGACTAGAATTACCCGATGAGTTGAGTGGAATTCACCCTACGTTCCATGTATCTCATCTTAGGAAATGTCTAGCAGACGACGATGCATTTGTACCATTAGAGGACATTGAAGTCGACGAGCGACTGAACTATGTAGAGCAGCTGGTGGCCATCCTGGATTGGAAGGAGAAGCGCTTACGTAATAAAGTAGGTCCACTTGTATGAGTACAGTGGAGACACCGAAAAGGATCAGAATCTAAGTGGGAGGCCGAGGAGGAGATGAGAAAATTTTATCCTCAATTGTTTGATGACTGACAGGTTTTAAGGACGAAACCTAAATAAGTGGGGGAGACTTGTCACACCCTGAAAAGTCAAAACGAGTCATCGTGAATAATAGGCTTAAGTTGTGGGTATTTAATAAAGAAAGAAAAATGGATTATGGGCTAATTAGGCTAATGGACAAGAGCCTAAGTGGATTGAGGCCTATAATCAGCCCTTAACCCACCCAAAGCAACCACCATCTTCTTCATTTCAACCCTAACTCCAAAAATCCGTAGAGAGAGAAAGTAGAGAGAGAAAGTGATAGAAACTCAAGATTTGGAGCCTCTAAGGTCAAGGGATTGAAGATCTGGGTGTTTATGCAACAAATCTCAAGAAAGGAGCAACAAATCCAGGTAAGAATCGACCTATAATGCCTTCTGTAGATCAAACCCGGATTCTAGGGTTTTAGGGTTTTAAAAGTCTCAAAGAAACACATAAAGGTCGAATTTTTTCGTGTGAAAACGTGTAAAAAGGTTAGAAATGGTTTCATGGAAGGTAAACCAAGGATTTGGACGTAAAAAGCTAAGATTTTGGGTTAAAAACGGGCTGGTTCGTCATTGATATGCATCCAGCGAAACTATGCCCCGATCCAGCGAAACTGTTCACTCATCCAGCGAAACTATGCAGCGAAACTAAGAGAAGTTCCAGCGAAACTACAGTTTCGCTGGGGCGAAACTACAGTTTCGCTGATAAGTTCGCCAGTGCCCAGGTTGACCCTTAGACATTGCGAAACTAGGAAATTCCAACGAAAGTTGGGCGCTCAAGACAGCGAATCTGTCTAGCGAAACTGGCAGAAGTGCTGCCCAGCGAAACTGGCAGCAAAACTGCCAGCGAAACTGGCAGTGAAACTGCCAGCGAAACTGTGAGCGAAATTATGAGGAAAATGACGTTTTTGTGTATTAACCTTCGTGCAGCTAGAGTATTTGGACTATAGCTTAAGTAACCTAGGATTGAAGCTATTTGTTAAGTTCAGGTGAGTTCTAGACCCCCTTATTTAAACGTTTTTCCATGTTTTTGGGGGCTATTATGCATAGTAAACATAAGGTTTTCAACGTAAGGATTTCAAGGTGTTTTAACAAGAAAATACATTTTTCTAAAGTAAAATGTGACATTTAAATAGCTCAGAATAATTTTCCAGGTCAGCCCGGCCCCAGCCAGGGGCGTTGCCCCTTGGACCCCACTAGGGGCTGCTGCCCCTAGGACCCCGCTATCAGGGGCTGCCGCCCCCGAACCCCCGCTGTCCCACGGAGGGTCGGTTACGTGTTATAATGACTAGTACTTGGTATGTTGTGTACTTAATAAGCTAAGTATTATATATATATATATATATATATATATATTAAGTGAAAGATAATACTAATGAGAAGTGGAACTTAACGAATGTTACCCCCGGGCCCGTTTAATGATGAAAAGTCTTGCAAGCACTATGATAGACTTCACTTATATGAGTCTGATGTATGATGATGGGTCCGTATTCATGAGCGGGCTATGTGCCTAGCAGTGTGGATCAACTGTCGGGGGAAGCTACCATGAAGATGTGTACCGACGAGGATCGATCAACCGTCGGGGGTAGCGACCATGGATAACGTGTACCGGCGGGGATTGACATTCGTTGTCAATCAACATGGAGATCTTGCTTTATGCAATCTCGCTTATGATGAAGTGAAAACATAATGAAAGAATGAAAGATAATGAACGTGTTTAACATGATGCAAGTAATGTTTTGAAGTATGATTTATGCGTGTTCATTATATGGAGGATAAAAGCTTAGATTTTCTTATTTATATAAAACTAGAACTCACTCAGCGTAGCTGACTTTTTATGCATAATAGTGGACAGGTAAGCGCTGATGCTGAGGATGGCACCACGAAGCTACTTGGGGAGATATGGATGGCATTCCTGTTAATGAAGTCTTTATTGAAATTAATGAACAAGGAATATGTTTTGTGTACATTTAAAGGACAAATGTATAAGTACAATGGGTTTTTAAGTTTTAAATGAATGTTTAATTATTTTCCGTTGCAATATTTTGTTATTAAACTGATTTTATGCTATGAATTGTCAACTGTGAGGTTTCCCGGGAACGGGGCCTTACACAAATCTCATGATGATTACCAAAACCGACACGGTGAAAATATGCTAAATATATGATCAAAATGAAGAAAATTGACCAAAGTCAAACTTGGTCAACCGTGGTCAAAGTCAACAGTCAACATCAGCAGTCGTCCCGAATGACGTCAGCACCCGGCAGTCAAGCATCAGCAATAGAGAATTTATCAGATTTAGAACTGTATTTGTGTAATCATTTTGTGCTTAATGTAATTTTTCTTATTATTGTAAAAAGTATAAATGACTAAGTGTAGTCATTTATACTCAACAAGTTTTAGAGTACTAATACAAACAAAAGGAATCACTAGCATTCAAGAGAGAATTCAAGGTTGAGTGTGTGTGAGAGAAAGTGTTTTTCTTACAAACTCCTTTGTATTTCTCTTGATATCATACATATGAATGAATGAAATTTATATGTATACATGTTCTTGAATTTCTTCATCGTTCATTCATCATCATACATTAAATCTTGTATATAGATCTGCACTTGAAATCATCAACGGGTCTGTGAGATTCCGTATCACAGATCTGATAAACGGCAACAATACGTTTGCAATATTCGATCCTCGCATATCGATTTTCACAGTTGGTATCAGAGCCTTGGCTCCTTGTTGGTCAAATTTTTCTCAAAAATTTGAACCACAACTTTGATCTGCAAATTGTTGTTGTTTTTGATAAAATCAAAGCTACCATTAGCTTAGATTTGTTATTTCATGAATATCTGCAAGTTTTCACATCAATTGAAGTTCATTTGAGCCATTAATTTGAAGATTTAAGCAAACTTGTTCTTCAAGTCCTCAAATGCTCATGAACATGAAATTTTGATTTTGTCGTTGTTTGATCGAATTTAAGCTTCTAATAGCTTTAGCTTGTGATAACTAACACATTTGAAAAGTTTCATATCAATTGGATAACCATAACTCTTGAATTTGAAGATTTTTAAAAAAAATTTATGTTCTTGAGAAAAGTTCACCGTTCTTAGTGAAAAATCATCAAAGATCACGAATCTGATGTTTTTTAGCTGAAATTGATAGTGGTTTTAGCTTAGAAACATAAAATCTAAGATTCGTTTATCATTCATAACATCCAAATCATCCATTTTTTATCATTGAGTTCAGATCTGGGTTTTTGTTGTTCTTGGTGTTCTTCATGTGTTCATTATCTAAATTCGAGTTTAGGTGATAATTATATGAAATTGATTGTTGGTCTAGCTTAGTATCACTTATCTACAGCTATTATAACCTCTGATTTTACCCAATTTCATTAGAAATTTAAGAATCAAAAGTTTGTTCATTCAAGAACATGAAGTTTGACTTTTTCAGAGTCAAACTGTTTTGAAATCTAAAAATCAGCCTAATCTATGATTTGATTCAGGCTAAGCAGTTAAATCGGTGAAATATCGGATATCGGTCACGGACCGATATTTGATATATCGGTTCTCGCGGTGATATATCGGTGAGATATCGGTAATTGCATATATATAATACACTAAAACCCATATAATATTAATAATAAGATACTAAAAACAAAGCAACAATCAAATGTCAAAGATAAGATTTCTTATAATTAGTGATCATAGAGCAACAATCAGACCCCAAGTGCAGCAGCTCGATGATCGATGATCGGCTGTTCGTTGTTGTTCGATGATCGATGCCTCGATGGAGCGAAATCAGACCCCAAGTGCAGCAGCTCGATGCAGCAGCTTGGAACCGCTCGATGCAGCAGCGAAATCAGACCCCCAAGTGTAGCTTGATGCAGCAGCTTGGAATCGCTCGATGGAGCAGCGAAATCAGACCCCCAAGTGTAGCTCGATGCCTCGATGGTTGCTCACATGCTCCCGATTGTCGATGTTTGGCTCTGAAACATCGAACTGCTCCTCCCGATGGTCGACAAAAAACGAGCCCAGCGATATATCGGTGATATGGCCGATATTTAGAGTACAAAATATCGGCCATATATCGGTCATATCGGCCGATAATATCGGCACCGATATTCTGTCCGATTTTTTGGACCGATATGCGACCCAACCACCGATAACCGATATATCGGTGATATATCACCGATATATCGGCCGATTTAACTGCATAGGATTCAGGTGTTGATACATTTGTTCATCATACAATCATTCAAAATCATTCAAACAAACATACATACAACTTGTGAATTTGAAAGTAGAATTTCATTCATAATCAACGTTTACAAAGAATAGACAAATTATAATTGAATTTAATTTTTCTCTACGTGTTCTATCATACATAGCCGATGCTTTAATTCCACAGCTGATGATCTAATTCTACAGCTGATGTGTTACGTCCACAGCCGATGCATTAAATCCCTAGCTGACAAACATCAGTTTTTTCTAAGTGTTCACAGCTCATGAACAACTAATCTACGGTTGATGTGTTAAGTTTCTTAACTTGCACTTTGATTCAAGGCTATAAACATCAATCATCATCATTCATAAACCATTCATGATCTTCAAAATTTACCCATTCATCATCTTTCATAACCATCATCCATATTCATCAGCTAGATTTTCTACAAATCACTAACATCATCTTCAACATACACCCAAATCATCCATCCACCGCATAAGACCCAATCAACATACAACAGTTATCATCAATTCTGTAATCATCCATAACACCCATTCATCATCTTCCACAACCACACATAATTCAAATTAACATAAATAGAAGCAAAATAGTACACAACAAACAGCTTGTGAAACATACTAGCTGTTACCAACACAACAACACAAAACATACATCGAACAGCACAGCGGACTGTTAACTCCACAGCATACATGTTTTTACCAACAAGCATCAATCCACAGCGGACACAAGTCCTGTCCATAGCAGACAATAAACCTTTCCACATCGGACAAACGATTAGACCCACAGCGGACTTGTAGATTTGAGTCACAGTGGACAGAACCTTTGAATCCACAGCGGACGCATAGATTTGATCCACAGCGGACGAACATTTTAAACCCACAGCGGATGCATACTCTTTAATCGCAGCAGATGAAACACTAGAACATACAGCGGACGACAAGTACTGAAATTCATAGCGGACGACAACAGAAACACACAGCGACAACAAGCATCAAAATACAGCGGACGAACACGGTTTGATTCACAGCGGAGGAATAAAAGTGTTGAACCACTTGAACATACATCGGATGAACAGATTTCAAACATACAACGCATAATTTTAAACCCACAGCGGCCGACCTAATCAATCCACAGCGGACGAATTGAGCACAAGTAAATCGATTTACAGCGGACAATCGGGAGTGATTCAAAACACCTGTCGACCTTCGAACAGACCAAAAGAACAATTAATCGCCTGTCGACTTCGAACAACCATCGCAAATACACAAATCGATTTATGTTCATTTGTAACCATCAACCATCGATATCAGTGTGTGTAAACATCAATCGACCTTCGACCTCCGAAAATTATTGATTTTGATCACCGGCGTTGAGAGATCGGGAGAGTGAAAGCTGTCAAGATTGAGAGTGAGTGCCGAGAAAATTTTCAGAAGTTTTAGGGTGAAATTGTGGTTGCCTTGACCGACCGATGTGTTTTGAGCAATGTTTTCAAAACCGGATCGGACGTCGAACCGGACGTCTTACTGGTTTACCGGTCGGACCGGTCGGACCGGATTTAACT
Source organism: Flaveria linearis (assembly GCA_024085815.1). Classification (NCBI taxonomy): domain Eukaryota; kingdom Viridiplantae; phylum Streptophyta; class Magnoliopsida; order Asterales; family Asteraceae; genus Flaveria; species Flaveria linearis. The sequence goes on along the minus strand of CM044016.1, from coordinate 28,450,595 downwards.
ATATTTTAATTATATTTATATATGTAATTAAATATAAGTAATTTATATATGATTTATACATATATTTTATTTTATAGTTATATATATAAAACTTAACTATATTTGTATATCCTACGTACTAATTTATGGTTTAACACCCCGTTTTTACCCACTAAAATAAAAAAAAAATCAGAAAACCGGTCGGAACCGGGCCGGTTCGCCGGTCCAACCGCCGGTTCGGTTCGGACCGGCCGGTTCAAAGTCACAAAAACGAATCACCCCTGACCGGACCGGACCAGCCACCGATTCGCGGTCGAACCGGTCGGACCGGCCGGTCCGATCCGGTCTCAACAACACTGGTTTTGACTTATAAAATGTTAATTTTGACTTTTATTCTAATTTTGAACAGCAAAATATAAATATTTTTAATATTTACATTTTGATTAAAACAAACAAATCAAAGTTTTTTTTAATTGACAAATATTTATTTATTTTTTAATTTTTGTCTCGAAAGATTTTGATTGTTCAAAGAGTTCAACTTACTAATTTTAAAGCTTGTTCTCAGAAGTTGAATTATTTTAAATCTAAGTCACAAAATCATTTAATTTTGATTGATAAGATCTAAATTTTATTACTTTTTAATTGTAGTCGAACAAATTTAACTCTTTAATTAGCCCGATCTAATTAAATTGAGTTTTGACATTTTTTGGATTCAATTAAAGTTTACAAATTTTCAAATTATTTTGTTATTAAACAAAATGGAAAATTTAACATCATTCACTGACACTCGTGTTTCAAGAAACCGAGATATCTTTCTTGGTGCAAGTAGAAAGAGGTTTCATGAATTCAAATCAAACAGAAGTTGCAAACAACCAAACAACAGCCGCAAATCAAATAAAAGCTGCAAACAACCAAACATCAGCAACACATCAAACAATAATTCATTGTTTGACAACACAAACATACAGTTGTACATCAGTCACATTGAGAAAGAACTGATGCATCTACATTTATGTGATCCTGCAAATTTAAAGAACACATTATCTAATGATTTGATAAAATGCAGGTCAGAGATGGAACAATCTCAAAGAAATGATCAAGCACAAATCAAGATATTGAATCAACAAAACATCAATTTAACTTAAAATATGAACCAGTTGCAAGACATAATGGTTCAAAAACAAATCAAACTTGAAGAGTTAACTGCTGAGCTCGCAAAAGCAACAAATATTAACAACACAAACATTCCTCCATTGCCTGAAATTCCTAAAGACAGAAAGATCAATCTATGCTCATCAGCATGCATAGATGAAGTTCAGGCATATCAAAAATATTGCAACAATTTATCATACATGATAAAGGAGGAAGGAGCTTCACGTATAGAGGAATTACAAACTTCTACAAATCAAATCAGTTCACTAGAGAAAGAAGTTGATAAACTACTTAAAGAAAATCACAAGCTGAATGCTCAATCAACTGAACTCTCTATGAAGTTAACAAACACATAAGCTGAATTTGAAGCCAAAATATTAGAAGCAAGTACAACCAAAACAATCAATAACTTGCAACATTACATTGAGCGTCTAAATCAACCAATCACTACAGAAAAGGCTGCAAATGTATATTTGAAGATATAACATAAAGCCATTGAAGATAAAATCAATTCTCTTTTAAAGGATGTAGACAAACTCCTTAGAGAAAGATTTAGTCTTCAAGCTTAAGTTACAAGACTCGTTGAGCCTCTAACAAAGACAAAAGCAAATCATGCATCAACAAAAGTTGAATTTGAGAATTTAAAGCTGACTGCTAGCAAGTTGGAAGAACTACTTCATGCTCAAAGAGATCAGAAGAAGAGTGCTGGATCTACATATCATGTTGTTCCTCCTCCTTACAATGATAACTACACAGAAATGCCAACTTCAATGACAAGTCAAGTCAAAAAAGATTCAAATATGCATGATTATCATCCAACAGACAAACCATCCACTATCACTCAAATCACTTCTCCTGAAACAGCACCAAAGCTATACTTCAAACCAGAATCACCATAGAATGAAACCTTTCATTCCTGTGTTGGTCAAGATGGAGATCCTGCAAGTGATGATAGTGATGAAGAAACCAGCCAACCAAACAAACAAACATTGACATGTATTAATCATGTCATTGAAGAAAACAATCCAAAACAAACACAACCATAAAAATCCAAAGCTGCAAAGCCTGAAAACAAACAAAAGGCTGTGGTTCTCAATGAGAAATTCAAACCAGCAGGATTTCTTGAACTAGAATTGCCTAAGGCTGAACTGAAGGCAAAGACTAAGATGGAGTTAAAGAACAAACAAAAGCTTAAGGTACAAGAAATCAAAGAAAAAGTCAAGAGGAAGAAGACCAGATCTAAAAGAAAGAAGAACACTCAGACTAAGTCTTCTACACCTGATCCAAACCAACCACCAACCTCAAAAGCTACATTAGAAACTCCAAAACAACAAACAATTCTCTATGAGACATGCAATTCAGATTCACACAACACATCTAAGTGTAAAAATACTAAGAGTAATAAATATATATGTCCTCATAAGAGAAAGCAACAAAAACAACCAAGACAAAAGGTTGTGAAGTTCCAAGCAAATCCAACTTCATCATTCAAGCCTAACGGAAGAAGATCCAGACCTACTCCTTACTGCTTAAATTATGACCTGGAGAATCATACTACTTCAGAGTGTTCACACAACAACTCTCCAACATCATAATACAGACGCGGTCAAAGATCTTATCATCCAACAGATTCGTACTGACCGAGATCGGAGTACGAGTACTACAACAGACGTCATAGCTACTCTTCTCCTTGATCACATTGGCACAGATATGATTTTAAACATTATGATATTCATGATTATTGGACACTAAGACATTATCCTAGGTCATACTCACAACATAAGTATGATATATATAGGAATAATGATTGGTATAGTGGATATCATAGAAGATCACATCCATCAAATTATTACTAGTGGGGAGCACGCGCAATGCGGCGGGTGAAAAATTCACAAGTGTTGAAGTAAATAATTTAAACAAAGATATCTTGAAAATATAGCATTAAAAGATAATAAAAGGAATTTGTAATGTAGAGAAGCTGAGTGCCACTAAGATGATGGTAACAAAGGAAATACATTAACGTGCTCAAACAATCACCAAGCATATTTTGTAAATCAATCATCCCATAAAAACAAACAACGTTATGAAAAAAAAAGCAATGTAAGTGGTAACATTTAGGTTTGAACAAAACAACATGAAACAAATGAAGCCATAAACAAGACACTTGTTTCAGCTACCCATTCAAGGAAACATTACACCATCTTACGCATAATTACTAAATTATCTATTGGAGAAAATATCTAAAAACAAATACTTAATACAATTCAGTAAACATATTTATATTTATCTTTAATGTATTTAAAAACATCATAAAAAACAAATCAAGCTTTTCATCTTCACCCCCATATCTATAAGTTGAAGTCCATGAAAATAAACCTATTAAATGAAAACAATGCCCACTAATAGCGAGTAACTTACATGATGTGTACACATATCTCCATATGACATTTTCAACATCAAATTTTGAATATTAATTTCATCATCGTTGTAAATTGTTACACCTGTATTTGAAACTGCATTTGTTTTAACAGGCTATAATGCCACTCTCATTCTTATACCAGAGCAAATTTTACTTCCTGTGATGTGAAAAATCAAAAAGAACAAAAAAACAAGAAAGCTAAGTTTTATTTTGATCTATAATATGAACAATCTCACGGATAGTTTACCTCTAAAATGCATGATTTTCTAGTACTACACATGCAGAAACTTCAATAGCAAGAGATATTATATGTTATTTCCCCTCAAGAGGTATTTAGTTATACTAATAGGAAATGTTCCATATCCCGTTCTTGGTATAGTAAGGCCTGGTTTACCTCAAACGGGTCAAAAAAAGGAATAGCTAAAGACGGACTGGTGGCTAGTTGCTTAAATTTAATGATTTTTGTTGTGTTCAGATTTTTTTGTACATACATTTAGGCAAAATATATGAATCCTGTTACTTTGGCTCCATGAACCCTTTTTTCTAATTGTTAAAACATGCAAAATATACCCTTTCTCAATTAATATATAAAATGCTTTGTGAAGATACTTACATTTCAAGGTTCATAATTATACGTGTAGTGAGTGATTGAGAAACAGAACAACTTCAAGCGGCCTATAAATTACATATATCAATTTTAATAAACCACTTGTCTTGAAATTAAGTTAATACTTAATAAAAACTTGGAAAGTACAATATGCTATCATTTGTTTTCATTAATAGGCTATTTAAATTAAGTTAATACTTGATATAAAAGTATTAAAATATGTGTTCTTGATAATTTTAATTATGCAGATTCCTACAAAGAACCAACTAAAAAGAGTGACATTTAGATAGGGAACATGCACGTCATTTTTCTTAGACTTGAACAAAATTGCTTATCTGCAAGTTTTTGGAATCATATAACAAAATCATAAATGAAATCTTACTTTTGACCTCTTCCTGCTAAATCTTTGGCTGGTTTGTTTTTTCTTGTGCTATGATGTAAACCGCCAACTAAGACTATTCCCCCCTCCCCCTTATTTTCTCTATTTTTAATACTAGATTTTGTTGTTTCTACATTTATGAATATGAACTGGCTAATTCCATCCGCAACATCCTTTAGATTGAAAGCAAACCAAGCACTTCAACAATGAAAACTAACAATAAATAATTCACAACGCAAAATACATAAATTCTTTGAAAATATAATCAATACAAAATTAAAAAATAAATACAAATAGTTTGATACTCCTTTGTAAAACGTTATCATGATTATAATTCTTATGATGAATATGATCACATGCTCAGAAGAAACAAACATAATCAAGGACAAAGAACCTTTGCTACACCTTCACAAAACTTTCAAAAACAAAATAGATTTTCTAAACCAACTAAAAGATTTTCCAAAGCCAAACAAACTCCTTTTATTAGACAAACTAAAGTTAAGTCAGTTGGTTTAAAATCAAAACAATGTTAGAGAAATAAAACAATTTCAAGAGGTGAATCTGATACATCATCAGATGCAACAAAATCATACACATACCAACAAGTCACATATAAAGATACTAATGGACAGCTCAGGATAGTAATGGCCTGGTTGAAATGTCTAACTGATTTGCTAGTGTGATAGGGAAAGTTATGGAGGCCTGCCAACCCAAGAAAAATTAGCAGTGGTTGATCCCTTCTCATGACAGGAACATTCTTCCTGTTTATGATATTATGATACAACTGAGCCAAATAGAGAAAAAATTAACCATGATTCAATGTAGGACATCAATCATTCACAGAAACTATGATGGGAATGCAATAAACAACCGATGTTTCATTTTATCTACTTAGTTTGAGTATAGTGCTATATGGACTAACTGTTTATGATCTCTATTGAATTGATAACACATATGCCATTTCTTTGTTTTCTCAAAACCAAAAATCTTAAAAATTAGAAAATCAAGAAAAGCCCAAAAATATTATTTTTGAATCTTCTTGCATTTACATGAGAAATGATAATACACTCATCTACTATCATCTGCATCTATTTTTTCAAATCAATAAAGACTGACAAGACTTTGTTTGATATGTCAGTAGCCTCAACTTGGATTGAAGATAAGCATATTCATGATGAACTAAATCAATACGCATTGTGGACCAAAACCATCTTAGGGTATTGGTAAGCAATGGTTTTTCCAAGTGTTTGATTGTGTGGTTACCTAAGCATACCATGTGAAAATGGTTTATAAATTTCTCATTAATAAATTCATCTGTTTCTCCTTTGTTGTATGTAAATACAGACCTGGAGTAAACATAAGGATAACTTCTGTTGTGCTAAGCACAGACCTAGTTGACCTTGCACTAAAAGTGTTGATGCTGAAAAGAATCCCAATATGGATCAAAGCTAAAAGAATCCCAATGATAATTAACTTCCAATGTGAAGTATAAAAGAATCTCAATGCGGATCAAATATAAAAAAATCCCAAAGTGGATCAAATCATGAGAATTTATACTCTAAGTAACCTGGTTCAAGTTATGATAAAGCGCCACCTTGCATTTCATGAGGAAGGTTATTCTTCCATACTTCTGAGTGTAAGGTACTCAATTAGCATATCTAATCAAACCTAAACATGATAAATATCACAAAATGTTAATAATAGATCCTTGCATGAGTTTAAGTGGACAAACATACTTACAGTCAACTCTGTTCTTTGTCTATGTCTATTCCAAACTTTAAACATTCTTAGATGTAGAGGATTTTGGATTAGTATGATCTCATTGCAGTTGAAGGATTCATGCTTGTTAATATCTTAATTTTGAAAAATCTAAAATACCAAAAAGATTTGTTATTTTTTAGTATTTTTCTTAGTTTTGGCAAATTTACATGTGTTATTGATTTAGGAGTGAAACTTTGATGCAATACCTCTACCGAAAGAATTTAGACTTTTGCAGGCGATGAATTGCATGACATGCCTAAGTTTTTATTCAGTTCAAGATGTCAAAAGAGCACTTATACTTCCTTCAAAGATCTCCTGCCAGTTGCTGAGAATTAAGAATCCTCCTCTTTGTGTCTCATACACAAAAGTTCCTCATCCTCTAAAGCTTTTGTTGTTAGGACCAAGTACGTACGGAGTACTAACTGATTCAACGTGTAACCGAATCAAATAGCGCGGAATTCTATTTGATTGGCGATCCAATCAGGGAAACCTTTAATCCGATCAATCCTAACGATTATAATACGTTAAGAATAGACTAGGAATGATCAGAAACGATCTATGAACTTGGAAGGGACGATCTGGACGAACTTGGACGGCTAGGGTTGTGAATTCTCGAACTGTTACGTTTTTTCACGAATTAAGTGGTATTTATAGGTTACAGCTTTCATTCGTACGACTGAGTCATGCGTATGGCTCAGTCATGCGACTGAGTCGTGTGATTGGTTCATTCGTATGACTGAGTCAGTCTTATGACTCAATCGTGCGTATGACTCAATCACCTAGTTCAGTCGTGCGAGTGGACCATTCTCATGGTCCAGTCGTGCGACTATAACATGAGACTTAGTTAAACACATTTCTGAACCTTTAACGATTCAAAACTATGTCTAATCACTGTATACCTATATAACATGTTCTATAATCGTGTAACATACAATGATATAAATATATAAAACATTAAGCAACCAATACACAATCAATCAAAGAGTTTTCATTACATTGATCAAACATTACATGAAAGTCAATTACATTTAAGCTCACTAGAACTAGAACTAGGGACATGTGTACCAATAAACTCCCCCTTGGACCTAGTTCTATCTAATCTTTGACTTCCTTCTTAAACTCTTCGAATCTCTTAGCTCGTTCCTCTTTTGAAACCCCAGCATGGATATTGAGTGCGAAGCATAGACGTATGACATGCTGAAACTGTAGTGCTTGCACTATATCCTGGGTATCAAAAAATAGTGGCCACTTGTACAGAGTATAGACATCTGAAGCTGACAAGTTGATAAGCCATATTGGGTCGAACACCCTTATTGTGTCCACCGTTCCTTCCCTATCCAAAACAATGACGGCCTCTCCAGAGTGCCAGTCATAGTGCCACCACTTAAAATATGGGGTAAAGTCCTATGGTATCTCCCTCAAAGGAATTCTGGACATCGTGCGCGGAGGGCGCCACTTCAGGACTATCTTTAGTTGACCGATGATGGGACTCACCTCAGACCTTCAGAGGTACCTCGTAGCCTGCTGAGGTTTGAAGTTTACCTATCTCGTCCTGTATTCCCTTTTCAATATAGCCTCAAACCAGCCTGACATTTTCTTCGGGTCAGCGTAGAGCAGCTTCAGGCGTGCTAGCTGGTTGAGCTCGAACCCGGGGAGAGTCTTCAGATCATGAGGGAATCTGAAGTACTCGATTCCCCTCTCCCTCTTTACTACATACACTCCAAGATCCTCAGAATAAGCCCATGCAATAATCTTCCCTGACACCTTCATGTTCTTCTTGACTTTGTAGAGCTTGGTGTAGGTACTTTGCTTAGCTATAGCGCGCTGGGCTCGGATCTCAGCAAAGCAAGCAGCCCATTCAGCCTTTCTGATATCGACATCAGCGTTCGAGGCTTGGGCTTGGCTAGTTGATGCTTCTGCGTCTTTCTCTTTATCACTCAGCTTCTCCAAAATATCACTGCCGAGAGTGTTAACCAGATCAGGAAACACATTTCCCTCTCGGTCAGCGTATTCAAGGTAGTGCTGATCGGTGATGTCTTCAATCTCTATCTCCTCAACATCGTTAAGCTCTTCATCACTAGCATCATCAAACGTTGGAGCATCCTTCACGATCTCATCTGGATTAAGCCGAAACATTTTAGCAAGTTGCTCATGAGTTAGGTCGTGAATTATTTCTCCTTCTTCAGGAGTATAACTCATAGCCCTTCTGATGATCCCCTGTAGATCAAGAATTTTGTCAGTTGAGACTTGATCTGTTGGAGGGGAGCAACATCGTGCTCATCTTGCTGAAATGCTGGATTTGCTTTATTTAGACATGTAGTATAACAATCATTAGTATGTAATTAAGATAATCAAAAATTAAATAATAAATTTTTACATTAATTACATAAACATCAAAAGATGATTCAAGTACATAAGTTGAATAATAAAAACATCTAATCTGTACTTTTGTCTTGAATCTGCTTGTGAGTGTCAGCTGTAGGTGATGATGGAGGGGATGATATAGATCCATGGTCTTGTCTTCGTTTTGTTCGTTGTTCCAGACCCGGATCCGTAGCATTTGTAGCTGAATCTTCATCATCATCATCATCATTGTGCCCCTCCTTTGCTTAATCTCCACTATCATCATCATCTTCATCACTGTCATCTACTTCATCATCACTATCTTCATCATCACCATCATCGCCATCTCCTTCTCTGATCTTTAGAGGCTCATCCTTAGTGCCCTTAAGTTTGAGCAGGATGGTCTTCTTGGCCTCCTCCAACTCCTTAATCTTCTTAGAAGATATGACGTTTTACTCCTAGAGTTGGGTGAGCTCTAGACTCTGAGCAGCCATCTGCTGGGTCTGCTTCTGTAGCTGCTGTGCCTGCTGAGAGATCTGCAGTGATTGGGTAGCAGTAAGCTCCACTAACTGTCTTAGCTGTGCAGTCTTCTCATCATCGGCAGCCAACAGCTTCAGCACCATTCGGTTAAGTGCTGCAAGCTGTTCTTCTACCCCACTAGAGGGTAGAGAGGATCCTGATAGAGCTGTTGAGGGTCCGGTTTGGTGTCGGGTGGTGGTAGCGGTGGTGGTGGTGAATATAGGTGGAGGTGTATGAGTGGGTGGAGGTGTAGGAGTAGTGGTTGTGGAGGGTGGTATGGTAGTGGTAGGTGGTGTTGTGGTAGAGGATGGTGGAGTGGTAGTAGTGGTGGCTGTGGAGGTAGGTATGGTGGCTGAAGAGGTTGTAAGCAGGGTGATCCTCCTTCGCTTCGCCTTTTTCCCGTGGCGCTGAGCCATCCGCTTCAGTCTAGTCCCTTTAGACCCGGATGCTCCCCCTCGGCTACTGGGCGAGTCTGGGGTATATGATGGATCAACTGAAGAACCCCCAGACCCTCCCGGGCATCCACCAGCCGCCCTAATGCCTTGCTCCGTAGCAACCACCCGGCTACCCACTGTCCGGGTGAGAGGCTCTTCATCAGACTCCTCTTCCTCATCGGCTTGAAAATCCTGATGGAACCCAGCCGTCTCTAATCCCTCTTATGGGGATAGTAGAGATGTAACATCTGTAGTAGTGGTCTCAAAACCTGTATCTCCACCATCATCACCGTCATCATCATCTGAATCATCACCAGGGAGGACTATGTGCTCCACATCAGAGTCACTGTCGTCGTGGCGCCACTTACGTCTTGTCAGCGCCACGTAGTCCTCCCGGGCTAGATGCCCAAACAGTCTCCTCACCGGGGGCTTAACCTGCTTGCCCTGGTAGACCTTCATTCTTCCCAATGTCGTGTCGTCCATGACCTCCAGGACGACCGCATCCTCTTTCTCCTTAGGCAGCTGGGGGAGCTTCTGATCAATGATCATCTGGATATACCTCGGGTACATGCAGAAGCTCTCCTTCCCCTTGGCCTCGATGTTCTCCACCATGTAGGTGAAGATCATCCTGGAGAAGCTGAATGGGAAGTTCAGCACTAATGCAGCAAATGCATTCTGCATCTGATTAAACAACTCATCAAATCCTCCCTTCCTCGAGGCTATACAACGTAGAAGAACATGGGCGAGGTACTTGAACTGGGGGCATAAGTTGCTCTTGTTAAGCATACTTGAGTTGATGTCCCCCGAGTACTTCGCCCTCATAAAGCAGCCACAGACATTAAGGGGATGTAGTCTCGTTGGGCAATTAGCATCGTCCCCAAACTCAAGAACGGTCGGTATATCCTCCTCAGTTAGCTCAATATCTTGTCCAAAGATAGAGCTTCGAATAGTGTAAGGCTCCGTGGACCTGTCTACAATAGCGTTTTCCCAATATGTCTGCTGAATCGATCTGTATGGCATACACTGCGCTGAGATCGCTCGGAAGATCCTCGAGCGGTGTAGAAAACTGATAATCCCAGAAAAGTCCGCAGTGTTGCGGGAAGTCAGATCTAGATGAGCACATATATTGTGCTTGGTGCTCATAGTCCATCGACTTGCCATCTGTGACATAAAGCAGATAAACATTAGTACTTGTCTAAGATAACCAATTTCAGTTAATGAACTTGAAAACTTGGTTTAGTCGTGCGACTGAACAAAGCGACTGAGATCTAGTCGTGCGATTAAACTATGCGACTGAGATCTAGTCGTACGATTGAGTTCATTCGTACGACTGAGTCATGCGATTGGACTTAGTCGCATGTCTTCTCATGCGTTTACCTCAGTCGTGCGACTGAGCTCATACGCATGGTTCAGTCGTGCGATTGTGCCATTCGTCCATCTCAGTCGTACGATTGAGCCAATCGGACAACTCAGTCGTACGATTGAAGTTCATCAGTGTGTCCAGTCGCTTATTCGACTGTTTCACCATTCAAATTCACATTTTTGAGCAATACTTGATGTTAAACATTGTGATTAGGCTCATTACACTCGGAATAGTCTGATTAAGCATCTTTTAATTTTAGTTTGATCTTATAGCTCAGTTTAGGTGGTTTATTTGTCTATATAGTCCTCGGTTACTGTTAGGTCAAAATTTGAGTGATTCTTGATGTCAATGTTTGGTTTTATTGATGTACCACCTCGATTATTACCTGTATAAACAATATCGAATGTCAGAACACAGGAATACATGGTAAATGTGAATCGAACGAAATTTTGGTAGAGGTTCTTTAAGTCGTACGTATAGTGGGCGATTTAGGTGAGTAGAGCGACTGAGGCTGATTCACCTTGTATTTATGCTAGGGCAACCTCAAGTCGTGCGATTGAGCCTAGTCACATGAGTGAGTCGTGCGACTGAGCCTCAGTCGTGCGATTCACCCAATCGTTCAACTCCAATCGTATGATTGAGGTTCATTCGGACATCTGTCATAGTCGGTCACCTCCAATCGTACGATTGGGCTCATTCATATGGTCCACTCGTATGATTTGGACTCATTCGTATGATCCAATGGTACGATTGGTCCATACTTATGGTCCAGTCGTGCGTATGGGACATACTTGTGACATTTTGACCATTTTATCGTTCATCACTTAGTTCCATTTAACAGTAGATAAAACATTATGAGAAGTTGATCATCTCAGACATGATCAATTTTAGATTAAAACCTATTGATCACCTCAGGTGTGATCCATTTATCCACCTGATCATCTCAGACATGATCCATTTATCCACCTGATCATCTAAGACATGATCCATTTATCCACCTGATCATCTCAGACATGATCCATTTATCCACCTGATCATCTCAGACATGATCCTTTTACCTTTTCAGAAACAATTGATTTAGAATTAACGTTAAGTTCATTTTGTGACATTCACATAGACGAATAACATAACACTTTACAAATGACTTGAAAAGTAAACTAAATACAAATGAACATATTTTGTGATTTTTTATAGGGTAGGGTAGAATAACCTATTAGCATTAACGTCATACTAAGGACAGATTCATATAGAATCAGACAGGCATAAGCACCATTACTTGGAACTTTTTGTATTAATTGAAATGGAAACTAGCATATTTACATATCATAGCTTTTTACTTATCCAGGATTTCTAAGTTCTAACTGGGAATCATATTTGATCTGATATGTAACACCCATTGATTTTGATCATCAGGCGGTGTAGTCACGACGATTGTCAGTATACTTATCCACTTAAATCCATACACAGACTTTTGACATACATCAGTGATTAATTAGATGGATTAGGTCAACAAGTGTTTGTGTGTTCCATAGGTATATGGTAATCAATCTTCCTCGAGACTTTTGAGCGGTCCGGGAAATTAGAAGATTTGGTTCTAAGAACTTTCAAGGAGATGCTAAGCCTCGGGTCAGTGCCATCGCACAACAGAGAGGCGCAAACAACAACGAATTCTTAGAACAGATAGATTATGCCAAGCCTCAGGTCAGTGCCATCACACAGTAGAGAGGCGCAATACTTCTCTTCTTCTTTGAGCAATATATTATAATATACATTTATTTCTGTGACGTTTGTCATCTTTTTGCTCTAATTTTCAGGTCTTTGCACACATTTGTGGCATTCAATTGCTCCTCACCCCTTATTGGAAATTGATTGATTGTGCTAACCAGGGATACCATGGAAACCCACAACTTGTTGAATGATTTAATTTTAATCCGAATCACCGATGACGTCTACTAGTCTATTGTGTTGAATCTACTGACACATTGTATAATGAGCTCGCACAACCCTAGATCTACTTTCTCGGAGTAGTTACAGTAACAAACAAGCGTACTATCATTTTCCTAAATGTGTTAGACTTAGACTTCTCTGACTAATATTTTTCTATGATTTTAATTAAACTTACAAAAATGGAAAATCGTTTTGGTGTTCCAAGTAACTCGATGCCTGTGTACTATCACTTTCCAATTTGCTGAATCTCATTCTTAGTTTTGTTGTCTTTGCATTTTTAGCTTGTCTTCCCTCCCCTCTTTCTATTTTTTAAATAATTAAATACTAAACATAACCTAATATCCCTCTAAAATTCTAAAACAGAAAATCTTTTTGTGTTTTTGGATTTTTATAAGACAAGGAAATTAAAAGAAATAAAAATAAGAATGAAAAAACTAAAGACGTGCCGGACTAGGCATCTGTGTCGTCTGAAATTATGTCACTTTTCTTTTTCACACCGTTGACCTCTAATAGATATAGAAATCTGGGATTGTCAAAAGGTTTGGTGTAGAGGTCGGCGCGCTGAAAATTCGTGTTTATTTTAATCATATCAATTAATTGTTTTTCATAGCAATCACATATGAAATGATACTTTATGCCGATGTGTTTTGTTTTAGGGTGTTGAACAGGAGTTTTAGTAACAGCTATGGCAGCAGAATTATCAACAAAGATAGATGTTTGAGAAAATTGCAAACCATAGTCTCGCATTTGCTGTTGGATACATATGATCTGAGAACAGCAACTTGCAGCAGCAACATATTCAGCTTCACTGGTGGATAATGCAACCGAGGTCTGCTTCTTGCATTGCCAAGTGACTAACCGCCTTCCAAAGAACTGACACCCTGCTGATGTTGACTTGAAGTTCATCTTGCAACCGCCATAGTCAGAATCACTGTACGTAGTGAGCTCAAAGTCATTATCATGAGAATACCACAATCCCAGTGTTGGGGTACCCTTCAGATAACGGAAAATCCTCTTCACCCCAATCAGATGATTGACTTTAGGTTTTGCTTGATATCTGGAGAAAGACATGTGGCATACATGATATCTGGACGCGAGGCAGTGAGATACATAAGAGATCCGATCATCCCATGATACATAGTGGCATCCTTCAATTCCCCATTCTCGTCAGGAGCCACATCATGATTTATGGCGAGAGGGGTACCGACAACAGTGACATTTTCCATATCAAATCAACTCGGTATGTCTCCAACATACTTAGTCTGATGCAGAAAAATACCGGTTGGTGTTTGATCCACCTGTAATCCCAGGAAGAACTTCATTTCTCCCATGGCACTCATTTCAAACTCTGCCTTCATCACATATTCGAACTCTTTGCACAGTTCTTCATTTTGGAACCGAAGATGATGTCATCCACATAGATTTGCACCATTAGTAAATCCCCATCTTTCTCTTTAATGAACAACGTGCAGTCAATCACACCCCTGCGAAAACCGTGTTTCAAGAGATGGGTGGAGAGCTTCTCATACCAAGCTCGAGGAGCTTGATGTAGCCCATACAGAGCCTTGTCAAACTTGTAGACTCTATCCCGATGATAAGGATCTTCGAATCCCTTGGGTTGACTGACGTAGACTTCTTCACGGATTTCTCCATGAAGGAATGCACTCTTAAAATCTAGCTGATAAACTTTGATATTCATGTAAGATGCGTAGGCTAGAATTATCCGAATCGCTTCCATTCATGCCACTGGTGCAAACACTTCATTGTAGTCGACTCCCTCGACTTGTCTGAATCCTTGAACAACCAACCGTGCCTTGTTTCTGATAATAACACCTTGGTCGTCCTTCTTGCACTTCATTACCCATTTGGTACCAATCACTTTCACTCTTTTGGGCCTGTCAACTAGTGTCCACACTCTCAGCTTCTTGAACTGTAGCAGCTCCTCCTGCATAGCGTTGACCCAGGCCTCATCCTTCAGGGCATCACCGGCGTACTTAGGCTCGATTTAAGAAACAAAGCATGAGAAAGCCCCATCATTGACATATCCTTTTTCCATGACTGCAGCATAGTCAGCAGAGTACAACTGATTTCTTGTCTGTACACCGAATTGAAGATCCCCAATGATAGAGTCGGGGATGATTCACACTGATCCTAGTCACAGGTGTCGTCGGAACGACAACTTCAGTATCAAGATTGGTGACAACAGGTTCAGTATCCGGATTTCCTGATGCTTGTTCAGCAGCTGAGGAGCTCTCTCCTTGATTGACATTAGGCTCATTGTTACTCTCAGCTGCTTCGTCATCATCTGATGACTCATCATTCTCGTCCTGAGCGGGTGTTGAAGATCCCGAAGCACCACTGGCTGGTGTCATATTTCTGATATCCAATTCGGTGTATTTAGGACGTCGTACATCATCTGGGCAGCAATCTCGTCATCTGAATCAAGCTGAGGGAGGTTGAATGATTTGAAAAAGCCATCGTAATCGAAGAATGACGATGGACCTTTTCCAACAAGGGGGTTGGTGTATCTTTGTACATCTACGTTGCTCCACACTTCTACCTGACCCGTCGAGTTGTTATAAACCCGTTTGTCTGGTATGCTATATCCTAGAAATATCCCTTGATCGGCTTTCTCGCTGAACTTGCCTCCTGAGTTTTCTTCAGCAACGTACATGGAGCTCCGAATGGTTCCAGATACTCCAGGTTCGGTTTACGCTTCTGAAGCAACTCATAGCAAGTCTTTCCATGCCGCTTGACTACTAACACACGATTAAGTGTGTAGCAAGCATTGGCAACAACTTCATTCCAGAACTGTATTGGTAGTTTTGAATCTGCCAACATAGTCTGTGCTGTCTCGATCAAGCTCCGATTCTTTCGTTCAGAAACTCCATTCATCTTTGGTGTGTATACAGAGGTGAACTGATAAACAATTCCCTTCTCTTTGCAGAAATCATCCATCCACTGATTCTTGAACTTTGTTCCATTGTCTGAACGAATCTTCCTCACTTTCAGCTTGTAGAGGGACTCCAGTGTTGTGACGAGAACTTTGAAAGACTCAAAAGTTTCTGACTTAGCTTTCAGAAACATCACCCAGGAGAAACGTAAGTAGTCATCTGTGACTACAAAGCAGTACCAGTCTCCGGTGATACTCTTCGTGCTCATAGGACTGAATAGATCCATATGCAATAGCTCCAGGGGCATCTCGATAGACTTAACGTGCTTGGTCTTGTGAGACTTCCTGGTCTGCTTTCCCTTCTTGCATGAGACACAAAAATCAGGAAGTTTGAAGTTCTTCACAGTAACTCCCTCAACTAAGTTGTTATGAATCAGATGATTCATCTTCCTGTGATTTATGTGTCCCATTCTTCTGTGCCATGAGATAGACTCCTTTTCTGTTGCTTTAGACAAAAAGCACTGAACAGTAGACTCAGTAGTAGAAGCATTTGACATATCTAAAACATACAGGTCATTGTACCTAGATGCTGACATTAGTACCTGCTCCTCTGGAATCTCCATCTCTTTCTTCAGAATGTAACACTTCTGATTGTCAAACATCACTTTGAAGCCCTTGTCACATATCTGAGACATGAAAGCAAATTGTTTTCTGATTGTTGAACAAAATTCACTTTATCAAATCTTACCTGTCAGTTACCTACTTCTTCTTGTGCGGTAATGTATCCTCCTTTCTTTCCAGAAAATGAAACGTGTCCCCCTTTAATTTGTTTGACATTGAAAAGGAGAGACTGATTTCCCATCATGTGCCTGGATGCCCCACTATCTACAATCCATGTGTTGGTAGAAGCACTATAGCGTACAACCTGCACATAATAGAAAATAATTAGTTAAGGAGGGGGACCCAAGCCTTGACTGGCTTGGGTTTCCCAGAGGCATTACACATCACGAACTCAACCCACTGTCCTTTATCAGTTGAGGGGACATCAACCTTCAACTTATCAATGCTTTCAGACACTTTAGATATTTTAGCTTTCCATAAACCATCCTTGTGAAAGGATTGTTTGTGGTAAACCGATGACTAATTTACAGTTTGAACCTTAGGTTTAGCTTCAAAAACAGGTTTCACCTCAGGCATCACAGACTTGCCAGAGACTTGTCTGTGTTGTCTGTGGTGTTGAGGAGAGGTATAAGACCTAGCAGGTGTTTTAGACCTAATAGGAGTCTTAGATATCTGTTTTGAAAACTGTTTAGCTTCATTGTCTAGTTCAATTTTAATTTTGGGTGTCTGATAGCGAGGACAGTTTGAAGAGATGTGACCTCGTTGTCCACAAGTATAGCATGATCTTCTTTCAATAGGACTAGGAGATCTCTTGTGGGGTGGGAAGTAAACTTCAGGTAAGGACTTTTTGGTCTCAATCCTTTGATTTTCACCTTCCTTGACAAATTTTACTTGTTTAACGTTACGGTTGATTTGTCTTTTTGGATGATTTTGATCTTGCTTCATTTGTTTAGATTGAGTGGATTTTAAAGTCTTAGGTTGTGTGTCAACAGATTTAAAACCCAACCCAAGAGAGACATTAACACCCTCTTCCACCCTATTAGTCTGATCTTTTGTGCCTGAAGTTGATGACTTCTGATTAGCAACGGGAGGAGCAGGTTTAACTGTAGTATCCGGGTCACTAACCAGAGGAGTAGTCACCACATGGTCTTTTATGGAGTTATTATTAACTGGTCGCTGTTTGGTGTTCAAAAGGATCTCATGTGGTGGAGGCACAACCTTATAACCCAGCCCTTCCCCGTTGTTACGTTCCTTAACCAAGTTTTTCAAAATATGAGAAGAACTAGCTAGACTGTGGAGTTTTTGCTTTAAACACTCATTTTCAACTTGTAAAACAGCTCTATCCTTTTTAGTTTCCTTAATTGTCTTTAATTAAAACTTTATGTCATTTTCTTGGTTAAACGTGACAACCTCAGTTTCTTTTAGTTATTTCTTTAAAGCTTCAATTTTCTCCTTATAGCTGCTCTCATTTTGTTTTAACACTCTATTAGCCTCAGTGCATAATTTTAAGTCATTTACTAAGCTATCATTATGATCTAATAACCTAGCAAATTTCAGATCAATGCTTTCCCTAAATTTATCACATTCAACACAAGCATGTTTAACAAAAGTTCATCTTTTGATTCTACTTGTGCAGATGTAGACGAGCCAGCTATGAAAGCAGTTTGAGGTTCCTGTTGTGCTTTAGATTCTGCATTCAGTTCATCCTCAACGACTTGATCAACAGCAGCTCTCCTGAGTTCTCCCCCTCACTCGCAGAGTCATCATTCAGATCATCAACGAGAGCAATGTTGGCTTCACCATGAGATAAAAATCGAAAGGACCTGTCCTGTCCTTCATCACCTTGAGCAACCATTGCCTTTGAATCATTGCTTGTTGAAGTTGTCTTTCTCTCTTTATCCTGTTTGTTGAAGGACGAGAACGGGTTCCCATTGCCAGTCTTCTTCGATTTAACACACTCTGGCTTGAAGTGTCCTTTCTCCCCGCAGTTGAAACAGGTGACCTTTGACTTGTCAAATCCAAAAGTAGTATCTTTAGTAGCCACCAGATTCTATCCCGTCTTCTTAACAAACTTCTTTGCTCGTCGCACAGCACTCGCGAGAGCCCACATGATGTCCATTCTTTCCAACTCATTTTCATCCACCTGCTCATAGTCCTCATCATCCAAGTGGCAGTTACCAATCTTTCCGGCTACTAATCCATCATAAGAGTGAACCACAGCAGCAAGTAAGTCCATGTGCTCCTTAGCCACTTCCACAGTTACATTGCCCAGATTTTCTGTCACTAACTTCTCGATTGAGCTTTGTAGTACAGTGTTGAACCCCTGATGAAACATTTGAATCACCACCAGAAGATGAGCTTTGACCAGTTGCAGATGTATTAGATGCAAAAGCAGTCTGCAGAGGGGCAATGGAAGATTTTACAGTAGGAGTCACGTTGTAGAGAGACGGATTTTGAGTGTATGATCCCTTCTTGGCCTTGTACTTGTGTCTCACCTCTTCTTCTCTTAGTTTTAGGATGAAATCATTGATATCCAAAGTCTCCAGCACTGAGTTATATCTTAAAGTAGAAATAAATGAATCCCACTTCTCTGGTAGCCTATCAACCAAACTTGTCACTTTTTCTTCCTTAGACGTTGTAACACCATGAGTGTGAAGTTCACTCATCAAATGATAGAAGCGGTCTATAATGTCATCCAGACTCTCGTCCCAATAGCAGAAAAATTATCAAATTCCTTCTTTAATGCTTTGGCCTTTAAAGACTTCAGTCTTGTGCTCCCTTTATACCGTTTCTCAAGAGCATTCCATAACTTTTTGCTCTGTTTATGATCTGAATACTGATGGAAGATATCTTTAGGAATTGACTGTGTCAACATAGCATAAGCTTTCTTCTCTGCATTATATGCAATCTTTTGTGCATCACTTAATCCACTCAAAGTAAAGGGTATACCATCAGCTCCAACTGGCATATTGTAGCCAGTCTCAATAGCATTCTAGAGATTTGTGTCCACTCCATTAAGATGAATCTCAAAACGTTGCTTCCATTAAGGAAATTCATCAAGAGATAAAAGCTTAGGTGGTTTATTATGGTTCCCGGTCTCATTTTCCAATAGCAATAGGTTCTGGATCCTGGAGTCCTTCCCTGTTGAGAATGCATAGTTCTCTGAGTCCATAATGAATTAGTATTAACCTTGAAAACCAAACTGTGTATGCGACTGGTAGAGGCGACTGAAGGACGATCGAAACACAATCATGCAATTGAGCTTAGTCGTACGACTAGGAAGGCGATTAGGGCAGTTGTGCGAATGGACGGAACGACTGGGACAATCATGCAATTTAACGAGCGACTGGGCCAATCGTGCGATTGAACTAGGCGATCGGAGTTCAGTCGTGCGATTGAGTTAATCGAGCGACTGAGACTGCTGACTTTGAAATTTTTCAACCTTTTTCACACAATTACACCAAAAACACAATTTTGAATACCCTAGACGGCTGCAAATCGAAAAAGACTTAATTATGAAAGCATGCACACGTAAAAACTGGATTTTTATGTAGAAAGCATGGATCTTTAGACTAAAAACGTTGACTTTTTCATAAAAACGATTGAATCCACAAAGAATCAAGAGCCAAGGCTCTGATACCACTTGTTAGGACCGAGTACATACGGAGTACAAACAGATTCAACGTGTAACCGAATCAAATAGCACGCAATTCTATTTGATTGGCGATCCAATCAGGGAAACCGTTAATCCGATCAAACCTAACGATTAGAATACGTTAAAATAGACTTGGAATGATCAGAAACGATCTATGAACTTAGAAGGGACGATCTGGACGAACTTGGACGGCTAGGGTTGTGAATTCTCGAACTGGTACGTTTTTCCACGAATTAAGTGGTATTTATAGGTTACAGCTTTCATTCGTACGAATGAGTCATGCATATGGCTCAGTCGTGCGACTGAGTCGTGCGATTGGTTCATTCGTACGACTGAGTCAGTCTTATGACTCAATCGTGTGTATGACTCAATCACCTAGTT
This sequence comes from Flaveria linearis, assembly GCA_024085815.1. Lineage (NCBI taxonomy): Eukaryota > Viridiplantae > Streptophyta > Magnoliopsida > Asterales > Asteraceae > Flaveria > Flaveria linearis. The sequence goes on along the minus strand of CM044016.1, from coordinate 28,430,142 downwards.
CAGTCGTGCGATTGGACCATTCGCATGGTCCAGTCGTGCGACTGGAACATGAGACTTAGTTAAACACATTTCTGAACCTTTAACGATTCAGAACTATGTCTAATCACTGTATACCTATATAACATGTTCTTATAAGCGTGTAACATATAATGATATAAATATATAAAACATTAAGCAACCAATACACAATCAATCAAAGAGTTTTCATTACATTGATCAAACATTACATGAAAGTTAATTACATTTAAGCTCACTAGAACTAGAACTAGGGACATGTGTACCAACATTTGTTGAGGGAGAGTATATATTAAGTCTGAAGAATTTTTGATGCTTCTCCTTCACTTCTGAAGTTGAGATAAAGATGCTGATATTGCTACCTGTGCAATCCACAGTGTATGCACATGGGTGCATTTTTAAGTCTTAAAAAACAAGACTAGAAGATAAAGCTGATGAAACATACATTTAGTGCTGAACCAAAGTCTTTATGTGCCAAAACAGAGAACTTTTCTTAATGCCTTTTTATGAAGCTTTTAAGAAGATGCTACCAAAAAGAGGGAGAAGACTGCACTTCAAGACTGCATGTTAATCAACATCCAAGGTTTTGATAATCATGAGGTTTTGGTAGTATTATCTTAGGGGGAGTATTTTTGGACTATTAGAAGATGATACTTACCATAACCTAAGTGCCAAATCTCATGATAATTACAAAAACCGACACGATGAAAATATGCTAAAGATATGATCAAAACGAAGAAAATTGACCAAAGTCAAACTTTGTCAACCATGGTCAAAGTCAACAATCAACATCAGCGGTCGTCCAGAATGACGTCAGCACCCGGCAGTTACGCATCAGCAACAGAGAATTTATTAGATTTAGAACTATATTTGCGTAATCATTTTGTGCTTAAATGTAATTTTTCTTATTATTGTAAAGGGTATAAATGACTAAGTGTAGTCATTTATACTCACCAAGTTTTAGAGCACTAATACACACAAAAGGAATCACTAGCATTCAAGAGAGAATTCAAGGTTGAGTGTGTGTGAGAGAAAGTGTTTTTCTTACAAACTCCTTTGTATTTCTCTTGATATCATACATATGAATGAAGAAATTTATATGAATACATGTTCTTGAATTTGTTCATCATTCATTCATCATCATACATTAAATCTTACATATAGATCTTCACTTGAAATCATCAACGGGTATGTGAGATTTCGCATCATCGATCTGATAAACGGCAACAATACAATTGCAACCTGCATATCGATTTCCACAGTTAGAGCCTTCATGATGACGTGGGAGGAGGCTAGAGTGGACCCTGATATCGTGTCAGGTATGGTTCTAGTAAACCAAATTTGTGCCTCTGTATTATTTGATTCTGGTGCTAGTAGGAGTTTCATTTCTGCTACTTTATATGCTAAGTTGCATGTTAGTAGTAGAAGTATTAACGAGCCATTTGATGTAGAAACTGCTATTGGTGAGTCTACTAGAATTTCTGATATCATAGAAGATTGCGAAATAGAACTAGAAGGACATAGGTTTTCTGTTAAACTATTTATGATGCCCCTAGGTGTATTTGATGTAGTACTAGGGATGGATTAGTTAGCGGCCTACGAGACAAATATCGTGTGTCGCAAGAAGATGATTCGATTAATTACGCCTGATGGAAGTTTGGTGACGGTCTATGGTGATCGCGTCACTAAGGTTCCAAAGGTGATTTCGATGGCGGTTGTGACATCCGTCACCAAAAGGTCCGTCAATTAACATCATATCTGTTAGCCTTCTTGAATACTCAACATTAGCTCATAATCAAGTTGCCTTAGTTCAAACTTTGCTTCCCTAGTTATGTGTGTTATGTTAGGTGTGCATAAATACTCAAACACTAAAAACCTAATAACATTCTACCCAGTATATTACCCTTACTTCATTAAGTAATTAAGAAAGCATTAGTGTACAAAAGTTGTTTACTATTAATATCACTAACATTATTATCACCACTACTATTATTATCATCATAATTACCCAAGGTCATAGATTATTATTAGTGCCCCAATTACTATTATCATTATTATTATTATTGTTATAATTATTATTACAACTGTCATTAGTAATATTACTAGTATTATTATTATTATTATCATTAACACCAACAATATAATTAATGTGATTACTATTAACATACTAGTGTTAAAATATAATTAACCAAGTTAAGGGACCCAAATTGTAATTAACTAAACTTAAAGAATTAAGGCCTTGGAAGTCCAGGGACTAAAGGGTCAATTCTCAAACTCTAAAAAGGGTATAAACCCCCCTTTTAACAGCCTTATCCATTTTACCCAAACCCTACAACCACCAACCGCCTCTTTTCCCTGCTCCCCGACCCTTCTCGCTGTTTCTCCAGCCAAATCGCTGCTACAGGCCGCCCAAGGTCGACCCCACAAAGGTAGACGACCACCATTGACACTTAAACCATCTATTTCCATGTTTATGGCTTCGAATTCGGGTCTCGGGTGTTCCCGAGCGAACGAGCTCGGTTGAGGGCCCTTCGAGTGCTCAATTTGCTAATACATGTTAGAAATCGACTCCTAAACGTTTTAAGGTGCCATTTGAGTGGTTAAAATGGCCAAAGGCTACTGTGAGCACCCCGACACCCCTGTGACCTGCGTATGCGACTGGGTCCTGTCTGTGTGACTGTGTGCGATTGAATGTGTGTATGCGATTGAGTCATGCGAATGAATGCGTGTATGCGATTGAGTCATGAGAATGAATGTGTGTATGCAATTGAGTATGTGTCGTACGAATGAGCATATGCGATTAAAAGTATGCGTGCAATTGAGTGTGGGTCATCTGAATGAGTGTACGTGCGAATAAACGTTGTGTCATGCGAATGGGAGTGCGTACGTATGAATGTTGTGCCATGCGAATATGTGTGTACGACTGAACACGTGTGTGCGAATGAGTGCTGTGTCATGTGACTGAATGGCGAATCGCACGAATGAAGGTTCATTCGTACGAATGAAGGTTGATTCATGCGATTGGATGTTGAATCGTGCGACTGAAGGTTGTTTGTGCGTGAATGCAATCCTCATGTGTAGTATGTGCAGATCGTGTGGTGTTAAGGTGACATTAACATGGTTACCATTGCTAGTGACATTAACATGGTTAACATTGCTAATGACATTATTAATGTTAACACTACGAGTATTACTAATATTATCACAAATATAATCAACGTTAACATCTTCACGATTATCAAGCTTAATATTGGTGACTACTAATACTTACTAAGTACGTCACTAACAATAATGAAACCCTTACACTAATATCATTGGCAATGGTGACTATTCCATGCACTTGGAATCTATATAAGATCTAATACGTATGCATGTTTGTTTGAGTGTGTGTCGCGTGACCGATCCAACCCGAACCGACTGAACGCATAAATTCTCTTAAAGCTTATCTCTAACACTTAACAATAATTAATAATAGGTGTTTGAACGATTGTTGCTTCATCCTTTGGGATCTTTATTCATCTACTACTATCATCAATCAATTGAGTTTCGTGGCCCCTTTTTATGTATACACAATTCATCAATTATTTACAAACTTGGGGGAAAAGTATGATCACCCTTTTTATGCTGTACAACTTACATTCTTGGAATTATCATGTCGTTGTGTTGTAAGTAATTATCTGATACATGCATGAGTTCGCTGTGGTACTTTATTCACAACCATTTAATTCCGGCGTTGGAACCGATGGTTAGGTATTAGTAGTACTACTGGGTTGGCACCCCCACCCTCGTTTGTTGGTATACTAGTTGGTACCAACAGTGGCTGGGAACGGGCCCTAGGGTGAATATATTTTGACAAATTTCTGTGTGTACGTCATAGGTTTGGTTGTGAGGCTCATGTGTCATGTGATTTTGCTTACTTATAACTGCAACTATGATATTCCGCAAAACTATTACACAACATCAATTTACTTACTATTATAACTTGCGAGCTCACCAAGAATTTTTGTTGACCATTTTGAGCATATCTTTTTAGGTGATAACGCTAATTAAAGATACTAGGAGTGCTGCCTTAGTGGAGACCCTAGGATGCATTTTTGAGACTATACTATACTTGACAAACATTCTTTTGAAACATTGTTGGTCTGATTACACATCTTTATTCTTTTGGATACTTGTTCTTGAGTTGTGGGAATTACATTACAATGACATTATTTTGGTTATGTGATTCAATTACAATATTTATGCTTATGGCTATGTTGTCGTGAATATCACTAAACAAGACACAAGTCTCCTTTGTGTCGGGTGTCGTCATGACACGCTTACCATCATTTATTCATACTGCATCTCTATTGTTACAATATGTTATGACGATCCCGTCTCGTTACATCCCCGTGTTTCCGCTTTAGCAGGGGTGTGATAGATTGGTATCAGAGCCATTGGTTATAGAGAATTAGGCAGATCACTAGACCTAGACTATAACCTAGGAACCTTCATTTAGAATGCATGCTAGGGTTTGCGTGCATCCGATATTGCATGTATGTTCCTTCTATACTTGCTCTTTATCTCTATATCTTGTTATCTGATCGCCTTAAGGAAAGCATTATTACTCTTACTCCTTCCTTGTGGGATGTTTTCTACTGGATCTACCGTTCCCATGCGCGCCGCATTATACTATTAGGGCCGGATACCCAACTTGAAGGGATCTTCACAGATCACGCGAAGCGGTGATCTTGGATATTAAATCCGTCCGACCCTGAGATAGTTATGCCTGGGGTCCCGAAAGAAGAAGGGATAGGAAACTTTGTTGGACTAATTGAGATTATGTGCTTGGATGCTATTTGTTATGACGGACTACTATTGGAATACTATTGGTTCATGGACATGAGTGTAGGATTCTATATGCCCAGGACATGGAGAATATTGATGTGGTTAGTACTTTATGATCCAAGTTGTGTTATACCCAATAACAAGCTTAGCAAACACCAATTAATATTTAATTGATGATATGATCATGCAATTAAATATTTACACCAATTTAGAAAAAATGGGTTTTCTAAATAAGTTGCATATGAGATGGAAAAACTTATTAGGATATTTTGTTCAAAATATTATTTGTAGTGTTATTTAAGTTAGTTAGATAACATCAAATAATAAAAGGAGTGTATGAGTTATACAATTAAAAGGTTAATTGTACAACTTAATAAATGACTAGTTTAAAATATTGGGTGATTAAGTTTGGGGGGAAACCCTTTTGAAACCCAAACTTTCGGCCGCCCCCCTTGTGTGTGGTTGGTCCTCTTGTTTACCTTGTAAACACAATTTAATAACTAGTCTAATTCTCCACCTCTTCTCTCTCTTACATGCAACAACCACAAGAAACAAAATCTCCTTCTCTCCTCTCAAAACTCATGGCTAACAGCATTATTTGTAGAGGGTTTTTGGATTGATTTTGGTGTTCTTCTCCCTAGCAAGAAGGTGTTTGCCATAGTGCTTGGGGTATACAAACTTGAGAGGACCTCCTTTTGGTGCCTTGGTCGTTTTCTATTGGAGCATATCTTCATCTATTTCGTCCCTTTTTGCTGCTGAAAGGTAGTTTATGGCAGCTTCTTTATGGCTGTCCATAATGTGTTTTTTGTGTTTCTATAGCTAGTCTTATTCATATATAAAAGGTCCTTTGTTCTTGGGTTTGTTTGTAACTTTATAATATCAATTTGAACTCAAATTTTCAGTTTATAAACTATGTTATAAAGTTCCTTTCCGTTGCGTTTTCACAATGTTTAAATGGTTAAACTATGTTTATGGTCCAACAAACCCAACATTGGCATCTAGAGCCGGTTATGTGGATAGCTAGCTTGTTTTGTCCTTAAAAAATTGTTTTATGGGACTTTACAAACCCTTTAGGGGCTGCTATGTTCATGTATTATGAATCCCCAAACTTTCAAAGTTATATCACACATGCTTGTGATTAAACTTTAAAAGACATATGTGTTGTATTGTTGTTTGTTTGGACAAGATAAAACCCGAAATTTCAGTTTGTGTTGGCTGAAATTTCGTGTTTTTTAGTGGGGATTCATTTTGTTTTGGATGATATGATCATTGTTTATTATGGTGCATAACTTAGCCCTTGACCTTGTGTTATTTGGATGATTGTAATGGTTGTATTTATTCATTCAATTGGGTTGTATAATCATTTATTTGTGCTTTGTTTAAAGTGTAATTTATTTATTATTGGGATGTAATAATAGTTTAGGTACATTTCATTTTACTAGAAATATTGTATTAGGATATAATATCTTATAATATGAAGATGTACGCGTTAGAAGCACAAAGGGAAGACATAAGAAACATGGAGCATTTGGATGCTGTTTCAAGTCGGAGGTTCATGGAAGCCTTTTTATGTTGTGTTTTGTCCCTTAGGAATGTCCTATGGACCACACTTATGATGGCAAACAAGTGTGGCCACTTTAGATGCTATGGTTATGCACTAATATTTGGTTGATTCATGGTTGTTTGGTTATGGTATTGTGGTTGATTGCTTATATATGATGTTTGCTTAACAATCCTTTAAATGATCATAACAAACTATCTAAATGGTCCTTAATTATTAAAAGGTAATAAAACGTTATTAATATTGTTTAATGATTTTAAAGATTAAAAGGGTTTTAATCAATGTACCATAGGGTATCTTGTATTTGAAAGCATGCAAATATGAATACATAGAGTTTTCTAAACTAGAATTATGAAATCTCTAAATATTATAAAATAAGATCAACACCGTCCTTTTACACAACACTTGAAACAATTAGGAACTATTAGTGGGATAAAGGTCACCTAACCATTTTGAGGGAACTTGTGACTTGAGGTGAGAATGCCATATTCGTGGGATAAAGGTCACCTAACCGCTTATTTTGGCAAACTCACACGTGTGTGTAAGTAGGGTATCTTGATTTACAAACCATGTCAAATGGATCACCTAAGATGTGGTTTCCAAATGGTGTTGATGGGATTAACATGCCGACTTTACATATGATGTTTCAAGTCGATCCCATACCTCTAGAAGTTGCAAATGGTTGCAACTGTCAATCGTTGACCACCTTATTAATTTAAATCGTGGGATAAAAGTCACCTAACCACTATTTAAATGTAATGTTGGGTTCTATATTTTAACATGAAAATGAACTTAAAAGGTATTAATTATTAAAATAACAATATCGAAAATACTAAAATTGATCTTTATTAAATTTTGTAGATGGCCACCAATAATAATGATAATCATGATATTTCATCCACGTCCGCCCAATCTTTACGAGCGATTCTCCAAAAGGAACGTCTAAATCATAACAATTTTATGGATTGGTATCGAAACTTGAGAATCGTTCTCAAGCAAGAGAAACGATCATATGTTTTAGAAGACCCTATCCCCGATCAACCTAGTGAGGATGATGAGGAGGCCTATAACAATTGGATGAAGTACACTGAGGACTCCGTCCAAGTGTCTTGCCTTATGTTGGCAAGCATGACTCCGGATCTCCATAAAGAGTATGAACATCACGGAGCTTATGACATGATAACCTAACTGAAGGAAACGTTCCAACAGCAAGCGAGGGTTGAGCGCTTCGAAACGGTTCGAGCACTCCATGCATGTCGTATGGACGACAACCAATTGGTTTGATCTTATGTACTTAAGATGAAAAGTTATATTGACCGCCTCGAAATGCTAAATTGTCCCGTCTCGAAGGAATTGGCCACGGATTTGATCCTCAATGGCCTTACCAAAAGGTTCGAGACGTTCGTGTTGAACTACAACATGAATGCTTGGGACAAAAACATTGGTGAGCTTCACTCTATGCTCAAAACGGCCGAGGTGGCCATGGGTAAAAGGGTTTTACCCGTTCTCACCATCAATGAAGGTGGGAACAAGAAAGACCTCATCCCGACCCAAGGCAAGAGTTGCCAAGGGTAAGGGACCCGTATGGGGAAGGGGAAAGGGGTGGCAAGGGTGCCACCCAAAGCACAGGAGAAGAAGCAAGAGGTTGCTTCTAATGACCCATGCTTCAAGTGTGGGGAGATTTGACATTGGGCAAGAAATTGTCCTGTCCATCTTCAAGAGTTGAAAGCAAAGAGGGATGCCGGGCAGACCTCAGGTACCATATACATGATCCATATTGATTTAAACTTAATATCCTCTAACACATGGGTATTAGATACCGGATGTGGAACTCACATTTGCAATTTGTTGCAGGGGTTCAAAAGAAGTAGCAACTTCAACAAAGGGGATGTTAGCCTCTACATGGGCAATGGGGCTAAAGTTCAAGTTGAAGCTCGTGGTGACTACATCTTGAAACTTCCAAATTGTTTGGAAGTAATTTTCTACAATGTTTTGTATACTCCTAGTTTGACTAAGAACATTATTTATGTAGCCCTATTAAAACATTTTGGATATGTATTATCATTTATTGGAAATGAAATCCATGTTATTTTGAATGACATGTTTTATTTTAAAGCTATTCCTATCAATGGTATCTATGAATTGGTTCATGAAAACACATTGAATGATAGCTTATTGTAGCAAACTAGTACCAAGAAACTCAAATCGGATTTGAGTGCCACTTACCTTTGGCATTGCCGTCTTGGTCATATAAACAAGAAAAGAATACAAACACTACAAAAGAATTGTCTTTTAAAAACAAGTGAATGTGATTTATTTGATGTATGTGAGTCTTGTTTACAAGGTAAAATGACCAAGGCACCTTTTAGTGGCAAAGCCGAAAGGGCAAAGGATTTATTAGGTATCATACATTTGGATGTATGTGGTCCTTTTAAACCTATGACAAGGTACAATGAAAGATACTTCATTACCTTTACTGACGATTATAGTCGATATGGGTATGTGTACTTGTTAAGACACAAAGATGAAGCTTTTGAAATGTTCAAGATCTTTCAAAACGAAGTACAAAATCACCTCAATAAGTCAATTAAAATTCTCCGCACTGATAGAGGAGGTGAATACCTGAATGATGCTTTTAGGGACCATATTAGAAGTTGTGGGATTGTCTTACAACTATCTCCACCAGGAACACCACAGCACAATGATGTATCTGAAAGGAGAAATCGAACCTTATTGGATATGGTTGATCTATGATGGCTAGAAGCTCATTACCTCTGTCATTTTGAGGTTTTGGTCTGCTCTCTACGGCCCGTATTTTGAATATGGCCCCAACCAAGAAAGTGGAAAGGACACCTTATGAAATATGGCATGGAAGGGTTCCATCATTTTTATATTTGAGGGTGTGGGGGTGTGAGGCTTATGTGAAGACTCCCACCTCGAAAAAGTTAGAAAGTCGTTCCACTAAGTGTATCTTTATTGGATATCCAAGAGATTCTATGGGATATTATTTCTATGATCCAATACAACAAAAGGAGTTTGTTACCAAAAGGGCGAGTTCTTGGAAACCAAGTTCCTTATGGAAGGAACTGGTAGTAGAACTGTGGATCTTGAAGAGGATCAAGAACCGCAACCCGATACACGTTTGGTTGACACTAGCACTCAACATGAGGATGTTTAAAATGATCAAATAGTTGATCAATATACAGAAAACATTCGCAGATCTGGTAGAACTAGTAATCCACCTGAAAGATATGGATTTTTCACTGATGGATGCTATGTGATAGATTCCGAAGAACCAATCACATACCATGATGCGTTGTCCAATTTGGATTGTGACAAATGGCTTGAGGCCATGAATGTTGAGATGCAATCCATGTATGACAATCAAGTATGGGACTTGGTTGTACCACCTATTAACTCCAAAGTAGTTGGAAGTAAGTGGGTTTTCAAGAAGAAAACCGATATGCATGGAAACTTGGATACTTATAAAGCTAGACTTGTAGCAAAGGGTTTCACTCAAACTCAAGGGGTTGACTATGATGAAACTTTCTCACCTGTTGCGATGCTAAAATCTATTAGGATATTGTTTGCCATAGCTGCTCATTATGATTATGAGATTTGGCAAATGGATGTCAAAACCGCCTTCCTAAATGGATATCTTGAGGAAGATGTCTATATGGTTCAGCCTGAAGGTTTTGTCGATCCAAAACATCCTATCAAAGTATGCAAGTTAAAGAAATCAATCTATGGATTGAAACAAGCATCGAGAAGTTGGAATCACCATTTTGATGAAAAAGTAATTAAATTTGGATTCATCAAGAATGCTGATGAAGCTCGTGTATATAAGAAAGCTAGTAGGAGCATCACCACTTTCCTAGTATTGTATGTTGATGACATACTACTATTTGGAAATGACATTCCAACCTTGGAAGGTGTAAAAACCTGGCTGGGAAGTTGTTTTTCCATCAATGATCTTGGTAAAGTCGCCTATATTCTGGGAATAAAGATCTATAGGGATAGATCAAGGCGGTTGATTGGTTTAAATCAAAGTGCATACATTGATAAGATCTTAAAAGGTTCAAGATGGAGAACTCTAAGAAAGGTACGGTACCTATTCAAAGAGGAACGATATTGTGTACGACTCAATGTCCAAGCTCGAAGGATGAGAAAGATAAAATGAAGGCAATCCCATACGCATCTGCTATTGGATCCATATGTATGCAATGATATGCACTCAGCCGGACGTTTCATGCGCCTTAAGCATGAGAAGCCGATACCAGCAAAATCCTGGAAAGAGTCATTGGAGGGCTGTTAAGAACATACTTAAGTACCTAAGGAGGACTAAAGATATGTTCCTAATCTATGGATCTGGTGATAAGGAACTTATTGTAAAAGGTTACACGGATGCGAGTTTCCAAACCAATCGTGATGATTCACGATCACAATTGGATACATTTTCATTCTGAATGGAGGAGCTGTCTCTTGGAAGAGCTCTAAACAGGATGTGGTGGCTTTATCAACTACAGAATCTGAATACGTCGTTGCCTCATTGGCAGCTCAAGAAGCTGCATGGTTGAAGAAATTCATTGCCGATCTAGGGGTTGTCCCTTCCATTCAGGACCCACTAGAGATCTTTTATGATAACGAGGGTGCGATTGCTCAAATCAAGGAACCTCGTGCTCATCAAAAGACTAGGCACATTGAGTGGAGATTCAACTACATACGAGATGAAGTTGAGAAAGGAAAGATATGTATTCGTAAAGTTCACACGGATCAAAATATTGTGGATCCTCTCACGAAGCTCCTAGAAAAGGCAGAGCATGAAGGTCATACCTGTGCCATGGGACTTCGATATTCTAATGATTGGATTTGATCTATAATTTTGTATTTGGATATTTGGAACTCTCTTATTACTTGAATAAAATTATTTGGTTATAATATTTCAATATATGTTCCAATTTAGTATGTCTAATCCATGGGTAAATTGTTTACTCTAAATGTCCGTAGTCGTTCATACTTGTGGGAACAAGTATGAGGGTAAGATTATTATGAATTTGGATTGGTGGATATTCATAAGGATGAATATAGAGCACTGGGTTACTGCCAAGGTTCATAGATATTTGTGGGTACAGATATTGGACTAACCCGCATCTCAAATTTTTCTACATGGAATCTTATTGCTTGATCACAAGTAAATTTGAGTAAAGGCGAATATCATTTGTTATCCTCAGACCTGAGATACATATTGGGTTTTGATATTCACCAAGTGTTATACCTTGGTCTGGTTCTCCGCTGTTCTGAAATAATGGACAGTACATGAGACTATGTTCAGGTGTGACATAAGGTGATTATGAGAAACGTATGTAGTCGAGATGGGATTTGTTCCTCTTATTCGTTGAGAGTTAGATGTCCAAGGCCTAATAAGTTAAATCAACAAGGAATGATCATTCTGTGTCCTTAGATTTAACATGACATCTGCAGCAAAAGGATAGATGATTAATTCACCTAAATCATTTCAAGTAGGATACTTGAATGGGATGATGTTGTTGAATGGCTATAAGTCATGCGTATTAAGGGTAGTAAACCGTTGTTAGGCGGTATTTACTGCTTGCATCAATCTTCTATGAATCTTGTGCAAGTGGGAGATTGTAGGATTCTATATGCCCAAGACACGTAAAATATTGATGCGGTTAGTACGTTATGATCCAAGTCGGGTTATACCCAATAACAAGCTTAGCAAACACCAATTAATATTTAATTGATGATATGATCATGCAATTAAATATTTACACCAATTTAGAAAAATGGGTTTTCTAAATAAGTTGCATATGAGATGGAACAACTTATTAGGATATTTTGTTCAAGAATATTATTTTTAGTGTTATTTAAGTTCGTTAGATAACATCAAATAATAAAAGGAGTGTATGAGTTATACAATTAAAAAGGTTAATTGTACAACTTAATAAATGACTAGTTTAAAATATTGGGTGATTAAGTTTAGGGGGGAAACCCTTTTGAAACCCAAACTTTCGGCCGCCCCCTTGTGTGTGGTTGGTCCTCTTGTTTACCTTGAAAACACAATTCAATAACTAGTCTAATTCTCCACCTCTTCTCTCTCTTACATGCAACAACCACAAGAAAAAAATCTCCTTCTCTCCTCTCAAAACTCACGGCTAACAGCATCATTTGTAGAGGGTTTTTGGATTGATTTTGGTTATTCTCCCTAGCAAGAAGGTGTTTGCCATAGTGCTTGGGGTATACAAACTTTAGAGGACCTCCTTTTGGTGCCTTGGCCGTTTTCTCTTGGAGCATATCTTCATCCATTTCATCCCTTTTTGCTGCTAAAAGGTAGTTTATGGCAGCTTCTTTATGGCTGTCCATAATGTGTGTTTTGCGTTTCTATAGCTAGTCTTATTCACATATAAAAGGTCCTTTGTTCTTGGGTTTGTTTGTAACATTATAATATCAATTTTAACTTGAATTTTCAGTTTATAAACTATGTTATAAAGTTCCTTTCCGCTGCGTTTTCACAATGTTTAAATGGTTAAACTATGTTTATGGTCCAACAAACCCAGCAATGAGAACTTACACGATCTGTGTATGATGAATGGTGTCAACACCGTGATGTTAACTTGGGTAGGTGAAGCTGAGGGGGACCATGCAAGGCAAATTACCATTACGGGTGCACACATAATTGCAATTTGCAGTGCATGTGAAGCCTGGCGAATCTTACCATGAGATAATGATCATGGTTAGTACAAGTCTTCCATTCGATACCTTAGGACACTAGAATCAAAATGCTAGTAAGACTTTGTTAATGATGATAAAACATTTACAAACTCTGCTATTACTTAAGTCCTGTTCTATTGGAGTCTTCATAGGATTTCAATTATGATATTAGTCTTATTCCCTATGAAACATTGCTATGTCTAACATTTCAATAACTATGGAACTGACTAAATGCTTAGAATGAATGTGGACTTCAAAGAGTTGTAGAAGAGTGATGATACTCCCTACACATGCATTACGTGTTCATTGGGATGATATTGAGAATAATCGGACGTCATGTAATTGGTTTAAGCATCGTTCTCGGTATATCGCGGATGTGGTGGGAACGCTGCGGGGAACCCTATATATAAGAATCACCGATATACTAAGAATGTGCTTGAACTGGGCTACGTGATGATCTTGATTAACTGGAGCATGAAATGTTGGAACTTGATGAGTGGAATTAATAATTTATCTTAAAGTGACTAAAGTTTACATGTTTACTCCTTTTATGATTAGAAAATGCCGCCTCGAAGAATCACCTGCAGTACAAGTCGTGAAGGTGAGACCCCAAGGGGCAGAAGCAGAGGAAGAGGTAGAAGCAGGGCACCAGGAACAGGGGGTGGCCCCGCCGGTAACAACAAGGGGACTGGAAACCCCGATATAGCTGCCATGATCGCTCAGCAGCTAGCCGCACTGATTCCAACGATAGTGGCCCAAGTGAGCGACACTCTCCTGAATCATAACCCTCACGGGGATGACGACAATGAAGATGGGGACAATGGAGAAGGAGGACAAGGTGAGGTTGGTAATGGTGGAGGAATTGAGAATCGTGTTAGGAACGAGCATAACCAAGGAACAGGGGAAGAGACTGAAAATGGTGGAACTACTGGCAATGAAACTGGGATTGTTAATACAAGACGGGGATGTTCATACAAGGATTTTGTGGCCTGCAAACCAAAGGAATTTGATAGGAAAGGTGGGGCGATAGCCCTAACTAGGTGGCTTGAGAAGATGGAGGCAGTCATTGATATAAGTGAATGCCTAGACAGCCAAAAGATTAAGTATGCCACGTGTTCACTACAGGGCAAGGCACTAACTTGGTGGAAGACACAGATTCAAGCGAGGGGAAGAGAATCAGCAATACAGATGACTTGGGATGAGTTTAAAGCATTAATCACCGAAGAATACTATCCACTCAACGAGATGCAGAAATTGGAGCATGATTTTTGGAGTCATGCTATGGTAGGAGCTGGGCACGCAGCTTACACTGATCATTTCCATGAGTTGGCAAGACTGGTTCCACATCTGGTAACTCTAGAATCCAAGAGGATCGAGAGGTATATTAGGGACTTGTGCCTCAAATCAAGGCAATGGTAACAACAGCAACTCCCCCTACTATTCAGAGTATGATTCTAAAGGCTGGTACTTTAACAGATGAAATGGTGAGAACTAGGGTTTTGGGAAAAGGAGTGGAGAAGAGATAGGATGTTAGAGAAGTGAGCAGGTCGAGCACCGGGAGATTTGACAAGCGGGCCATGACAACCAGGAATTTTATGGCAGTGGCTCAGGATAGGAAGGAATATGTCAGGCCTCACCCTAAGTGTAACAGGTGCAACTTTCATCACCCCCAAGCAATGCCGTGTCGGGTTTGTGTAAACTGCAGACGCCCGGGGCATCTGGCGAGAGACTGCAGAGTGGCGCCGAATCTGATTGCGCCAGTTAATGCAGTTAACCCCGCAGGAAATGCTAGGGTTTGCTATGAGTGTGGAAGCCCTGATCACTACCGGAACATGTGCCCCAGACTAAATCGGGCGCAGGGTCAGCAAGGGAACAACCAACCACAAGTGATGGCCATAGTCGGTAATCAAGGCCAAGGAAACCAAGGAAATGCTGCCAGAGGACGTACGTTCGTCATCGGAGCAAATGACGCCCGTCAGGACCTGAATGTTGTTACGGTACGTACTTGCTCAATCACCACTTCGCATCTATATTGTTTGATACTGGAGCAGACAATAGTTTTATATCTTCTGAATTTGCTCATATGCTCGACTTGAACCCTAGTAGGCTAGAAACTAGCTACTCCATAGAAATGGCCAACGGTAGGATTGTACAGGCCGATGACATTATTATAAAGTGCCCGATGATATTGGAGAACCATGCTTTCAAAATAGATTTGATACCTTTTGAGTTAAGGAGTTTCGACGTAGTCTTGGGGATGGATTGGTTGTCAAAGCACGAAGCAGAGATTGTATGTTGGGAAAAAGTAATATGAATCCCCACGCCAGACGGGAAAATACTCAGGATTCAAGGCGAACGATCGGGGAGAACCCTAAAGCTTATCTCCTGCATGAAGACGCGTCGATGTTTACAGAAGCAGTGTTACGCGTTTCTGGCCCATGTAGTGGAAAAGAAAGAAGAGGAAGGAAAGTTGGTAGATATTCCTGTAGTACGAGATTATTTGGACGTATTCCCTGATGACTTGTCCGGTTTGCCCCCACCTCGGCAAGTGGAATTCCGTATAGACTTGGTTCAGGGAGCCACACCGGTAGCAAAAACGCCATATCGGTTGGCACCATCAGAAATGCAAGAGCTATTTAGTCAATTGCAGGAACTACTGGAAAGGGTTTTATTCGGCCGAGTCACTCACCATGGGGAGCACCGATATTATTCGTCAAAAAGAAGGACGGATCGTTGTGTATCGATTACCGCGAACTGAATAAGCTGACCGTGAAAAATCGATACCCTCTTCCCAGAATCGATGATCTGTTCGACCAGTTGCAAGGAGCCTCGTATTTCTCCAAGATTGACCTCCGTTCAGGATATCAACAGCTAAGGGTTTTTGAGGATGACATACTGAAAACAGCATTTAGAACCCGTATGGGCACTATGAGTTCTTAGTCATGTCATTCGGAGTGACTAATGCACCAGCCGTGTTCATGGATCTGATGAATTGAGTGTGCAAACCTTATTTGGATAAGTTCGTGATCGTATTCATAGACGACATACTTATCTACTCCCGATCAAAAGAGGACCATGAGGAACACCTTCGGGCAATGCTAAGTCTATTACAAGAAGAGAAACTTTTCGCTAAGTTCTTGAAGTGTGAGTTTTGGCTACAAGAAGTGAAATTTTTGGGACACGTGGTGAATGGAAATAGGATTCACGTAGATCCCGGAAAGATCGAGGCAGTGAAGAAATGGGAAGCACCACAGACACCTTCGGAAATACACAATTCTTAGGTTTGGCTGGATACTATAGACGTTTCATCGCAAACTTCTTAAAAATTGCACAACCGTTGACTCTGTTGACTCAGAAAAACAAGAAATTTGACTGGGGACGTGCGCAAGAAGAGGCCTTCCAAACATTGAAAGAAAAGTTGTGCAATGCACCAATATTGTCCCTTCCGGACGGATCTAATGATTTTGTGGTGTACTGTGATGCTTCGCATCAAGGATTAGGATGTGTGCTAATGCAAAGGGATAAGGTAATTGCCTACGCCTCACGACAGCTTAAAGTACATGAAAAGAACTATACGACTCATGACTTGGAGTTGGGCGCTGTGGTATTTGCACTTAAGATATGGAGGCATTACCTGTATGGAACTAAGTGCATCATTTACACGGATCATAAGAGCCTCTAACATATCCTGGATCAAAAGGAACTTAATATGCGCCAGCGACGATGGGTAGAACTTCTTAGTGACTACGAATGTGAAATCCGGTATCATCCAGGGAAAGCAAACGTGGTGGCTGATGCCTTAAGTTGCAAGGAACGCGTGAAACCGCTACGTGCTCGAGCATTAGGATTGACTATTCAAACGAGCCTGAAAGCTCAGATTCTAACAGCATAAGGTGAAGTGTTAAAAGAAGAGAATGTTACAGGGAAGAATTTCAAGGTCTAGATAAGCAAATGGGTAGCAAGGAAGACAGCTTACAATATTTTGTGGATCGCATATGGATACCCCAATGGGGAGACGTACGTACTTTGGTTATGGACAAAGCACACAAGTCAAGGTATTCTGTTCACCCTGGTGCAGACAAGATGTACCACGATCTCAAAGATCGGTATTGGTGGCCAGACATGAAGAAAGACGTTGCTATGTATGTAAGCGATGCTTGACGTGCTCGAAAGTTAAAGTGAACATCAGAAACCGTCAGGAGTACTGCAGCAATCGGAAATTCCTGAATGGAAATGGGAAAACATAGCCATGGATTTTATTACCAAATTCCCTAGAACGAGTAGTGGGCACGACTCGATATGGGTTATAGTCGACTGTATGACGAAGTCCGCTCATTTCCTACCGATCCGAGAGGATTACATGATGGATAAGTTGGCGAGATTGTACATAAAAGAGATTGTAACAGGGCATGGAGTGCCGGTGTCGATCATATCTGACCGTGATAGCCGATTCACATTGCGGTTTTGGCAGACGCTACAGAATGCAATGGGCACTTGATTAGATTTGAGTACCGCCTATCACACACAAACAGATGGTCAAAGCGAACAAATGATACAACATTGGAAGATATGCTTAGGGCTTGTGTAATCGACTTTGGTGGTGGCTGGGACACCCATCTACCATTGATTGAGTTCTCTTACAACAACAGCTGCCATACGAGCATTGAATGCGCTCCGTTTGAAGCCCTATATGGAAGGAAATGTAAGTCTCCAGTTTGTTGGGCAGAGATTGGTGAAAGCCAGTTGATAGGCCCAGAGATCATTCAAGAAACAATAGACAAGATTTTTTAGATCAAAGACAGACTAAAAGCAGCCAGAGATCGCCAAAAGAGCTACGCTGATAACCGTCGGAAACCTCTAGTATTCAACATAGGAGATCGCGTTTTACTTAAAGTCTCTCCCTGGAAAGGGATTGTACGATTTGGAAAGAAAGGGAAGTTAGCCCTGAGATACGTAGGACCATTTGAAATTACGGAAAGAATTGGTCCAGTGGCATACCGATTGAGGTTGCCACCAGAACTCAGTGGTGTACACGATACGTTCCACGTATCGAACCTCAAGAAGTGCTTGGTGGATGAAACTCTTCATGTACCAATTGTGGAAATCAGGATTGATGAAAAGCTTCATTTTATTGAAGAACCCGTAGAAATCATGGATCGAAAGGTCAAATGATTGAGGCGCAGCAAGATACCGATTGTCCGCATGAGATGGAACTCTAAACGAGGACTAGAATTTACATGGGAACGGAAGACCGGATGAAACTCAAGTATCCACATCTGTTCATGGAGGATACTCCTGGATCTAACTCCAGCTGAATTTCGGGACGAAATTCTCTCAACTGGGGGATACTGTGACATCTGTCACCAAAAGGTCCGTCAATTAACGTCATATCTGTTAGCCTTATTGAATACTCAACATTAGCTCATAATCAAGTTGCTTTAGTTCAAACTTTGCTTCCCTAGTTATGTGTGTTGTTTTAGGTGTTCATAAATACTCAAACACTAAAAGCCTAATAACATTCTACCCAGTATATTACCCTTACTTCATTAAGTAATTAAGAAAGCATTAGTATAAATAAGTTGTTTACTATTAATATCACTAACATTATTATCACCACTACTATTATTATCATTATAATTACCCAAGGTCATAGATTATTATTAGTGTTAAAATATAATTAACCAAGTTAAGGGACCCAAATTGTAATTAACTAAACTTAAAGAATTAAGGCATTGGAAGTCCAGGGACTAAAGGGTCATTATTCAAACTCTAAAAAGGGTATAAAAACCCCCCTTTTAACAGCCTTATCCATTTTACCCAAACCCTACAACCACCAACCGCCTCTTCTCCCTGCTCCCCGACCCTTCTTGCTGTTTCTCCGGCCAAATCGCTGCTACAGGCCGCCCAAGGTCGACCCCACGAAGGTAGACGACCACCATTGCCACTTAAACCATCTATTTCCATGTTTATGGCGTCGGATTCGGGTCTCTGGTGTTCCCGAGCGAACAAGCTCGGTTGAGGGCCCTTCGAGTGCTCAATTTGCTAATACATGTTAGAAATCGACTCCTAAACGTTTTGTAGTGCCATTTGAGTGGTCATAATGGCCGAAGGCTGCTGTGAGAAATCGCACAAAGACCATTTAAGTGGTCATAATGGCTCGGCTGTGTGCGATTGAATGTGTGTATGCGATTGAGTCATGCGAATGAATGTGTGTATGCGATTGAGTCATGCGAATGAATGTGTGTATGCGATTGAGTCATGCGAATGAATGTGTGTATGCGATTGTGTTTGTGTCATACGAATGAGCATGTGCAATTGAAAGTATGTGTGCGATTGAGTGTGGGTCATTCGAATGAGTGTGCGTGCGAATTAACGTTGTGTCGTGCGAATGGGAGTGCGTGCGTATGAATGTTGTGCGATGCGAATGTGTGTGTATGACTGAACACGTGCATTCGAATGAGTGCTGTGTCATGCGACTGAATGGCGAATCGCACAAATGAAGGTTCATTCGTACGAATGAAGGTTGATTCGTGCGATTGGATGTTGAATCGTGCAACTGAAGGTTGTTTGTGTGTGAATACAATCCTCGTGTGTTAATGTGCAGATCGTGTGGTGTTAAGGTGACATTAACACGGTTACCATTGCTAATGACATTATTAATGTTAACACTACGAGTATTACTAATATTATCACAAATATAATCAAAGTTAACATCTTCACGATTATCAAGCTTAATATTGGTGACTACTAATACTTACTAAGTACATCACTAACAATAGTGAAACCCTTACACTAATATCATTAGCAATGGTGACTATTCCAAGCACTTGGAATCTATACAAGATCTAATACATATGCCTGCTTGTTTGAGCGTGTGTCGCGTGACCGATCCAACCCGAACCAACCGAACGCATCTATTCTCTTAAAGCTTATCTCCAACAATTAACAATAATTAATAATAGGTGTTTGAATGATTGTTGCTTCATCCTTTGGGATCTTTATTTATCTACTACTATCATCAACTAAGTGAGTTTCGTGGCCCCATTTTATATATACACAATTCATCAATTATTTACAAACTTGGGGGAAAAGTATGCTCACCCTTTTTATATTGTACAACTTACATTCTTGGAATTATCGTGTCGCTATGTTGTAAGTACTTATCTGATACATGCATGAGTTCGCTGTGTGGTACTTTATTCACAACCATTTAATTCTGGTGTTAGAACCGATGGTTAGGTATTGGTAGTACTACTGGGTTGACACCCCCACCCTCGTTTGTTGGTATACTAGTTGGTACCAACAGTGGCCAGGAACGGGCCCTAGGGTGAATATATTCCAACAAATTTCTATGTGTACCTCATAGGTTTGGTTGTGAGGCTCATGTGTCATGTGATTTTGCTTACTTGTAACTGCAACTACGATATTCCGTAAAACTATTACACAGCATCAATTTACTTACTATTAAAACCTGCGAACTCACCAACAATTTTTGTTGACCATTTTGAGCATATCTTTTCAGGTGATAATGCTAATTGAAGATACTAGGAGTGCTGCCTTAGTGGAGACCCTAGGATGCATTTTTGAGACTATACTATACTTGACAAACATTCTTTTGAAACATTGTTGGTCGATTACACATCTTTATTCTTTGGATACTTGTTCCCAGGTTGTGGGAATTACATTACAATGACATTATTTTGGTTATGTGATTCAATTACAATGTTTATGCTTTTGGCTATGTTGTCATGAATATCGACTAAACACAACACAAGTCTCCTTTGTGTCGGGTGTCGTCATGACACGCTTACCATCATTTATTCATACTGCATCTCTATTGTTACAATGTGTTATGATGATCCCGTCTCATTACATGCCCATGTTTCCGCTTTAGCGGGGGTGTGACAGCGGTGGCAGAGAAGTGCATGAGACATGGATGTAATGCCTATCTGGCTTACGTAAAGGATGTGGACGCGTCAATACCAGAATTGCCTAATGTACCAGTTGTGTGTGACTTTCCAGATGTGTTCCCAGAAGATTTACCAGGTGTGCCACTAGAACGCGAGATCGAGTTTCAAATTGATTTGATACCCGGTGTTCAACCCGTTACCAAAGCACCGTATCGATTAGCCCCGACCAAGATGAAGTAATTAATGGTTCAACTGCAGGAGTTGATTGACAAAGGGTTCATCCGACCGAGCATCTGTCATTAGGGTACCCCGGTCTTGTTTGTTAAGAAGAGAGATGGTAGTATGTGGATGTGCATAGACTACCGGGAGTTAAACAAGTTAATAGTGAAGAACCGGTATCCCTTACCGAGAATAGATGACTTGTTTGATCAGCTCCAAGGTGCCAGTTGGTTCTCAAGGATAGATCTCCGATCTGGCTACCATCAGGTGAAGGTGAAGGAGCGAGATATTCGTAAGACAGCCTCGCACGCATTACGGACACTAGAGTTTCTCGTTATGTCTTTTGGTCTAACTAACGCACCAGCTGCCTTTATGGATTTAATGAATCGAGTGTGTCAGCCGATGTTGGATAAATCAGTGATCGTGTTTATTGGTGATATCTTGATTTATTCAAAAAATGAGGAAGAACATGTCAGCCACATACGTGAAGTGTTGGAGACACTTAGAAGAGAGAAGTTGTACGCTAAATTCTCTAACTGTGCTTTTTGGTTGCCCGAAGTTCAATTTTTGGGTCACGTGGTGAATTATGAAGGAATTATGGTGGACCCGGCGAAGGTTGAGGCGGTGATGCAATGGAAGTCTTCAAAGACCCCATTCCGAGATTCGTAGTTTCTTGGGTTTGGCAGGCTACTACAGAAGATTTATTCAAGACTTTTCCAAGATTGCCTCACCTTTGACTAAATTAAATCGTAAGGATGTGAAGTTTGTGTAGGGTCGGGAACAGGAGGATGCTTTTGAGGAGTTAAAGATGAGATTGACTCAAGCTCCTATCTTGACATTACCTGAAGGGAGTGAGGACTTAATGGTATATTTGGATGCTTCTTACTTGGGATTGGGTTGTCTGTTGATGCAACGTGGAAGGGTAATAGCCTACGCGTCCCGACAATTGAAAAACCATGAGGTCAATTATCCCATCCACGATTTGGAGCTAGCGGCTGTGGTCTTCCCCTTGAATATTGGAGGCACTACTTATACGGTACGAAGTGCAACATCTTTACCGACCACAAGAGCTTGAAGTACTTTTTCGAGCAGAAGGATTTGAACATGAGGAAAAGGAGATGGTTGGAGCTTATCAAGGATTATGACTGTGAGATCCATTATCATCCGGGTTAGGCCAACGATGTGGTCGATGCCCTTAGCCAAAAGGAGAGACTCGAGCCAATTCGGGTGAAGGCTTATCAGTTGGTTATGATCGCTGACGTGATGAAACAGGTCAAAGCATTTCGGGACGAGGCACCAAAGGAAGATCGGATTAATTCCGAACGTATGAAGGGTCTATTCGCAGAATTGGGTGAAAACACTTTCGGTGTTGGAACTCGAACTGGACGAATATGGATACCTCGTTATGGGGATCTAAGGGGAAAGATTATGGACGAGTCTCATAAGACTCGATACTTGATTCATCCTAGTGCCACGAAGATGTACCAGGATATGAAGAAAGATTATTGGTGGCCAAGAATGAAGCGCGACGTAGCTGAGTACGTGAGCAAGTGCCTTACTTGTTTACGAGTGAAGGCGGAGCATCAGAAGCCATACGGGAAGATTCAACCTTTGGATATACCCGAATAGAAGTAGGAGCACATCACCATGGATTTCATTACGAAGTTTTCATGTACGGCAAGAGGATATGATGCCATATGGGTGATATTCGACCGTTTGATGAAGAGTGCTCACTTTCTGCCGATCCGCGAAACATATTCATTTAAGAGGTTAGCGGATCTGTTTATCAAGGAGATTGTAACTCGTCATGGTGTACCGGTGTCTATTGTGTTCGATTGCGACACTCGATTTACATCCAAGTTTTGGATGAGATTTCATGACGCAATGAGGACGAGGCTACACATTAGCACGGCTTACCATCCTCAGACAGATGGTCAGTCTGAAACAAAGATTCAGACGCTCGAAGATATGCTCCGAGCATGCGTGATCGACTTTGGAGGAAGTTGGGATAATCACTTACCGTTAGCAGAATTCTCATACAACAACAGTTATCATGCAAGCATTGGTATGCCACCATATGAGATGCTATATGATAGAAGATGTAGGATGCCCGTATGGTGGGGAGACATTGGGCAGAAGGAGTTAGGAAGTATCAAGGTGATCGAGGCTACAACTAAAAAGTTAGAAAAGATCAAGGCCTTTATAAAGGCGGCAAAGGATAGACAGAAGTCGTATGCTGACGAAAGACGAAGACCAATTGAGTTCAACATGGATGACAGAGTCATGTTGAAGGTCTCACCTTAGAAGGGGATCATCCGGTTTAGCAAAAGGGGAAAGCTGAGCCCAAGGTACATAGGACCTTTCCGAATCATCTCACGAGTAGGAGAGGTGGCCTATTGATCAGAACTGCATGATGAGTTAAGTGGAATTCATCCAACATTCCATGTATCTTATCTGAGAAAGTGCTTAGCTGATGAAGATATGATTATACCACTGGAGGACATCGAAGTGGATGAACGGCTCAATTATGTGGAGCAACCGGTGGCAATCATCGATCGGAAGGGGAAGAGATTGAGAAATAAAGTGGTTCCACTTGTCCGTGTGCAGTGGAGACACCGAAAGGGTTCTGAGTCTATGTGGGAGACTGAGGAAGAAATGAGAAAGCATTACCCACAGTTTTTTGAAAATTGACAGGTTTTAGGGACGAAACCTCTTTAAAAGGGGTAAACTTGTAACACCCAGAATTTTTTCAAAATAAAAGAAAAGGAAAGCAATAAGAAAGGAAATAAAAAGTATCTTACAAGAAAGGGAAAGGAGCAAAGGTGGAGGGGGCTAAAGTGTAAAAGGGCAAAACTTTATTATTATTATTATGTTGGCATGGCCGCCCACAACCTTTTTCACCAACTGTTGTCGACATTTTCAGAGAGAGAGAGAACAGTAGGGTTCATCAGTCTTAGAGAGAGAAGGAAGAAGAAGTGGCTCAAAGGTGAGTTTTTAATGTGTTATGTTTGGTTTCAGCTGAGTTTTTAGCTTTGGGACCGATTTTTATACGTTCTTATGTGCGTTCGGGTGTGTGTGTCCTTGGTGTCTAGGTGTTAGAACATCAAAGTGCTTGAATTTGAGGAAGTTGTGCTTGGAAGCAGTCAAAGGTGAGTTCTAGACCCCAAGTTTATGTTTTAAACTTTTTGGAGCTGAAAATGCATATAAAAATGCTTTACAACCACTATGTATGTTAATCGTATGTATTTGTGTATGAATTTCTAAGTTTTGTGATTGTATGCTTGTTTTAGATGTCTAAAATGATAGATTTAAGTTGTGACCATGATAGAATGTAGATTGGGACTGAAAATAATGTAGAAACATGTTAAACAGTGACCATGCGCCCAAACAGGGTCCATGCACTTGAAATTTGACTTAGAAAACTTAAGTGTATCTCATGCGCCCAAATAGTTTCCATGCGCCTTGAAATTTTGCCAAAATAGCCTAAGTGTTAAACCATGCGCCTAAACAGTACCCCATGCGCCCAATAATTTTGCTCAGACGCCTAAGTATAGACCATGCACCTAAACAGTAGCCTATGTGCCCAGATTGCTCATACGCCTAAGTGTTAAAACACCTAAGCAGGGCTCATGCGCCTGCATAATGGAAATGCGCCTAAGCAGGGCTCATGCGCCTGCATAGTGATAATGCACTCAACTGTTTTAGACTTAGAATTTTTATACTCATGCTCCTGAAATGTTCCATGTGCCTCATATTGGACTTAGGATTTTCTAAGGGTTTTAATAGGTAGATGATTGGGATAGACTCTGTTGTAATGTGATGGTTTGTATTTGATGTAAGCATGTTGATGTGATGAGGGTTATGATATGTATTTGTGTATGGTGTGTTATCTTTCTTCGTTAAACGGTTTTCAAAACGTATGTATTATTTAATACGTTATATTTATGTTATGACTTTACGTGGTATGATGTATGTATCAATGAACGTAAAGTATTACGTAATGAAGTGAAAGATGACAAAGATAAAAAGTGGAACGTAATGAATGAATGAACAGCTTGCAAGCAAATTGAATGGATGTGCACGACCATGTTGTCGTTAGCTCAACTGTTTGCAGTTTAGCTAACCCGAATGACGCAGACAGGGTCAATCATTGAGACTGATGGGACCCTTGTGGCATGCCCTAGGTACTTGGTCACGCATCGTGCATAATGTTAGGGGTCTATTTGTAGACTTCGGCCCGGTATCAGCTTCGTGTATAATGTTCGGGGTATTACACATTGGTCCGGATGAAAGTGAAAGATAATGAAAAGTACAAAACGAACGAATGAGTACGATGATGAAAGATAATAGTAAAAGTACGAATGAATGAGATGAACGGTGAATATTATCCGGATGTACTTATGATGTGTGATCGTGTACGGAAGTCAGATATTTTCATCAAAATGGTATTTTCGTATATAAAGTATACAAAGTATTATAACGCTTTAAAAACTAGAACTCACTCAGTAACGCTGACTTTTATGCATTTTCAGTTGGCAGGTAATCATTGTGAGGATGGCACGCGGGGGAAACTACTCGGCAGGACAAAACTGTCATCCATTCATGCTTAATGATATTGTTATTTTGTAATGCAATTAAAAGATCCTTTTGTAACTTATGAAACAATGATGTATTGCTTAACAACAGTAATTATTAATGAAATAAATGTTTTTGTTAACTTAATTCCGCTGCTATATTTTAAGAAACGTGTATGTTTTAAATATTATGTGCGATGAATGTCTACTGTAAGCATCCCGGAAACGGGGTCTTACAAGTTATTGTTGGAGCATATATTGTCATATATAGTGTGTCCGTCGCTTGACGAATAGTCTAGGCTTAATGTTATACACATTGTAAACACATGAAACTGGGTCATTCGCAGGAGCATATGCGAATGAGACTCAGTCGTACGACTGAGCCATGCTAATGGACCAGTCGTGCGACTGAGAGATGCGATTGGGGCATTCGTAAGACTGAACCATAAGAATGGTCCAGTCGTACGATTGAACCATACGCATGGTCCAGTCGTACGATTGAACCATACGCATGGTCCAATTGTACGAATGGGCCCAGTCGCATCTAATATGGGCCGAAGCCTATATATACCAGTTTCAATGTGTAGAGAGTAAGGGGTTTTAGAGGGTTTGTGCCCGGGGCCTAGGTGCTGCCGGATGAGAGGGGGATCATGCTCGATCTCCCCTTGCCAAAAGTTGTGATTCTTAAGTTGTAACGAGCTTAAAATCGTTATGTTTTATCAATGAAATCATTCGATTATTGTTCGTGTTATTGATTGACTTTTGGTTTATGCTGTTATTTATCCTTCCGTCAAGAACGTGCTCGGATGTTTACCGATCCAGTGACTTCACAGTTATTGATTCTTTACAAGAAGATTTATAAATGTTGTACCTTTTTTTAAATTTTGAAGTTGAGAAAGGACTTGGTTGACACTAAAAAGTCAACCGTACAATGTGTTGCTCTGTTTTAGATCAATAGGGATCTCATGGCAATGAGAAGCTGAGTGAAACAAAGCTGAAGGACTTATTGCACAGATCAGAATATGTTCTTACGTACGAGGACGAAGATGGTGACTGGATGCTTGTCGAGGATGTTCCTTGGGAGTAAGTTCTACCTGTTTCTCAAGTTATGTTGTTCTACTAGATATGAGGAGATGATTAGGTTAACATTTCAAACTGGTTCTTGTATATTTCTAAATTTCATAAGTAATTAATGCCTAAATACGATTACAAAAAATGTTACTTAAAAATAATTATATATTTTTCAAAGATAAAAATATATTGGACGTGGCAAGCATTTGAATTCACATTCAACCCACTCCACCAAGTTCTTATGTTTTACCCATTTGACCCACTATGAATAAAATGCCACCCAAGTTGACTTGTTTCATATAAACGGGTTAAAATCTCACATCTATTTCTGTAATTGACATGATATATTATGCCTTAAGTTGATACTTGTATGTATGACGTTTATCAGCACCTGCAAACGACTTCGGATCATGAAAAGTTCCGATGCCATTGGTCTAGGTAAGTGACTTCAGTTCAGTTTCCGCCAATTATTCTGATCATGACAATAGAGTGCTTGCAAAATGCTAGAAATTGCATTAGCTTCTTAGAGGGTGTTTGGATTTCCGTTGTCAAATTGATTATCTTATTCAAATTCGCCATTCTTGATTTTCAGTGTTTTAATACAAAAATTTATTTAAAATTGTGATAGATTTTTATAAAAGTTTTGTTTATTTGTAATGCAAAAAGTAATTTTGTTTTAAATACGAAAACAATATATATGAATGTCCTTCATCTGTTAATTTTTCATAAGTAATCAAAATTTGTCAAACACATGATATATTTTACTGTTTCATGCAGTTCCAAGGGTGTGGACCTAGCTAAGTTGTAATGGGAGCATAAAAAGTCCTTACGCGCGTCATTGATCATTGTTGTATATTCGACACTGTAAAATCCTGTTGAACAGAACACCGATCATTGTTTTCGGTAGCATGCTAACAACTGGACATTGATTCTTGGGAAATTTTTTGTCTAATCTGTTGTTTCTAAAATTTTTGTTTTTTTAATATTTTGGCTTAGCCAACAAACACTTTTTTATCTCCTTGTTTCAAGTATTCTTTATATAAATAGTTAAAATATTTAACGTAAGAAAGATGTATAATTTTGAATAATGAATTTAAGTACAACAATAATCGCTGATAAAGTTGGTCGGGGTTGTGATTTTGTTTGTAGCGGGTTCACTTTGGTCAAACTTTCTGATTTTGTGTGTTGACATGAGTGGCAGAGCTTTCATTATAGAGCTGCACCGTCAGAATAAGGTGGTGTTGTTTCATACACTCTTCGTAGGTATTTTACACCGGACAACATCAACATAAACAACTATTTTCCAATCAAGCCGTTTGTCAAGGTTTAAACGACCGTTTGTCAAGGTTTAAACGACCGTTTGTCAAGGTGTAAACGACCGTTTACATGTCTGTAAATGACCGTTTGTCATAAGGTAACGGTGATGTGACTAAAGAGAGTAAACGACTGTTTGTTGCATGCAAAACGACCGTTTAGTATTTAATTTTATATATTATTAACTTTTTTATATATACTATTAACTTTTTATATATATGCATATAGTTTACATTATATAATTTTAAATAAATTTAAGATAAAAAGTATATATAACTTTAAAACTTGTTGTAACTTTTTGTATGTACATGTATATAGTGTTTAATTTTATTATATGTATATAGTTTACATTATATTATTTTAATTAAATTTAAGATAAAAACTATATATAACTTTTAAACTTTTTGTATGTGCATATACTTAGTGTTTAATTTTATATATTATTAACTATATATATATATATATATATATATATATATATATATATAGTTTACATTATATAATTTTATATAAATTTAAGATAAAAATTATATATAATTTTAAAAATCTTTGTATGTACATGTATTATATTATAACTTAAATATTTTTCTAATTTTTGAACTTTATAATATGAATACTATGAAAATCGATATGCGTGGATTTTGATACATAATGATGTACCTTGAAATGTAAAAGTCTTTCATGTCTTACATATATGTAATCGATGTAATGAATTGAATGAATGATATATGAAGTGAGTTGCGATGTTAATTTATGCTTGATTATGTCATGATATCATTATATTGAATGTGTTGCACGTGTATGAATAAACTATATAGGTTTGATGTTGTTCTACATGGTTCTAAGTAAATAAGAACTTAGAAGTATATTTAACTTATCCATGTGAATATGTGATAGTTCATGCGAATGGACCATGCTAATGGACCATACGCATGAACATATCATGCTTATGGACCAGTCGCACGACTGAACCAGAAAATTGGATCAGTCGTACAACTGAGACATAAGATTGAGTCAGTCGCATGACTGAACCTTCAGTCGTACGTATGAGTCAATCGCACGATTCAGTCGCACGACTGAACCATGCTAATAGTTCAGTCGTACGACCGAAGACAGGAAACCTATAAATACCACGTAATTCGTGGAAAAACATAACACTTCGAATACATACGTACCCTAGCCGTCCAGAGCGTACCAAAACGTCAATCCAAGTTCATAATTCGTTTCTGATCAATTCTTGTTTGTTCTTAACATTTGGTTCATCGTTGGATTGATCGGGATAATCATTCTCACTGATTGGATCGCCAATCAAATAGGATTCTGCACTATTTGATTCGGTATAACGCAGAATCTGTTAGTACTCCGTACGAATTTGGTCCTAACAAGTGGTATCAGAGCCTAGGCTCGTGATTTTGCGTGGATTCAATTGGTTTTGGTGTCAAAACTAACATTTTCATTCAAAAGATACACTTTTTCGCTTCAAAAACTTGTTTGTGTCAAGTTTCTGTGTCAATAGTTTGACTTGTTCCCATACGGCAGATTAGGGTTCTTGAAAATTTATAAATTTGAGTCAAGTGTTCAAAAATTCGATTTTTTCCCGCAACAGCAGCTTCAGTCGCACGATTAGCCCAATCGCACGACTGAACTCCTTTCGCATAGTTCAATCGCACGACTGAACTCCTTTCGCATAGTTCAATCGCATGACTGAACTCATTCGCATAGTTCATTCATACGGTTGAAGCTTTCCATTTGGTTGACCTCATTCGTCTTGTTCATTCGCATGACTGAATCCAATCGCACGATTGAAGCCATTCGCATCCTTCAATCGCACGGTTGACCCAGTCGGCTGTCCAATCGCATAAGTCAATCTGTCCTGTTCTTAGTTCATCAAGTTTACATAAATGGAAGATCAGTTCTCTGCGTTTACTGCTGGAAAGGACTCACGCATCCAGAATCTTCTACTTCTGGAAAGTGAGATAGGGAACCACAACAAACCGCCAATGCTGTTAACGTTGGATGAATACCCACAATGGAAACATCGGTTTGAAATCTACCTGAATGGAGTTGACGCCAATCTATGGACGTCTATTGAGACTAGTTACATGGTACCAGTCAGTGCTAATGGGATAAAGCTTACTTTGGCAAGTATGAGTGAAGCCCAGAAGACTATGCATAATGCTGAAAAGAAAGCACATGCCTTGTTGACTCAGTCAATACTGAAAGACATATTTCATCAGTTTTCTGAGAAAAAGCAGTCTAAAAAGTTATGGGAAGCCTTAGAAAAGAGATACGAAGGTAATGCAACTCTGAAGGCACTCAAGGCAAAGGCTCTTAAAAGGAATTTGACAATTTCTCATCAATCGGAAAGGAGAGCTTAGATGATATCATCGACAGATTCTATCATCTTATGAGTGAGTTGCACACTCATGGTGTGGTTACATACATGGAAGACAAAGTCTCTAGCTTTGCTGATGGGTTACCAGACAAATAGGATCCATTTGTGTCCAATTTAAGGCAAAATGATACTCTTGCTACCTTAGACATAAATGACTTCATTTTAAAGCTCAGGGAGGAAGAACTGCGACAGAAGTACAAGTCAAAGAAAGGATCCTACGCTCAGAATCCTGCTTTATACAACTCAGTTCCACCTCCTACTAAGTCAGGTACACCATTACAAACTGCTTTTGTATCTAACTCTTCTGTTCCTTCTCAGTGCAGCCCATCAGGTACCGACACGTCTGGGTCATCTGGAACCCATTACATAGTTCCTGAAGCAAATGCTACGAAGTTAAAGACTGAGAATCTCGAAAATGTTACTGTGGAAGTAGCGAAAGAGCATATGGACCTTCTAGCTACAGTTGTCCAATCTTATGATGGTCTGGTTGCTGGAAAGATTGGAAACCGTCATCTTGCTGATGAAGATTACGAGCAAGTTGATGAAACTGAGTTGGAGCGCATGGATATCATGTGGGCTTTGGCTAGTGCTGTGAGAAGAGCAAAGAAGTTCGTGAAGAAGACGGGACAAAACTTGGTGGCTACTAAAGATACTACATTTGGATTTGACAAAACCAAGGTCACGTGCTTCAAATGTGGTGAGAAAGGGCATTTCAAGTGGGAGTGTGTTAAGCCTAAGAAGACAGGAAATGGAAATCCTTTTCCCTCTTTCAATCATCAGGAAAAGGATAAGATTGGGACATCAATAGCAAGTAAAGACTCTAAAGCTTTGGTTGCTCTAGGTGATGAAGGGCAAGACTGGTCCTTCCGATTCGTATCCGAGGGTGAATCTAACATTGTTTTTGTCGACACCTTGGATGATGGATCTGCAAGTGAGGGAGACATAGTGGCTGAGCATTCATGTTCAGATGTTGAAGAAGCTACGGATGTCATTGATCACTTAATGGAAGAAGAGCTTAGTGCAGCAAACACCGAACATTCAGTTGCTGAAGAGTCTGACACTTCACTGATGGCTAATTCGTCTGGTACCTCACAGGTAAATTCTAAAGACGAATTATTTGATTAACATGCTTGCTCTAAAGGTGACAAATTTAGAGAAAACATTGATTTAAAATTTTCTAGGTTATTATAACCCAATGATAATCTGGTAAATGATTTGCAACTCTGCACTGAAGCAAATCGTGTGCTAAAACAAAATGAGTGCAGTTTCAAAGAAAAGATAGAACTTCTGGGGAAACAATTGAGGGAAACCGAAGTTCTTGCTCTTAATCAATCAAATGATAGTAAGTTCTATTTAAATTCTTTGAAAGAAACAAAGAAGCAAAAAAGTAGTTTTGGAAGACGAAGTTGAATCATTGAAACAAAAACTGCATAGTTTGGCAAATTCTTCACACATAGTTCAAAACTTAGTGAAAGAACAAAACAGTGGGGAAGGTTTGGGTTATAAAGTAGTACCACCACCTTATGCTATCCTTTTGAATACTAAATGTAGACCAATAAATAATAACCCGGTAAAGGACCATGTGGTGTCTACCCCTCTGGTCAGTGATCCAGACTCCACGGGTAAACTTATGAAGTCGGTCATTGAACAGACGAATACTACTTTGGGATCTAAAGATAAGATGCCTGTTAAGGATTTGACTGACAAAATTGAAAAGGTTAACTTAGAATCAGGTTCACAAACGTCTATTCCAGAACCTAAAAGAGTTAACTCAAAGATTCCTAAACGTGGTAATTATCAAAGTCCAAATCAATCTAAGACAAAAGATGTTCAAAAGGTCAAAAAATTAAATTTGTTAAATAAGATGAAACATCTAAACAGGAAGAAAATTACCAAGCCCCCAACCACACTCAAACCCACATCAAAAATTTCCATAATATGTAGAAGGGAGATCTTGCTATAGTTGTGGAAAACAGGACATATCTCTTCAAATTGTCCTTATCATCAGACACCCAAAAGGAAAATTGAACTTTTTGATGAAAAACCTTGATTTTCTAAAACCAGATCTAATACTACTCCAAAATACCAAGGGCAATACAGACAAGCAGAAAGCAAGGCTGTATCACCCAAGGTTAAACCTAGGATTATTAATGAACCTAAAGTTCAAACCATAAACCAATCATCTATTTACCACAAACAGGCCTTACATGAAGCTGGGTTATGAAAGGAAAAATCAGGTAATGTGTCTGATAGTAAGGACAAGAAAAAGAAAGATGTGACCTCATCCTCTCAAGGGCAGTGGGTTGAGTTCTTGATGTGTGATACCTCTGGGACACCCAAGCCAGTTAAGGCTTGGGTCCCAAACTTGAACTAATAACTTCCTTTGTATGTGCAAGGTGTCCATTACAGCGCTATCACTAATACCTGGATTATTAATAGTGGGGCGTCCAGGCACATGACCGGGAATTCGTCTCACCTTTTCAACGTTAAACAAATTAAAGGGGGACATGTGTCCTTTGCTGGAAATAAAGGAGGATATATCACCGCTAAAGGCGAAGTGGGAAATGAGAAAGTCAAGTTTGATAAGGTCAACTATGTTCAGCAACTGCAAAATAACTTGCTTTCTGTCTCCTAAATCTGTGATAAAGGATTCAAAGTTGTATTTGACAACAAGAAGTGTTATATATTGAAGAAGGAGTATGTCATCCCAGAAGAGCAAGTTCTCATCTCAGCTTTAAGATATAATGATCTGTATGTCTTGGATCTATCAAAAGCCTCCACAACTGAAATCAACTGCACAGTGCTTCCTGTCGAAGGCGACTGAAAGGGAGTCAGTCTCGTGGCATAGATGAATGAGACACATCAATCCGAGGAAGATGAACCATCTGGTTCAGAATGATCTGGTAGAGGGAGTTCCTGTCAAGAACTTCTAGCTTCTAGATTTCTGTGTCTCTTGCAAGAAAGGAAAACAGACCAAGAAGTCTCACAAAGCTAAGAAAGTCAACTCTATTGAAATTCTACTCGAGCTTCTACACATGGATCTGTTTGGCCCAGTCAGCACAAGGAGTATTGTCGGAGACCTGTATTGCTTTGTTGTGACCGATGATTACTCCAGATTCTCTTGGGTAATGTTTCTAAAAGCAAAGTCTGAAACGTTTGAATCATTCAAGCATCTGGTTACGACACTGGAATCTCTCTACAAGCTGAAAGTTAGAATGTTTCGATCAGACAACGGTATCGAGTTAAAAAATCAGTGGATGGAGACGTTCTGTCAAGAGAAAGGTATTGTTCATCAATTCACTTCTACATATACTCCACAGATGAACGGTGTTGCGGAGAGGAAGAATCAAAGTCTGATTGAGACTGCAAGGACAATGCTAGCCGATTCAAAACTGCCTATTCAATTCTGGAACGAGGCACTGGCTAATGCTTGTTACACGCTGAAGCGGGTTCTGGTGGTCAAACGCCATGGAAAGACATGTTATGAATTACTCCAGCAATGTAAACCTAACTTGGAGTATCTCGAACCGTTCGGTGCACCTTGCATGCTATTGAAGAATAATCAAACTGGAAAATTTTGTGAGAAGGCAGAAGAAGGTATTTTTTTCTTGGCTACAGTATACCAGACAAGCAAGTGTACAACAACTCAATTGGTCAGGTAGAAGTGTGTGTAACATTGATGTTCAAAGATTCACCACCCCCTGCTGGAAAAGGACCTTCTTCTTCTTTGATTATGATGGATTCTTCAAGTCGTTCAATCTACCATCTTATCAGTCTGATGATGACTTAGCTGCTCGGATGATGTATGATGTGTTAAACTCTCTGACATTAGACACTACATCTTCTGCCCCACTAGATGATACTTCAAGCCCTTTAGGTGAACAACTTGAGGTAAGTGATTCTTCCTCTGATGATGAAGCAGTTGAGACTACAAACGTGGATCAGACAAAACAGGTTCCTGCTACTACAAGTACACCCATAGCTGAATCTGAAGCCGCCGACACGTCGGAACATCACATTTCAACAGCAGATGAGATTCCAAATCTGGATAATGAGGTAGTTGTTCCCACCACTCCTGGAACTCGGATACACGTTCATCATCCCCTGGACACATCATCGGGGATATTTTACCGGGAGTTCAAACTAGAAATCAGTTATATTCAGCTGATTATGCAGTAGTGATGGAAAAGGGCTATATTCATGATGGTGCCTATCGTTGCTTTGTATCTCAAGTCGAGCCTAAGTATGTAAGCGAGGCATTACAAGATGAGGCATGGGTAGGTGCTATACAAGAAGAACTCCTTCAATTCAAAAATTTAGGAGTCTGGACACTTGTGGATAGACCAATAGGTGCAAAGGTGATTGGCACCAAATGGATTCTTAATTGCAAGAAAGATGACCAAGGGGTCATAATTCAAAACAAGACGCGGCTTGTCGTTTAAGGGTTTAGGCAAGTAGAAGGCATTGACTACAATGAAGTGTTTGCACCTGTGGCAAGGATGGAAGCTATTCGTATATTCCTAGCCTATGCATCCTATATGCAAATCAAAGTTTATCAATTAGATGTGAAAAGTGCCTTCCTTCATGGTGAGATTCGTGAAACAGTATACGTAAGTCAACCCGAGGGATTTGAGGACCCTTATCATCGAGATAGAGTGTATAAACTGACAAGGCTTTGTATGGGCTTCATCAAGCCCCTCGAGCCTGGTATAAGAAACTCTTTACTCATCTGCTTAAACATGGTTTTCGCAGAGGGGTTATTGACTGTACACTATTTATCAAGGAGAAAGATGGTGATCTACTACTGGTTAAGATTTATGTGGATGATATCATCTTTGGTTTGAAAAATGAAGTTTTATGTAAGGAATTTGAATCTGTGATGAAAGCTGAATTTGAGATGAGTGTCATGGGAGAAATGAAGTTCTTTCTTGGGTTACAGGTGGATCAGAAACCCAAAGGAATCTTCCTGCATCAGACAAAGTATGTAGGAGACATTCTTAATCAGTTTGACATGTAGGATACAACAGTTGCTGGAACTCCACTTGCCACAAATCACGATGTGGCACCCGATGAAAATGGTGATCTGGTAGATGCCACTATGTATCGAGGGATGATCGATCTCTTATGTACCTCACAGCTTCTCGTCCTGATATCATGTATGCCACGTGTCTCTGTTCCAGATATCAGGCTAAACCAAAAGTAAATCATCTCATCGGGGTTAAACGGATATTCCGTTATCTGAAGGGTACTCCAACACGCGGGTTGTGGTATCCTCATGATGATGATTTTGAGCTTACAGCGTATAGTGACTCGGACTACGGTGGTTGTAAGATGAATTACAAGTCAACATCAGCGGGTTGTCAGTTCTTTGGAAGACGATTAGTCACCTGGCAGTGTAAGAAGCAGACGTCTTGCTTTGTCAACATGTGAAGCTGAATACGTTGCTGCTGAAGTTGTTGCTCATAAATCATTTGGATTCAACAGCAAATACGTGACTATGGTTTGCAATTTTCTAACACCCCTATCTTTGTTGATAATTCTACTGTGATTGCTGTAACTAAAAATCCGGTCCAACACCCTAAGATTAAACATATCGGTATTAAATATAACTTTATACGTGATGTTTTGAAAAGCAACTAATCAATGTGGTTAAAATTAATACGGATTTTTGACGCGTTGACCTCTACACAAAAGCATTTGATAAACCTCGGTTTTTATATTTATTAGAGGTAAAAATGGCGTGAAAAAGAAAAGTGATGTGATTCCAGAAGAATCGAGTTCATAGTCCGTCTTTCTGTCTATTTTAATTTTTTCTTTATTTTAATTATTTCTGTCCTAAAAATCCAAAAACACAAAAAGATTTTCGGTTTTAGAATTTTAGGGGGAGATTATCTTAGTTTTAGTATTTATTTACTTAAAAAAAGAGGCGGGCAGATGGGCTGAAAGCAAATCAACTCTGTGAGATTGAGTCAAAATTATGGAAAATGATAGTACACCGGGAACTAATTGCTTGGGACTTAAAAAAGACTGAAAAGATCAAAAAGGCTATAATTAAAATTTCAAGTCTACGATGTTTAAGCCAAATAAAGGAAAAATGTTAAGACCATGTACGTACGAAGTACTAACTAATTCTGCGCGTATACCACTCAAATAGTGCGGAATCCTATTTGATTGGTGATCCAATCAGTGAGAATGACAATCTGATCAATCCTACGATGAAACAAACGACAAAAACGAACAAGAATTGATCAAAAACGAACTATGAAGTTGGAACAGGTTTTCTTGAGCCTCTGGACGGCCAGGGTACGATTATGTGCTTAGGTATTCAAATTCTTTTGTTTTTCCACGAATTAAGTGGTTTTATAGGTTAGGGTTTTCTATTTGTACGACTGAACCATTAGCATGGTTCAGTCGTGCGACTGAAGCATGCGGTTGATCCATCCGCACGACTGAAGGTCCAGTCCTGCGACTGAGTCAATCTCAAGTCACAATCGTGTGACTGATCCAGTCTCCTGGTTCAGTCGTGCGACTGGTTCATTAGCATGAAGTATTCATGCGTATGGTCCATTCGCATGGTCCATTCGCATGGTCCATTCGCATAAGAACTTCACACGATTAAGTTTAAACATGTTTCTAGACCATTTTGACTAAGAATTATGCAAACAACCACAAACCTATATAGTTAGTTCAATATGTGTTATCACACAATAAACAATGAAATATTAAACATTATAAGCATCAACCACACATTGTATTTCATTCATACCTATTCAATTACATATATGTAAGACATGAAAGACATTTTACATTGAGCTCCTAAACTAGGTATACATGTATCAAAAACTCCCCCTTGGACCTAGTTTACATCAGTGTCTAACATTCTTCATCAGCTCATCAAACTTCTTGTACTTTTCCTCTCTTGTAACTCCGGCATTTATCTCAAACGTAAAACAGAGTCGTATAACATTCTGGAACTGGAGGGCTTGTACAATGTCTTGCGAATCATAAAACAGTGGCCACTGGTATAATGTGTATACATCGTCAGCAGATAAGTTAGTCAGCCACATTGGGTCAAATACCCGAATAGTATCCATTTGGCCCTCTTTTTGCAAGACTATCACAGCTTCACCTGTTCTCCAATCATAGTACCACCACTTGAAGTGTGGAGTGAAGTCCTGTGGCATTTCCCTTAGAGGGATTCTTGACATTGTGCGCGGAGGACTCCACTTCAACAGTACCTTAGGCTTTCCAGTAATGGAATCAACTTCAGACCTCCTGATGTACCTCGTCGGTTGTTGAGGTCTGAAGTTAACCCACCTGGTGTGGTACTCTCTTCTCAAAGTAGCCTCAAACCAGCCTGACATCTTTCTCGGGTCAGTGTACAACAACTTTAAGCGTGCCAGCTGGTTGAGCTCAAAACCTAGAAGAGTATTTAGATCATGTGGAAATCTAAAGTACTCTATGCCCTTTTCCCTCTTCACTGCATAAACATTCAGATCCTTAAAATAAGCCCATTAGATCATGTGGAAATTTAAGCGTGCCAGCTGGTTGCCTGACACCTTTAGATGTTTCTTCACTTTGTATAGCTTGGTGTAGGCACTCGGCTTTGGAGCAGTGCGTTGGGCTCGGATCTCTGTAAAACATGCCGCCCATTCAGCCTTTTTGATGTCAACATCAGCGTCCGAGGCTTGGGCTTGGCTTCTTGACTCCTTTGTCTCCTTCCCCATGGTATCCAGCTTATCAAATGTATCACTGCTAAGAGTTTCACCCAAATTAGGAACCACATTTCCCTCTCGGTCAGTGTACTCTGGATAATGCTGGGCTGTGACGTCTTCAATCTCTATTTTTTCCACATCATTAAGCTCGTCGTCACTAGCCACATCAACGGTAGGGGCATCCTTGACAATATCGTCTGGGTTGAGCTGAACATCTCAGCAAGTTGCTCATCAGTAGGGTCATGAATTATTTCTCCTTCTTTGGGAGTATAACTCACAGACCTCCTGACAATCCCTTGTAAATCAAGAATCATTGTAAGTTGAGACTTGATTTGCTGAAAGGGAGTAATATCATACTCATCTTGCTGAGATGTTTGATCTGCTTGAATTAAACATGTAAATACATCAACCATTAGTAATTCATCAAGACAATCAAAATTTTATAAAGATACATAAACATTAAGTACATAGTTCAATACAAGTTTCAAGTACAAAATCTTTTAAAATACATAAATATCTAAGCATTACTTTTGTCTTGAATCATGGCTCGTCAGCAAGTGGGGCAGAAGATGATGCTCCTTGGTCTTGCTTTCTCTTTGTTCTTCTTTCTTGACCCTGAGCTGAGGCAGATGCAGCTGCATCTCCTTCTTCATCATTATCATCATCCTACCTTCCTCTTGTCTCTTCATCATCACTGTCCTTATCATCATCACTATCATCATCTTCACCATCATCATCATCATCATCGCCTTCTCTTATCTTGAGTGTCTCATCCTTTGATCCCTTGAGCTTGAGCATGATGGTCTTGTTAG
The DNA here is from genome assembly GCA_024085815.1 of Flaveria linearis. Lineage (NCBI taxonomy): Eukaryota > Viridiplantae > Streptophyta > Magnoliopsida > Asterales > Asteraceae > Flaveria > Flaveria linearis. Next base: position 28,391,000 of record CM044016.1, on the reverse strand, counting down.
AGGCCTCCAAATCCTCTATCTTCTTTTCTAATTGGACGTTATGCTCCTAGAGTTGGGTAATTTGCTGAGCTTGCTGTGAGATCTGCTGTGCTTGGGTAGCGTTTAGCTCCTCAAGCTGACGTAGTCGGGCAACCTTCTCTTCATCAGTAGCCAACAGCTTCAGCACCATACGGTTAAGTGCTGACAGCTGTTCCTCTACTCCAATGGGAGGTAGGATGATCCTATGGGGAATGATGGTCCGGCTTGGTGGCTGGTGGTGGTAGTGGTGGCAGTGGTGAATATAGGTGGTGGTATATGAGTGGGTGGTGGATGGTATGCTGTAGTGGTGGAAGGTGTGGTAGTATTAGTGGGTGGAGTTGTAGAAGTGGTGGTGATCAATGTGAACCTGGGCCTCTTCCCCTTCTTCCCGTAGGGTTGAGCCATTCTCTTTCTCCTCGAGCCCTTGGAGACAGTGGCTCCCCCTTGGCTACTGGGTTCGTCTGGGGTGTAAGATGGATCAGTAGCAGCCTCACCAGACTCACCCTGGCGTCCACCAACCGCCCTAACCCCTCTCTCTGTGGCTACGACCTGGCTCCCTACCGTTCGCATGAACGGATCCTCCTCCTCCTCCTCCTCCTCATCAGGTTGGAAGTCCTGATAGAATCCTGCGGTCTCTGCTCCTCCTCAGGTGGATGAAGGAGATGTCACATTAGTAGTAATGGCCCTAGATTGGGTGGGGCCAGCATCTCCACCATCACCGCTATCATCATTATCAGAATCATCAGCGGGGAGCACGATCTGCTCATGTCTGAGTCACTGTCATCGTGGCGCCACGTCCTATTCGTTGGCGCCATGTAGTTCTCTCGGGCCAAATGCCCAAACAACCGCCTGATAGGGGGTTTCACCTGCTTCCCCCTGTACACCTTCATCCTGACTAAGGTGGTATCGTCCATCACCTCAAGCACCACGGCATCCTCCTTCTCCTTTGGCAGCAAAGGGAGCTTCTGGTCAATAATTATCTGCATGAATCGAGGGTACATGCAGAAGCTCTCCGTGCCCTTCGCCTCGATGTTCTCCACCCGGTAGGTGAAGATCATCCTCGAGAAGCTGAACGGATGGTTCAGCACCAACGCCACATAGGCGTTCTGAATCTGGTCGAACATCTCATCGAAGCCTCCCTTCCTTGAGGCAATGCACTTAAGCAGCACATGGGCTAAGTACTTGAATTGGGGGCACAGGTTGCTCTTGTTGAGCACACCTGCGTTGATATCCCCAGAGTACTTGGCCCGCAGAAAACAGCCTCGGATAGTCAGTGGGTGCAGTCGTGTAGGGCAGTCTGCATCATCCCCAAACTCCAAGACTATCCTGAGATCATCCTCAGTGATCTCTATAGCCTGACCAAAGAAGGAGCTCCTGATATGGTGGGGCTATGAGGTCCTGTCGACTACAGCGCTTTCCCAGAATGCCTGCTGAACGGAGCGGTACGGAGTGCACTGAGTCAATATAGCACGGAAGATCCTAGATCTCCATAAGAAGGTAATAATGCCCAAGAACTCAGACGTGTTCCGGGAGGTCAGATCCAGATGAGCACAAAGGTTATGCTTTGTGCTTATAGTCCAACGAATCGCCATCTGTTACACAATGTAAATAAACGTTAGTGAGTGTCAATGAGTAACAATATTATTCAATGGATTGAAATCTTTTGTTCTGTTATGCGAATGAACTGTGCGACTGAGATTTAGTCATACGAATGAGCTCATACGTATGCCTGAGCATGCGACTGGGCTTAGTCATATGCTATCCCACGCGTTTACATCAGTCGTGCGACTGAACTCATATGCATGGTTCAGTCGTGCGATTGAGCCATTCGTCCAGCTCAGTCGTGCGATTGAGCCATTCGTACACCTCAGTCGTGCGATTGAAGTTCATCAGGGTGTCCATTCGCATGACAGACTGTTTTGTTTTCAAATTCAAATTTTTAGCAAAACTTGATGTTAGACTTCATGGTTTGGCTCATTAGTGTCGCAAAATGGCCGACATAACACCTAATAACTTTTATTTGAAAATATTCTTAGTTTGATAGGTTTCTTAGGCAAACTAAGTCTCAGTTAAGTTTAGGGCATTAATTGGATCATTTGGGCACGAATTGATTGAACTTTGGAGTGGATATCGTTGCACATTACCTAGATGAACACTAGAAATCGTAAGATCACACAATCAGTAGTCTAGAACAATCAGAAAAAATCGGGCAGAGTAACAGTGCTTTGTGCGATTTAGGGCGATTGAGTGTGAATGAGCTTCTGTGACCGACTCCTCCTCTATTTATACTAGGGTTCCTCCAGTCGTGCAACTGGATCCATTCGCACTCTTCAATCGTGCGATTGGCTCAGTCGGTCACATTCAGTCACGCGACTAGGTTTCAGTCAGCGACTGACTCATTAGGTCACCTCCATTCATGCGATTGGTTCAGTCTTGTGGTCCAATCGTGTGAATTCACTCATGCTTATGGTCCAATCGCACGTCTAGTCAATACGTGTGGGTTAGTCGTGCGATTGGGCTCATACGTATGGTTCAATCGTACAGCTACTCCATACTCATGGTCCAGTCGTGCGAATGGATCATACATATGGTTCAATCGTACGGCTGGTCCATACTCATGGTCCAGTCATGCGAATGGGTTATACGTATGGTTTGACTTTATGACCATTTGACACTTAGCCCTATTAACAATTGATAAAACATTTCGAGCATTCGATCATCTCATACATGATCATTTTAACTTAGAAAACTGTTGATCACCTTAGACGTGATCCTTTTAACAGTAAAAGCATTTTGTCACCTCAGACGTGACTCTTTTAATATTTGAAAACCCGTTTGGTCACCTCAGACGTGACCCTTTTAAGTGATTAAATCCCAGATAGAATTCCAATGCATAGTCCGACGTTTAATAACTAAGCTGACTAAAAATTAAACAAATTAAACAACTAGAACTAAAAGACAAAACTAAAACTAAAAGACTAAAGATAAGTATCTATCAGATTTTCCTTTCTAGACAGTATAGCATCAAGTTACATTGATCATAACTGGAACGATTCATTATGGAATCATACAGGTTTATCAAATCATTTGGGACATTTTATCAAAGCCTTTTGATGCTAGATTCTTGTTTTCATCGAGAGTCATTAGCAAGTTTAGGAAATCATACTAGTGTTGTAAGATACCGACAATGATTTGGACTTTCAAGAATTACAGCTCACGATGATTGTCAGTATACTTGTCCTCTTAAATTCATACATAGATTTTTGACATACATTGGTGATGATTTAAGGTTTAATTATTTCAACAAGCATTTATGGATCCCACACTTATATGGTAATCAACATTCCTCAGGAGATTCTTGAGCGGTCTATGGGTATTTTGACAAGAAGAAACTATTCTAAGAGCTTTCAAAGAGATGCAAAGCCTCAGGTCAGTGCCATTGCACAGAAGAGAGGCGCAAACAACCATGAATTCTAGAATATTTAGGTTATGCTTATTCTCAGGTCAGTGCCACCGCACAGTAGAGAGGCACACAACCTACCTTCTTGTTTGAGCAATTATATTTTTTTTGCACAGATCTCGCCAACAACATAGGGTATTAGCTTGATTGCTTTTTGCATATTTATGTGCTTTGCTCATTTTTATGGTCATCCGCACACATTTATGGCGTTAATTTTGCTCGTCACCCCTTATTGGAACTTCGTTGATTGTGTTAACCAGGGATAAGATGATAACCCACAACTTGTTGAACAACTTAGTTTGAGCTTGAACTCACCAATGAAGTCTAGTTATCTATTGTGTTGAATCTACCAACACATCATCTAGTGATCTAGCAGCCTCTAGGTCTACTTTCTCTGTGTTACCTTAGTAGTAGCTAGTTTTACTATCATTTTTTCTTTTCTGTTGCTTAGACTTCTCAGAATTCTACTTTGAATTTTGTATTTTAATCAGTTAAATTCTTTTAAAGTCCCAAACTATTTGTTCCTGTGTTCTATCATTTTCCATAGTCATTGAATCAGTATCACAGATACGATCTCCTTTCTATTAACTAGACTGTCCTCCTCCCTCGGTTTTTTTTACGTAATTAAATAAAATCACTAATTTAATACTAAACTAACCTATTCTCCCCCCAAAATTCTAAAATGAAAAATCTTTTTGTGTTTTTTGGATTTTTAAGACAGGAAAAATAAAGAAAAATAAAAGAAAAGAAAAAGGAAAAAATAAACAGTTGTCGGACTAAGCATGTTCATCTTCTGGAATCACTTCATATTTCTTTTTCACGCCGTTGACCTCTAACAGATATAAAAATCTTTGTTTATCAAAAGCTTTTGTGTAGAGGTCAACGCGTTAAAAATCCGTATTAATTTTAACAACATCGATTATATTCTTTTCAAAACAATCACGTATAAAGTGATATTGAATTCCGATGTGTTTGGTCTTAGGATGTTGGACCGGATTTTTAGTTACGGTTATAGCAGCAGAATTATCAACAAATATAGGAGTGTTAGAGAATTTCAAACCATAGTCCCGCATTTGCTGTTGAATCCAGATGATTTGTGAACAGCAGCTTGCAGCAGCAACATATTCAGCTTCACAAGTTGACAGAGCAACCGATGTCTGCTTTTTACACTGCCATGTGACTAATCTTCTCCCAAAGAATTGACATCCTACTGAAGTGTACTTGTAGTTCATTTTGCAGCCGCCATAATCCGAATCACTATACGCAGTAAGCTCAAAGTCATCATCATGAGGATACCACAACCCAAGTGTTGGAGTACCCTTCAGATAATGAAATATCCTTTTGACGCCTATGAGATGGTTGACTTTAGGTTTTGCCTGATATCTGGAGCATAGACATGTCGTGTACATGATATCAAGTCTTGAGGCAGTGAGGTACATAAGAGATCCGATCATTCCTCGGTACATAGTGGCATCCACCAGATTACCATTTTTGTCGGGTGCGACGTCATGGTTTGTAGCAAGTGGAGTCCCAGCTGCGGAAGCATTCTCCATATCAAACCGATTGAGAATATCGCCTACATACTTGGTCTGATGCAGAAATATCCCCTTTGGTGTCTGATGCACATGTAACCCGAGAAAGAACTTCATCTCACCCATGGCACTCATCTCAAATTCAGCTTTCATTACTGCTTCAAATTCTTTACATAATGCTTCGTTTTTGGAACCGAAGATTATGTCATCAACATAGATCTGAACTAGCAGTAAGTCACCATCCTTTTCTTTGATGAACAATGTACAGTCAATCACTCCTCTGCGAAAGCCATGTTTCACAAGATGAGTCAAGAGTTTCTCATACCAAGCTCTTGGGGATTGATGGAGCCCGTAGGGAGCCTTATCTAGTTTGTAAACTCTGTCCTGATGATACGGATCCTCAAATCCTTCGGGTTGACTGATGTACACTGTCTCCCAGATTTCACCATGAAGGAATGCACTCTTTACATCTAATTGATAGACTTTGATCTTCATGTAAGATGCATAGGCTAGGAAGATACGGATTGCTTCCATTCTTGCCACAGGTGCAAACACTTCATTGTAATCAATGCCCTCGACTTGTCGAAATCCTTGAACTACAAGTCGAGCCTTGTTTCTTATTATGACCCCTTGGTCATCTTTCTTGCACTTCAAGACCCATTTGGTGCCAATGACCTTAGCACCTTTAGGTCTATCCACGAGAGTCCATACTCCCAACTTCTTAATTGAAGAAGTTTTTCTTGCATGGCACTCACCCACGCTTCATTGTTTAGGGCTTCACTAACATATTTTGGCTCAAACTGAGACACAAAACATCAATATGCACCATCGTGAAGATATCCCTTTTCCATTACCGATGCATAATCAGCTGACTATAGCTGACTCTAATCTGGACTCCTGATCTAACATCTCCAATAACATTATCCAATGGATTATAAATATTTAGTCGGGATCCAGGAGTGGTGGGTACAACTACCTCATTATCCAGATTGTGAACAGCAGGTTCAGTATCTAAGGCAGTGGGAGTGTGAGGTTCCAAAGTGTCATAGGCATAAACATCAGATGCTTGTGTACTTGGAGTAGCAAGAAACTGTTGCCCTTGATCCACCTGATCATTTTCTACGTCTTCATCATCAGAGGAGGAGTCACTTACCTCAAGTGCTCCCCTTGAAGAACTAGAAGACTCACCTTGTGAAGCTGAAGTCATCGGATCCGATGATGGTGTATTTAATACGCGTCCATCATTCTGGTTGATAACTCATCCTCAGGAGGAAAGAAAGGGATGTTGAAGGATTTAAAGAATCCATCATAGTCGAAAAAGAAAGAGGGTCCTTTTCCAGCAAGGGGGTGGTATATCTCTGTACATCAACATTGCACCACACTTCTTCTTGACCCGTTGAGTTGTTGTATACTCTCTTATTCGGTATGTTGTATCCTAAGAAAATCCCTTCTTCTGCCTTCTCTCTGAATTTCCCTGACTGAGTTTTCTTCAGCAGTGTACATGGTGCACCAAACGGTTCGAGGTACTCTAGATTAGGTTTACGTCATTGAGTAACTCGTAACACGTCTTACCATGACGCTTGACCACCAGGGCTCGATTAAGGGTGTAACATGCATTAGCTACTGCCTCGTTCCAAAATTGTATAGGCAGTTTCGAGTCTGCTAGCATCGTCCGAGCTGTCTCTATCACGCTACGATTCTTTCTCTCAGCAACCCTATTCATTTGAGGAGTGTAGGCCGATGTGAATTGGTGCACAATTCCTCTTTCTTTGGAGAATGCCTCAATCCATTGGTTCTTGAACTTGGTGTCGTTGTCTGAGCAAACTTGCCTTACTTCAGCTTGTAGAGTGACTCCAATGTAGTTACTAGTTCTTTGAATGATTCAAATGTCTCTGATTTGGATTTCAGAAACATCACCCAAGAAAATCTTGAGTAATCATCCGTAACTACAAAGCAGTACAAATCACCGGCAATACTCTTTGTACTGACTGGGCCAAACAGATCCATGTGAAGAAGTTCAAGAGGCAGGTCAATTGAATGAACGTTCTTTGCCTTGTGAGACTTCTTTGTCTATTTCCCTTTCTTACATGTGACACAAAAATCCGGTAGTTGGAAGTTTTGAATAATTACTCCACACACTAGATTATTCTTGATCAAGTGATTCATCTCCTGGGGATTTATATGTCCCATTCCCCTATGTCATGAGATGGAGTCTTTTTCTATTGATTTTGACAAGAAGCATTGTACTTGATGATCGGTTGTGGAGGCCTTTGGGAGGTCCAAGACATACAAATCGTTATATCTTGACGCTGACATTAACACTTGGTACTCCGGAATGACATAGTCCTTCTTCAGAACATAGCACTTCTTGTTGTCAAATACAACTTTGAACTCTTTGTCGCATACCTGGGAGACAGAAAGTAAGTTATTTTGAAGTTGTTGAACATAGTTTACCTTATCAAACTTCACTTTCTGGCTTCTCACTTCTCCTTGTGTAGTGATGTAACCTCCTTTATTTCCAGCAAATGAAACGTGTCCTCCTTTAATTTGTTTGACGTTTGAAAAGAGTGACAGGTTTCCAGTCATTTGCCTTGATGCACCACTATCAACAATCCAGGTATTCAAAGAAGAACTATAGCGGACACCCTGCACATTCAAAAGAAATGATTAGTTCAGGTTAGGGACCCAAGCCTTAACTGGCTTAGGTGACCCCGAGGAATCACACATCGTAAATTCTACCCACTGTCCATTTAAGGATGAGGGTAGATCATTCTTCTTCTTGTTCTCATTATCAGACATGGGACTTGATTTTTCTTTCCATAAGCCAGTTTTATGTAAGGCCTGTTTGTGATAAACAGACGATTGGCTTATTGTTTGAACTTTAGCTTCAGGGGTTCCTTTTGGTGGAGTAATTGAACTCCTTTTTGAAGAACTTAGTTTTGTATCATTAAGTTCAATCTTCTTTCTTGGTGTCTGATAATAAGAACATTTAGAAGCAATGTGTCCATACTTTACACAAGTGTAGCATGATCTACTTTCAACATGTTGGTGAAACTGTTTCCGTGGGGAAGTGTGTGATACAAGTGTGACTTTAGTTTCTTTGGGTTCTGACACTTCTTGTTTAGATGTTTTGACTTCTTTAACAAAATCCATTGTTTGAACGTGTTTAACATCTTTACCCTTTTGTTTATTTGGACTAAGACATGGTGCTCGAGTTTGGTTAAATTGTTTGGTCTTTTTGGGTTCTGAATTAGACATGTTTGAACCTGACTCCACCTTAACATTGGCAAATTGTTCATCCGAATTAACAATAGGCATCTTACCTTTTGACTTCAGAGTGGTCTCCTTCTGTTTAGTGACAGATTCAATAGGTTTACTTGTGAAATCTGGATCACTTACAAGAGGAGTGGTCACCACATGATCCTTGATTGGGTTATTATTAATTGGTTTGCATTTAGCATTCAACAAGGTCTCATGTGGTGGTGGAACCACTTTGTAACCCAAACCCTCCCTATGGTTTCGTTCTTTCACTAAGTGTTGAACTATGTGAGAAGAACTAGTCCAACTGTGCAGTTTTTGTTTTAAAGAATTTACCTCGACTTTCAAAACTGCTTTTTGTTTCTTAGTTTCTTTAAGGGAGTTTAAATAGAACTTTATGTCATTTGCTTGATTAAATTCCACAACTTCGGTTTCCCTTAGTTGTTTATTTAACAGTTCTATTTTCTCTTTATAACTATGCTCATTTTCTTTTAAAATTCGGTTTGCTTCTGTGCACATTTGTAAATCATTTACTAAGATATCATTGTGATTAATAGCCTAGCAAATTTTGAATCTATGCTATCCCTAAATTTATTACATTCAGAACAAGCATGATTATCAAAAAGTTGGTATGTGGAACTTACCTGAGAAGGTTCGGTTGAATCAGCCATCATCGCAGAGTTTGACTGTTCGGGTGCTGGTGATTCTGAACATGTTGTGCTAGGACCTTCTTCATTTAGGTGACTGACCACAGTAGCAGTATCTTCCTGATCTGACATTCCGAGTTCCACTGCTATATCACCTTCGCTTACAGAGTCGTCATCCAAACCCTCAACACATGCAATGTTGGATTCTCCCTGAGACACAAAGCAAAAGGTCCAATCTTGTCCTTCATCGTCTTGTGCATTCAAGGCCTTAGGATCCTTGCTTGATGATGTAGCCCCATTGATGGGTTTATCTTGATGATTGAAAGTAAAGAATGGATTACCATTACCTGCCTTCTTGGGCTTCACACATTCACGTTTGAAGTGCCCCTTTTCTCCACAACTGAAACAAGTAAGTTTGGTTTTGTCAAAACCAAAAGTTGTATCCTTTGTGGCTATCAAGTTCTATCCGGTCTTCTTAACAAACTTCTTCTCCCTCCGGACAGCACTAGCCAGAGCCCACATAATATCCATCCTTTCGAGCTCAGTTTCATCTACCTACTCATAGTCATCATCGGCGAGATCGCAGTTTCGAATCTTCCCCGCAACTAGACCATCATAAGATTGAACGACAGCTGCTAGGAGATCCATATGTTCCTTTGCTACCTCTACAGTCATTTTCCAAGATTCTCGGTCTTCAATTTCGTAGCATTGACTTCAGGTGCTATGTATTGGGTGCTAGATGACCCTGACGTGTCAGATCCTGAAGTAATGGCTTGGGACGGAGCAGCTAAACTGGAGACGAATGCTGTTTGGAGTGGTGCTCCAGAAGTTTTTGCTTGAGGAGTTGAGTTGTAAAGTGACGGATTCTGATCATATGAACTTTTCTAGGATCTGTACTTCATCCTCAACTCTTCCTCTCTCAGCTTCAGAATGAAATCGTTGATATCCAACTTTGCCAGCATATCATTCTGTCTGAGATTTGAAACAAACGAAACCCACTTCTCCGGCAATCAATCTGCAAAACTCGACACCTTGTCTTCCATGGACGTGGTAACCCCATGAGTGTGCAGCTCACTCATCAAGTGGTAGAAACGGTTGATAACATCATCCAGACTCTCTTTTCCGATTGAAGAGAAGTTATCAAACTCCTTCTTCAAAGCCTTTGCCTTTAATGCCTTCAACGTCGCATTCCCGTCATACCATTTTCCAGAGCATCCCATAACTTCTTGGCTTGTTTATTCTCAGAAAACTGATGGAATATATCCTTAGGAATTGACTGAGTTAACAAAGTATACACCTTCTTCTCTGCATTATACTTCACCTTCTGGCCATCAGTCAAGCCACCCAAGGTAACTTTTACTCTATCAGCACCAACCGGCATGCTATACCCTGTCTCGATTGATTCCCACAGATTAGGATAAACTCCATTTAAGTATATCTCGAACCTTTGCTTCCATTATGGGTAATCATCTAACGTTATGAGCTTAGGGGGCTTATTGTGATTACCAACTTCGTTTTCCAGAAGCAATAGACTCTGGATCCGTGAATCCCTTCCGGTAGTGAAAGCTGAATACTGATCTTCCATTTGTATAAACTTGAGACTTGGAGAACAGAACAATTTCAATCATACGAATGGACTATATGGATGGTTCACTCGTGCCAATGAAGGGTGCGAATGAATTCAATCGTGCGATTGGGTTCAGTCGTGCGTATGAACCAGACGAATGGACTCAAACGACTGGAGCTGTTCAGTCGTACAAATGAAGGATACGACTGAGTTCAGTCTTGCGAATGGAGTGTACGAATGAGTTCAGTCGTACGAATGAGCTATTTGTGCGACTGAAGGCTGCTGTTTTGAAAAATTCGAGGTTTTGAAGATTTTGACTCACAAACACGAATTTTTATGAACCCTAGTCTGCCGTAATATGAAAAACATGAACTTTTTGATCTGGAGATGTCGAAAAACACCGCTTTAACCAAAAGATGGTGTTTTTGAATGAAAAACATGATTTTTTACACCAAATCGATCGAATCACACGCAAAATCAAGAGCCAATGCTCTGATACCACTTGTTAGGACCGTGTACGTACGGAGTACTAACTGATTCTACGCGTATACCACTCAAATGGTGCGGAATCCTATTTGATTGGCGATCCAATCAGTGAGAACGATAATCTGATCAATCCTACGATGAAACAAACGTTAAGAACGAACAAGAATTGATCAGAAACTAACTATGAATTTGGAACAGGTTTTCTTGAGCCTCTGGACGACTAGGGTATGATTATGTTCTTTGGTATTCGAATTCTTTTGTTTTTCCACGATTTAAGTGGTATTTATAGGTTAGGGTTTTCCATTCGTATGACTGAACCATTAGCATGGTTCAGTCGTGCGACTGAAGCATGCAGTTGATCCATCCGCACGATTGAAGGTCCAGTTGTGTTACTGAGTCAATCTCAAGTCACAATCGTGCGACTGATCCAGTCTCCTGGTTCAGTCGTGCGACTGGTTCATTAGCATGAAGTATTCATGCGTATGGTCCATTCGCATGGTCCATTCGCATGAGAACTTCACACGATTAAGTTTAAACATGTTTCTCAACCATATTTGACTAGAATTATGCGAACAACCACAAACCTATATAGTTAGTTCAATATGCGTTATCACACAATAAACAATGAAATATTAAACATTATAAGCATCAACCACACATTTTATTTCATTCATACCCATTCAATTATATATATGTAAGACATGAAAGACATTTTACATTGAGCTCCTAAACTAGGTATACATGTATCAACAAAAATGATAGAACACTAGTATGTTACTGAGGTTACATAGAGAAAGTAGACCTAGGGGTTGCTAGTCCATTATACGATGTGTCGGTAGATTCAACACAATAGACAAGTAGACTTCTTTGGTGAAACAATCTAAACTAAACTGTTTAACAGGTTGTTGGTTTCCATCTTATCACTGGTTAACACAATCAACTAGATTCCAATAAGGGTGACGAGCAAAATAAACGCCACAAATGTGTGCGGACGACCATAAATTGAGCAAAGCACACGGAAAAATTGATAAACGCAATCAAACTAATGACTAATATTGTTGGTGCGTTATGTGTAAAAGAAAAAGGTGCTCTTACAAGAAGATAGGTTGTGTGCCTATCTGTTGTGCGATGGCACTAACCTGAGGATAAGCACAACCTAAATATTCTAGAATTCATTGTTGTTTGCGCCTCTCTGCTGTGCGATGGCACTGACCTGAGGCTTAGCATCTATTTGAAAACTCTCAAAATAGTTTCTTCTTGTCTCAACACCCGTAGACCGCTCAAAAATCTCCTGAGGAATGTTGATTACCACATAAGTGTGGGATCCACAAACGCTTGTTGAAATAATAAAATCTAATCACCAATGTGAGTTAAAAGTCTATGTATGGATTTAAGTGGACAACCATACTAAAAATCATCGTGGCTATAACTCCCAACAGTCAAATCATTGTGTGCTTCTCACAGCTCTAGTATGATTTCCTGTAAGTGCTTGTGAATCGGTGATAAATGAGTATCATTACTTTAAACATATATCAAGGAGTCCCAAATGATTATGATACACCTGTATGATTCCATATGAATCTCTCCAGAGATGATAAAACCAAATTGATGTTGTTCTGCTCAGGAGGAGAAATCGGTTAAATGATATTTAAAAGTTTTCAACCCATCTCTAACAAAAACTCAAAAATATGTCTTGTTTTGTTTACCTTCAAGTTGCTTTTAGGTTTTAGTTATCCATTTGCGTCAATGTTGGACAATGTAACAAAGTGAACTCTGTGAATCACACCTTAAAAGGGTCACGTCTGAGGTGACCAAATTGTTGTTAAATTGAAATGATCATATCTGAGATGATCAAGGTTTGAAAAGTAAAAGGGTCACGTCTAAGGTGACCAAATTGTGTAAATTAAAAGGATCACGTCTGAGGAGATCAAATGGTTTCTCGTTCAAAGGATCATGTCTAAGATGATCGGTGCTCATAAAGCTATATCAATCAAAAGTTAAAACTGAAGGTTTGAAAAATATGAAGTCAACTCATGAGTATGAATCAATCGCACGATTGGATCATAAGTATGAACCAATCGTACGATTGAATCATAAAAATGAGTCAATCGTACCACTGGACCATGAGAATGAGCCAGTCATACGATTGGACCATGAGATTTAGCCAGTCATACGATTGGACCATGAGTATGAGACAGTCATGCGATTGGATCACAAGACTGAGCCAGTCGCACGAATGGAAAGAGGAGACTGAGCCAGTCATACGACTGAAGGGAGGAGTATGAGTCAGTCGCACGACTGAACCTCAGTCGCATGATTGAGCCATGAGTATGGGTCCAGTCGCATGACTGAAACCCAAAACAGTATAAATAGAGGCTCATTTGGTGGCAACCTCTACCAGACTTCAAAATTTCCAAAACCCACCTAAGCCCTATTACTCTGCCAAAATTTCAAACATTTGATATTGCATTCTGAATCGTGTTCTAACCCTTAGTGTACTCATCTACAGGTAATTTGCGATAAGAATCGGGACAAACAAGAACTCAAATCGAACCTAAATGACCTAAATCGATCAAAATAATAACCGGTTCACAAACCCTAAAATTGACTATCTAAATGATTAAAAATGTCGATTTAAAGAAGGTTAGATGCTATAGTGAGTCCCTGTTAACCATATGAACCTAAAAACGACGTCTAATTTCACTTGATGAAAAGATTCATGATTATGGTGTCGCACAGGGGTTTATGCGAATAGACAGACTGATGAACTTCAGTGGCACAATTGAGCCAGTCGCTTGCTTCAATCGTACGATTGAACCAATCGGTGATTTAGTCGCACGATTGACTCAACCGCATGGCTTTGCACATGACTGAACTCAGTCGCATGCTCAATCATACGACTGAACCCATTCGTATGGTTCAATCGCACGATTGAACTAGATTGGTCAAAATCTGTACCAAGTCAAATCATTTATCTATTATGAACGGAACTAATGTGTTTGTCCCTTGTATTGCAGAAATATGGCAGATAGATGGACGATGAGCACTTTCTGAGTTTTACCGGGATCATTGCTTTTCTTCTACGTTTGAGGATCTTCACCGCCATACCTACACCATGTATACCGTACAGGTCGATTCAGTAGACGTTCTGGGAGAAAACAACTGTTGACAGATCTACAGAGCACTACTGCATTAGGAGCTCCATTTTTGGAGAGGATATCCAGATCAGCGAAGAGGATATCAGGCGAGTCTTGGACTTGGGTGACGATGGTGCACACCCAACCAAGCTACATCCCCTGACGGTACGGTGATGCTTCCTCAGGATCAAGTACGCTGGTGATATCAACGCCGGCGTACTGAACAAGAGTAACATGTGCCCTCAATTTAAGTATCTAGCACATGTGATCCTGAAGTGCATAGCCTCCAGGAGAGGAGGATTCGATAAGCTATATGATCAGATTCAGAATGCTTATGTGGCGTTGGTGCTGAACCATCCGTTCAGCTTCTCACAGATGTTCTTTACCTATCTGGTAGAGAACAATGAGGCCAAGGGGAAAGAAGGATTTTGCATGTACCTGAGGTTTCTTCAGATGATGATAGACGAGAAGCTTCCTCACCTTCCCAAGGAGAATGATGATGCGGTGACCTTGGGGAGGATAAAGGTCTACCAGGGGAAGCAGGTGAAGCCCCCGGTCAGGAGGTTGTTTGGCCATCTGGCCAGGGAGGACTACGTGGCGCCAGCTCGTAAAAAGTGGTGTCACGATGACAGCGATTCGGATGTTGAGCCAGTCATGGCTGCTGTTGATGAGGATGACGACGATGACGGTCAGCGTGGTGGAGATACAGGCCCTAGTGAACCAAGGGCCACTGACACTTCCACTAAGTCTCCACCACCCACACATGCTAGTTCCTCAGCTCCCGGTGGCTTGGAGCAGGCACCCATCCATCAGGATTTTCTTCCAGATGATAAAAATGAGGAGCCCCTCACATGGACAGTTGGTAGCCATGTGGTTGCTACTGACCGGGGTATGGAGGCGATTAGGGGACGTCGGGCTAGGGGAGAGAGTACTGATACTGCTGATCCTACCTACACTCCTCCCTAGCCAAGCCCAGAGGGAGCCTAGAGCTCTAAGGGCTCATGGTTGAAGAGGATGGCTCAGCCACATAGCAAAAAGGCCAAAAGAAGATTTATAGTGCTGATGACCTCTTCTACCACCACAGCCACCACATCCACCATCCCTACCACACCTACCACCACCACAGCCACTACATCCACTACTCCCATCACACCTACCACCACCACTACAGCTCCACTAATCCACCCACTTCATTCATACCACCACAAACCATAACCACCACCAATCCCACTTATACTACATCCACCACTTCACCCACCACATCACATGCCTGACCTTCCACCTCTTCAGTACCACCACTGGGATACTCTCTGCCCAATGTTAGGTTAGAGGAACAGCTTGCCAGCCTTAACCGTCTGGTTCTAAACTGCTTGCAACTGACAATATACGAGCGAACCAGATGACTCAGTTGATGGCTGTCAACGCTGAGCAGGGCAAGCAGATCGCCTTGCTGACCGAGAAGACGGCAGCTCAGAGTCAACAGATTACAGATCTGACTGAGAAGGAAGCTGCCCTCGAGGGAGACTTGTCCAGAGCTCACCGTGCCTTAACCATACAGAACGATCTTCTGATGGCATCGGTGAAGCGAATAAGGATGTTGAGAAGAAGAACAAGAAGCTACGCCTAAGGCTAAAGGGCACAAAAGGCGAGCCTCTCAAGATTAAAGGTGATGGTGACGATGGTGATGATGATGACGAGTCATCTGATGATGATGAGTCTGATGATGATGATGATATCGAGGGAGAGGGAAGTGGAAAGGACAGAGAGGGAGGTGATGAGGATGAGGCTGAAGGTGATGCATCTGCATCAGCCTCAGATCCAGCGGCTCAGGAATGACGAACAAACAGACGTCAAGAATCAAGACCGTCCACCTCAGCCTCTCAAGCTGAAGAGCCAAGTGACTAGGACAAAAGTAATGATTAGTTGTCTTAGCTTTTGATTATCTTTTGTACTTGAACTATGTATAACACTTATATAACTAATGGTTATCAATGTTTATTAATGTAAATGAATTAATTACTGATGTGTTTCTGTGGTTTTAAATGTTTAAACAAACAGATGAATCTCAACAGACGGATGAGCATAACGTCACACCCCTTTAGCAAATCAAGAGTCAGCTAACAATGATTCTTGATTTGTAAGGGATTGTGTGACGATCAGTGAACTATACACCCGAGGAGGGAGAGATCATTCATGATCTCATAGACGAGCAGCTGGCTGATATGTTTAGACTCAACCCGGATGAGCTAGTCAAGGATGCTCCCGAGGTTGATGTCATGAGTGATGAAGAGCTGCAGGGCGTCGATGAGATCGATATAGAGGATATCACAGCACAAGAGTATCCACAGTACACTGACCAACAGGGAAATGTTATACCCGATTTGGGTGAAACATTTGGCAGTGATACATTTGGAGCTCTTGATGCTTAAGAGAAAGAGAAGGAGAAAGCAGAAGGGAAAGCCCAAGCTTCGGACACTGATGTTGACATCAAGAAAGCTGAATGGGCAGTTAGTTTAGAAGAGATGAGAGCCCAGCGACAACCGCCAAAGATTAACGCTTACACCAAACTCTACAGAGTCAAGAAGCATCAGAAGGTATCGGGCAAGATCATTAGCTGGGCGTATTTTAAAGACTTGGATGTGTACGCAGTAAAGAGAAAGAAGGGAATAGAGTACTTCAGATACCCGCATGATCTGAAGACTCTCCCTGGTTTTGAGTTAAAAAGGCTTACCTGTTTAGACCTTTTGTACGCCAACCCCAAGAAGATGTCAGGGTGGTTCGAGATGGCGTTAAAGAAAGAGTACCACACCAGGTGGGTCAACTTCAGGCCTCAACAGCCTAGACAGTTCATCAATAAGACCGAAGTTGATCCACATACTGGAAAGCCTAAGGTAGTGCTGAAGTGGAGTCCTCCACGCACAATGTCAAAGATCCCATTGCGGGAGATGCCCTAAGGACTTCACTCCACACTTCAAATGGTGGTACTACGACTGCCGAACAGGTGAAGCGGTCATAGTGTTACACAAAGATGCTCAAAATGAGACTATCCGGGTGTTTGACCCTATGTGGATGACCAACTTGTCCAATGACGATGTCTACAGTCTATACAAGTGGCAACTATTCTATGACACGTAGGACATCGTACAAGCTCTACAATTCCAACATGTCATAAGACTCTGCTTTGCATTTGAGATACATGTAGGAGTTACACAAGAAGAGAAGTACAAGATGTTCTAAGAGCACGTGAAGACTGTTAGACAATAGAGTAAACTAGGTCCAAGGTGGAGTTTGTTGATACATAATGATGTACCTAGTTTATGTTCTAAAATGTAAAAGTCTTTCAAGTCTTACATATATGTAATTGATGTAATGAATTCAATGAATGATATATGAAGTGAGTTGTGATGTTAATTTATGCATGATTATGTCATGATATCATTATATTGAATGTGTTGCATGTGTATGAACTAACTATATAGGTTTGATGTTGTTCTACGTGGTTCTAAGTAAATAAGAACTTAGAAGTATGTTTAACTTATCCATGTGATAGTTCATGCGAATGGACCATGCGAATGGACCATGTTAATGGACCATACGCATGAACATATCATGCTTATGGACCAGTCGCACGACTGAACCAGAAGACTGTATCAGTCGTACAACTGAGACATAAGATTGAGTCAGTCGCACGACTGAACCTTCAATCGTACGCATGAGTCAATCGCATGATTCAGTCGCACGACTAAACCATGCTAATGGTTCAGTCGTACGACTGAAGACAGGAAACCTATAAATACCACGTAATTCATGGAAAAACATAACACTTCAAATACATACGTACCCTAGCCGTCCAGAGCATACCAAAACGTCAATCCAAGTTCATAGATCGTTTCTGATCAATTCTTGTTTGTTTTTAACGTTTGGTTCATCGTTGGATTGATTGGGATAATCGTTCTCACTGATTGGATCGCCAATCAAATAGGATTCCGCACTATTTGATTCGGTATAACGCAGAATCTGTTAGTACTCCGTATAAAATCGGTCCTAACAGTGGATCAAATATTGCAATCGTATTGTTGTCGTTTATCAGATCTGTGATGCGGAATCTCACAGACCTGTTGATAATTTCAAGTGAAGATCTGTTGCAAGATGAACATGTATGATGATGAATGAATTATTAACAAATTCAAGAACATGTAATCATGTAAATTTCATTCATTCATATGTATGATATCAAGAGAATTACAAAGGAGTTTGTAAGAAAAACACTTTCTCTCGCACACATTCAACCTTGAATTCTCTAATTGTTAGTGATACACCTTTTGTGTGTGTTAGTGCTCTAAAACTTATTGAGTATAAATGACTACACTTAGTCATTTATACCCTTTACAATAATAAGAAAAATTACGTATAAGAGCAAAATGATTACACAAATACAGTTCAATGTCTGATAAATTCTCTGTTGCTAATGTGTGACTGCCGGGTGCTGACGTCATTCGGGACAACCGCTGATGTTGACTGTTGACTTTGACAATGGTTGACCAAGTTTGACTTTGGTCAATTTTCTTCATTTTGATCATATCTTTAGCATATTTTCACCGTGTCGGTTTTGGTAATCATAATGAGATTTTGCATAAGTATCATCTTCAAATAGTCCAACAATACTCCCCCTAAGATGATGCTGCCAAAACCTCATGATTTTTCAAAACCTTGGATGTTGATTGATGTGCAGTCTTGAAGTGCAGTCTTCTCCCCCTTTTTGGTAGTGTCTTCTTAGAAGCTTCATAAAAAGGCATTAAGAAAAGGACTTTGTTTCGGCACATAAAGACTTTGGTTCGGCACTTGATGTATGTTTTATCAGCTTGATCTTCTAGTCTCATTTTAACGACTTGAAGATACACCTATTTGCATACACTGTGGATTGCACAGGTAGTAAAATCAACAACTTTATCTCAACTTCAGAAGTGAAGGAGAAGCATCATAAATTCTTTAGACTTAACATATACTCTCCCTCAACAAAATCTTTGGAGGGTGAGGAACTTTTATGTATGAGACACCAAGAGAAGGATTCTTAGTTCTCAGCAACTGGCAGGAGATCTTTGAAGGAAGCAGGAGTGTTCTTTTAACATCTTGAACTGAATAAGAAACTCAGGCATGTCATGCAATTCATCACCTGCAAAAGCCTAAATCCTCTTCGTAGAGGTATTGCATGGAAGTTTCATTCCTAAATCAATAACACATGTAAATCTGCCAAAAACTAAGAAAAATACTAAAAAATGACAAATCTTTTTGGTATTTTAGATTTTTCAAAATTAAGATATTTACAAGCATGAATCCTTCAACGGCAATGAGATCATACTAATCTAAAATCTTCTACGTCTAAGAATGTTTAAAGTTTGGAATAGACATAGACAAAGAACAGAGTTGATTGTAAGTATCTTTGTCCACTTAAACTCATGCAAGGATCTATTTTCTACACTTTGTGATATTTATCATGTTTAGGTTTGATTAGATATGCTAATTGAGTTACCCACACTCAGAAGTATGGAAGAATAACCCTTCTCATGAAATGCAAGGTGGCACTTTATCACAACTTGAAGCAGGTTACTTAGAGTATAATTCTCATGATTTGATCCACCTTGGGATTCTTTTATATTTGATATGCATTAAGATTCTTTTATACTTCACATTGGAAGTTGATCCTCATTAGGATTCTTTTAGCTTTGATCCACATTGGGATTCTTTTTAACAACTACACTTTTAGTGCAAGGTCAACTAGGTCTGTGCTCAGCATAACAAAAGTTGCCCTTATATTTACTCTAGGTCTGTATTTACATACAACAAAGGAGAAACAGATGCTTTTATCAATGAGAAATTTATAAACTGTTTTCACATGGTGTGTTTAGGTATCCATAAAAACAAACACTTGGAACAACCATTGCTTACCAATACCCTATGATAATTTTGGTCCGTAATGCATTTTGATTTAGTTCATCATAAATATGCTTATCTTCAATCCAAGCTAAGCCTACTGACATATCAAACAAAGTCTTGTCAGTCTTTATTGATTTTGGAAAATAGATGCAGAAGATAGTAGATGAGTGTACTATCATTTCTCATGTAAATGCAGGAAGATTCAATAGAAATATTTTTAGGTTTTTCTTGATTTTATAATTTTTAAGATTTTTTGTTTTGAGAAAATGAAGAAATGGCTTATGTGTTATCAATTCAATAGAGATCATAAACAGTTATTCCATGTAGCAATATAGTCAGACTAAGTAGATGGAATGAAACATTGATTGTTTCTTGCATTGCCATCATAGTTTCTATGAATTATTGATGTCTGTATTGAATCATGGTTAATTTCTACTCCATTTGACTGAGTTGCATCATAATATCATGAACAGGAAGAACGTTCCTGTCATGAGAAGGGATCAGCCACTTCTAACTTTTCTTGAGTTGGCAGGCCTCCATAAATGTCCCTATCACACTAGCAAATCAGTTAGACATTTCAACCCAGGCCATTACTGTCCTGAGCTATCCATTAGTATCTTTATATGTGACTTGCTCATATGTGTATGATTTTGCTTTATCTGATGATGTATAAGATTCACCTCCTGATATTGTTTTCTTTCTCCAATATTGTTTTGATTTTAAACCAACGGACTCAACTTTAGTTTGTCTAACGAAAGGAGTTTGTTTGGATTTTGAAAATCTTTTGGTTGGTTTAGAAAATCCATTTTGCTTTTGAAAGTTTTGTGAAGGTGTAGCAAAGGATCTTTGTCCTTGATTATGTTTGTTTATTCTGGGCATGTGATCATACTCATCATAAGAATTATAATCATGATTATAATAATTTGATAGATGTGATCTTTTATGATATCCGTTATACTAATATTATTCCTATATCTATCATACTTATGTTGTGTGTATGACCTAGGATAATGTCTTGGTGCCCAATAATCATAAATATCATAATGTATAAAATCATACCCATGTTGATGTGATCGAGGAGAAGAGTAGCTATGATGTCTATTGTAGTACTCATGCTCCGATCTTGGTGAGTATGACTCTGATGTATGATAAGATCTTTGACCTCTTCTGTGTTGTGATATTAGAGGGTTGTTGTATGAACACTCTGAACTGGTATGATTCTCCATATCACAATGTAAGAGGTAAGGAGTAGGTTGGGATCTTCTTCCTTTAGGCTTGAATGATGATGTTGGATTTTCTTGGAACTTCATAGCCTTTTGTCTTGGTTGTTGTTGTTGCTTTCTCTTGTGAGGACATATGTATGTTTCAGTCTCAGTGTTTTTACACTCAAACGTGTTGGATTCTATATGCCCAAGACACATAGAACATTGATGTGGTTAGTATGTCATGATCCAAGTCAGGTTATACCCAATAACAAGCTTTGCAATCACCGACAATTATTCAATTGATGATATGATCATGCAATTAAATAATAACACCAAATTTAGAAAATGGGTTTTCTAAATAAGTTGCATGTGAGATGGAACAACTTATTAGGATATTTTGTTCAAGAATATTACTTAGTGTTATTTAAGTTAGTTAGATAACATTAAGTAATATGAGAGTGTATAAATTATACAATTAAAAGTTAATTGTACAACTTATAGGGACTAGTTATAAAAATTTGTTTGATAATGTTTTGAGTGGGAATCTCTTAATCTAAGAGCATTCATCCGCCCCTCCCCTCTCCAATGAGGGTGTTTTCACTTTCTTGTGAACTACAAAAGACTAGTCCACTAACTCTTCCTTTGATCATCTTTTCATACATGCAAAACAAGAACAAGTATCCTCTCTCTTTCTCTCTACATGCTACGGGTTTTTCGGCAGCAAGAAAAGAGAGTTTTCAAGTTGTTCTTGGTGATATCTACCTAGCAAGAAGAGGTGTTTGCAAACAAGCTTGGGTATACAAGCTTGAGGATCTCTATTTTGAGCTCTTGGCCGATTTTAAGCATCCAAATTCTTCCTTCTTTGGTTGTTTTTCTGCTGAACAAGGTAGATATCACAGCTCATTGAAGCTGTGATTTTCTGTAGTTTTACATATGTTCATAGCTTGCTTATTCACATAAATGATCCTTTGTTATATGGGTTTGTTTTTCACATACATATATCACCTAAATAAAATGATTTTCAGCTTTATAATCATGTTTTAAAGTTGTTATTCCGCTGCGTTTTTCAGAAAGTTTAAATGGTTAAACTATGATTTTATGTTCTAACAAACCCTACAATGGCATCTAGAGCCGGTTATGTGGATAGCTTGCTTGTTCTTACCCTTTAAAAATCATTTTAAAGGATGTTAATCAACTAATTAGAGGCTGATTTTGGTTGATTTAATTAACCCCAAGTCTTTCAAAGTTATATCTTCATGCTTATGATTAAACTTTGAAAGATAGGAATGTCAATTGGTTGATATGTTTGATTGTTGTTTGTTTGGACAAACAAACCAAAATTTCAGTTTATGTTGGCTGAAAATTTGGGGTTTGATGGGGTTTATTTTGTTTATTGAATGATGTTTATGATTGTTCATATGATAGTGCATAACCTAGCCTTTGGCCTTATGTTATTTGGATGATTGGAATGGTTGTTTTAATTCATTCAATTGGATTGTAATATTTATGTTTATTATTTGGGTTGTAATTATTTATTCATTTGGTTATGTAATAAATAGATTAGGTGCATTTTTTATTAGAAAAATGTATTAGGATATAATTTTTGTAAAAGGAAGATGCACAAGATGAAGACCCAAAAATGGGCATCAAAGACATGGACCTTGAAGTATTTGGATATGGATTCAAGTGGGAGTCCATGGACACATATAATGTGTCATTAAAAACCCTTAGGAAAGACCTTATGACAACACTTGTAATGGCAAACAAGTGTTGTCAACTTAGTAGCTATGGTTATGCACTCATGTTTATATGTTTATGCTTGTTTGAATGTTTGTTGTTTGATTGTTTGGTTGATATTTGGACATATATTACAAACTCATTAACAAACTTAACAAGCTGAAAATTGATAGTTCTTAATCATTAAAAGTTAATAAAAGGTTATTAAAAGGATTAATGACTTTATAATAAAATGGGTTTTATTAAAAGAACCATAGGGTATCTTGTATTTGAAAGCATGCAAATACAAGTACATAGAGTTTTCTAAACTAGAATTATGAAATCTCTAAATATTCAAAAACAAGATCAACACCATCCTTTTACACAACACTTAAGTCACTTGGGAACTCTTAGTGGGATAAAGGTCACCTAACCATTTTGAGGGAACTTATGACTTAAGGTGAGAATGCAATATTTGTGGGATAAAGGTCACCTAACCACTCATTTTGGCAAACTCACATGTGTGTGTAAGTAGGATGTCTTGATTTGCAAACCATGTTAAATGGATCACCTACAATATGGTTTCCAAATGGTGTTGATGGGATTAACATGCCGACTTTACATATGATGTTTAAAGTCGATCCCATACCTCTAGAAGTTGCAAATGGTTGCAACCGTCAATCGTTGACCACCTTATTAATTTAAATCATAGGATAAAGGTCACCTAACCACAATTTAAATGTAATGTTGGGTTCAAGATTTTAATATAAAAATGACCTTAAAAGGCATTAATTATTAAAATTGGCAATATCGAAAATACTAAAATAGATCTTTGTTAAATTTTGTAGATGGCCACCAATAATGAAATCATGATAACTCATCCGCGTCCACCCAATCACTACGAGCGATCCTCCAAAAGGAACGGCTAAATCATAACAACTTTATTGATTGGTATCGAAACTTGAGAATCGTTCTCAAGCAAGAGAGAAGATCATATGTTTTAGACGACCCTATCCCCGATCAACCTACTGAGAATGATGAGGAGGCCTATAACGATTGGCTGAAATACACTGAGGACTCCGTCCAAGTGTCTTGTCTCATGCTAGCGAGCATGAATCCGCATCTCCAAAAGGAGTATGAACATCACGGAGCTTTTGACATGATAACCCAGCTGAAGGAAACGTTCCAACAGCAAGCAAGGGTTGAGCGCTTCAAAACGGTTCGAGCACTCCATGCATGTCGTATGGACGACAACCAATCGGTTTCATCTTATGTACTTAAGATGAAAAGTCATATTGACCGCCTCGAGAGGCTTAATTGTCCCGTCTCGAAGGAATTGGCCACGGACTTGATCCTAAATGGCCTTACCAAAAGGTTCGAGACATTTGTATTGAATTACAACATGAATGCATGGGACAAGAGCATTGGTGAGCTTCAGTCAATGCTTAAAACGGCCGAGGCAGCCATGGGTAAAAGGGTTTTACCCGTTCTCACCATCAATGAAGGTGGGAACAAGAAAAGGCCTTATCCCACACCCAAGGCAAAGGTTGCTAAGGGTAAGGGACCCGTTTTGGGAAGGGTAAGGGGTGGCAAGGGTGCCACCCAAGCCACAAGAGAAAAAGCAAAAGGTTGCTACTAATGACCCATGCTTCAAGTGTAGGGAGATTGGATATTGGGCAAGGAATTGTCCTGTCCACCTCTAAGAGTTGAAAGCAAAGAGGGATGTCGGGCAGACCTCAGGTACAATATACATGATTCATATTGATCTTAATGTTACATCTTCTAACACATGGGTATTGGATACCGGATGTGAAACTGATATTTGCAATTTGTTGCTGGGGTTCACAAGAAGTAGGGACTTCAATCGAGGGGATGTTAGCCTCTTCATGGGCAATGGAACTAAAGTCTTAGTTGAAGCTCGTGGGGACTACATCCTAAAACTTCCAAGTGGCTTGGATGTTATTTTGAATAATGTTTTGTATGCTCCTAGTTTGACTAGGAACATTATTTCTGTATCCCAATTAAGACACTATGATTATGTATTATCTTTTGTTAAAAATGATATTCATGTTTCCTTAAATGATATGTTCTATTTTAAAGTTATTCCCGTTAATGGTATTTATGAATTGGTTCATGAAAATGCTTTAAATAGTTCATTGTACCATACTGACACCAAGAAACTCAAGTTGGATTTGAGTGATACCTATCTTTGGCATTGTCGCCTTGGTCATATAAACAAGAAACGTATACAAACACTTCAAAAGAATGGTCTTTTAAAAACAAATGAATGTGATTCATTTGATGTATATGAATCTTGTTTACAAGGAAAAATGACTAAGGCACCCTTTAGTGGAACTAACGAAAGGGCAAAAGATTTATTAGGAATCATACATTCGGATGTATGTGGTCCTTTTAAACCAATAACTAGGAATGGTGAAAGATACTTCATTACCTTTACCGACGATTATAGTCGCTATGGGTATGTGTACTTATTAAGGCACAAAGATGAAGCTTTTGAAATGTTCAAAATCTTCAAGAATGAAGTAGAAAATCAACTCAACAAGTCGATTAAAGTTCTCCGTACCGATAGAGGACATGAATACCTAAGTGATGCCCTTCAAGATTATCTTAGGAGTTGTAGGATTGTCTCACAACTCACTCCACCTGAAACACCACAACATAATGGTGTGTCTGAGAGGAGGAATCAAACCTTATTGGATATGGTGCGATCTATGATGGCTAGAAGCACATTGCCTCTATCATTTGGGGTTTCGCTTTGCTCTCTGCGGCCTGTATTCTAATATGGCCCCAACCAAAAAGGTGGAAAGGACACCTTTTGAAATATGGCATGGAAGAGTTCCATCCCTATCATACTTTAGGGTCTGGGGTTGTGAGGCTTATGTTAAGACTCCCACCCCAAACAAATTGGAAGTCTGATCCACCAAGTATATTTTTGTTGGCTATCCTAGAGATTCTATGGGATATTACTTCTATGACCCACTGGAACAAAAGGTGTTTGTTGCCAGAAAGGGTGAGTTCTTAGAAGCAAAGTTCCTTATGGAAGGAGCTAGCAGTAGAACAGTGGATCTTGAGGAGGATCAAGAACCACAACCCGATGCACGTTTGGTTGAAACTAGCACTCAATATGAGGATGTTGAGGATGATCAAGTGGTTGATCAATATACACAAAATGTTCGCAGAAGTGGGAGAACTAGTAATCCACCTGAAAGATACGGATTTTTCATGGATGGATGCTATGTGGTAGATTCAGATGAACCAACCACATACCATAATGCAGTGTCAAATTTGGATTGTGACAAATGGCTTGAAGCCATGAACGTTGAGATGCGATCCATGTATGACAATCAGGTTTGGGAACTTGTTGTACCACATTTAATTCCAAGGTAGTTGAAGTAAGTGGGTTTTCAAGAAGAAAACGATATGCATGGAAACTTGGATACTTATAAGGCTAGACTTGTAGCAAAGGGTTTCACTCAAACTCAAGGGGTTGACTATGATGAAACTTTCTCACCTGTTGCGATGCTAAAGTCTATAAGGATATTGTTTGCCATAGCTGCTCATTATGACTATGAGATTTGGCAAATGGATGTCAAAACCGCTTTCCTAAATGGATATCTTGAGGAAGATGTCTATATGGTTCAGCCTGAAGGTTTTGTCGATCCAAAACATCCTAACAAAGTATGCAAGCTAAAGAAATCAATCTATGGATTGAAACAAGCATCGAGAAGTTGGAATCACCGTTTTGATGAAGAAGTAAAGAAATTTGGCTTCGTCAAAAACGCTGTGAGGCTTGTGTGTATAAAAGGCTAGTGGGAGCACAATAACTTTCCTAGTATTGTATGTTGATGACATACTACTATTTGGAAATGACATTCCAACCTTGGAAGGTGTAAAAACCTAGCTTGGAAGTTGTTTTTCCATTAAAGATCTTGGTGAAGCCGCCTATATTCTGGGAATAAAGATCTATAGGATAGATCAAGGCGGTTGATTGGTTTAAATCAAAGTGCATACATTGACAAAATCTTGAAAAGGTTCAAGATGGAGAACTCTAAGAAAGGCACCGTACCTATTCAAAGAGGAACGATATTGAGTATGACCCAATGTCCAAGCTCAAAGGATGAGCAAGATAAAATGAAGGCAATCCCATACGCATCTGCTATTGGATCCATCATGTATGCGATGATATGCACACGACCGGGCGTGTCATGCGCCTTAAGCATGACAAGCCGATACCAGCAAAATCTTGGAAACAGTCATTGGATGGATGTTAAGAACATACTTAAGTACCTAAGGAGGACAAGAGATATGTTCCTAATCTATGGATCTGGTGATGAGGAACTCGTTGTAAAAGGTTACACGGATGCGAGTTTCCAAACCGATCGTGACGATTCACGGTCACAGTCGGGATACATTTTCATTCTGAATGGAGGAGCAGTCTCTTGGAAGAGCTCCAAGCAGGATGTGGTGGCTCTATCAACTACAGAATCAGAATACGTCGCCGCCTCATTGGCAGCTCAAGAAGCTGCATGGTTTAAGAAATTCATTGCCGATCTAGGGGTTGTCCCTTCCATTCAGGACCCACTAGAGATCTTTTGTGATAATGAGGGTGCGATTGCTCAAATCAAGGAACCTCGTGCTCATCAAAAGACTAGGCACATTGAGCGAGATTCAACTACATACGAGATGAAGTTGAAAAGGGAAAGATATGTATTCACAAAGTTCACACAGATCAAAACATTGCGGATCCTCTCACGAAGCTCCTTGAAAAGGCAAAGCATGAAGGTCATACTTGTGCCATGGGACTTCGATATTCTAGTGATTGGATTTGATCTGTAAATTTTGTATTTGGATATCTGGAAATCTTTATTATTTAAATAAAATTATTTGGTTATAATGTTTCAATTAATGTTCCAATTTAGCATGTTTAATCCATGAGTAAATTGTTTACTCTAAATGTCCGTACTCGTTCATACTTGTGGGAACAAGTGTGAGGGTAAGATTATTATGAACTTGGATTGGTTGATATTCATAAGGATGAATATAGAGCAATAGGTTGTGTTGGTCCATTGGTGATCGATTTCAGTGCTATTGAAATGATAATCACAGTAATATCCCACAAATATAGAATCAAACAGAGCAAAACAAAGAAATGAGTTTCAATATAAATCCATATGACCCAAACTCAATCAATATTAACAACAAGGCTCAAAGATATGAAAAAAACACAATTCCAGCCTCAAACAAGCTATGAAAAACAGTAATGCAAAAGTGTATCTCGATTAGGTTTGGCAAAAATTGTCCACAAAGTTACAAGAGATGCAAATATATAACAGATACAAATTCGCTGGTAGATTCGCTCTAGCGAAACTACCCTGACCAACAAGTAAGTTCACCCGGCAGCGAACAACAGTTTCGCCGGGTGACCTTTATCAGCTGACTACGAGTGAATCTATAGATTCGCTTGTAGTTTCACTGGGTCAGTGCGAAACTAATATAAAACTAACTAAACATTACTTACATAAATGAAAGTTATCTAACATTAGTCCTATTACATAGAAGACAAAATAAGCTAAACTAAACTAGGTGAGTCTAACCTATTTAGATCATCAATACTCCCCCTAGGTTGGACCTCACCGACTTCGCTCCTTTTGATCTTTTCTAATCAGCTCCAGCATCCCCTACACCTGCTCCGAATGTTCCTTCTTCAGCTCCTGCAGCTTCACTTTGATGAGCTTCAGCACTTGATCCTCCTTGGTTGGCTCCTGCTTCATTAGCTCCAGACCCACTTGCCTCATCTATCACCTGTTTTTTAAACCTCCTTGAAATTAATTGATCCAACTGTTTAGTCAAATCATCCACATCCATCCTTGTTTCGTCCGCTTGACTTATTTTTCTTGACAACTCCCGAACTTCATCTCTGAATCCCTAGCCTTGTTAGCTACCCTCATAAAGAGGCTCGCTTCTTCCAACGTTTCAGCTCCAGCCCCAACTTTATGTGATTCTCGCACAGAATCACTAAGTCCTCATCACAGAAAGAAAATACTTCCATCGGATCAAACAATTTGATTTCAGGGGCCCCTTTTACTCTGATCACTGCTTCCCCGGTGTTGTTATCATAGAACCATTTTTCAAATGCTTGCAGTCTCGGGGAAGAGGATCAGGTATCCTAATGCAATCCACAGTCTTTGCTGGTTTCAGTTTAAGCACAATCTTGCCTTTCCCGATCACCCAATCAACATCTTTCTTCGACCTCTTTCTTTCCATTTTCATAAAACCAAAACCCTTGAAGTTATCAGTCAAGCCCTTTTTAATTTCTATCTCCAGCAGCTTGGCCCGTTCACTCTGTTTAGCTCCAATCAAAGGAATCTCAGCCAATCTCCTTAAATCCCATCTTGGGAGGGTTTTAAAAGCTTTTCTTTTGTGAACATAAGATATTCCCCCTCCCCTTCTATTGATCATAAACAGTTTGAGCTCAGAGTTGTATTTTCAACTGAAAATCTTCTTATCACTCTCTTTTCTTGTAGGGTTTTTGATGTTCTGGAACAGTGGAGTTATCTCTTCAGCCTTCTTTTCTTTAACAAACCAATCAGATTGATCTAACTCCACCGTTCCAGTTTCAGCTGACCCAGTATCAGTCACATAGGTCACTGGACGTTCATCAACCTCATAAAATTCTAGTTCGGAGCTGTAATCCACCAATTGCTCCTCAACTTCCTCCTCTTCATCTACTAACTTCATCTCAGCTTGTTTTTCTTTTTCCAATTGTTGCTTCTCCCCCACAACCTCCTCACCAGTTAAGTCCTTCTCAATATCAAGTTCTAAATCAACAAACTCTGCATCCACAACCTCCTTTCCTGTCGTCTAAGCACATGATGAATATATGAGCAATGTATCTCCACTCTTTAGACAGCATAGACTTCTTTATCTCTTTCTTTGAACCAAAGGATGGTCCCTCATATCCCATGCTTCTGAATCCTTCCATGACTTGATCTTCAGCGAGCTCTACTTCATCTCCCTGATCACCTTCTAGACGAAGCACTCTGGCTATGATCTCTTTAGTAATGGCAATGTCATTCCCTCCTATTCTTGCTCGAATGCAGTGTGGATTAGTTTTAACATCCAACTTGGCTGATCTCCAGAATCTTGGATATGCAAGATGTAGATAGATGGTGAGTGAGTGATAGCATAATGAATTGGAGACTGTTTCAGCCACTTTATGCGTTCTTTGAATCCTGCAGCTTTGGGACTGTCTTCATCTAAAAGAGCTATGGTGTTGTTCTTCTCATCAAACTTGAGGTTAGCCATGACCACCGAAAACAAATTAGAAAAGTGTAAGTATACAACATGATAAATATGTGAGAATATTTAAAAACAAAAACAAAAGAAATAAATTAAATTCGCTCAAGTGAATCTATAAATTCGCTAAAGAGAATCCATAAATTCGCTGAGGAGAATCTATAGATTCGCCAGAAAAACCATAATTTCGCTGAGGTGAATCTATAGATTTGCTCGGTTCATGTGAACTTTCGTTCAAATTCATCCGACATCAGCCAATTTACAGAGGCGATTTTATAGATTCGCTTAACTTAAGTGACTTTTAGTTTAAATTGGTTGGAGAACATAAGTTCGCTGTGGTGAATTTATAGTTTCGCTCGGTTCAAGTGAACAGGCGAAGTTGTTGGGTGAATTTACAAAATCGCTCGTTTTTCAAGTGAACTTTCGTTCAGATTCGCCTGAAGATCAGCAAGTTCGCTGGACGAGGGTTTCCGAACCCTAACCAAGCGAACATGTCAAATCTCACAATGCGAAGCAACATACACCAATTAAAGCCTTAAGTGAGGTTCGCGACACCTACCTAAATCCTTTATAACACACTATTCCAACGGAAATCAAAACTGAAAGAACACTCTGAAATTTCGCACTATGAACAAGTAGTTTGGGTTTAAGGTTACTGTGAAGAATTTCGCGTTCCCTGTACCTTTTATAAGACATAGATTCGCTCGGAAAAATTAACATGTTCACTTGACATGCAACAGCTCGAGCTTACCGGCGAAACTATAGGTTTGCTAAGGCGAATCTTAATTTCGCCTGACTTAAACACATATTTTAAAATAAGATAAAACTAAAAACTAAAAAAAATAAAATAAAGTAAAATAAAATAAATTAAAATAAAAATAAAGTAAAATAATAAAATTTGCCTATTGAATACCTTATTGCCCCATGACTAAAATTAAAAAAAATAAATGGTAAAAGGATATAATATCATCTTTTTTTTCAAAGTTTTTCAGAGGGGCATGACTTAGCGAGATTGCTGATATGTTTGTCCGCTTAAACCCATTCCCTGTTCTTTTTAACTTATGATCTGCAATTGTTTATCATGTTCTGAATTATCTTAGAAACTCAGCAACTTGGTTCCCACTGATATTTGATAAAGAACTAGTCTCGTCATTAAGGTTTATTGAGCATAATCATTGATTTTGCCTGCTCACTATACTGAATCTACTTAATGCATACACAATGACTGGCATATATACATATGGGACACTATAATATACAGATGCAGACACACATATATGCAAGGTATACACATGAGATGCGGACTCAACCTACAACTAATTGATGAGAGCTTCAGGTCAATGCTTTCGCATAGCAGAGAAGATTATCAAGGCGTGTTGATGAGAGCTTCAGGTCAATGCCACCGCATAGCAAAGAAGATCATCAGTCCAGGTCAATGCTTTCGCATAGCAGAGGAGATAAACACACATCTTTTCCTATCTAAAATATGAATGTATAAACATAATGGGCTATTTGAGATTATTTAATGTTCGACTTAGAGGGCATTATCACCGAGTCACCATCCCAGTGGGAAACACCATAAGCTTCACATCGATAATCTAATCCTAAAAGTAAACTCAGTACAGGAGCAAGACATCAATTAGCAACTCTTAACCAAGTTTTAGATAAGACTTGTATCTTTGTGCAGACCAATATATCATGAGGATAATCCTTATTACTGAGTTATGATCTTTAATTTGGCAGCATGATCACTTGTTTACTTCGTTTTTGGGATGAGTCTATCATGCATATCCCAGCGTAAGATGTTCCCCTCTTTCTTACTTCATTTTCTTGAATTCCTGAGAGAATAAAAATTAAAAACTTATTATCAGCTTTAATATCTCCCCTAAAATTTTCAATTGACAGCTCACTTAATAGAAAATTTCTTAACAACTAAAGTAAAAGAAAAAGAAGAAGAAAGAGTAAAGATATATGGGACATAAGGATTCTCAAGACCATAAAGAAAATGTGTACATATATACATCTTAAATGGTAGTTTTGCTCAGAAAAGGTTTTCAGAAGGATATTAATCCTAGCATAGACATCAGTTCATAAAAACGCAGTTTATCAAATATTTTAGTGAAAAGATCTGCTTTCTGCTTCCTTGTTTCAATAGGAATAATATCAATGAACCCTTTTCCTGAGCATCACGGATGGCATGAATTCTTGTTTCGATATGCTTGGTTCGAGTATGATGAATTGGATTCTTGGCAATTCTAACAGCGACTTCATTGTCACAGAAGATCGGAGTGTGAAGGAAATTGATGCCATAATCCATCATCCGGTGTTGAATCCAGAGCACTTGGCAACAGCAGCTTGATGCAGTGATATATTCAGCTTCTCCCGTGGATAAGGACACTGTTGTTTGCTTTTTGCTTTGCCACGAAACAAGACAGTCACCCAGATATTGGCATCCATCGGTGACTGACTTTCTGTTAAGCCTGCAACCACCATGATCACTATCAGAAAAAGCATGTAGATCAAAGTTCCCACCTTTTGGGTACCAAAGTCCCAAACGAGAGGAACCCTTAAGGTAACGAAAAATGCGTTTAACAGCTAGCTCATGTGATTCTTTGGGATTGGCTTGATAACGAGCACAGTAGCACACTGCAAATGTGATATCTGACGGCTTACAGTCAGATACATGAGAGATCCGATTATCGAGCGATATCGATGAGCATCCACGGACTTCCCATTATCATCAGGAGACAAGCATGTCTGAGCAGTGAAGGGAGTAAGTTCTGGCTTTGAATCATCCATGCCGAACTTCGTGATGATTTCCTTGATGTACTTCTCTTGGTGAATAAGAATACCTTCACGTTTCTGTGCCACTTGCAGACCTAAGAAGAAGCACATCTCCCCCATCATACTCATTTCAAAGCGATCCTTCATCACTTCTTCAAATTCTTTACACAACTTTTCATTTGTTGATCCAAAGATAATATCATCTACATACACTTGAACAATCAGCATCTCACCATTAACCTCCTTCTTGAATAGTATCATATCTATAGTCCCATGAGAGAAACCCTTGCTGAGGAGATACTGTGTCAATGTCTCATATCAGATTCGGGGAGCTTGATGCAACCCATACAAAGATTTGTCTAGCTTTTATACTTTGTCTGGAAAATCTGGATCCTCAAAACCTGGTGGCTGACAAACATAGATCTCCTCATCAATGTTTCCATATAGAAATGCACACTTCACATCCATCTGAAAAACTTTAAAGTTCTTGTTAGCTGCATGTGCAAGAAAAATTCTGATGGCTTCGATCCGAGCAACTGGAGCAAACACTTCAGTGTAGTCTATCCCCTCCTCCTGAGCAAATCCTTGAACAACCATCTGGCTTTGTTTCTGACAACAACACCGTGATCATCTGGCTTATTCCGGAATACCCACTTGGTACCAATGAGGCATTTGTTTGGAGGAAGATCAACTAACTCCCAAACTTTCAACTTCCTGAATTGCTGCAACTCAGACTGCATAGAGTCCACCCAGCTTGGGTCTTCAAGTGTCTGTTTGTAATTCTTTGAAACAATCTGAGATAGAAAAGCTGCATAAAGACACTCATTTATCAATCCACTCTGACTCCGAGTCCTTACTCCGTCTGTGATAGATCTAATGATGTAGTCATGAGGGTGATCTTTTAAGGTTTTAAAATTAGTGTTAAGCAATGAAGGGTTATGTTAAGATGTGGATGCGGAAGTGGGTGGTTGTGCAGGAGGAGATGAATTTGTGGGGATTGGATCGATAGGAGGATTTGAAATGGATGAAGATGTGGATGGAATGGTAGATGAGATTGTAGGATTAGATGAAGATGGTTGAGATGGTGGAGGTGGTGGAGATGGGATATTAAATGAAGTGGGTGGTAATGATGTGGCAGACGGTTGCGGTTGTGGTGGAATAAGATTCACATGCGGGTGAGGAATAACGTCATCATCATCGGGAATTGGCAAATTGAATGAGTTGAAGACAATGGTAGAATAATAAAACCATACAGGCTCACTTCCAATGCTTGTTGAGTTAGATTCTTGTCAGTCAACATAATAGGACTCTTGCACAATCCGCGACCGTTTATTATACACACGATACGCCTTTTGTGTTTCTGAGTACCCAACAAAGAAACACTCATCAGAGACGGCACCAAACTTCGTATTCTGATCTTGAGTATTCAACAGAGTACAAGAGCAACCAAATGGGCGCAGAAAATCAATGAGAGGCTTAATTCCTCGGAACAACTGATATGATGTCTTCATCTTGCTCTTGACAATTAATACCCAGTTCAGAACGTAATCTGCACAATTAACTGCTTCGGCCCAAAAGATAATTGGAAGCTTTGACTCGATCACATCGTTCTAGCTGCTTCAATTAGTGTTCTGTTCTTACGTTCAGCAACACCATTTTGTTGAGTTGTTCTGGCAGCATTGAACTGTCTGAGAATGAATTGAAGATGTGGTTTCTGAATTCTGTTCCATTGTCGCTCCTGATGGCTTGAATCTTTCTTTTCCTAAGAACCTCAATCAGCGGAATCAGCTTCATCAACTCCTCAGCAGTCTCACTTTTGTTAGACAGAAATCTCACCCAAGAGTACCTGGAGTAATCATCTGTGACAACAAGACAATAAGATTTCTTAGATTTAACACTGATAGGGCCAAATAAGTCAGTATGTAACAATTCGAGGGGATGTGAAATCGAGTTTTGAAGTTTAAGCTTATGTGGCTTTTTGTGTTGTTTTCCTTTTGCACAGGCCATACATTTTTCTACCATAGAATAATCTTTCAGTGGTAGCCCCCTGACTAAATTGTTCTTAACTAACTTATTTATCAATTTAAAATTTATATGCCCTAATCTTTTATGCCACTGAAAGGATTCATGAGAAGAAGCTTTTGATAAAAGACAGGTCACGGTAGACGATGATTCTTTTGATCCCATATTTAACAAATAGGTATCATTTCTCCTTGGAGCTCGCATGATCACCATCTCTTCAGGGATAAAAAACTCTGATTTCAAGAATAGACATTCATTGGCAAGGAACATCACGGGAATATTTTTATCACAGATTTGTGATACACTGAGAAGATTGAACGCCAATTCTGGAACATAGTTGACTTTCTCCAAAGTAAAGGAACCATTCGAGACATCTCCTTGGCCAATCATCTTTCCACCCTTCTTGTCTCCAGCAAAAGCAACATAGCCACCATCAATTATTCTAAAATTTGTCAGCAGGTCCTTCAACCCAGTCATATGTCTGGAACATCCACTATCTACATGCCAATAACTATTTACAGCGGCCTCTGAATGTTCCTGACATTTTTTGACAAAAAATAGGTTAGACTTTGGAAATTGGGACCCAAGTCTTAGTGTACTTGGGTCTTGGAGTAACAGATCTTCTTCAAAAGAAACCATTCACAAAAGCTGTCAATCTAGTTCCAAAAGGTTTAGTCTGTATACTACTACCACCTGATGTAGGACATTGCTTTATTAAATGATCATCCTTTCCACATCTAAAATAATGAGATCTCAACGTGTTTTAGAACAATTTGATGAAGGAATTCTATCAATAGATATTTCTTCATCACATTCAGACAATCTTGAATCTGAATCACTGTACGAGTCATATGGCTCTTTTGACTTCCCTGCAATGACTTCCACTTTAACTGATTTTTGTTCAATTTTATCCTTGTTATTTTCAGTGGAAGAAGACATTTCTTTATCTTTTGGTTTTGAAATCCTTATCAGTGTAAAAGATGGGATTGGATGAGAGAAGAATTTGTTAAAGCAGTTAGTTTTTGTTTCACTTTCAGAGACAAGACCTGAAAGTTGAGCTTCATCATTCATACACACATTAACATCAAACGCGGAATTTAAAACATTCAAGTCATCACAAGAGTTTGAAACAGAACATCCTAAGTTACTATTACATGCCCTAGAGTTTGAATCTAAAATAGTTCCACCAGACACAAAATGATTACTTAAGCTAATTCCTACAAAAGACTTTTGGAATTAAAATCATGACTACTAGAGCTTCCAAGACCACTACTGCCACTATAATCATATCCTTCTCGCAACTCCTTAGAATTATCTCCTTCTAAACCTACAATGGAGCTGTTAGTATCATTCTGTATAATCTCTTGTATCAACTTATTTGAAGGATGAGGAGTGGGCATAGGAGAATAACAGTAAGTACTAGGTGGAGGATATACCAATGCATCATTTTCATTACCCAAACCGGTCTTGATCCTTGCCCCCCATTGTTTTTTGCATAATTCCTCCCTTTTCATGCTCGAAAGTGACCACTGTTCTAATTTATTTTTAAGTTTTCTAACTTCAAATTCGGCAAGTGTAACTTGTTCAGTTAAATAGTTAACTTCACAGTTCTTTTCCAAAAGAGTCCTTTTTAAGTGTTCATTTTCTTTCAAAGCTTCTCTTAATTTGACAAAATATTTTGACTCATTTTGTTTAAATTCTATATTGGTTTTCTTTAATTCATTTTCATTCATTATGAGCAACCTGTTAGCTTTATATATACCAACCAAACGAATTTTGCATGCAGAGGAACACATGTCTTCAACAATTTCATAAGGAAGATCCATTACCAGTTTTTCTGCTGCAAGAGCGCGATCACATTGGCAATAAGGAGTGTTCCTCTTGTACTCCTCCACAGCAGCTTTCTTGGCTTCTTCAATCATTGATTCCATGTTCAGCTCCTCTTTATCACTAGCCTCCTTTGTAGCGGATTCACAAACCAGTTTATCCTCATCCTTAACAGGTTCACACACCAAACCAGTTTGAACAATATCTTCATGACCCACAGCTTTCTCAACCACACCAGCACTTTCCTTAACCTTTTTATTTTGAATTACCTCAGACCCAATAGATTCACCATTGCCATCAACTTCAATATCAGCTTCACCATAGAACTCCTTGAAAGGATCAAACAGTCAATGTACTCATCATCAAGAGTATGTTCCTCCACTATCTCAGCGATCAATGCATGGTTAATTTCCTCCTTTGATTCTTCAATTTCTGCACTCCAATCAAAGTTGGTCAACAGATCAGTTTCTTTCTTGGGCTTAGCTTCTTCAACTTTATCCATGACTGGAATGGTTCTGGAGTTTCTAGAATTAACAGGTTCGGTGACAATAGGAGAAGGACATTCTCTTTTGAAATGACCAAGCTGCTTACAGTTGAAACACCTGAGCTTCAATTTATCATATCCTAGAGCGTTGTTCTGATTCTGGTTTCCAAAATTTTTCCTGCCGGTTCTCTCCATAAACCTCCTAGCACGAAGAGTAAGGATGGCCATTTGCCACTAAATGTCGGTTTCTTCAAGATCATCAGGATCAACCTGATACATGTCTTCCACGGTCATACCACGTCCCTTCAATTCTCCAGCAATCAAGCTTCATAACTGTGCACAAATAACCCAAGCAGTGCCATAGTATCATGTGGAATTTGTGTAGAGGCTAAGGCATTTGAACTAGACCCAGCATCTTTAGAACCACTACCAGAGTTGACATTCTTACCATACCCAGAGTTAGCACAGCCACCATTACCAGATGAACTCCCACAAGCTGCACCATAATAGTAAGAGTTTGCAGCGGATGAAATCAATGCAGCATTTTGAGGAGGGACATTGGGAGACATCATGGTCTAATTATACTCTCTTCTCTTCACATCAAGATCAAATGATTTTAACTTGTTGATAACATCCATCAACTTGTAATCAGCAAAATTCCTTTCTTGCTTGAGCAATTTGATTTGCAGACTCCATTGAGCAGGAAAAGAGTCTAACAGTTTACTTACTTGCTCATGATTGCCAAGTTGTTCATCATACTTCTTCAGGTTGCTTGAATCTGACAGAAAGCGGTTTCTTATATTAGTAAGTGTCTCATGCTTATATCCCATGAATGAGTTAAACTCCTTCTGAGCTTGAGCTTTCTTGTCTTTCTTCAGATCTTCGTTCCCATCATAAAACTCACATAACGCATCATACAACGCCTTAGCGGTAGTTTGTTCAGCAAACCTATTATAAATATCCTGATGCAGACACAGAATCAAAGCTCCAAGAGCTTTCTTGTCCCGATCGAGCAACTTAATGTCAATCTCAATATAAGTGCTAGAATCCTGATTTGGTGAAGTAACAGATCCGAGAGTTGTTGTTGGTACGTGAGGTCCATTAGTAATAGATTCCCACTGACCATGATCTGTGTAGAAGAAGAAAGCCTTCAAGCACCGTTTCCAATCCTCAAAATTCTCACCGTTGACAAGCCTCAGTGGCCTGTTTGGTTGAACACACTCCATATCAATCACATTCACGATTGAAGTAGATATGATAAAATCAGAAATTAGATTCGCTAAAAAAGATGTAGATTCGCTGATAAATTCGCTGAGAAAGATGTAAATTCGCCCGTAAGTTCGCCTGTAAATTCGCTTGGCAAACCAACAGCAGATTCGCTCGAATCAGTGCTATGGAAGCTCTAGTTTGCTCAACAAGTTCGCAAAACTAGTAGAACTTTTGTTCTAGTGGTAAATTCGATGGTATCTTCGCTTGAGAATTAGGCAACAAAGGTGAACTTTCGTTTAATGAGTGCAGATTCGTTAAAAACACAGATAAAAATAGATTCGCTAGAAAGGTAATAGATTCGCTGAAAGAACAATAGGTTCGTCGGAAGAACAAACAGCCCTGTTCGGTCAGAAAATCACTCTGAACTCATCCAAATCGCTATGAATTAGTGATTGGATGATTGGGATATCTCCTTACTACTTGAACAATGGTTTTTCTATGAATTTCTGTAAGCAAAACACACTTTGATGATACAAATCGAATGGAACAGTAACTTTTCTTCAAAACCACCTCAAAACCCCAAAAACTCAACAAATCAAGAGCACAAAAGCTCTGATACCATATTGTTGGTCCATTGGTGATCGATTTTAGTGCTATTGAAATGATAATCACAGTAATATCCCACAAATATAGAATCAAACAGAGCAAAACAAAGAAATGAGTTTCAATATAAATCCATATGACCCAAAATCAATCAATATTAACAAACAAGGCTCAAAGATATGAAAAAAACACAATTCCAGCCTCAAACAAGCTATGAAAAACAGTAATGTAAAAGTGTATCTCGATTAGGTTTGGCAAAACTTGTCCATAAAGTTACAAGAGATGCAAATATATAACAGAGACAAATTCGCTGGTAGATTCGCTCTAGCGAAACTACCCTGACCAACAAGTAAGTTCACCCGGCAGCGAACAACAGTTTCGCCGGGTGACCTTTATCAGCTGACTACGAGCGAATCTATAGATTCGATCGTAGTTTCGCTGGGTCAGTGCGAAACTAATATAAAACTAAATAAACATTACTTACATAAATGAAAGTTATCTAACATTAGTCCTATTACATAGAAGACAAAATAAGCTAAACTAAACTAGGTGAGTCCAACCTATCTAGATCATCAGGTTGCTACCAAGGTTCATAGATATTTGTGGGATACAAATATTGGACTAACCCGCATCTCAAATTTTACTACATTGAATCTTATTGATTGATCATAAGTAAATTTGAGTAAAGGTGAATATCATTTGGTATCCTCCGACCTGAGATACATATTGGGTTTTGATATTCACTAAGTATTATACCTTGAGCTAATTCTTCACTGTCCTAAAATAGTGGACAGTACATAAGGGTATGTTCAGGTATGATACGAGGTGTTTGTGAGAAACGTATGTAGTCAGATGGAATTTGTTCCTCTTATTCGTTGAGAGTTAGATGTCTAAGGCCTGATAAGTTAAATCAACAAGGAATGATCATTCTGTGTTCTTGGATTTTACGTGACATCTGTAACAAAAGGATAGATGATTGATTCACCTAAATCATTTCAAGTAGGGTACTTGAAAGGGATGATGTTATTGAATGGCCATAAGTCATGCGTATTAAGGGTAGTAAACCGTTGTTAGGCGGTATTTACTGCTTGCATCAATCTTCTATGAATTTTGGGCAAGTGGGAGATTGTTGGATTCTATATGCCCAAGACACATAGAACATTGATGTGGTTAGTATGTCATGATCCAAGTCGGGTTATACCCAATAACAAGCTTTGCAATCACCGACAATTATTCAATTGATGATATGATCATGCAATTAAATAATAACATCAAATTTAGAAAATGGGTTTTCTAAATAAGTTGCATGTGAGATGGAATAACTTATTAGGATATTTTGTTCAAGAATATTACTTAGTGTTATTTAAGTTAGTTAGATAACATTAAGTAATATGAGAGTGTATAAGTTATACAATTAAAAGTTAATTGTACAACTTATGAGGGACTAGTTATAAAAATTTGTTTGATAATGTTTTGAGTGGTAATATCTTAATCTAAGAGCATTCATCCGCCCCTCCCCTCTCCAATGAGGGTGTTTTCACTTTCTTGTGAACTACAAAAGACTAGTCCACTAACTCTTCCTTTGATCATCTTTTCATACATGCAAAACAAGAACAAGTATCCTCTCTCTTTCTCTCTACATGCTACAGGTTTTTCAGCAGCAAGAAAAGAGAGTTTTCAAGTTGTTCTTGGTGATATCTACCTAGCAAGAAGAGGTGTTTGCAAACAAGCTTGGGGTATACAAGCTTGAGGATCTCTATTTTGAGCTCTTGGCCGATTTTAAGCATCCAAATTCTTCCTTCTTTGGTCGTTTTTCTGCTGAACAAGGTAGATATCACAGCTCATTGGAGCTGTGATTTTATGTAGTTTTACATATGTTCATAGCTTGCTTATTCACATAAATGATCCTTTGTTATATGGGTTTGTTTTTCACATACATATATCACCTAAATAACATGATTTTTCAGCTTTATAATCATGTTTTAAAGTTGTTATTCCGCTGCGTTTTTCAGAAAGTTTAAATGGTTAAACTATGATTTTATGTTCTAACAAACCCTACAAAACATGTTGTATGAATCTGAATTGCATGTGTCATAGAGAATTGTTTTTTGTTTTAGAGTTTCTAATATAGCCTTTGAGGTTGATGGTTGATTTGGATCAGGTGTAGAAGACTTAGTTTGATTTTGCTTCTTTCTTTTAGATCTGGTCTTCTTCTTCTTGATTTGTTCTTTGATTTCTTGTACCTCAGGCTTTTGTTTGTTCTTTAACTCCATCTTAATCTATTCCTTTATTTCAGCCTTAGACAATTCTGGTTCAAGAAATCCTACTGATTTGAATTTCTCATTAACAACCATAGCCTTTTGTTTGTTGTTAGGCTTTGTTGTTTTGGATTTGTGTGGTTGTGTTTGTTTTGGATTGGTTTCTTCAATGACATGATTAATACATGTCAATGTTTGTTTGTTTGGTTGGTTGGTTACTTTATCACTATCATC
Organism: Flaveria linearis; assembly: GCA_024085815.1. Classification (NCBI taxonomy): domain Eukaryota; kingdom Viridiplantae; phylum Streptophyta; class Magnoliopsida; order Asterales; family Asteraceae; genus Flaveria; species Flaveria linearis. The sequence goes on along the minus strand of CM044016.1, from coordinate 28,349,302 downwards.
ACTTGTAGGATCTCCATCTTGACCATCACATGAATGAAAGGTTTCATTCTGTGGTGATTCTAGTTTGAAGTACACTTTGGTGCTGTTTTAGGAGAAGTGATTTGAGTGATAGTGGATTGTTCGTCTGTTGGATGATGATCATGCATATTTGAATCTTCTTTGACTTTACTTGTCATTGAAGTTGGCATTTCTATGTAATTATCATTATAAGGAAGAGGAACAACATGATATGTAGTTCCAGCACTCTTTTTCTAATCTCTTTGAGCATGAAGTAGTGTTGGACCAAAAGAACCAATGAGCCACATGAGAAAAACCTTTAAGTCCCATAGACATCATAACAACTAAAGAAGACAACATCAGCTGAAGATAAAAGTCTGAAGACAAAGTCTGAAGACAAAGTCTGAAGACAAAATCTGAAGACAAAGTCTGAAGATAAAAGCTGAAGACAAAGTCTGAAGACAGAGTTTAAAGACAAAGTCTGAAGACCAAGTATTCAGAGGTTGTCACAACAGCTGAAGAAGTACTCTTCAGTAGTTGTGATGGTTTACTTTCAGTAGTTGTCTTTATATTTTCAGTAGATTGTAATCAGTAGTTTAGTAGATGTAAAACGTTTGAAGAACTTACTCTTCATATGTTGTAGTTTCAGTAGTTGTAGAATTAGTTAACACTTAAGCTTTTATTGTAAGAAGATGTCCTCAGCTGTTATGGACATCTTCAGTAGTTTCAGTTATTTTCAGTTGTTTGTGTAATTGGTTAGATGTCACTATCAGGTGACATTTGCTGACGTCATCTTTTCCTATAAAAGGAAAGTTGACCTAATTGTATGATTGCCGAAGCATATGCATGAATGAAAACATTCTCTTTTGCAGAAAACTTTCTCTCTCTATAACCGTTACTGTTTGATTGAATATTCATCTTGTTCTTGCTTAAATTTCGTCTAATTCTAATACTATTCCGCTGCAAATCATAACCTAATTGATCAAACTAGATCTGAGATCCTTTCAAATGGTATCAGAGCTGGTTAATCATTGATCGATTTAACAATTGATCATTGAAACTGCTCTTTTGATATCTAAGCTTGATCGAATTAGCAAATTTGCAAGAATTGATTATATAGTTTGAGGTTCTGTTGCTTCCGGTGAATTAATTTAAAGTTCTACGTGTTTAAAACAGAGTTGTTGAGTTTTTGAGCTAGATCTGTTAAAATTACATTGAATATGTTTGAATCTGTGAAAATGGCTACACCAACTAATGATCCTCACAATACTGGCTCCTCAACAAAGCCTCCGATGCTTGTTAGGAGTGAGTATAACATATGGCAACAACGAATGCTCCATCACCTGTCTATCAATAGCACAGGATGTTGGAAATCTGTGGTGCATGGACCATACAAGCCTATGGTGAGTCTTCCGGAAACAAATGCGATGGTTCCAAAGAAACCAGAGCAGTATTCGGATGAAGATCTAAAAATGTTTGAAATTGATGCTAAAGCTCATGGAATTCTGGCCATGGCACTGCTAAATGAAATCTATTCAGGGCTTATGCATCATGAAACTGTACATGACCTCTGGGTTGCTCTGAAGGAACAATTTGGAGGAACTGATGAGGTTTTGGCAAACACTAGAGAGATCCTTGCCCAGCAATATAAGACATTCTCTCATAGATGGGTGAGTCTCTGACCCAGCAGTTTGAGCGATTTTCCTGTTTGATATCTGAGTTGAAAATGGTTAAACAGGAATATTCAAACAGCCAGATGAACAACAGATTCCTCAGATCCCTGTTTGATATCTGAGTTGAAAATGGTTAAACAGGAATATTCAAACAGCCAGATGAACAACAGATTCCTCAGATCCCTGCCTGAGAGATGGGACACATATACTATTGTCCTACGCTCCAGTGCAAATCTGGACACTCTATCTCTCACCCAACTTCATGGGAAACTGTTGACATTTGAACGAGAAATAGAACAGAAAAGGAAACTGTCTTCATCTAGAAAGCTCACTGATGACTTTGTACCAGGAAACACTATACTGGTCGGTCATAAGTCAGAGTATGCTGCATCAGAAGGTTCCTATGATGAGCATATAGATTTCTCTACAAATAGTGGAGAACATGCTTTTGTTGGTGTTGATAGTAATTCAGGTGGTAGCAGTGATAATTTGTACTTTTTGATGGATGATTTGAAAGGAATTCCAAATGATCTGGAATAGATGGATATTTTGAGCCAAATGGCAATGAACAATATCAGATCTCAAAAGTTTTACAAAAGGACTGGTCGGAAATTCCCAGGTCTCTCTGGAAAAACCAAGGTTGGTTTTGACAAGAGCAAGTTGAGGTGTCACAAGTGCCATAGACTTGGACACTTTGCAAGAGAGTGTAGATCATCTGGATCTAACTCATCTGCACCCTTTGTGAACTTCCCAAGCAATAGCTCACAAAAAAGGGCAACATTCGACCAGTTCTTGTCATCCTTCATAAGCTCAATCGTCTCCTACATATTTTGTCCCTCAAGGTCCTATGCCATATCCTTACCCCTGTTTTACATGCCTTAGTCTAGTCAGGTTCAAGTACCCGCAGCTCAACAACCACCTGCCCTACCTAAGCCTCAACCATCTCAATCAAATAAACAATCTCAATCTCAACCACAACAAAGCTTTTTCACCCCTGGAGTTGTTGACTGGAGCAGTTTACCAGATGATCTTTCTGGTTATCATGAACAACTGTTTCCTGGTGCTGGTCAACATGGTGGTGAAAACCCTTTTGGAAATCTTGCTCTTATGGCCCAAGAGTCTACTGATGGTTCATGCTCAAATGCTTCAACATCACAGGTATCATATGTATCTTCAGAGGCTAAGGCCAAGTTATGTTCTGAGTCATGCATAGCTACATTTGCCTTAATTAGAGTAGCAAATGTAGCTTTAATCAATAAAAATCTTGAGCTAGAGAAAGTGATTTCCAAAAGAAAAGCTGAGTTTGAGTCTGTTTTAAATGAAAAAGATGATGAGATTTACAAATTAAAATGCCAAATCACTGATGAAAAGGCAAAGGTAGATGTGATCTTAGAGAAGCATAAGGACCTCAAACAAACACTCGCAGCTACTCAGGTAGAGTGTGAACGCTGGGTAACATCATGCAAGGGGTTTGAAATTCTTCTCAACAAACAAACAGCTTCAAATGTGAAGTTTGGGGTTGGTTATAATCACACTGCTCCTCCTACATATTTTACTCCCAGGTTAGAAATAGAATCTGAAGGAGAAAGCAATTACCAATCCACATCATCAAGTGCCTCACCCTCTGATAATGAGCCACAATCAGAGGATAAAGTCAGTATTAGCACCTTAGAAATCAATCAGCTGATATAGAAACATATTCTTATACTGTTGGATGCACAAATGTCATCCAGGGAGAAATGGCTGAGGGTGTTGTTTTAACCGAGATAAGTGATGGTCCCAATGCTGAAAAACACATGATCAGGAGAAAGTTGATCACTTCAGGTGTTGTCTCATAAAGTACTCAAAGTACTGAAGGGCAAGTCACAACACCTGAAGAACAAACCAAAACCACTGAAAACAAAAAGGGTTTGAAAACTACTCAAGAGTCTATCAGAAAGTCCAAAATTACTGATAGAAAACTTCTGAAGAACAAATCTTCAGTAGTTAAGAATCCGTCAGTACTTAACATGAGTACTGAAAGGAAGAAAGTACTGAAGAACAAACCTTCAGTAGTTTCATCTTCTTCAGTAGTTGATCAACTGAAGATGAAGAAAAAGCCATGTGAAATATGTGGCTTATTCAATCATCTCACTGATGACTGCTGGTACAGAAAGGGTTCCAAATTCAACAAAGATAAGAACACCAAAAAGAAAATTAATAAAATGAAAGATGAATTTGAAACTAAGTTTGTACCAGAGGCATCTCAACCTGAAAACCTAAAATCCTTAAAGAAATCCAAAAAGAAGGAAGGGGTTTATCAGGAAACAGCTGAAGGTGTTCAATGGATTCCTCATGGACTACCAAAACACCGGACTAAGTCTGTGTCTTCCAAAAGTGAGAAAATGGTGAAACACATGAACCAATCAAAAACAATAACTGATGTGTCCGATGAACTGAAGGCTTTAGCAAACAATCAGACACAACTTGTTATGATGGTTCAACATCTGTTGGGGATAGTCAACCAAATAGATGTACCTGTGATTAAACCACAGAAAAGGAAAACCAAGCCAAAATCAAAGGAATCCTTTTCCGCACCATCTCCACCTCCACAGGCTGTTAATCATGACAAACCAGTTAGTGTAAAATCTGTTGATGAGAACAGACCCAAAACCAAAATGGTTTGGGTCTCAAAAGCTAACTAGTTTCTTTTGACAAATGCAGGGTTCTTCAGCATGCCAAAGAAGCATCTGGTATGTGGACAGTGGAGGATCCATGTATATGACAGGGAGCAGCTCTCTTCTTAATGCCTATTCTCAAGGAAAGAAGGGATTTGTTTCATATGGTAGTGATGCTAAAGGTTACATCATCAGTAAAGTCTTTGTTTCCAATGGTGAAATAAGGTTTGATGATGTCAACCATGTGGAGAATCTCAAGTACAACCTCTTGAGTGTCAGTCAGATGTGTGATAAAGGTCATGTTGCCCTTTTCACCAGCCAGAACTGCAGGATTCTGTCTTCCAAAGTTCTGAGTTTGATTGACAAGGTACTGGATGAACATACTCTCCTGAAGGCCAACAGGACAAGAAGAGTATATGCCTTAGACTTATCAAAGAAAATTGATCTAAAAGGCCATCCTTGTCTGTTCTCCAAGGCCTCTCCTCAGGAATCTAAACTATGGCACAGAAGGCTTGGTCATGTGAATCTTAAAAACATGAACCAGCTGATCCATCATGGTTTAGTGAGAGGACTGCTAGTGAAGGAGTTCAAATGTGATGACATCATAAGCTACTTGTTCAAATAGATAAAACTTTATTCATAAAGAAAGTAGGACAGCATAAGCTACTTGTTCAAATTTATGTAGATGACATCATTTTTGCATCCTCTGATCCACAGTTGTGTGATGCATTTACAAAATAGATGCAACAAAAGTTTGAAATGAGTGCCATGGGAGAATTACAGTTCTTTCTGGGTTTGCAAATCAAACAAAGAGCTGATGGAACTTTCATTCATCAGTCAAAATATACAAAGGATCTTTTGAAAAAGTTTGATTTACAAAACTATAAGCCCTGTTCTACTCCCATGAGCAGCACCACACAACTGGATGCTGATCAGAAAGGTAAAGCGGTTGATGAAACCCTTTACAGATGTATGATTGGTTCCTTGATGTACGTTACAGCTTCTAGACCAGACATTATGTTTGCAACTTGTGTCTGTGCTAGATTTCAGGCTGCACCTAAAGAATCTCATTTGATTGCAGTCAAAAGGATCTTTAGATACTTGCAAGGAAATTTATCTCTAGGACTTTGGTATTCCACTGGGCACTCTTGCAAATTGGTTGCTTTCTCTGATAGTGACCAGAAAATCAACTTCTAGTGGATGCCAATTTCTAGGCAATTGTTTGGTTTCTTGGCAGAGTAAGAAACAAACTTCAATTGCTACATCAACTGCTGAAGCAGAGTACATTGCTGCTGCAAGTTGTACATCTCAGGTACTCTGGCTTCAGAATCAATTACTGGATTATGGCATTACAGAGACCAAGACTCCATTACTGATGGACAGTGGTTCAACTCTTTGTATTGTTAAGAATCCAGTCCAGCATTCTAAGACCAAACACATTGAGATCAGACATTATTTTATCAGGGATTGTTATGAAAAAGGTCTGATTGATCCAAAGTTTGTTCCTAGTGCTGATGAGCTTGCAGATATATTTACTAAGCCTTTGGACAGTGCAACTTTTCAAGATCTGGTGCTAAGGCTTGGTATATTGCAGCTGGAATGAATTGACTAATACTGATACTCTCAGATCAAAAGTACTGATGAGCATTAGTATACAAAAGTCAAAAATAAGTACTGATGAGTTATTTTGTCTTCAACATTTTTTCAAAACTACTGAAGTGTTGTAAAGACTGAAGACTAAAATACTTAAAAGTACTGAAGTACATTATTTGTTGAAAAGAACTGATGTAGTTACAACTACTGATATGGTTATAATTATTGATGCCTATTTCTAACAGATAAGTATTGAAGAACAACTTTGTCCAAAAGTACTGATGTGTAATCTTGAGCATAAGTACTGAAGACAAAATTTGTTCACAAGTTCTGAAGAGTAATTTACTTCAAAAGCTCTAATGCATAAATGTTCAGAAGAACTGATGCATAAATATTCAAAAGAACTGATGACCAATGAAACGTCTGAAAATCAGACAAAGTCTGATGAGTAAATGTTGAGGTCAGAATGAAACAACTGAAACCTGTGAATTGATGACAACAACTTATGAGCAACTTTACTCTTCAGCTGTTTCAAACAACTGATGTTTCATTCCAAAACAACTGAAGCCAAAACCAAGTCTTCAGTAGTTTCAAACTACTGATGACTAAAACCAAGTCTTCAGTCGTTTACAATATCTGAAGGTAAAAACCATGTCTTCAGTCGTTTCACACAACTGATGACTAACACCAAAACCTTCAGTTGTTTTCCATCAGCCGTTTCATAGCCAATAAATACCAAACCCTAACTTCAGAACTTTTCATTCTCAGAAGTGACGAATTCGGCGGTCGTGATGAGAGCTTTGAGAGGCAGACGACGGCGGGACGGTTGGCCGGAGGATCTTCGTTGCCTGATCATGTGAGGAGAGAGCTATTGGAGTTAGGGTTTCCTGATGATGGATATAATTATTTGACTCATTTGAGGGGAATTAGGAATACTGGAGGTGGTTCGTCGTTTTATCAGAACCCTAAGGTGAGATTAGATCAGCTGCCTCGTGATGTAAAGGTTAGTTTCATGATTTCATCTTCTCTAACACGACGTTCAATCTTTTCATACTTAAAAGTTGCAGGATGCTTATTCACTTTGTCGCGTGTTTAAAAAGAGCTTGAACCCTCCAAAGACGACCACAATCGGAGACCAATATGCAACTGCAGCCAATGATCACTCGTCATTTACTGACGTTTATTCTGAAGTAAAGGCTTCAGGCTCCTCAACTAACCTTCATGCATCCCATACTCAAAGTGCCTTATTATTCAATTCTCGGAACTTCCCTCCTGCATTGATGGCGACCATGCAACTCAAACCCCGCCATAACTGTGTAGCTTACCTTACCAAATCGACCTTCTGGAACAAGTTTGATGATGCCATCGATCTGATGGTTGAATCTCAATACCAAACAGCCTTTCTTTTGAACCCAACCATATACTTAGAAACCCTACAACAATTCTGGACAAACGTAACACTCACAACTGGTGAGAATGATGGCGAGATCGCTCTCTAGTTGTGTGTCAATCAGAAGAAGGTGGTCATAACTTCTGATATTATTCGGAAAACCCTAAATCTGAATGATGCCAACTTCGTCACCGAATACCCTAAGGGTACAACAGATTCATCCTTCACCAACAATGGGTACGAAAGCGACCTAAGTGCTACCATAATTTTGAAAAAGCACTTCCCTGATCCCGAACGCCTAATCTTCCACATGGTCAACGTCTGCCTTGCCCCCAAGACCTACTCATGGGGTCAAATGTCTTCAAGGTAGCAGCAGGTATTGTATTCAATCTTTGAATGCCAAAACTTAAATTTTTCTGAAATTATATTTTTTGAATTAAAAGATCTGGCCTTGAAACCTGTGGCTAATAGATGGATATTATCTCCAAGGTTTCTTATGGCCATTATTGAAAAACAACTAAAAACTGAAGGCCTTGTTGGCCTAGGAGTCCCTGTTGTGGCAGTTCTGCCTGAAGTATACTCCAGGCACAACTCGAACACACAACTCAAAGAGGCTGCCAAGCTGCTAAAACCCAAGCAGCGGGAACCCACAGCTTCATCCTCCAGATCCAAAGTCCCCTCCAAGCTAAAATCTAAAAAGCCTAAAAAGGCTACTCAGGGAGTTGAGTCTTCTAAGGATGCCCCTGCAGCATAAGGCAGGAAGAAACTGCTGATAGTAATCCACCAGTAGTTACACAGACTCGACCAGCCACAACCGCTCAGGTATCCTCTCAACAGGATCTTGAAGCAACCATTTTGGGGATGCCACATTACTGGAACCTCTCTCATTTGAGAAGGTTGCCATTGAAGAGCACCACTCACCCCAAGTGCAATCTGCTTCACACCTATCTCCTACTGCAACCACCCCATAAAGCCTAACTATGATCATTACAGAAGTGCTGAGTCAGCTAAACACTCCACTCCCTCCCCAGAAACCTATTACAACTGGGAAAACCTCAACAGTTGAGGGGGAGGACTATAGTGTTACTCATAACCCACAGCACAGGGATTACACAGTTCAATCTCCCCGTGTGGAGGAAGAGATCAAAACTTCTGGTGAGGCTGCCACTTCTCCTGCTTCAGCACATGAACAGGATGAAGTTTGTAACATTTCTAAGACCTCACCAGAGGCAACTGCCGATGAAGGGCATAATCCTGAGGCAGGAAGTCCCCAGTACCAAGAAAAAGGGGCACATATGAACACTGATCTACACTCAGCACATGTTCATCCTGATATAATCAGGAGGTCAGATGATTCCGCAACCACTGATGATGACCTGGGCTTTTTCTATAATGTTCTAGCCCACAACACTATTCTTGAGGCTGAGGTATGCAGACTACAAGAACTGCTTGCCAAAATGTCTCAAGAATCAAGACCATCTGCCCAAATTCACCCACAGATGGCACCTTCTTCTGAAGGTCTCCCACATACTGAGACACTCACAACAACTCAGCCACCAGTCTCTGATTCTGGCACCATTTCTCAGGGACAGAACCCCGCTGAGCAAATGGTTGCTGCCTTTACATCTTCCCTGCCTCTCATCACTCCCATCATAGCTAACATTGTACATCAAGCTCTTGATGAGAGACTTTCCTCCAATATTCAAACCTTAGTTGATGATGCAGTCACTAAAAGACTTTCTAACATTCAAACCCCTGAACCCAATGCAACCAAAAAGGGGGAGTCTAAGTCAGTGAAAGCAGACAAGAGGAAGAGAGTTGAAGAGGAAAAGGAGAAGGTGAAAGAAAAGGAAAAGGAGAAGGAGAAAGAAAATGATTTCCATGTTACTTACAAGAAGAGGAAGGGTGGTGAAAATACTCCCCTTGAGAAGAAGTTAGAAGAACTGATCAAAGAAGCTGATGAGCAACATAGCAGATCAATGGATAAAATTATTGATCAGCTCTTCAGACAAGGATTTGACACTGCCAAACTTGACACTGAGATCAGAAAGCTGGAAATACAAGAGATTGAGCACCGATGGGCCAGCTATAGTGAGAAAGAAAATGAAAGGCTGGAAGCTATGGTCAGGTTTATATCGAAGTATTTGGGGAGGACAATTCTCGAAGTGAAATCATGGACAAGGGACAGTATTTTGGAGAAAACTAACAAAATCTGTTTGTCTGAAGTATTTACCAAAGAATTGATCATAGAAGCCCTTGATGAAGCTGGTGCTGGGAGCAAGACTGATCTGGCAAAGTGCTCCAAAGCCACACTTGCAAATAAAATGCTAGAGCAGTCTGTACAATCTCCCATACCAGAACAACCAACATCACAACCCACAAAACCAACTCCTTTACCCAAGAAACCAACACAAATATCTGTTGATGATGCACCCAAGAGGAAGAGAATGGTGTTGAGGCTTCAAGAAGAAGAAGAAGATGATGATGCGGAAGATAGGCTGCCCATTTCAACTGTTGTTAACACAAAAGGGAAGATGCCTGATGCATTAAAGATAATTGCCAGGAGTCAACCAACAACGATCACACCTGCCATCCAGAGGCAAACTGTAAAAGTAAAGCTTGAAAAAGAAGAAAAGCACAAACAACATGATGAGCAGCTGTTGAATCTGGTTGATAAAGAGTTTCCTCAGTCTACATCGATACAAACTATGAGGAAACATGCTCAGAGATTGTATGCTCTCAGATTTACATTTCAATATCAGAAAGAGCGAATTAGAATTTGGCCTGATCCTATGGTGAGTGATAGAATCCATAAGAAGAACATCCCAAGAAAATACAATGGCCAAGTAAAGAAGATCGTAGATGCAGTGATAATGCTGGCCATTGTAGTGTCGCCCTGGGAAATCCTAGAAGACTTCAGAAGAGCCTACAAGTCTAATCTTACCCCACAAACATTACTGGAAAACAAAATGGTGAAAAAGGGGTTGATCTATAAGAGGCTTAAAGAAGTCAGAAGCAATGAGCTCCAGTTGTTACTTGAAGGTAATCATCCTGATGAGTTCGCCTACAGAGAAATAACAACTGACGAGCTAAAGAATGGGAAATAGGTTAAGTACCTATCTGAGTACTATGGGCCAGAGTTCTTCTTCGAAGGAGAAGCTGAAGAGCTCACCCTGGAAGAACAGATTGTCTTCTTTGAGGCCTATGTTCGAGAGTCTTACAGACTCATTATAGGGAAGTAGGTTTCATGGATGGGGCAACAACTCTGTGTCCAATTCCTCAAGATAGAGTTCCCATCCATCCCTTGCCAATCAAATCTTCTAAAACCTCTTCCCAGGCCTGTGCTTAAATTGGTCACTTCTGAGCTGATCCAAAAGAAAAAGACAATATTTTTGCCTAATAAGTGGGACACCAATAAACTTAAAGGTTTTGGCTGCATTGGTTCAGGAGTAGTTTGTTGGACCAAAAGAACCAATGAGCCAGATCAGAAAAACCTTTAAGTCCTACAGACATCATAACAACTGAAGAAAACTACATCAGCTGAAGACAAAAGTCTAAAGACAAAGTCTGAAGACAAAGTCTGAAGACAGAGTCTGAAGACAAAGTCTGAAGACAGAGTCTGAAGACAACGTATGAAGACAGAGTTTGAAGACAAAGTCTGAAGACCAAGTATTCAGAGGTTGTCACAACAGCTGAAGAAGTACTCTTTAGTAGTTGTGATGGTTTACTTTCAGTAGTTGTGATGGTTTACTTTCAGTAGTTGTCTTTATATTTTCAGTAGATTGTAATCAGTAGTTTAGTAGATGTAAAACGTCTGAAGAACTTACTCTTCAGATGTTGTAGTTTCAGTAGTTGTAGAATTAGTTAACACTTAAGCTTTTATTGTAAGAAGATGTCCTCAGCTGTTGTGGACATCTTCAGTAGTTTCAGTTATTTTCAGTTATTTATGTAATTGGTTAGATGTCACTATCAGGTGACATCTGCTGACGTCATCTTTTCCTATAAAAGGAAAGTTGACCTAATTGTATGATTGCCGAAGCATATGAATGAATGAAAACATTCTCTTTTGCAGAAAACTTTCTCTCTCTATAACCGTTACTGTTTGATTGAATATTCATCTTGTTCTTGCTTAAATTTCGTCTAATTCTAACACTATTCCGCTGCAAATCATAACCTAATTGATCAAACTAGATCTGAGATCCTTTCAAGTTGTTCTTCCAACTTACTAGCAGTCAGCTTTAAATTCTCAAGTTCAACTTCTCTTATGCATGATCTGCTTTTGTCTTTGTTAGGGTCTCAGTGAGTCTTGTAACTTGAGCTTGAAGACTAAATCTTTCTCCAAGGAGTTTGTCTACATCCTTAAGAAGAGAATTGATTTTATCTTCAAAAGCTTTATATTGTATCTTTAATTCTACATTTGTAACATTTTCTGTAGTGATTGCTTGATTTAGACGCTCAATGTAATGTTGCAAGTTATTGATTGTTTTGGTTGTACTTGCTTCTGATATTTTGGCTTCAAATTCATCCTTTGTATTTGTTAACTCCATAGAGAGTTCAGTTGATTAAGCATTTAGCTAGTGATTTTCTTAAGCAATTTATCAACTTTTTTCTCTAATGAACTGATTTGTTTTGCAGAAGTTTGTAATTCCTCTGCATGTGAAGCTCTTTCCTCTTTTATCATGTATGATAGATTGTTGCAATGTTTTCGATAAGCCTAAACTTCATCTATGCATGCTGATGAACATAGATTGATCTTTCTGTCTTTAGGAATTTCAGGCAATGAAGGAATGTTTGTGTTGTTGATGTTTGTGGCTTTTGCAAGCTCAGTAGTTAACTCATCAAGTTTGATTTGTTGTTGAACCATTATGTCTTGCAACTGTATGGTTTGTTAGAACACTAAATCAAAGTTTAACCCATTAAACTTTCTCAAAACGCAGCGGAATAACAACTTTAAAACATGATTATTAAACTGAAAAATCATGTTGTTTAGGTGATATATATATGTGTAAAACAAACCCATATAACAAAGGATCATTTATGTGATTGAGCAAGCTATGAACACATGTAAATGTACATAAAATCACAGCTACATTGAGCTGTGATATCTACCTTTCAGCAGCACCAAAAATGACCAAAAAAAGGTGGAAATGGTGTCCAAAAATCGGCCAAGACTTCAAGGATACAAGTCCTCAAGCTTGTATACCCCAAGCTCTTTGCAAAAACACCTTCTTGCTAGGAAGAAACACTAAAAACAAGCTCCAAAACCCTCTTCTTCACTACTGCAGTTCGTAACTTTCAGGGGAAAGAGAGAGTGTTTTTTTCTTGTTTGCATGTCTTGAAATGAATGAGAATGAGAGAATGTTAGACTAGTTAGTGGAACTATGCATGTGTGTGTTCTTATCAAGGGAAAGTTAGTGGAAACATGCATGTGTGTTCTTATCAAGGGAATAAAAGCACCATATAACATGCATGGGGGGACAGCCACATGGTTAAAAAAGTGGTTTTCTTATAAAAATTGATATTAACACACACATATATTGTCTAGTCTTGTAACTAGTTTATGCAATTAACCATTTAATTGTATAAGTAGTATACTCTCATTATTATTTGGTGTTATACAACTAATTTAAATAACACTTCAAATAATATTATTGAACAAAATATACTAATAAGTTGTTCTTTCTCATATGCAACTTATTTAGAAAACCCGTTTTATAAATTTGGTGTAAATATTTAATTGCATGATCATATTATCAATTAAATATTAATTGGTGTTTGCTAAGCTTGTATTGGGTATAACCGACTTGGATCATAACGTACTAACCGCATCAATATTCTACGTGTCTTGGGCATATAGAATCCTACAATCTCCCACTTGCCCAAGATTCATAGAAGATTGATGCAAGCAGTAAATACCGCCTAACAACGGTTTGCTACCCTCAATACGCATGACTTATAGCCATTCAATAACATCATCCCATTCAACTACCCTACTTGAAATGATTTAGGTGAATCAATCATCTATCCTTTTGTTATAGATGTCATGTTAAATCCAAGAACACAGAATGATCATTCCTTGTTGATTTAACTTATCAGGCCTTAGACATCTAACTCTTAACGAATAAGAGAAACAAATTCCATCTTGACTACATACGTTTCTCACAAACACCTGGTGTCGTACCTGAACATACCCTTACATAATGTCCACTATTTCAGGACAGTGAAGAGTTAGCTCAAGGTATAATACTTGGTGAATATCAAAACCCAATATGCATCTCAGGTCGGAGGATACCAAATGATATTCGTCTTTACTCAAATTTACTTATGATCAATCAATAAGATTCCATGTAGTAAAATTTGAGATGCGGGTTAGTCCAATATTTGTATCCAACAAATATCTATGAACCTTGGTAGCAACCTATTGCTCTATATCCATCCTTATGAATATCAACCAATCCAAGTTCATAATAATCTTACCCTCACACTTGTTCCCACAAGTATGAACGAGTACGAACATTTAGAGTAAACAATTTACTCATGGATTAAACATGCTAAATTGGAACATTAATTGAAACATTATAACCAAATAATTTTATTCAAATAATAAAGAGTTCCAGATATCCAAATACAAAATTTACAGATCAAATCCAATCACTAGAATATCGAAGTCCCATGGCACAAGTATGACCTTCATGCTTTGCCTTTTCAAGGAGCTTCGTGAGAGGATCCGCAATGTTTTGATCCGTGTGAACTTTGCAAATACATATCTTTCCCTTTTCAACTTCATCTCGTATGTAGTTGAATCTCCGCTCAATGTACCTAGTCTTTTGATGAGCACGGGGTTCCTTGATTTGAGAAATCGCACCCTCGTTATCACAAAAGATCTCTAGGGGGTCCTGAATGGAAGGGACAACCCCTAGATCGGCAATGAATTTCTTCAACCATGCAGCTTCTTGAGCTGCCAATGTGGCGGCGACGTATTCTGATTCTGTAGTTGATAGAGCCACCACATCCTGCTTGGAGCTCTTCCAAGAGACCGCTCCTCCATTCAGAATGAAAATGTATCCCATTTGTGACCGTGAATCGTCACGACCGGTTTGGAAACTCGCATTCGTGTAACCTTTTACAACGAGTTCCTCATCACCAGATCCATAGATTAGGAACATATCTCTTTTCCTCCTTAGGTACTTAAGTATGTTCTTAACAGCCATCCAATGACTGTTTCTAGGATTTTGCTGGTATCGGCTTGTCATGCTTAAGGCGCATTACACGTCCGGTTGAGTGCATATCATCGCATACATGATGGATCTAATAGCAAATGCGTATGGGATTGCCTTCATTTTATCTTGCTCATCCTTTAAGCTAGGACATTGAGTCATACTCAATATCGTTCCTCTTTGAATAGGTACGGTACCTTTCTTAGAGTTCTCCATCTTGAACCTTTTCAAGATTTTATCAATGTATGCACTTTGATTTAAACCAATCAACCGCCTTGATCTATCCCTATAGATCTTTATTCCCATAATATAGGCGGCTTCACCAAGATCCTTAATGGAAAAACAACTTCCAAGCCAGGTTTTTACACCTTCCAGGTTGGAATGTCATTTCCAAATAGTAGTATGTCATCAACATACAATACTAGGAAAGTTATTGTGCTCCCACTAGCCTTCTTATACACACAAGCCTCATAAGCGTTTTTGATGAAGCCAAATTTCTTTACCTCTTCATCAAAATGATGATTCCAGCTTCTCGATGCTTGTTTCAATCCATAGATTAATTTCTTTAACTTGCATACTTTATTAGGATGTTTTGGATTGACAAAACCTTCAGGCTGAACCATATAGACATCTTCCTCAAGATATCCATTTAGGAAAGCGGTTTTGACATCCATTTGCCAAATCTAATAGTCATAATGAGCAGCTATGGCAAATAATATCCTTATAGACTTTAGCATCGCAATAGGTGAGAAAGTTTCATCATAGTCAACCCCTTGAGTTTGAGTGAAACCCTTTGCTACAAGTCTAGCCTTATAAGTATCCAAGTTTCCATGCATATCGGTTTTCTTCTTGAAAACCCACTTACTTCCAACTACCTTGGAATTAAGAGGTGGTACAACAAGTTCCCAAACCTGATTGTCATACATGGATTGCATCTTAACGTTCATGGCTTCAAGCCATTTGTCACAATCCGAATTGGACACTGCATTATGGTATGTGGTTGGTTCATTTGAATCTACCACATAGCATCCATCCACGAAAAATCCGTATCTTCAGGTAGATTACTAGTTCTACTATTTCTGCGAATGTTTTGTGTATATTGATCAACCACTTGATCATTCTCAACATCCTCATGTTGAGTGCTAGTTTCAACCAAACGTGCATCGGGTTGTGGTTCTTGATCCTCCTCAAGATCCACTGTTCTACTGCTAGTTCCTTCCATAAGGAACTTTGCTTCTAAGAACTCACCCTTTCTGGCAACAAACACCTTTTGTTCCAGTGGATCATAGAAATAATATCCCATAGAATCTCTAGGATATCCAACAAAAATACACTTGGTGGATTGGACTTCTAATTTGTTTGGGGTGGGAGTCTTAACATAAGCCTCACAACCCCAGACCCTTAAGTATGATAGGGATGGAACTCTTCCATGCCATATCTCAAAAGGTGTCCTTTCTACCTTTTTGGTTGGGGCCATATTTAGAATACGGGCCACGGAGAGCAAATCGAAACCCCAAAATGATAGAGGTAATATGCTTCTAGTCATCATAGATCAGACCATATCCAATAAGGTTTGATTCCTCCTCTCAGACACACCATTATGTTGTGGTGTTCAGGTGGAGTGAGTTGTGAGACAATCCCATAACTCCTAAGATGATCTTGAAAAACATCACTTAGTTATTCACCTCCTCTATCTGTGCGGAGAACTTTAATTGACTTGTTGAGTTGATTTTCTACTTCATTCCTGAAGATTTTGAAAATTTCAAAAGCTTCATCTTTGTGCCTTAATAAGTACACATACCCATAGCGACTATAATTGTCGGTAAAGGTAATGAAGTATCTTTCACCATTCCTAGTCATTGGTTTAAAAGAACCACATACATCCGAATGTATGATTCCTAATAAGTCTTTTGCCCTTTTGTTAGTTCCACTAAAGGGTGCCTTAGTCATTTTACCTTATAAACAAGATTCACATACATCAAATTAATCATATTCATTCGTTTTTAAAAGACCATTCTTTTGAAGTGTTTGTATACGTTTCTTGTTTATATGACCAAGACAACAATGCCAAAGATAGGTATCACTCAAATCCAACTTGAGTTTCTTGGTGTTAGTTTGGTATAATGAATTATTTAAAGCATTTTCATGAACCAATTCATAGATACCATTAATGGGAATAGCTTTAAAATAGAACACATCATTTAATGAAACATGAATATCATTTTCAACAAAAGATAATACATAATCATAATGTCTTAATTGGGATACAGAAATAATGTTCCTAGTCAAACTAGGAGCATACAAAACATTCTTCAAAATAACATCCAAGCCACTTGGAAGTTTTAGGATGTAGTCCCCACGAGCGTCAACTAAGACTTTAGTTCCATTGCCCATGAAGAGGCTAACATCCCCTTGATTGAAGTCCCTACTTCTTATGAACCCCTGCAACAAATTGCAAATATGAGTTCCACATCCGGTATCCAATACCCATGTGTTAGAATATGTAACATTAAGATCAATATGAACCATGTATATTGTACCTGAGGTCTGCCCGGCATCCCTCTTTGCTTTCAACTCTTGGAGGTGGACAGGACAATTCATTGCCCAATGTCCAATCTCCCCACACTTGAAGCATGGGTCATTAGTAGCAACCTTTTACTTTTTCTCTTGTGGTTTGGGTGGCACCCTTGCCACCCCTTTCCCTTTTCCCAAAATGGGTCCCTTACCCTTGGCAACCTTTGCCTTGGGTGCGGGATAAGGCCTTTTCTTGTTCCCACCTTCATTGATGGTGAGAACGGCTAAAACCCTTTTACCCATGGCCGCCTCGGCTGTTTTAAGCATTGAGTGAAGCTCACCAATGCTCTTTTCCCATGCATTCACGTTGTAATTCAACACAAATGTCTCGAACCTTTTGGTAAGGCCATTTAGGATCAAATCCGTGGCCAATTCCTTCAAGACGGGACAATTAAGCCTCTCGAGGCGGTCAATATGACTTTTCATCTTAAGTGCATAAGATGAAACCGATTGGTTGTCGTCCATACGACATGCATAGAGTGCTCGAACCGTTTCGAAGCGCTCAACCCTTGCTTGCTGTTGGAACGTTTCCTTCAGCTGGGTTATCATGTCATAAGCTCCGTGATGCTCATACTCCTTTTGGAGATCTGGAGTCATGATCGCTAGCATGAGATAAGACACTTGGACGGAGTCCTCAGTGTATTTCAGCCAATCATTATAGGCCTCCTCATCATCCTCAGTAGGTTGATCGGGGATAGGGTCGTCTAAAACATATGATCTTCTCTTTTGCTTGAGAACGATTCTCAAGTTTCGATACCAATCAATAAAGTTGTTATGATTTAGACGTTCCTTTTAGAGGATCACTCGTAGTGATTGGGTGGACGCGGATGAGCTATCATGATTTTCATTATTGGTGGTCATCTACAAAATTTAACAAAGATCTATTTTAGTATTTTTGATATTGCCAATTTTAATAATTAATGCCTTTTAAGGTCATTTTTATATTAAAATCTAGAACCCAACATTACATTTAAATTGTGGTTAGGTGACCTTTATCCCACGATTTAAATTAATAAGGTGGTCAACGATTGACGGTTGCAACCATTTGCAACTTCTAGAGGTATGGGATCGACTTTAAACATCATATGTAAAGTCGGCATGTTAATCCCATCAACACCATTTGGAAACCATATTGTAGGTGATCCATTTAACATGGTTTGCAAATCAAGACATCCTACTTACACACACGTGTGAGTTTGCCAAAATGAGTGGTTAGGTGACCTTTATCCCACGAATATGGCATTCTCACCTTAAGTCATAAGTTTTCTCAAAATGGTTAGGTGACCTTTATCCCACTAAGAGTTCCCAAGTGACTTAAGTGTTATGTAAAAGGATGGTGTTGATCTTGTTTTTGAATATTTAGAGATTTCATAATTCTAGTTTAGAAAACTCTATGTACTTGTATTTGCATGCTTTCAAATACAAGATACCCTATGGTTCTTTTAATAAAACCCATTTTATTATAAAATCATTAATCCTTTTAATAACCTTTCATTAACTTTTAATGATTAAGAACCATGAATTTTCAGCTTGTTAAGTTTGTTAATGAGTTTGTAATATATGTCCAAATATCAACCAAACAATCAAACAACAAACATTCAAACAAGCATAAACATATAAACATGAGTGCATAACCATAGCCACTAAGTTGACAACACTTGTTTGCCATCACAAGTGTTGTCATAAGGTCTTTCCTAAGGGTTTGTAATGACACATTATATGTGTCCATGGACTCCCACTTGAATCCATATCCAAATACTTCAAGGTCCATGTCTTTGATGTCCATCTTTGGGTCTTCATCTTGTGCATCTTCCTTTTACAAAAAATTTATCCTAATACATTTTTCTAGTAAAAGAAATGCACCTAATCTATTTATTACATAACCAAATGAATAAATAATTACAACCCAAATAATAAACAAAAATATTACAACCCAATTGAATAAATTAAAACAACCATTCCAATTATCCAAACAACATAAGGCCAAAGGCTAGGTTATGCACCAACAAGAACATTCATCATAACATCCAAATATATTAAAGAAACCCCACTAAAACCACAAAATTTCAGCCAACATAAACTGAAATTTCGGGTTTTAAACATTGTCCAAACAATGTACATATCATCATATATGTCTTTCAAGGTTTAATCACAAGCATGTGTGATATGACTTTGAAAGTTTGGGGATTCATCATACAAGAACATAGCAGCCCCTAATGGGGTTTTAAAGTCCATAAACAAATTTTTAAAAGACCATACAAGCTAGCTATCCACATAACCGACTCTAGATGCCATTGTAGGGTTTGTTAGAACACTAAATCAAAGTTTAACCCATTAAACTTTCTGAAAACGCAGCGGAATAACAACTTTAAAACATGATTATTAAACTAAAAAATCATGTTGTTTAGGTGATATATGTGTAAAACAAACCCATATAACAAAGGATCATTTATGTGAATGAGTAAGCTATGAACACATGTAAATGTACATAAAATCACAGCTACATTGAGCTGTGATATCTACCTTTCAGCAGCACCAAAAACGACCAAAGAAAGGTGGAAATGATGTCCAAAAATCGGCCAAGACTTCAAGGATAGAAGTCCTCAAGCTTGATGCATGATCTGCTTTTGTCTTTGTTAGGGACTCAGTGAGTCTTGTAACTTGAGCTTGAAGACTAAATCTTTCTCCAAGGAGTTTGTCTACATCCTTGAGAAGAGAATTGATTTTATCTTCAAAAGCCTTATATTGTATCTTTAATTCTGTATTTGTAACATTTTCTGTAGTGATTGCTTGATTTAGACGCTCAATGTAATGTTGCAAGTTATTGATTGTTTTGGTTGTACTTGCTTCTGATATTTTGGCTTCAAATTCAGCCTTTGTGTTTGTTAACTCCATAGAGAGTTCAGTTGATTAAGCATTTAGCTTGTGATTTTCTTTAAGCAATTTATCAACTTTTTTCTCTAATGAACTGATTTGTTTTGCAGAAGTTTGTAATTCCTCTGCATGTGAAGCTCTTTCCTCTTTTATCATGTATGATAGATTGTTGCAATGTTTTCGATAAGTCTAAACTTCATCTATGCATGCTGATGAACATAGATTGATCTTTCTGTCTTTAGGAATTTCAGGCAATGAAGGAATGTTTGTGTTGTTGATGTTTGTGGCTTTTGCAAGCTCAGTAGTTAACTCATCAAGTTTTATTTGTTGTTGAACCATTATGTCTTGCAACTGTAGGGTTTGTTAGAACACTAAATCAAAGTTTAACCCATTAAACTTTCTGAAAGCACAGCGGAATAACAACTTTAAAACATGATTATTAAACTGAAAAATCATGTTGTTTAGGTGATATATATATGTGTAAAACAAACCCATATAACAAAGGATCATTTATGTGAATGAGCAAGCTATGAACACATATAAATGTACATAAAATCACAGCTACATTGAGCTGTGATATCTACCTTTCAGCAGCACCAAAAACGACCAAAGAAAGGTGGAAATGATGTCCAAAAATCGGCCAAGACTTCAAGGATAGAAGTCCTCAAGCTTGTATACCCCAAGCTCTTTGCAAAAACACCTTCTTGTTAGGAAGAAACACTAAAAACAAGCTCCAAAACCCTCTTCTTCACTGCTGCAATTCGTAACTTTCAGGGAGAAAGAGAAAGTGTTTTTTTTCTTGTTTGCATGTCTTGAAATGAATGAGAATGAGAGCATGTTAGACTAGTTAGTGGAACTATGCATGTGTGTGTTCTTATCAAGGGAAAGTTAGTGGAAACATGCACGTGTGTGTTCTTATCAAGGGAATAAAAGCACCATGTCACATGCATGGGGGGACGGCCACATGGTTAAAAAAAGTGGTTTTCATATAAAAATTGATATTAACACACACATATATAGTCTAGTCTTGTAACTAGTTTATGCAATTAACCATTTAATTGTATAAGTAGTATACTCTCATTATTATTTGGTGTTATACAACTAATTTAAATAACACTTCAAATAATATTATTGAACAAAATATACTAATAAGTTGTTCTTTCTCATATGCAACTTATTTAGAAAACCTATTTTCTAAATTTGGTGTAAATATTTAATTGCATGATCTTATCATCAATTAAATATTAATTGGTGTTTGCTAAGCTTGTTATTGGGTATAACCCGACTTGGATCATAATGTACTAACCGCATCAACATTCTACGTGTCTTGGGCATATAGAATCTTACAGCAACTGGTTCATCTCTTGAGTTAAGCTGATGTTTTGTTGATTCAATGTCTTAATTTTTGCTTGATCATTTCTTTGAGATTGTTCCATCCCTGACCTGCATTTTATCAACTTATTAGACAATGTGTTGTTTGAGTTTGCAAGATCATATAAATGTAAGTGCATCAGTTCTTTTTCAATGTGACTGATGTACAACTGTATGTTTGTGTTGTCAGACAATGAATTATTGTTTGATGTGTTTCTGACGTTTGTTTGTTTGCAACTTTTGTTTGAATTGCTACTGTTGTCTAATTGGTTGCAGCCATTGTATGATTTACTGCTGTTGTTTGGTTGGTTGCAGTTTTTGTTTGATTTGCTGCTGTTGTCTGATTGGTTGCAGCCATTGTTTGATTTGCTGCTGATGTTTGGTTGGTTGTGGCTTGGTTTTCTTTGTTTGAATTCATGAAACATTTTTCTACCTGCAGCAAGAAAGATAGCTTGGTTTCTTGAAACATGAGTGTTATTGAATGATGTTATATTTTCCATTTTGTTTAACAACAAAAATGATTCAAGAATTTGTTTTGTGTTTTAAAGCAAAATCTATATAAACTTTAATTGAATCCAACGAATGTTGAAACTCAATTTAATTAGTTCGGCCTGATTAAAGAGTTAACTTTGTTCGATTACAGTTTATTTAAGCTCAATTTATTTAAGCTCAATTAATATTAATCGAGCTTAATTAAAAAGTAATAAATTTGGATCTCCTCAATTAAAATTAAATTATTAAGTGACCTGACTAAAATTATTTTTTAATTTGTTTGTTTGAATGGATATATGTCTTTCAAGACAAAGAAGAAAGTCAAAATTTTTCTTCTCAAAACTTCCAAGAAAAACTTATAGAAGTTTGACAAGCTTCCAAGAACCACTTAAAAGTTGATCGAGACTAAAAATTTCTGAAAGCACTTGAATTCTTCCGAGAACATTTTTCGAGACAAATCTTCCGAGAACAATCAATATCTTTCGAGAACATAAAGATCTACCGAGAACAAACTTTAAAGGTTTCAATATTAAAAACTTCAGAGAACAACTTAAAGCTTGTCTGTTGTGTGCAGATGGTAAATCAAGTCAGTTGTGTCCGCTGTAGACTTGATACAAAGATGGTGTCTGTTGCGTGTTGTGTGTGAATGTCTGCTTTGGACAGAAATGTATGTCCGCTATGGACTGATGTATGGACAATGTCAGATGTGGACAGAGTTGTGTATGTTCTTTTTCTTTAGTCGTTAGCTGTGGACAGAGTTGTGTATGATTCAACGTCCGCTGTGGACGTGGGTGTATGATTTAAAGTCCGCTGTGGACGTGGGTGTTCGATTCAACATCCGCTGTGGATGGTTTTCTTCATCATCTCTTAATACTTAAAAAAATTAAAAAAAAATTCAGCCTTTTTTAATACATGAGCTGTGTGAACAGTGCCTCCACTGTGTGAACAATGCTTCCGCTGTGTGAACAGTGTGTCCGTTGTGTGAACAGTGCGTTCGTTGTGTGAACAGTGAGTCCGCTGTGTGAACAGTGCGTCCGCTGTGTGAACAGTGCGTCAGCTGTGTGAACAGTGCGTAACAGTGCGTCAGCTGTGTGAACAGTGCGTCAGCTGTGTGAACAGTGCGTCAGCTGTGTGAACAGCGCGTCAGCTGTGTGAATAGTACATCAGCTGTGAATTCTTTATAAAATTCGATTATGAATGGAATTTCACTTGCAAATACACGTAGTGATGTTTGAATGATTCTTGAATGATTGAATGATGAAAAAAAATCAAAATCTGAATTTAAATCACAGATTTGACTGATTTTGATATTTCAAAGCAGTTTGACTTTGAAAAAGTCAAACTTCATGTTCTTGAATGAACAAACTTTTGATTCTTTGGTTTCTGATGCAATTTGATAAAATCAAAGGTTATAATAGCTGTAGATAAGTGGTTCTAAGATAGAACAACAATCAATTTCATATAATCATCACCTAAACTTGGATTTAAATGATGAACCCATGAAGAACAAAGTGAAGAACAAAAACCCAGAAATGAGAATCAATGTTCAATAATGGATGATTTGGATGTTAAAAATGATAAACGAACCTTAGATTTGATGTTTCTAAGCTAAAACCACTATCAATTTCAGCTAATCAACATCAGATTCGTGATTTTTGATGATTTTTCCTTAAAAACAGTGAACTTTTATCAAGAACACAAAATTTTCAAAAATCTTCAAATTCAAGAGTTATGTTTGTTCAATTGATATGAAACTTTGCAGATATGTTAGTTATTACAAACTAAAGCTATTAGAAGCTTAAATTTGATCAAAAAACAAAAAAATCAAATTTTCATATTCATGAGCATTAGAAGACTTAAAGAACAAGTTTGCTTAAATCTTCAAATTAATGGCTCAAATGAACTTCTATTGATGTGAAAACTTACACATCTTCACGAAATAGCAAATCTAAGGTAATGGTAGCTTGATTTCATAGTTACTATCAATTTCAGACCATACTTTTGTCCACTGGTTCATAGTTAGTTCTTCCGAAGGTTAAATGGCTTCGGAAGAATAAGTTCTTCCGAAACCATTTATACTTCGGAAGAAATAACTTCTTTCGAGACTTCTGCAAGCCTTCATGACTTTGTCCTTCGGAAGGATTTTCTTGAATCTTCTAAGTATTATACTTCGAAAGGAGAACTACTTAGTCTTGGAATACTGAGTTCTTCCTTCGAAAGTTCTTCATCCTTAAGCTTCTCAAGATCTTCAACATAGCTTCGGAAATGCATCTTTGTCTTCGAAAGTCTTTATTCAGTTGCACTCAAAATCTTCTAAGTGTATTTTTAGTTGCACCAGACTCATCTGATCTTCTGATCCAACAAACTCCCCCTAGGCTGATGCTACCAAAACTTCACTCCCTTCTTCTTCTCAAAACTTTCAACACCAAGGAATGGAGGTATTTGTCAGTCTCCTTGTTCTTTCCTGAAGTGATGCTAGAAGTTTGTACAAGTCATTTGTAGATAGAAGATCCAATCTATTGCTCTGAATGACATGTACCCTTTGCTGTGGTCCTCTAAAGAGAGTTAGATGAGGGGAATTGTAGTCATATTCCCATCTATTATGAACTCTGGAGCAGGGCCTTCAACCATTTGAAGGAATGAGCTTCCTTTAGTGGTACTCTCTTCTTCTTCCTTTATTAACTTCAAATCCTCTTCAGTTCTTACTTTCTTGGTCAGTTTAGCAAGATGAAGACTGCTTAGGTGATTTCTGATATGAGCAGCTACTTGGGAGTTTGAGGGATTGGAGAATGGCTTCTCAGCTAACCTAGTAATGTCAAATCTACTTGAGTGTAGCAGGGATGGTATGTCAAGTCTGTTTACTTCACCATTATCCCTTTCCACAACAAAGTTTTGAGAAGGATAATCAAACCTCCACCAGATAGTTTTCTTCCTAGGAGTGAAGGGCGTGTTTGGTTGTTTGTCCCCTTTCCTAGTGTCCAGTAGAGTCACCAATCTTCTCCTTAGCTTCTTCTCTTCTTCCTTGAGGGAGTCTGAGTTTGTTGCTAAGAGTTGAAGAGCTTGGTCCAGTGTTCCCTAAGGCAAATCTAGGAATGCATCTCTTGTAAGGGAACAAGAAGAGCCATCAATTTATCTTAGTTTTATGGACTCTACCTAAGAGATGTTGCTCAAGGTTGTGCAGTTTATGAGCTTTCTTTTGATCTACTTGAATTCCTCTAAGGTCATAAGCAGAGGATGGCTTGGGTAATGGTTGGGTTTTGGGTTGTGTTTTGGGTTTTAGGATGAGTAGTGGTGGTCGTTGTAAAGAGGCAACAGGTGAGGGTGACGTTAAGGCCGATATTGTAGGTTCAGGAGTGTAAGGTTCACCTTGAGCTTGAAATACCTCCTTTCTTTTTCCTAAGCGAATGTCAGCCTTGATGTCACTAACATGTTGTTGTAGGGTCTTTTTAGACATGGAACCTACGTGCCTGCCTATGAAGTTGTGGGCCCTGAGATAAGCCTTCATCCAGGCTTTGTCTCCCACCTTCTTGGCAGCCGCAAGTTGGGCCTCCTCCTCTTTCTTCTTCCTCTCCTTCAACTTTTCTCTGGCAACTTTCTTTCTCTCCTTATTGATTTGATCTTGTTTTTTATTAAAATGAAACAAGATCGTCTTAATTTCATGAGGAGTCAGCTCCTCCTGAGAATAGCCCCTAGAGCATAGGAAGGCTATCCTCTCCAACCTCTGCTTTTGCTATGCCTCTTCTTTCATCCTCCTCTTCTCTTCTTCTTCGGCCAACCTTGCTGCTTCCTCTTTCTCCTTTTGCAGCACGGTTGCATTTTCAAGCTTTACAAGCATATCAAGTAGGAGTAGAAGTATTTCTTCATTATACACTCCCAGGCTGATGAGCCTGTCTATCATCTCCACTCTTCTTTTGTTGTTGATAGACTCTTGGGTTGCTGCTGTTGCCTTGCTGCTTGCGGCCAACAGTTTCCCAGTGTCAAGTCTACCTTTCTTTTTAAGCTTCTCCAACCTTTCTTCTTCAAGAATCTCTTCAGCAGTCATCTTCCTTTTTCCTTTAGGATCTGAGGAAGACTCAACCTTTGAAGATTCTAGCTTGGATGATTTAGGTTGAAAAGAGTGGGATTGATCTTATTGTGCTTGAAAAAGAGGGGTTTTGAGAAAATCCTCACTGATTACCTCAGAGGCTAGATCAAGGATAGCCTCTGTGATAAGCATATCATCAGACAAGGATAACAATTCAATAATCGCTTCCGCGGCTTGAATTTCTGCTTCGGAAGAGATTGGAATAGCACTACCTGTCCCAACTGAGTCAGGTTCTAGGCCATCAATCCTTATTTTCCCTTCAAAGTCAAACTCAGGTTCAATAAGGACTTTAGGTTGACCAACTTCCTTCTTAGTGGTAGGTGGTGCACTCAACCTTTAAAGCTCTTCAGCTCCATAATAGGCTATGGCAACATCAGGTGAGAGTTGTTCAAGTGAGGAGCTTATGAGATACTTGGTTAAGAATCTGTGAAGATCAATAAGCATC
The DNA here is from genome assembly GCA_024085815.1 of Flaveria linearis. Classification (NCBI taxonomy): domain Eukaryota; kingdom Viridiplantae; phylum Streptophyta; class Magnoliopsida; order Asterales; family Asteraceae; genus Flaveria; species Flaveria linearis. The sequence continues at coordinate 28,322,935 of CM044016.1, read as the reverse complement.
CTCGGGTCCACTTGAATTGTTATATGAGGTGGCTGAGGGAAGATAGTTATAGAGTGTTGTTGTGTAGGATAGAGTAAAGATATGGTTAAGATGGCCAAGGTAGGTTCCTCATGACTTTGACTATGTATATTCTCCCCCTTTTTAGTAGTGTCATCTTGAGAAGTAGATGAGGTAGAGGAAGAACTTAAAGAGACTTGAACAGGTACATGCCTAACAAACTTCTCAATCTGTGTCTCAGCTAGTTTGGCCTTGAGATTTTCAATCTCAAGTTGCTGAGTAGTAGACCTGTCTTCCAAAGTCCTAACCTTGAATTCAAGGTTTAAGACTTTAGAAAGCAGGTACTGAACAGTGAGTTGCATACTTCCCTCATCTCCTTTTTAAGAATCATAGGGAGATGAGATAACATACCTAGTATGTTCATCATCATCACCAGATGTGGTTTCTTCGCACCGTGGTTTCCCTTGCATACTGACGTCCCTTTCAGAGATATCAATTGGCAAGGTTGTCATAGAATCGGTCTCATTTATGTTACCACTATCCTTAGAGGTCAATGAGACACTCTCAGTAGTAGCAGCTGAGTCTACATAAGTCCCCTCCACACCTGTGGGACTCACTTCAATTTGGCTTAACTGATGTGGGCTAGAAATCAAAGGTTCCCTAGGGCTCAGTTGATCTGGACAGTGGTGTGGTAGATTAACATCATGGCCATGAGGAAACATGAGATCCTCATCAGATTGGGTTAATAGGTCAGTAAAGGATATAGAAGTTAATCCTAATGACCTGGGACCTTGGTCAACATCTAGTGGCATTGAGCCAGTGATGTGGCTGTCCCTTTTTGGTTGCTCAGGGAAGTGTTGGGACTCTCCTTGAGGTCTTGAAGCTTAGGTAAAATGGGCTCATCAGGTTGAGACTGAGGAGACTTAACGCTAATATTGAGGTCCATTATGGAGGATGGTTGGACCTTTGGCTGAGTGGGAGCCCTTTGTTCACTTTAGCCTTTTTGATTTGAGCAAAGGGGACTTGTTCAATCAGAGTAGATTGAACAAGGGTTTGTTTGGGGCGTCTTTGGTGGGTGAACTTGAAAGGGTGGAAAGAGGTAATTGGCTATAAAGTGGTAGTGTCTAGTGTGGGTTCATCACCTGCTAGGTCTGTAAGATTTCAGGAGAAGTCATTGGCTCAAGCATACTTGGAAGGAGATTAGTGAACCTTCCAGTAAAGTTGGTGGATATCTTCTTCAGCATCTTGAAGATACCCGGCTTTATTTGAGGAACTACTAGAACATTTGCATATTCTAGCTTATCCTGATCCAACTCATAATTGATTATGTGTTGAATAAACCTGGGATACATGTAAAATGTATTCCTAGTAAGATTACCTCTCAGGTTATTCAACACAAATCGAGAGTAGTTGAATCTGAGGCCCTTTACCAACCAGTGGTCTAGGCAGCCCAGATCATATGGAATTTTATCCTAACACCCTGATTTGTTGGACAGACTATGCAGGATGACATGTAGCAAGAACTTCTAGTTGTAAGAGAAGTTAAACTTGTAGACTGTAGACTTGCTTACGTCTCCTCCATATCCTATTTGGGTGTAGGTGTCTTCTAAATCAAGTTTGGGGAATTCGGTAGGGGCTCCTTCATCATGAAGCTCCAAATACTTCCTGATGGTGGTTTCACCTATAATGATCTCTTGTCCGTAGATTGTAGACCTGATAACCCTCTTATCGTTGAGCATTTCATTCTGACCATTGGCCCATAATTCGGCCATATGGTTTGAATAGATGGTGGGATTAACGGTTAAAGCATTGAAGTATGTAGATTGGAGTAGGAATTCGATGATGGGGGCAAAATAGTCATACTTTGAAGAGTCAAGGATGGCGACTTGGTTGTGATGGCGACTTGGTTGTGTTGGCGATTCAGGGCCATTGTTTGTGAAGATACTGTTGGATTGAAGGAATTTAAGAATGAGTGAAGAAGATAGTGAAATTTTAGGACTTTTACAGTGGTAGAGATTTCAAAGAAATATTTCAACGGTGGGTAAAAAGCCAAACGGATAAGGTGAAAGGACAGGTTAGGTTTCAATTTGACAGAGGCGGCAAGGAAAACCATTTAAAATAATACAACAATCACAAATAAAATCTTACTCTTTGTAGAGTGGGGCCCAAAGATTTCCGTTACACAGAAAGTTTTCATCCAAGAGTAAAATTGCTTCCGAGAGAACACTTATGTTTCTCTTTCCTGATTGTCTTCCGAAGCCACTTTTTCTTCCAAAGCAAAGTATGTCTTGAAGACAAATTTGCTTCCTAAAGTAAAATGTTCTTTAAAGAGAAGAAATTGGTAGCCTTCAAAAGAAAGTTTGGTTTTTGATCAAATAATCTTCTGAGGCTAAAAACTCTATGGAAGAGAATACTTGTGCAGAGGAATTTGCCTTCGGAAGATGAATAAGGATCTCTTCTGAGGGTAAATTTCTCTTCGGAAGAATTTATACTTAGAAAATTTTGAAGAAAAGCTTTTGTAACAGTGCTTAGATTGTAAATAGACAATTTAGACAAGATATATTTTCAAAAGATTTTAAGGAGATTGACTAGTCAATATTGATCATCCCAATAGCTATAATTAAATACTTAAATTCTTGTTCATCAAAGGTTTTGGTGAACAAATCAGCATATTGTTCATTTGAATCAAATTTGATTAGATTGATTAAGTTTTTCTTATTTATATCTCGAATGAAATGATACCTGATGTCAATATGTTTCGTCTTGGAGTGCTTGACTGGATTTTCTGTAATAGAAATAGCACTCTTGTTGTCTATATGGATAGGAGTCTCCATGAAGTTGAAACCATAGTCTAACATCTGATTCTGAATCCACGGCAGTTGAGCTCAGCAGCTTGCAGCAGCGATGTATTCGACTTCAGCAATTGATGTAGAACACATGATTGCTTCTTGCATTGCCACAATAAGATCCTTCCACCAAGAAATTGACATCCTCCTAATGTGGATTTCTTGTTAATATTACAGCCACCATAAATACTGTCAGTGTAACCATAAAGGTTGAAATCTTTATTCTTAGGATACCAAAGGCCCAGTTTGGGAGCTCCTTTAAGATATCTAAGAATTCTCTTGACAGCAATTAGGTGAGACACCTTGGGAACAGCCTGATATCTTGCACAGATGCAGGTTGCAAACATGATATCAGGTCTACTTGTAATGAGATACATTAGAGATCTAATAATTACCCTGTACTGATGCTGATCAGTGTCCTCTCCTTCGAAATTAGGACAAAGATTGTGATTTCCTTGTATAGATGTCTTGGCTGGCTTACAATCTTTCATATCAAATATTTCTAAAATGTCCTTGACATACTTAGACTGATTGATAAAGAACCCTTCTTCCATCTGTTTCACTTGAATTCCTAGGAATAAATCCATCTTTCCTATGGAACTCATTTCAAATTTCTTCCTCATGATGCATTCAAAGTCTTTGCATATTTGGTTATTAGAGGAACCAAATATGATGTCATCAACATAGACTTATACAAGCAACATGTCCTTCCTAGACTTCTTTATGAACAATGTCTTGTCTATGGTGCCTCTAGTGTAGCCATTCTTTAGAAGAAACTAAGACAATATCTCATACCACAGCCTAGGTGCTTGGTGTAAGCCATAAAGAGCTTTATCCAATTTGCACACATAGTTGGCGTGTTATGGGTCTTTAAATCCAAGTGGCTGGCACACATAGACTTCTTTGTCAATACCCCATACAGAAATGCACATTTGATATCAAGTTGATGGACTGTGAAATTCTTGGATGCTGCAAAAGCAAGGAAGATTCTCATAGCCTCAAGTCTTGCAATAGGTGCAAAGACATCAGTGTAATCTATCCTTTCCTCTTGTGTGTATCCTTAAACTACAAGTGTAGCCTTGTTCTTGATGATCAAACATCTATCATCTCTTTTATTCCTGAACACCCACTTAGTGCCAATAGGGACTTAACCAGGTGGCAATGGACATAGGTTTCATACTTTTTGCCTCTTGAATTAAAGCAACTCCTCTTGCAATGCTTCAACCCAACTGTTGTCCTTAATAGCTTCTTCTACCTTCTTGGGTTCTAGTTGAGAGAAAAAGCATGAGTACAAGCAGACATTCCCATTATGAGTCTGTCTTCTAGTTCTCACACCTTCTGAGACATCCCCAATGATGGTCTCAGCTGGATGAGTGTTATGTGTCCTAAGCCTTGGAATCACATCTAGTTGCATAGATAGATCCAAGTTTGAAATGTTTTGGTCAAGATTATGAACATTGGTTCCAGCTGATATCTCACACTCATTCAATGAGGATGGCTGATTGAATGAGTGACAGCATCAATGGTATTTAGCTGTGAAGCAACATTAAAGTTGCCTATTTCTCCAGATTACACTCTTCATCAGCTTGGTATTGAGAATTAGAGTTATCAACTGATGAGTGTTAAGGCTCAGCTGACTGACAACTTATTGAAGCTCCACTATTTCCTGTGATATTCAAGCTTTCAGGTCTTTCAGTAGTAAGAGCTTGCTCTTCATGTCTTTTTGAAGAAATTAGAATAGGTCTGCGTAACTCAAATAGTTGATTATCTAAGGATTCAATTTGAGTTCCTATTCCAGCTGAAACATTCTCACAAGATGGTTTAGAATAGTTAGGGAACAATTCTAAGCCAAAGATATGGTCAGGGCCATTCCCCTTAACACAAGGAGTGTGCTCATTTACAATAATGTTGGCTGATTCCTCAAATTGTTGATTTTAATATTGTATACTCTATAGGCTACAGAGCTTGAGGAATACCCAATAAAGATAGCATCATCTGACTTTTCAGTAAATTTTGCTAAATTGTCCTTTGTTTTAAATATGGTACACCTGCTGCCAAAGAACCTTAGAAAGCCAACGAACTGTGGCCTCTAGTTCCATAGCTCATAAGGGGTTTTCCATGGGGCTTAACAATGAGAACCCTATTCTCCACATAGCATGCAGTGCTGACTACCTTAGCCCAGAAAGTTAGAGGCAGCTTTGAATCAGCTAACATGGTTCTTGCAGCCTCAATAAGTGTCATGTTCCTCCTCTCAGCAACACTATTCTGTTGAGGAGTTCTAGGAGGACTGTATTGTCTGGTAATCCCTTTTGAGTTAAGAATGAGTCAAGAACTTGATTCTTAAACTCAGTCCCTTGATCACTTCTAATTGTTTTTACCTTGTGGTCAATTTGATTTTCTATTTTAAAAATAAAAGATTTTAATGTTTCAGCAGTTTCATCCTTAATTCTTAAAAAGAATACCCATGTGAATCTTATAAAATCATCAACTATCATAAGGTAATATGATTTCCTTCTAATGCTCATTATATTTGTGGGACCAAATAGATCCATGTGGAAGAAGTGTAATGGAGTGGTGATGGAATTAACTTCTTTGGATTTACGTGATGCCTTGTGTTGCTTCCCTTTAAGATAAGCAACATAGTTGTCTTTACAGAAAAATTTCTTTTTAGGCACTCTATTTACCAAGTTATTTTTAACTAGCTTATTCATGGTTTTAAAATTAACCTGACACATTCTTTTATGCCAAAGAGTTGAACAAATCACCATTTGCTTTGGAAAGAAAGCATGAGACTTCACCCAGTGGGGAAGCGTTGTTCATATCCAGCTTGTACATATCCCCTCTCCTAGGAGATCTAAGAAGCACCAATTCTTGAGGAGTTGTCATCCCAGGTTTGAGGATAATGCACTCATGTGCTGTGAAAAGCATTTGGTGCTTTCGATCATAGAACTGAGAAACACTCAAGAGATTATGTTCAAGTTGTTTGATAAAGTGTACTTTGTCCACTTTTCACTTACCATTTGATACACTACCTCTACCAGAAATGTATCTCCGACTTCACCTCCAAATTAAAAAGGGCTTCCATTAAAATGTTGTTGCCCTGATATCGTTCTTTCTATCTTTGGTGGTCATAGGTTCATTCTCATCTATGTGGATGAGGTTTTCTACCTTATCCTTCACTGTGGTGGTCATCATTATTACTTAATTCCTTGGCTTAAAGGGTAGTGGGTCAGCAGTTAGGCCTCTTGCTCATTAGTTCCATATCTCGATTGTCTTATAGGCACATTCATTGGCTCCGAACCCACTCTTTTTTTGATAGCACACCTTTGAGTGGGAGGATGATGCAAGAATGGTGTTGAAGTTATGCTCTTGAATAGCATACTTCTCTGCTTTAGCCTCAGCTATCACTAGCTGGGCTTGAGCCTCAGTCAACTTGAAAACTAAGTATTTTATTTGAGCCCTGTAGTTTGAGTGTTCATGTTTTAAAGAGGATACAGTTTCCTCTAAATCATCAATTTTGAATTTATAGTCAGATTCTCCTCTCTTAAAATCAGATTTTAGTATGTTTAAGGACTCAATATCAGACTTATCTCCATGTTATAGTCCTGATACATTTTAACCTTAGCTATACAGGATGGAGTACAGGGATGTTCATATACCTTGGTATCATCGGTTCCAGCCATGAGAGCTTGAGCAGGGGTGACATCTTACACCCTGAAGCTCCAATCAACATCTTGAGCAACAGCTGTAGTTTGCTATTCAGTTGGCTTGGTTGTAGCTTTTGGGGTAGCATGATGTTGGGAGGCTTGAGTTGCTTCAGGATTAAATCTAGGAGCTTTGTGTTCCCTTGAAAAATGACCAAGTTGGTTATAGTTGTAACATTTGACTTTTGACTTATCAAACCCAAACTTACTGTTAGTTGGGTTCTGGGGGAATTGTCTTCTAGTTCTTTTAAAGAACTTCTTTGCTCTGTAGGTTAAAAGAGCCATCTATTGGACAATGTCCATGTATTCTACATCGTCTGGGCTAAAACACTCTAGATCATCAAAACATGATTGAAATCACTAGAGTGTTCATTTCCTGAAACAAAAGCATAACATCCTGAAAAGGACTTTGTTGAGATTGTTGAGACCAAGGTGTCTCAGGAAATATGATGTAGGGCTTAGAGGAGTATGATGGCTATTGGTTGTAGTTTAGGCACATCTAGGGCTGGGGAGTTCTTGACCCTTTAGAAACATGTAGAGCATTGCTAACAGGAGGGTTTGAGCTTCTGTTCATCTGGTGGCCCTTCTGAGTTTCCATCTCCATACGATATCCATCAAGGATCTCATATAGTTCAGTCATGGTGAGTGTGTTCAGATTCTTAATTCTCTTGATAGAGACACAATAGAAGATCCATTTATGAGAAAGTGTACTAATAAACTTTCTTACTATGTCTCTCTTTTCAAGAGTCACTCCCATGGGCTGAAGAGATGCGATTAAGTCCATGTACCTGAAGTACTGTTGGCTCAAGGTCTCACCAACAATATAAGTGAAGTTTTCAAACTTCTGCTCCAGTGAATCTTTCTTGGAATATTTGGATTTGGAGAAACCAGAGTACATCAATGTCAAAACATCAAAGAGTTCTTTGGCTGACTTGTAGTGCTCAAAGCCTACCATTATGGAGTTTGGTATGGCAGTAAGCAACACAGTCATCGCTTTGCAATCGATGTCCATCTTCTTGAAATCTTCATCTGAGTAGTCTTTAACAGCCTTTTCAATCATGGTGCCATTACCAGTTGGTGATGCCACCTTTGGCTTGTATGAACCATTAGTGACAGATCTCCACATCTGGCTATCTTGATAGTTGATGAAACCTTCAATATGTTGACACCAGCTTCTAAAGTTATTAGGAGTGATAATAGGAGCCTTAGACATGGTTCTCATCTCAGTTTCAAGTATTTTTTGTTGAGACCCATTTGAGTAGAGTGAGTGAGTATGAAGAAACAAGGGTAATTTGGGATGGTTAGATCTCACAATCAAGACCATAAGATGCTCCGATACCAATTGTAGGATCGGTTTTTGTCTTTCAACACAATATTTTCCTCACAAACTTACTAAGTCTCACTCATTTGATGATGCAGAATCTCTAACTAAGTAGATGATAATATACTAAGTTAATGAACACAAGAAATAGTTTTTCAAGATACTTGTATATACTACTTCTCAACTCGGTGTTATAAGACTCTTACAAAGCATGCATAATGAGTTACATTAAGAAACTATATATACTACTATCTACAGTCGGTTATACTTAGAAAACCAGCTAGAACTTACATCTAAACAAATACTACCTTGCTATAAGTAATGTATCTAAGATAAAATACTATCCTAGATTAGGTAGTCATGGCATATCCATGACTTACCTTTTGTTACCTACTAAAATTGATAACTGTACTAACTAATAAAAAGTGAACAGTGGAATAAAGTATGGTCAACTACATGGGCGTGGGAAAGCGTCATGCGGTATATTAGAGTTGGCAGCATGTGTTAGTCAGACCATAATTTTGTCCACTGGTTCATAGTTAGTTCTTCCAAAGGTTAAATGGCTTCGGAAGAATAAGTTCTTCCGAAAACCATTTATACTTCGAAAAAAATAACTTCTTTCGAGACTTCTGCAAGCCTTTATTATACTTCGGAAGGAGAACTACTTAGTCTCGGAAGACTAAGTTCTTTCTTCGGAAGTTCTTCATGCTTAAGCTTCGAAAGATCTTCAACATAGCTTCGGAAGATCTTCAACGTAGCTTCAGAAGTGCATATTTGTTTTCGGAAGCCTTTATTCGGTTGCACTCAAAATCTTCTACGTGTAGTTTTGTTTGCAACAGCCTCATCTGATCTTCTGATCCAACAAAAAGGTTTTGAAGCCTTTTATATTCATCTGATCTTAGACGAAACTGAAGTCAAGGATGATTCAAAACACAAACCAACGTCATATCTTGACATGAGCTTGAATTCCTGAAATAATTACAATTAGTAACAAAAGAAAGTATATTTAACTAAAATTTATTATAATAATAACAATAAATATTAATGCTAAATATTTTAAAATTTTTAACAAGAAGAAGAATGGGATGAAATGTTGACGAAATGAGATGAATGTATGGTTGATTGTTTAATATAAAGATAAGTTTGTTAGTAAAATGTGATGAATTTGGTGGTAAAATCAGATATAATAAGGGGATGGTGGGTGGGTAGTAAGTAAATGTGGTGGTGGGTCGGTGGTAATATGGTGGTGGGTAGATATGGTATAAATAGAAAAAGGGGTAGTAAACAACCATTTAAAGGCCACTAAACGACCGCTTTTAATTTAAAACCTCGATATTCCAAATCTGAAAAGCTACACTAGAGATTTCTGTAGATACATGTGTACCTAGTTTCTGAGCTTAATGTAATATGTCTTTATTGTCTTACACATATGTAATAGTTGGGTACTTAATGAAATACAAATGTTTGGTTGTGGTTATAATGTTTAATATTTTATTAATGAGTTGTTTAACACGTATTGAGTTGATTATATAGGTTTGTGGTTGTGTGAATTAATCTTGGTAATGTAATGTTTAAGAAATATATTCAAACTTAGTAATGTGAAGTTCTCATGTGAATGGCCCATGCTAATGGACCATACACATGAACAACTTCATGCGAATGACTCAGTCGCACGACTGAACCAGGAGACTGGATCAGTCGCGTGATTCGAACATAAGATTGGCTCAGTCGCACGACTGAACACTCAGTCGTGCGAATGGATCAACCGCATGGCTCAATCGCACGACTGAACCATACTTGTGGTTCAGTCGTACGAATGAGAAACACTAACCTATATATACCACTTAAATCGTGGAAAAACGAAGCACTTCGAATAGATACGTACCCTAGCCGTCCAGAGACCTCTAAAAACCTGTTCCAAGTTCATAGATCGCACTAGATCGATTACCATTCGTTCTTAACGTTTAGTGTCAATCTACAATTGATTCTACATGCGTTCTCACTGATTGGATCGCCAATCAAATAGGATTCCGCACTATTTGATTCGGTATACACATTTATCAGTTAGTATCTCGTTCGATACTTGATCCTAACAAGTGGTATCAGAGCCTTGTCTCTTGATTTACGTGTGATTCAATCGTTTTTGATATAAAAATTGTGTTTTTCCACTAAAAACGAAATCTTTTTGTGTCAAACGGTGTTTTAGACGTCTCAAGTTCGTAAAGTAAATTTTCCCAGCATACGGCAATTAGGGTTAGTGAAAATTCGTGTTTTGAGTCCAAAATACCTTAAACCTTCGAATTTTCAAAATACAGCAGCCTCAGTCGCCCGATTGACTCAATCGCACGACTGAGTTCATACGCATCCCTCATACGCACGATTGGACTCATTCGTACCTTCATTCGTATGATTGAACTGTCTAGTCGCATCGTTCATCCGCACCTGTTCATCCGCACCTGTTCATTCGCCCAATTGACTCATCCGCATTAGTTCATTCACACGGTTGAGCCATTCGCATTGTTCAATCGCCCGAATAGCCCAATCGCACACCTTCATTCACACAAGCAGACAGTTTTGTTTCTAAGTCTAAAGTTAATAGTAATGGAGGACCAGTATTCAGCGTTTACAGCAGGTAAAGATTCAAGGATCCAGAATTTGTTGCTTCTGGAAAATGAAGTGGGGAATCATAACAAGCCTCCTAAGCTAATCACGTTAGATGATTACCCACAGTGGAAGCAAAGATTTGAGATTTATTTGAATGGAGTAGATCCCAATCTGTAGGAGTCAATAGAGACAGGGTATAGCATGCCGGTAGGTGCAGATGGAGTCAAACTTACACTAGGTGGCATGAATGATGGACAAAAGCTCAAGTACAATGCTGAGAAAAAAGTTTATGCTCTGCTTACTCAGTCAATTCCGAAGGACATTTTTCACCAATTTTCTGAGAACAAGCAAGCAAAGAAGCTGTGGGATGCACTGGAAAAGAGGTATGACGGTAATGCATCGTTAAAAGCTCTAAAGGCTAAAGCATTGAAGAAGGAGTTTGACAACTTCTCGTCAATGGGAAAGGAGAGCTTGGACGATGTCATTGATCGGTTCTATCACTTAATGAGTGAGTTGCACACTCATGGAGTCACCACTTCTATGGAAGACAAAGTCTCAAACTTTGCAGATGGACTGCCCGAAAAGTGGGTTTCTTTTGTCTCCAACCTCAGACAGAATGATATGCTCGCGAAGTTAGATATCAATGACTTCATTCTGAAACTGAGGGAGGAAGAATTGAGGATGAAGTACAGGGCTCAAAAGTCTACTTATGATCAGAATCCAGCCCTATACAACTCAATTCCACAAGCCAAAACGTCTGGAGCTCCACTACAAACGGCTTTTGTGTCGAGTTCAGCTGCTCCATCTCAAGCAATTTCTTCAGGATCTGACACATCAGGGTCGTCTGGTACCCAATACATAGCATCTGAAGCCAATGCTACAAAACTGAAGACCGAGAACCTCGGAAATGTGACATTAGAGGTAGCAAAGGAACACATGGATCTCTTAGCAGCTGTTGTCCATTCCTATGACGGGCTACCTTTGGTTTTCACAAGTCTAAGGTTACATGCTTCAATTGTGGAGAAAAGGGGCATTTCAAGCGTGAGTGTGTGAAGCCGAAAAAGACAGGAAATGGGAATCCTTTCTCATCCTTCAATCGTCAGGATAAACCCACAGTTAGTCCTACTTTGTCAAGCAAGGATCCTAAAGCCTTGACCGCTCATGATGACGAAGGACAGGATTGGAGCTTTCGGTTTGTATCTCTGGGAGAATCCAACATTGCTAGCGTTGAAGACTTAGATGATGACTCAGCTAGTGAAGGAGATATTGCAGTGGAACTAGCGATGTCCAACACTGAAGAGACTGCACCTGTGGTCGATTACATGCCTGAAGAAGGGAAAACTACAACAACGTCAGAATCACCAGAACTAGAGACACCAGACTCCGCTTTGATGGCTGATTCCTCAGAACCCTCTCAGGTAAGTACTACTGACCAACTTTTTAATAATCATGCTTGTTCTGATAGTAATAAATTTAGGGAAAGCATTGATCTGAAATTTACTAGGTTATTAGATCACAATGATAGCTTAGTAAAGGACTTACAACTGTGCACAAAAGCCAATAGAGTTTTAAAACAAAATGAGCACTGTTACAAAGAAAAGATAGACCTTTTGAACAAACAGCTTAGGGAACAGAAGTAGTAACCTTTAACCAAGCTAATGACATTAGGTACTATCTAAACTCCCTAGAAGACACTAAGAAACAGAAGGCAGTTTTAGAAGTAGAAGTAAATTCACTAAAACAAAAACTGCACAGTGGACAAGTTTCTCTCACATTGTCCAACACTTAGTGAGAGAACGTAACAATGGGGAGGGTTTGGGATATAAAGTGGTTCCACCACCACCTGAGACCTTTATAAATGCGAAAAGTAAACCAATAAATAATAACCCAATCAAGGATCATGTGGTGTCCATTCCTCTAGTAAGTGACCCAGATTCCATAAGTAAACCTATTGAATCTAGCACTAAACTAAAAGAGGCCACTTCAAAATCACAAGGTAAAATGCCATATGACAATCTAGACAAACATTTTGAAAAGGTTAAAGTTAAGTTTGGGTCAACCAAGTCTAATTCTGAACCCAAAAAGACCAAACAAACTAACCACCCTCGTGCTTCATGTCTAAGTCCAGAGAAACAAAAGGTAAAAGATGTTCCAAACGTTCAAACAATTAATTTTGTAAAATCAGATAAAACATCTAAGCAAGAAATATCAAAACCAAAACAAAACAATGTCACACGGGTGTCTCATACCTCTCCACAGAAACATTTAAATCGTCAAGTTGAAAGCAGATCATGCTACAACTGTGGAAAGTATGGACATATTGCGTCTTATTGTCCTTATTATCATCAGACACCAAAGAAGAAGGTAGAACTTTATGACACTAAAGTGAGCTCTTCCAAAAGAAGATCCATGACTCCACCAAAAAGAGTCAGTGAACCTAAAGTTCAACCTATCAACCAGTCGTCTGTTTATCACAAACAGGCCTTACATAAGACTGGCTTATGGAAAGAGAAATCTGCCCATGAATCTGATAATGAGAACAAAAAGACCATAGATGGTAACCACCCTCAAAAGGCCAATGGGTGGAATTTATGATGTGTCATGCCTCTGGGTCACCCAAGCCAGTAAAGGCTTGGGTCCCTAACCTGAACTAATGTTTTCAACTGAATGTGCAGGGTGTTCGCTATAGTGCTGAAACCAACATGTGGATTGTCGATAGCGGAGCATCCAGGCACATGACTGGGAACAGGGCACTCCTATCAAACGTCAAACAGATAAAAGGAGGCCATGTTTCATTTGCTGGAAACAAAGGAGGGTATATCACAGCTCAAGGGGAAGTTGGAAATCAGAAAGTAAGGTTTGACAAGGTAAACTACGTTCAACAACTTCAAAATAACTTACTTTCGGTATCTCAAATTTGTGATAAAGGGTTTTAAGTAGTATTTGATAACAAGAAATGCTATGTCCTGAAAAAGGACAATGTCATCCCGGAGGACCAAGTCTTAATGTCTGCCTCAAGATATAATGATCTTTATGTCTTGGATTTATCAAAGGCCTCCACATCGGATCATCAAGTTTAGTGCTTCTTGTCAAAGGCTACTGAGAAGGACTCCATCTCCTGGCATCGGAGAATGGACACATTAATCCACGGAAGATAAATCACTTGATCCAGAATGATCTTATGAGAGGAGTTAACGTTAAAAACTTCCAACTTCCGGATTTCTGTGTGGCGTGCAAGAAAGGCAAACAGGCGAAGAAGTCTCATAAGGAAAAGAAAGTTCACTCCATCAAAATTCCTCTTGAACTTCTTCACATGGATCTGTTTGGTCCAGTCAGTACACGAAGCATCGCAGGCGACTTGTACTGCTATGTAGTTACAGATGATTACTCAAGATTCTCTTGGGTGATGTTTTTGAAATCAAAATCAGAAACCTTTGAGTCATTCAAAGAGTTAGTAACTACACTGGAGTCTCTCTACAAGCTGAAGGTCAGACAAATCCGCTCAGACAACGGAACCGAGTTCAAGAATCAATGGATGGAGGCTTTCTGTAAAGAAAAAGGAATTGTGCACCAGTTCACATCTGCCTACACTCCTCAGATGAATGGCGTTGCTGAGAGAAAGAATGGCGTTGTGAGAGAAAGAATCGCAGCTTGATAGAGACAGCACGGACAATGCTAGCAGACTCGAAGCTGCCTATCCAATTCTGGAATGAGGCCGTTGCCAATGCGTGTTACACGTTAAATCGAGTTCTGATAGTTAAACGTCATGGCAAGACATGTTACGAGTTACTTCAACGACGTAAACCAAATCTAGAGTATCTCGAACCATTTGGCGCACCATGCACACTACTGAAGAAAAATCAGGAAGGAAAGTTTAGTGAGAAGGCTGAAGAAGGAATTTTTCTTGGATACAACATACCGAACAAGAGACTCTACAATAACTCCACGGGTCAAGTAGAAGTGTGGTATAATATTGACGTTCAGAGATACACCACTCCTCCTGCTGGAAAAGGACCCACCTTATTTTTCAACTATGATGGTTTCTTCAAGTCCTTCAACATCCCTCTCTCCACCTCTAATGATGACTTGGCAACCAAAATGATGTTTGAGGTCTTAAATACTCCATTACAAGACGTCACAATATCTGGTTCACAAGGTGAATCGTCTAACCAGTCAGGGGGAGCACTCGAGGTAAGTGACTCCTCCTCTGACGATGAAGCTGTGGAGAGTAACCAGAACAATGAGGAGGAACAGGTTCCAATTCCTGCAAGTCCATAAGCATCTGACATTGATGCCTCTACGTCTTCGGAACCTCACACTCCTACTGCCTCAGATGCAGAACCAAATATCCATAATCTTGGTTCTGAGGTAGTTGTTCCCCCCACTCCTGGATCACGCTTAAATGTCTATCATCCTCTGGACAATGTCATTGGGGATGTCAGATCTGGAGTTCAGACAAGAAATCAGCTATACTCAGCTGATTATGCCTCGGTAATAGAAAAAAGATACCTTCACGATGGAGCATATCTTTGTTTTGTGTCTCAGTTTGAGCCAAAATATGTCAGTGAAGCCCTGAATGATGAGGCATGGGTGAGTGACATGCAAGAAGAACTTCTGCAGTTCAAGAAGTTGGGAGTATGGACTCTCATGGATAGACCAAAAGGAGCTAAAGTTATTGGAACCAAATGGGTCTTGAAATGCAAGAAAGATGACCAAGGAGTCATCATCAGGAACAAGGCTCATCTTGTAGTTCAAGGATTTCGACAAATCGAGGGAATAGATTACAATGAAGTATTTGCACCTGTGGCAAGAATGGAAGCCATCTGTATCTTCCTAGCCTATGCCTCTTACATGAATATTAAAGTCTATCAACTGGATGTAAAGAGTGCATTTCTTCATGGTGAAATCCGGGAAACAGTGTATGTCAGTCAACCCGAAGGATTTGAAGATCCATATCATCGGGACAGAGTTTACAAACTGGATAAGGCTCTCTACGGGCTTCACCAAGCCCCGAGAGCATGGTATGAAAAACTCTCCACTCACCTCGTGAAACACGGATTTCACAGAGGTGTAATTGACTGTACACTGTTTATCAAAGAAAAAGATGGTGATCTACTGTTTGTTCAGATTTATGTAGATGACATAATCTTCGGTTCCAAGAACGAAGATTTATGTAAAAAGTTTGAAGCAGTAATGAAGGCTGAGTTTGAAATGAGTGCCATGGGAGAGATGAAGTTCTTTCTCGGGTTACAGGTGGATCAGACACCAAAGGGAATATTTCTACATCAGACCAAGTATGCAGGAGATATTCTCAGTCGGTTTGACATGGAGAATGCTTCCGCAGCTGGGACTCCACTTGCTACAAACCATGATGTAGCACCCGACGAGAATGGTGATCTGGTCGATGCCACCATGTACCGAAGAATGATTGGATCTCTCATGTACCTCACTGCATCACGACCTGATATCATGTATGAAACATGTCTATGCTCAAGATATCAGGCGAAGCCAAAGGTTAACCATCTGATAGGAGTCAAAAGGATTTTCCGTTATCTGAAGGGTACACCAACACTTGGGTTGTGGTATCCTCATGACGATGATTTTGAGCTTACAGCGTATAGTGACTCGGATTATGGTGGCTGCAAGATGAACTACAAGTCTACATCAGCAGGATGTCAATTCTTTGGGAGGAGATTAGTGACCTGGCAATATAAGAAGCAGACCTCGGTTGCTTTGTCAACCTGCGAAGCCGAATACGTTGATGCCGCCAGCTGTTGTTCACAAATCATATGGATACAACAGCAAATGTGGGACTACGGTTTGCATTTCTCTCTACTCATATTTTTGTTGATAACTCTGCTGCAATTGCAGTAACTAAAAATCCGGTCCAACATCCTAAAACCAAACACATCGGCATAAAATATCACTTTATACATGATTGTTTTGAAAAGAATCTAATCGATGTGGTTAAAATAAATACGGATTTTCAACGCGCTGACCTCTATACAAAGGCTTTTGATAAACCACGTTTTCTATATCTGTTAAGGTCAGCGGTGTCAAAAAGAAAAGTGACGTAATTCCAGAAGATGAAATTGCTTAGTCCGACACCCGTTTAGTTTTCTTTTATTTTCTTTTATTTTCTTTTATTTTAAATATCCTGTCTTAAAAATCCAAAAACACAAAAAGATTTTTGGTTTTAGAATTTTAGGGGGAGATTATTTTAGTTTTTAGTATTTAGTTAATTTTAAAAAAACGGGGGGAGGAGATTCTAGAAATGAGATCGTATCTGGGATACTGATTCAATGACAATGGAAAATGATAGTACATAGAAACAAAGAGTTTGGGACTTTAAAATAAGTTAAATGATGATTGAGGTAAACTTCAAAGTATAAGTCGGCAAAGTTTAAGCAACATAAAAGGAAAAATGATAGTAAAACTAGTTTCTAATAAGGGAACACGGAGAAAGTGGACCTAGAGGTTGCTAGATCATTAGATTATATGTCGGTAGATTCAACACAATAGATTAGTAGATCTCGTTGGTGATTTCAATTTTAAACTAAGTTGTTCAACAAGCTGTGGGTTGTCATCTTATCCTGGTTAACACAATCAACCAAGTTCCAATAAGGGGTGACGAGCAAAATTAACGTCACAAAAGTGTGCGGTTGACAATAAAATGAGCAAGGCACATAAAAATGTAAAAAGCAATCTAGTGATAACATGTGTTGTTAGTGCGATCTGTGCAAAAAGAAAATAATTGCTCAAACAAGAGGATAGGTTGTGTGCCTCTCTGCTGTGCGGTGGCACTGACCTGAGAATAAGCATAATCTAAATATTCTAGAAGTCATTGTTGTTTGCGCCTCTCTGCTGTGTGATGGCACTGACCTGAGGCTTTGCATCTCTTTGAAAGCTCTTAGAATAGTTTCCTCTTGTCACAATACCCGTAGACCGCTCAAAAATCTCCTGAGGAATATTGATTACCATATAAGTGTGGGATCCATAAATGCTTGTTGAAATAATTAAACCCTAAATAATTACCAACGTGTGTCAAAAAACTGTGTATGGATTTAAGAGGACAAGTATACTGACAATCATCGTGAGCAGCAATTCTTGAAAGTCCAAATCAATGTAGGATCTTGCAGAACTAGTATGATTTCCTAAACTTGCTTATGACTCTCGATGAAAACCAGAATCCAAATCAAAAGGCTTTGATAAATTGTCCCAAATAATTTGACAAACCTGTATGATTCCATAATGAATCGCTCCAGTTATGATCAAAGTACCGTAATGCTACCTAGGATTTCAACCTCCCACAAAATACAAAAATAAGTTTTCATTTCGTTTCTTAATTCTAGGTGTTTTAATTTGTTTGAATATTAGTAAGTTAGTTTTAAATGTCGGACTATGCAATGGAATTCAATCTATGAGTAAATCACTTAAATGAGTCACGTCTGAGGTGACAAACTGTTTTAAAAGGATCACGTCTGGGGTGATCTGGTGGATAAATGGATCACGTCTGAGGTGATAGGGTAGATAAATGGATCATGTCTAAGATGATCATAAGTTTTCAAAGTTAATATGATCATGTCTGAGATGATCGAATGCTCAAAATGTCTAATCTATAATCAAAGGGTGTAAAATGCAAATTGGTCATAAATTCAAAACCATGAGTATGACCCATACGCATGACTGGACCATTAAGTATGGACCAACCGTGCGAATGGACCATACTCATGCCCTAGACAACCGAATGGAGCATGAGTATGAACCATTCATACGAATGGCTTACAAGATTGAGCCAGTCGCCCGAATGGAGCTGTGCGGATGAGTCAGTCGCCCGACTGAGATCCAGTCGGCTGACTGAATGTGATCGACTGAACCAATCGCACAACTGAGGACCAATCACCCGAATGAACAGAGCGAATGGGTCCAGTCGCCCGATTGAAATCAGATTCAGTATAAATTGAGCCCTAGTCGATCGCATTCAACTCATCACCCTAAATCGCCCCATATCGCACACCTGACCGTTACTCTGCCAAAATTTCATTTGACTGAACCTGACACCTTATTTCGATATTCTGACGATCTCGGTTGTTTATACAGGTACAATGCGGTGCAACCCATCCAAAATTCCACCGATTTGACTTCAAAATCAAGAAACTCGACCCACACAAAAACCGAACATTAAAAT
The DNA here is from genome assembly GCA_024085815.1 of Flaveria linearis. Classification (NCBI taxonomy): domain Eukaryota; kingdom Viridiplantae; phylum Streptophyta; class Magnoliopsida; order Asterales; family Asteraceae; genus Flaveria; species Flaveria linearis. Next base: position 28,304,275 of record CM044016.1, on the reverse strand, counting down.
GGACTAATAACCTAACCAAACCGAGTAAAATGTGGAAATAAAAGTTATTAGGTTATTAGTCAAGTGATTGCGAGTCTAATGAACCAAAACACGACGTCTAATTCTAAAGTTTGGTCCAAATTTGAACTTAAGTTGACCGAACAGTGGGTCATGCGTCTGGACACCCTGATGAACTACAATCGCACGACTGAGTTGGACGATTGAGCCAATCGGCCGAATGACTGATACGAATGAGCTCAGTCGGCCGACTGAACCAATCGTAGGTTCAGTCATCCGATTGAACTCAGTCGCACGATTCTATCACCCGAATGTGTTCATTCGCATGATAGGTCAACCGACTGAACTCAGTCGCATGGTTCAATCGCATGATTGAACCAGACTGAGTTCAACCAGGTTAACTTGAACTGAATTTTGTTGTGTGGTGATCTAACATTTATGTGTCTTGTGTTACAGATTGATGGCTGACAGGTGGTCTATCAACCCTAAGCACAACATATGTGCTCATTTAGATGCTACAACTCGTATTGGTGCCGAGTTTGCGGGGATCATCGCTTTTCTCAAGCGACCCAGGATCTACAGGGCTATTTCCACACCATGCACTCCCTATAGGTCTATTCAGCAGGCCTTCTGGGAGGGGGCATCGGTTGACCACTCACACGAGCCATACAGCATCAGAGTTCCATTTTTGAGATAGACATAGAGATTACAGCTGAGGATATTCGGCGGGTACTTGGTTTGGGTGACGATGCAGACCACCCTACCAGACTTCACCCACTGACGGTTAGAGGGTGCTTCTTAAGGATGAAGTACGCTGGGGATATCAACGCAGGTGTGCTCAACAAGAGCAACCTGTGTCCCCAGTACAAGTACTTAGCACATGTCATCCTTAAGTGCTTGGCTTCGCGAAGGGGTGGGTTTGATGATCTTTCAGACCAGATTCAAAATGCCTACGTGGCTCTGGTACTGAACCACCCTTTCAGCTTCTCGAGCATGATATTCTCTTACTTGATAGAGAATCTGGAGGCTAAAGGGAAAGAGGGTTTCTGCATGTACCCTAGATTTCTCCAGATGATCCTTGATGAGAAGCTGCCAACACCGCCCAAGGAGAGCCACGACGTTGTGTCCTTGGAGATCATGGATGATACGACACTAGGTCGTATGAGAGTATACCGGGGAAAGCAGGTCAAACCCCCGGTGAAGAGACTCTTCGGGCATTTGGCACAGGCTGATTATGTGGCGCCGGGGAGGCGAAAGTGGCGCCACGAGGAGAGTGACTCAGATGTTGAGCAAATTGCTCTTCCATCTGACGACTCCGACGATGATGGTGATACGGGCGGAAACTCCGGGCCTGCTACTTTGAGGGGGCCCACTAGACAGGTTACTCATCACCCCCTATACACCCAGATTCCACTACAGCCAGCTTTCACCAAGACTTCTTTTGACCCAATAAGGAAGAAGAGAGTGATGAGGAGCCTCTCACGAGGACGGTAAGCAGCGGGTGGTTGCCACAGAGAGAGGATTGAGGGCGGTTGGTGGACGCCTAGGGGAGTCCGGGGATGCTGTTACTGATTCAGATCCCTCTTATGCCCCGGACCCACTCAGTAGCCAAGGGGGAGCCTCAGTGTCTAGAGGCACAAGGAGGAAGATGATGGCACACCCCTACGGAAAGAAGGGGAAGAGGTTGAGGTTCACTCTGACATCATCCACTACTACAGCCACTACCTCAGCCACACCATCCACCACTACCACCACCATTACTACTACACCACCAGCCTCCACCTCTAACACCTCACACACCACTACCACACCCGCTCCACCACCACCAACTTCATCTATACCACCCTCAATCTTCACTCATCCACCAACACCTTCATCTATACCACCCCCAATCTTCACTACTACCACCACCACCACCACTAGTCACCCAGCAGGACCGTCATCTTTCCCATCCTTTACATCTACATCTCCTCTACCTCACAGTGGGGTAGAGGAACAGCTCTCAGCACTGAACCGTATGGTGCTGAGGCTGTTAGCAGCTGATGATGAGAAGACTGCCCAGATTCGTCAGCTAGTAGAGCTTACTGCTGCACAATCTCAGCAGATATCTCAGCAGGCTCAGCTGATTGAGCAGCAGGCACAGCAGATTGCTGCACAGAGCTCAGAGATGTACCAACTCCAGGAGCAATATGTCCACTCAGCCAAAAGGATAGAGGAGTTGGAGACTGCCAACAAGACCATCATGCTGAGGCTCAAAGGGTCAAAGGAGGAGCCTCTTAAGATCAGAGAGGGAGATGGAGATGATGGTGCTGATGATGACAGTGATGATGATGATGATGATGATGATGATGGTGATGATCAAGGGGATGATACTGATGCTGGTGATGATGCTGATGATGATGTCGATGATGATGATGATACACCTGCTGCGGGTGCCACATCTGCAAGGAAAGGAGGACAAAGAAAGCTCAAGATCAAGGTGCCTCCACATCCGCCCCGTCAGCAGAAGAGCCCATAATACAAGACAAGAGTAATGTCTAGTTGGTTATGTTATTTAAAATCATATTTAACTGAATATTGTATCAAATTAATGTATATAATGTTTAAATTTTGTTTAATGTGTTTTTGTTTTGATTATTAACTAATGAATTGATGTGTTACATGTCTAAATCAAACAGATCCACATTATCAAAGGGACGAATACGACGCTGCTCCCCTTCAGCAGGTCAAGACTCAACTAACCATGATTCTTGATCTGCAAGGGATTGTCAGGAGATCAGTGAGTTATACCCTGAAGAAGGGGAAATAATTCATGATCTTACTGATGAGCAGCTGGCAGAAATGTTCAAGCTCAATCCTGATAAGATTGTTAAGGATGCTCCAACCTTTGAAGTAAACAGTGACGACGAGCTGAACGACATGGATGATATAGAGATCGAGGATGTCACTGCAGCGCACTATCCAGAATATGCTGACACAAAGGGAAATGTGGTCCCTAATTTGGGTGATTCCCTAGTTAGTGATACATTTGAGATGTTGGATAAGATGGAGCAAGAGTCCGAGAAGGTTGAAGAAAAAGCCCAAGCATCAGACGTCGATGTTGATATCAGAAAGGCAGAGTGGGCTGCATGTTTTGAGGAGATCAGAGCCCAACGCACTGCTCCTAAACCAAATGTCTACACCAAGCTCTACAAAGTGAAGAAACATCATAAGGTGTCAGGCAAGATTATCGCGTGGGTTCACTTTGATGATCTCAATGTGTACACGGTAAAGAGAGAGAAGGGTATTGAGTACTTTAGATTCCCACATGATCTAAAGTCTCTACCTGGGCTCAACCAGCTGGCTAAACTGAAGCTGTTATACGCTGACCTGAGAAAGATGTCAGGCTGGTTTGAGGCTGCACTGAAGAGAGAGTACCACACCATGTGGGTCAACTTCAAACCTTAACAACCTACAAGGTATATCAGACGGTCTGAAGTTGATCCCATAACTAGAAAGCCAAAGATAGTGCTGAAGTGGAGTCCTCCGCGCATAATGTCGAGAATCCTCTAAGGGAAATGCCACAGGACTTCACTCCACACTTTAAGTGGTAAGTGGTGGTACTATGATTGGAGAACAGGGGAGGCGGTCATAGTTCTGAACAAAGAGGGCAAAATGGATACTATCAGGGTATTTGACCCAATATGGCTTACCAACTTGTCAGCTGAAGATGTTTACACCTTATACCAGTGGCCACTGTTCTATGACGCGCAAGATATTGTACAAGCCCTCCAATTCCAAAACGTGATCAGACTCTGCTTTGTATTTGAAATACATGCAGGAGTTACAAGAGAGGAGAAGTACAAGAAATATGAAGAGGTTATGAAGAATGTAAGACAATAGATGAATCTATGTCCAAGGGGGAGTTTGTAGATACATGTGTACTTAGTTTCTGAGCTTAATGTAATATGTCTTTATTGTCTTACACATATGTAATAGTTGGGTACTTAATGAAATACAAATTTTTGGTTGTGGTTATAATGTTTAATATTTCGTTAATGAGTTGTTTAACACGTATTGAGTTGATTATATAGGTTTGTGGTTGTGTGAATTAATCTTGGTAATGTAATGTTTAAGAAATATATTCAAACTTAGTAATGTGAAGTTCTCATGCGAATGGCCCATGCTAATAGACCATACGCATGAACAACTTCGTGCGAATGACTCAGTCACACGACTAAACCAGGAGACTGGATCAGTCGCGTGATTAGAACATAAGATTGGCTCAGTCGCACGACTGAACAATCAGTCGTGCGAATGGATCAACCGCATGGCCCAATCGCACGACTGAACCATACTTGTGGTTCAGTCGCACGAATGAGAAACACTAGCCGTCGCACGAATGAGAAACACTAGCCTATAAATACCACTTAAATCATGGAAAAACAGAGCACTTCGAATAGATACGTACCCTAGCCGTCCAGAGACCTCTAAAAACCTGTTCCAAGTTCATAGATCGCACTAGATCGATTACCATTCGTTCTTAACGTTTAGTGTCAATCTACAATTGATTCTATGTGCGTTCTCACTGATTGGATCGCCAATCAAATAGAATTCCGCACTATTTGATTCGGTATACACGTTTATCAGTTAGTATCTCGTTCGGTACTTGATCCTAACAATTTCAAATCTGAAAAGGTAAACGGCCATTTGTTTTGCTGTAAACGACCATTTACAGAGGGCTAAACGACCGTTTATGGTGCATTGTCAAATTAGTGGTGTGAAACACTGGACCCGGAATAATTGTCCCCCTTAAATAGTAACTTCTATCATTTTTATTAGATTAGATTATTTTAGCTATTAAATTAATAAACATAATATTTATTAATTAATTTAGCATTTTACAACTTACTTAAAACTAAATGTTGTTAATATACTTTCATGGTTAATTACCCTATATATTTAAAAAGCAAAGGAAAGAAGCGGGATACTTACCTTGGTTTATAGTTTGGCCACCATAGTTTATTGGCTTTGCAATTTGGCCCCTCCTCAGAGATATTTATACAGAGAAAAAGGGGAAGGAGAGAGAGATAAGAGGGACTCTCTAGTTCATTTGTAGGGAGAGAAAACAACCGCTCGCCGCCACCGCCTTCATTGCCTACGGCTGCCGGATACCGTCTCCGCAACGGAAGAAGCGTTTGATGTGCCTGATTCGATTTTGTGACGGTGACGATGGCGGTGGGGACGTGGGAGGTTGCCCTTCCGTTTGTCTCTAGATCAACGCGAAAAGGGCGGTAGCCGATGGTCATCAGCGCATGTGATGGCGGAGGTTGTCTTGGAGACAGTCGCAGCTCGCCGACCGTCTTCGGTGGCATCCGGTGGCGGTGATCTTTTAGATCTGTCGATTTATGGCTTGGTCGATGGTCCGATGACGGCCTTCACGGCGGTGGCTCTACCCACTAGGCTTATGGTCGTGGTTGCCATGGCGCTGGCCCCGATGTGGTCGCCTGCATCGCCGCCGCCCTCGGTTGAGATCTGCTTGGCTTTGTAACGGTGCGTTGGCTGCTTCTATGCATTGGTCAAAGGTATGGTTTTTGTGTTCCTTTTATGAGATTTCATCGTTTTAATTGTTATCTCTATTCCTAGTCGTAAGTAAGAAGAATTGTAAGGGTTAAAACTATTCGAATTTGTGATTTATGGGCCTTCTTTCTTCGACTGACGAGTGTACCTGTACGTGCAAAAAGAATAGAACAGAGCATTCCAAAATTCAATAGATTAATGTGTCAGTATTTATTGCTGCAAATGTAAGAACTAGAGAAGTAGATTAGGGTTTTAAGATTGGAATGACAAGAGTTTGTGTGTGTATTAGATTGAGAAATCAAAGGAGAAAAAAAGAGTTTGCTAATTGCTATATGAAGTTCTTTAAGAAACTAACTGTCTTCATCATCAATATTGGTGAAAAACCTGAAACTTCATTCAAGGATTAATTAATTTTGGGGTTCACATGGTCATTATAGTTCTATTGGTTTCTGTGAAGTTGCTTATATGTGGATTGCTTTTATTTGTTACCTGATGTTCATAAGTGTAATTTTTACATTGTTGCAAATTTGCAATGTTTAATATCCTAATCGGTTTTGTTACAGGTCGGTATCGGGCAATGGTTTTTTGAAATCAGAATTTTAGTAAGTAAAATGGTTGGGGCACCCACGAAGAGAGCGTCTAACTATCTAAGATTATGATATTCAATAATAAGTTAAGCGGATTCCGATTCATGTGGTCATTCTCTGTTGCATTGATGTTTTCATCCGCCGCGAAGCGCGGGCGGGAAACCCCTAGTTATATTTAAAATTCAAAACTAAAAATACTGTCAAAACATATAGGACTTTTATATTTAATAATATGGATACAGTTTATTTAAAAACCAAGAGAAATTGAGAAAACTTTTACATTAAATCTAAGTCATTGATTTAATTAAGATTTAAAGATTTGTGGTTTAAAATGATGTTGAAAAGGGTTCCAAACAAATACAAATTTGTACTTTTTTTTAATAAAACTAGAACCATGGATTTAAATCAAATCAAAGGCTAAGATTTAGTTTAACAGTTTTTTTAATTTCTCTTCATTTGCATTTGAACATTTCTCTTAATAATATTATACTATATATAATAGAAGCACGAAATGTCATGGTGCGTTTTTATGGGTTTACATCTTTGCCGTAGTTGTTTGTTTGCTTTTAGCTTTGGCCACCAAGCCCGCTTTTTTTGTTTGTCTTGTTAAGATGATGAGGTTGCCTCATTTCAGTCTTAATCTCATGTGGAAGCTCTTTCTAATCTCATCTGAGAGGTGTTTGAATTGGTTATGTGGTTTCGATGGATTTCTCAAAGTTTATGTTAAATCCTAACATTTTTTTTGGTGATAAAGGCTATGATTATGAGGTTGGCCTCATTCGAACCTCGCGATCATATTTCGAAGCTGATAGTCTAACTTAAATGATAGTTTTGGATGTTGAAGTCTTTGTGATGGTGATCCTCTATGGTCTTAACTCTTATATGATTCTCCATACCTGGAATATCATTTCGAAGCAACAGTCTAACTCGATGATGATGTGCCTAGCCTCATCCGAGAGGTGGTGAAAACCTTGATAAGATTTTTGTGTGTTAAAGGTTGTGATGATGATCCTAATGCATTGCTCAATATAGATATGGTTTTCTTAATATCATTATGCATATGCTGCTTATTTCCATCCATTCGATTTCTGATGAACGATCATGAAAATAAATGTCTAATTTTTGTTGTCCTTACTTGGCAACCGTGATGACAATGTGAAAACGTAACTTTTTTAGCATTGCAACCGGTACCTTTTGTAGCCACTACGAGTTGTGATTCTAAGCCTTAAAGTCATATACACCACGACCCTTGAAATTTGTTACATGAATATGTCATTATTCGTATTTAATAAAAAAAAACACAACAGTTAAATGTCATAATATGTTAAATTGTTGATGATGTAGTAAAAACCTGAAATTAAATATGAAAGACAAACTTTTAGTATAAAACAAGGACTTCACTTGCAGAACAGTAGCGAATGCATGCGTTAGATGCTTATGGCGCAATGCGTCGGGTATCCAATTAGTCATATTAAAACTAGACCTTACTTCAATATCGCTGAGGACTTGTTTAGTCCGTTCACTAGAAGTTCTATTGTTTATGCAAAAGTCATTTACATTTCAAGATATGTTTAATGATGTTTTGATAAATTGTTTATTTCATGGACTCGCGGGCATAAGATGATACATGTTTTAAGCATGTATCAAAAGTGATCAATAAGTGAGTGAATTCAATGAAAAAAAAAGTAACTTCAAATCAAAGCCATTGATGAAATTTTAGCTCCTAAACTTTTATTGTATATGTTGCTTTAGGAACTTTTCTTCAAATTCCCTTGTAAGTACAGAAACGATCCTTATGTAATAAAGTTTGTTTCCGGCTGCTAAACCGGTTTCAAAACGGTCATGTTAACCCCATGAGGGAAGGGCGTGACACAAACGTTTATAGCTTGAAACCTTTTCTTTCAAATTAATGCACCAAGATCACATATTGAACCATTACTCAGCGATGTACTTATTTTTGTTCTGCCAAACGGCAACCCAAAAACGTCTAATGTAATGTAAACAAACTGTTAAATGGTAATAAACAACATACTATGCTTCACTGGTTGAGACCACATCATCTTTATGCTTGATCATGCCAGAATCCACGAGAATCGGTATTTCTGCTGCAAGCCATGGTGCAAGGCCCAAACAGAGAGCATGTGCTATGCCAAACCTAGGGCTGAAACACAGATAAAAGAAGCATATTAATCAACTGAAACTCAAATGATATGAACAACAGAAGAACTGTCAAATGGAATCTTCATATCAAGTAGTTTAATTGAGTGACAATCATTAAGAGAGTTGGATTACCTCTACAAAGTAAATCATTATCTGTAAGAGATGGTGAATCCCTTCAATATTGTTTGTAATCTTCATTATTCTGTTTTATATAATTTATAGTTTGAATTCATTGTATTTTCTACTCGGGTCGTATCAATTGACCCCAAACACTTTTTTTGTCAGTAATACATATTTTGAACAAACTGATTTTAAAGTACCATACACTGAAAATACGTTTTTGGTACTTTTATCGGGTTTACTTTTAAACTATTTTTCATTTGACATGTTTAATGTTAGAAGTTAAAAAATAACCTGGATCCTTTCATGAATAAGTTGGTAAAGACCGTCCGAGTTATCATTTCCACATAACCTCTATTCAATTGAGGTAGGATCTTACAGATTTACATGCCCACTAGTTGAAGGGAATGAAGAGCACACCCAAATCAGTATCCAGGGTCTGGCGGTCCCACAGATGTCTAAGTTCAAATACCTGGGCTCGTACGTACAGGAGGACGGAGAGATACACAGTGATGTAACCCACCGTGTTCAAGCAGGATGATGCAAGTTGAGAGCAGCATCAGGGATCTTGTGTGATAAGAGGTTCCCAGCAAGACTAAAGGGAAAACTATATAGAGTGGCATTACGTCCAGCTACGGAACAGACTGTTGGGCCATAAAGAAATTGCACGAGCGACAAATAGAGGTCGCAGAAATGCGAATGCTGAGGTGGATGTGTGGGCACACAAGACTGGATCGGATAAGGAACTACGTATTTCGGCGAAGGCTAGAGGTGGCTTGTATCACGGATAAAATACGAGATGGAAGATTAAGATGATTTGGGCACGTGAAGAGGAGACCGATGTCAGCGCCTGTTAGAGTAGTAGAGAAATCACCATAGATGGTAAGAGGAGTAGAGGAAGACCTAAGTTGACTTGGGACGAGATAATTAGACAAGATATGGTAGAGTTGCACCTTGCCGAGCACATGATCGAGGATAGGAGTGCGTGAGGCGTAGAATTAAAATTAAGGACTTCTAGTGGGATCTGTTAATAGGAAGAGTAAAGGAAGACTTGATGCGTGACCCCCCGCGTGATGTGTAGGTTATTGACATTTGCCCCTTATAGGTGAAGCATTATACTTATTTGATGTATGCACTATCTTTGGGTTGCTATGATTATGAGTATGCTTATGCTTATATGGCGTATGTTATGCTTATGAATATGCTTATGCTTATTCTAAACCCTTATGTGATATATATCTATGTGTTGCATGCTCTATAATCTGCTTGCTATCGTTTTCGAGTCGGGGGTCTCTTGGGAAACGGTCTCTCTACCTCTCAAGATAGAGGAAAGACTCGCCATCATCTACCCCTCCCAGACTCTGCTTTTAGTGGGATATATTGGGTTTGTTTGTTTGTTTGTTTGATTGTTTTAGTTGGTATCAATGTTTAAATAACACAAGCAATGATCGTGTTTCAAAACAATCTTAATCATATACCGCTAATTTTGACTTTAACTTGTCAACTAATCTCCTTCAAATATTCCAAATATTTGAATCATTACTCCACTCTTGTTGCTGGTTTACACATGTTAGACATATCTTAATGTCAACCTTAAATATCGGTTATTTTGGTATTCATAATTTTGTTTCTGTTTAATGTCCTTTTAAGTTCAAAAGGAGAAAACACAAGAATATGTGACAAAGTGACATACTATAAACAACATTTTAGACTCGTTTCACTGCTTGTGGGCAATGGGCTTTAACTAACTAGTTTTTCTTCAATAAGTTTGCAACACCACCAAATAATTATAAAGGGCATTAATTATCAGTTATTCTGACAGCTCATCTGTTTTGATCTGGGCATCAACTTCTTATTAAATGTGAATTCTAACTGTTATATGTGAATAGATATTCTGTTTATTACATGATGAAATGATTATGCAAAATTTCAAAAGAGGTAGAAGCAACGAAAAGTCTCTTACGAGTTTTTGGCCCAGAGTGGCTTGAAATGCACTGTCAAGCAAATCTTCCCACCTCTATACATCTGTATGGAGAAAAGAAACAACTATTTAGTGAACAGAAAGTGATAACTCAATTCAGTGCATAGTGAAGATCATGAAATGCTAGTTCCAGTAAGTAAAGATACTCAAAACCACAAGAATCACCATTGGTCTGAGTAGCATTCTTCTAAACCAATTACAGTTTTCACTTGGATATGTATTATTTAAGCCACCATTCTGAGCATAAAACCTAGTTCACAATAAAGAAGCAACCTTTAAACAGATTTTTCTCAAAGGCAGATGCTAGGATAGTAGGATCCATAACTAAAGTTCCAACTATATCACAATATATAACATAACTACTCAGCAAGCTAGGTTTTTAAGCGCAAAGGCACTTCAACGCATTTTGTCCCAAAAGCCTAAGTATGAGGCGTGAGGAAAGAGCTTCACTTATGCAGGGCATTGCTCTATGTACAACCAATAAGCGTTACGTGCAGCCAAAACCTGCATCTCTCTCACCTCTTTTACATATTAGCATTTATAATCTCTTCATTATTTTGGTCAATTTTACACATCAACCTCCCGAAAGCTGTGCCTCTCTCATCTCTTTTACATATTAGCCTTTTAATAAGTAAACCCTTCATAACCTCTTCATTATTTTGGTCATGTTTACATATCAACCTCCTCAGAACCCTACATTTCACCAATTTTAAACCCCTTAAGGGGCTGCGTCTGTTTTCCCAATGGCATTATCAACACCAACCCACCAACCATTCATACATTCATACGAGATAGAAGTACCAATTCAGTCAATCAAAGATCATTTCAATATCGATTCAAAAGAATAAACGATTAATTAACTCATTCAACACAGAACTTTAAACCAAAGCAGAACAGTCTCTTAATTCTTAATTCCGTAGATCACCCTTCATTTCTCCCGATTTTAGTCACTACAAGTTAATATCAATCCTACAAAATACTAACAATCAAACCATCAAAGTTTTCCTATTGCAAACCACCAAAATCATCCAACAAACATCAGCAATAACATATGACATCAAAAAACCCAAAATTGACAAGAAACAACACGAAATCTCACAAACCCCAGTTCAATTACAAACCTTATGAGTCTTGCCATCGAGCTCCGGCAGCTCAAGCTCCGGCGCGGTGGCAGGGTAAGTGACGGGAACATCAAACTGGAGATCAAACTCATACTTTAGCAGATTATGCACGTACCAGCACTTTCCGGTCCAGCGTGTGCCCTCGGGGTTAGCAGCGGAGATGCGAAACCAATCGTTGTCTTTGGATTTGTTCATGGAAGTGTATGCGATCAGGGCTTTGTATTCTTCCTTGAGGCGCTGCGTCCAGGCGGCGCCGTCGCGAGGGCCGGCTTTGACCGTCAGGAGGGGGATTTGGGTCAGTGTTGACTTGGTGGTTGGATCCCATCCCTCCATTGTTGTTGCAGAATTCGAGCCCTAAACCCTAGAGCCCGAGGGAGAAATCAAAGGTTGATTGTCTCTGTGCAGTCTTCGGTTATGAAGGGCTGTGAAAATAGTTCATTTTGTAAACATCATTTGCTTTAAAAAAAAACTTGCAACAAGTCTTTTTCTCGTTTCTCGGATGTTAACATTGTTCGTTAAATCAGATCATGTGCTTTATATATGAGGGTAAACTGGTCTTTTTATTTTATTAAAAAATAAAATATTAATTTAATAATAAACTCATCCTTCTCCCACCCCACCCCACCCCACCCCACCCCACCTCACCCTCAACACCCACCATTTTCATTATCTCATCTCTACCATTCCTCCATCTTCTTTATGCGGTACCTACCACCGCCCATCATCTCTAGGGAGCGATTCAACCACCACCACCGATCCATCTACCACAAAAGTAGATCCATGGCGGTACAAAACCCAAAAAGTTTGTGTTTTACAAGGTTTAAGAGATGTGAAGCTGTTTAGATCATGAAGATAGGGGGGTTAAGTTTTCTCCATAAAATTCAGGTTCAAAAGCTTTAAAATTATTGGTTTCAATGGTTAACATTGTTGATTTTAAGTTTTCTTCACAAAATTTATCCACCCAATAACCCTTTAACTTCATCCCCAACTTCAGTTCTAATGCTTTTTTCACAAAACAACATATGCAAATATGATGGATCTAGTGGGTTTAGTGACGGATTAAGTAGGTTTACTAATGGATTCGGTGGGTGAATTGATGGTGATGTGGTGTGTGTATTGATAATGGATCTGCGTAGACAGAGAGGGGGGAGAGAGAGAGAGAGAGAGAGAGAGAGAGAGAGAGAGAGAGTTGAGGGTGGTGTGGTGTGTGGATTTAAGAATCAATGGTGATAGATCTGTGAAGAATGGGTAGGGACGGTGTGGCGGTGGTGGTGTAGCGATGGTGGTATGGCTGAAGAAGAAAGGTGATGGATGTAGCGATGGATGATGGTGGATGACAGTGTTGGTTGTTTAATGAGTGTGTCAACAACTCTGACGTTGTTGCCAATATCAATAATATCATCAAGAGAAACCATAACATATAGGGTTGTATGCCTAGACCTGCATGTGAAAACCGAAGGATCAGTTTTAGAACCTTGAATCCCAAGTTGCCGAAGGGCATGTGACAGTCGGTCAAACCATGCTCGGAGGGCTCGCCTAAGACTATATAGAGACTTCTAAAGTAAATAAACATGATGCGTATGTTAAGGTTCAACAAAGCATTGACGTTGCTAAATTAGACCGTCTTCTTGTGACTAAAGGTTACTTATATAAGGTTATTATTTGTTAAAAAACTAGGTACCTAAAATGTAATTACGGATGTTTAAAACGTAAATTAATTTTTAAATAAAATAGGGATTAGGGGAAACCCTAATACCCATTCGTTTGGTCGTCAACCACCCCCCCCCCCCACCTCTCGTTCCCCTAAGAGCTGTGACCAACAACCATCGCGTTGCATCACCACTGTAGCCGCCAGTTTCGTTTAGGGTTGCAATTGTTGCAAAGGTCAAAGCTTTTTTGTGAATCCGGTCATCTAGCAAGATAATTGTTGCTTTTAAGGTGCAAAGCTTCGGTTTTGATCGTTAAGGTATCAAATTTTCACCAATCTATGGTTGTGTTAGTTTAATTGTATGTAATTGGATGTCTGATTTGGGTATTATATTAATAAGATTAATTTTGACGATAACGCTTCCGCTAACTTGGTTAAAAGTTTCAACTTTCTATTTTTGATAAATTTTCACAATTTTATTTGTTAAAGTTGACTCGCGATACTCAACTATGGCATCAAAGTCACTTTTGCTCACATTTCAACATTCTTTTTAATGATCTTAAGTTTTATTTGTCAAAAGGCTTTATTTTGACAAAAAGATCATGTCTTTGGTTAAAATATTAAAGCTTTGCTAAAAAAATTAGATCTTTTGATGAAAAGTTAATAGATCTTTTGGCAAAAATCTTCAAGTTCTTATAAAATTTAAATCTTTTAATCAAAGATTGTGCCATTACGTTTGTGGTTTATTGTGATTGAAATTGAACACTAGTGATCGGTATTTGGTTGTTTATTTGGTTATTTTCCCAAGTTGTAATCTATTTATTATTGTAGATGTTTTGAAACCCTAATGTAGTAGATAGGTCATATGTCACACCCCCGCTAAGAGCGGAAACACGAGGATGTAACGTGACGGGATCGTCATAACACATTGTAATCAATAGAGATGCAATATATATATGTTTAAAATGAATAACGTGTCATGACGACACCCGACACAAAGGAGACTTGTGTTGTGTCTAGTCAATAACCACGACAGCATAGCCAAAAGTATTAACATTGTAATTGAGTTCCCACAACCCGGGAGCAAGTATCCAAAGTATAATAATGTGCAATCAGACCAACAATGTTAAGAAATGTATAGTCTCAAAAACGCATCCTAGGTTCTCCACTAAGGCCGCACTCCTAGGATCTTCAGTTAATTGTATCACCTGAAAAGATATGCTCAAAATAGTCAACATAATTGTTGGTGAGTTCACAGGTTTAATAGTAAATAAATTGATGTTGTGTAATAGTTTTGCGAAACATCGTGAATATAGTTATAAGTAAGCAAAATCACATGACAACATGAGCATCACAACTAAACCTACGACGTGCACACAGATATTGTCGGAATATATTCACCCTAGGGTCCGTTCCTGGCTACTATTGGTACTAACTAGTATACCAACAAACGAGGGTGGGGTGTCAACCCAGTAGTACTACCAATACCTATCCGTCAGTTCCAACACCGAAATTAAATAGTTGTGAATCAAGTACCACACAGCAAACTCATGCATGTATCAGATAAAGACTTACAAAATAGTAACACGATAATTCCAAGAATATGAGTTGTACAGCATGAAAAGGGTGGGCATACTTTTCCCCCAAGTTTGTAATTATTTGAAGTAATAAATTGTCACACCCTCAAAATCCACTAACGGGGTTTTACCGTCAGGCGTGTGATATAACTGGGATCTCAGATAAACATCAGTTACACCAAACGACTCGATAGTTACAAAACATATAAGTTGCTTAATAAAACGAAATAAACCAATTTGTATTTAAGTATTGCGGAAGCGAAATCAGAAAACATTTAACAATTGTTTAAAATGCGCAAACACGCGCCCAAACCAATTTAAATAATGTAAATGTAATTAACCATGAAATCAGTTTAAAAATGAATGCCAAATAATATGCAATGGATGATGTGCTCGTAAACGTGCCACATCAACGACCTGAGAGAAAACATGCTAAGATCAGTACAAAGACTGGTGAGTTCACAGGTTTATCAGAAAACAGTAATCAATAGTTATAAAATTCCAGATTTTGTAATCAAAGCATATAAGTAGGTAGCTAGCCTACAGCAAGTCACTATGTGTATGAAGTCGCGACCGAGCTGACAGCAATAATAATAATAATGTATGCTCCGGCTGTGGAATCCCGACCACAACACTGTAAAACAGGTTAACCATTCACCTGTTTGACCTTCAGTCAAGCTAGCATGACTAGCCCGGGCGGGGTTTGTCAAACCCAGTAGATCTACTAACAATCACCTCGCTAGTAACATATTAAGGGTCCGAAGAGGCGTAGTATAACACCATAGTATCAGGTATATGCAGTATTACGAAATCTAAGATATTGTATCGTTTATGAAAACCGGCAAGTTTCTCTCCCCCAAAAAGAGTGAATATATGAAAGTGGGGCTGTAAACTCACCTTAGCAGCACAGCAACAAGTAAACACAAGCACAAACGATGAGGGTCCCGACTAACCTGAATTTCATTTAATATATAATCAATATTAAATGCTAATAATTTGACAGTGTAGTTTCGTTTTCTCGGTTCGGGTACGGTGCAGACTATCGGTATCCCCCCTATTCATAAGTAATTACACTCAAACATTAATTCAGTTCCAATGTTTAAAAACTCGATTATTATGTATAGAAAAATTATTGTTTATATGCTTAACATTATGACTTTTTATTATAACGACTATACGTTTAGACATATAACCAACACTCACACTAATAAGCACACAACCACATATATACATATTCATATGTATCAAAATGCAATAGCAACTAGGATACCCTCACACAATCACTTATGTAACCCCATACACACACATAAATATACCCACACCCAAACCGTCGCATACCAACATCATCTATATACATGTTTCCACATCCATGCACAAGTCAAACACACACCTACCTAGACATATGTATGTATGCAGAATCTAACATCAAGGGCGACACATACATACTCACCTACTCAAACCACACATGCATGCATACATAAATGTCACCCCTAAAAATTACACTTACTCATGCGCCCACCAACACCATTCGGCACACACAAACATAAGCACCCCATCCCCATGCGCCCCATGCAACACACTCACGGAACATTCACACACAGACACCACTTATATATATATACATATTATATAAAAACCGCACATACATATAACATCACATGCGCATGAAATTCTAGACATAAACCAAGCAAAGCACCCCCCCCCCCTCGTGCGCCTATAACCTGGAACATATCCCCACTCCCCTTCATGCGCCCATACTAACTCGAAACCACCCCATGCGCCTCACACACATAGTGCAATATACACACGCAGAACCTATATACATATATAACCGAAGATCATGAGTTTATACCAAGAACGCACAAGAACTCATCACCAAACGCGTACGTAACCGACTCGCGTAGCCCGTAATGAACCCAATGAAACCGAATCGAATCGAACAAACGAGATCAACGGATGAAACATACGGAAACATACCTTAGTTGAGTCGGGTGTTGGCCGATCCGCCTAGTCCAAGCAAGGAACTACCGAGGTTAATCCACCCGTACGAAAGACGATTACGATGGTTATAGTCGTCGTTAACGCTGTCGTGCGCGAGAGAAACAAGAGAGAGCGTGTGTTTTTGGGTGTTTCATGTACAGGTGATTGGGGTTGTCGAAGGTTGTAGTTGTGGGCGATAACAGTTGACGGCAGTAGATGTATTTAGGGTTTCGAGAGGTAGCCGACGGAGAGGGTGAATAAGGTGGTTACGGGGTGATGATTCCTTTGTATAGTATTCACTTTGCAACTTGGAAATACCCGTCCTTCCACTTTATCTAATTGACACCATGAGTTTGATTTTTAAATAATTAGTTTAGTTTAATATATAGATTAGTTTAGTTTAATATATTGATTATGGGTTAATTAGTTTAGTTTAAGTTTACTTAAAGTATATAAAATTTACATTAACAGCCTAGGTCTTAATCAATAAATTTAAAATAATCAAATCACGATATGACGGGAAGAATTTAGATAAAGGAAAACAACGTTAACCTGAAAATTACGGGTTGTCACATCATCCCCTTGTTGAAGAAATTTTCGTCCCGAAAATTAGAACATGAACAGCAACAAGTGACCAGTGAGAAAGCAAATCAGTTATCCAGAGCCTAGTCGGGGTAGGGTTTCTGAGACGAATCCAAGAACACAAAACGTAAGGTTTCGCGAGAGTTGTGACATCATCCCCTTGTTGAAGGTAATTTCGTCTCGAAATTTAAAAGGAATGATATCTTAGAAAAGTGATACCTTAAGATGTAGATGACTGATCCTGGAACAGTTGTGGGTACTTCTTCTTCATCTGGCCCTCGCGTTCCCAGGTAAATTCCAGTCCACGCTTCGAATTCCACCTAACGCGTACAATAGGTATTTTACTACGCTTTAGGGTTTTGATTTCTCGATCCATGATCTCAACGGGTTCTTCGATGAAGCGTAATTGGTCATCGATCTTTAGTTCCTCCAATGGCACGAGTAGTGATTTATCGGATAGACATTTCCTCATATTGGATACGTGAAACACGTCGTGTATCCCCTGAGTTCTTCAGGTAAATTCAATTGATAGGCTACCGGGCCAATCCGTTTGACAATCTCAAATGGCCCCACGTATCTAGGGCTTAACTTCCCATGCTTCCCAAAGCGTATTACTCCTTTCCACGGTGAGACTTTTAAGAGTACCTTGTCACCAATCTGGAATTCCAATGGCCTACGATGCTTGTCAGCATAACTCCTTTGTCGATCACATGCCACTGCCATCCAATTACGAATTTGCACAATCTTTTCAGTTGTTCCGTGCACAAGTTCCGGACCAGTAAGTTGGCTTTCCCCAACCTCTGCCCAACATACAGGTGATCGACACTTACATCCATAAAGTGCCTCAAATGGTGCCGCTTTAATTAAGGTGTGATAGCTGTTATTGTAGGAGAACTCTACCAATGGTAAATGAGTTTCCCAACTGCTGCCAAAATTGATCACACAGGCACGCAACATGTCTTCTAGTGTCTGGATCGTACGCTTACTCTGACCATCAGTTTGAGGGTGATAAGCAGTGCTCATATCAAGCCGCGTTCCTAATGATCGTTGTAATGATTGCCAGAAGTGAGAAGTGAACCGAGCGTCACGATCAGAAATGATAGATATCGGCACGCCATGCCGAGAGACTATTTCCCTTAAATAGATAAGTGTCAGCTTCTACATTCGATCAGTCTCTCAGATTGCCAGAAAGTGTGCGGATTTCGTTAAGCGATCTACTATAACCTAAATGGTATCGCATTCGCTGTGAGTCCGAGGTAACTTCGTGATGAAGTCCATTGAGATCTGCTCCTATTTCCACACTGGAATTTCCGGTTGTTGGAGTAAACCGGATGGTCTCTGGTATTCTACCTTAACCTTAGAACAAGTTAGGCATCTGCTTACGTATGTGGCTATCTCCGCTTTCATGTTCGGCCACCAGTAAAATTCCTTCCGATCCTGATACATCTTGTCTGAACCTGGATGAATCGAATAACATGACTTATGAGCTTTATCCATTACCAGGTCTCGTAAATTCCCGTACTGTGGTACCCAGATCCGTTCCATAAAATAATGGATTCCATCAGCTTTAATCTCCAACTGTTTCTCCATGCCTCGCATGGATTCTGCTTTCAGATTCTCAGTCTTCAAGGCCTCAGATTGAGCAGCTTTGATTTGCACTGGTAGGTCAGAGTGGATAGTCGTTTGCAATGCGCGCACCCGACGAGGCTTTAGGGTTTCCTTACAACTAAGGGCATCGGCTACCACATTAGCCTTACCCAGATGATACTTGATCGCACAGTCATAATCATTGAGTAATTCTAACCACCGTCGTTGCCGCATATTCAGTTCCTTCTGGTCATATATGTGCTGGAGGCTCTTATGATCTGTATAGATCGTGCACTTGGTTCCATATAAGTAGTGCCTCCAGATCTTCAAGGCAAACACTACAGCTCCCAGTTCCAGATCATGCGTTGTGTAGTTCTTCTCATGCACCTTTAGCTATCTAGATGCATAAGCTATGACTTTGTCACGTTACATCAGTACACATCCCAAACCCTGGATGGATGCATCACAGTAAACAACAAAGTCATCAGTTCCTTCTGGTAAGGCTAGGATTGGTGCGCTGTAGAGTTTGTCTTTAAGCGCCTGAAACGTTGTTTCTTATTTGCTGCCCCACTTGTAAACGGTTCCCTTATGAGTTAGGGCAGTCAAAGGTTGCGCCAATTTTGAGAATCCTTCGATAAATCTCCTGTAATAGCCTGCCAAACCAAAGAATTGTCGCACCTCAGTAGGCGTCTTTAGTGCCGACCAACCCTTGATTGCTTCAATCTTTGAAGGATCTACATGTATACCCTTTTCATTCACCACATGCCCAAGGAATTGCACTTCACGCATCTAGAAGTCGCATTTTGAGAACTTCACGTAAAGTTGTTCATTCCTCAGCAAATCCAGAATGGTTCTCAAGTGCTCCTCATGATCTTCCTTATTCTGAGAGTAGATCAGTATGTCATCAATGAAGACAATGACAAACTTATCCAAATAAGGCTTACATACATGGTTCATGAGGTCCATGAAAACTGTTGGGGCATTGGTCAGTCCAAAAGGCATTACAGCGAACTCGTAGTTCCTATAGCGAGTCCGGAACGCCGTCTTGGAGATGTCTTCCTCTCGAACCCTCAACTGATGATAACCCGATCTCAAATCAATTTTGGAATAGTAGCTTGATCCTTGTAACTGGTCAAACAAGTCATCAATGCGTGGAAGTGGATACTTGTTCTTGATCGTCACCTTGTTCAGTTCGCGGTAGTCAATACACATCCTGAAGGTTCCATCTTTTTTTAACGAAAAGCACTGGAGCTCCTCAGGGTGAAGAGCTGGGACGTATGAATCCCTTGTCTAACAATTCCTGCAATTGCTTAGACAACTCTTGTAGTTCGTTCGGTGCCAGAAGGTACGGCGCCCGAGCGATCGGAGCTGCTCCAGGTGCTAACTCAATCTGAAATTCTACCTGTCTGTGTGGAGGATGGCCAGGTAGGTCTTCAGGAAATACCTCCGGAAAGTCTTTAACGACTGAATATCTTCGACATGCTTTTCATCCATCTTCGTTTAGTAACAAGTGCCAATAAGGCAAAGTGCCCTTTCCTGAGACATTTCTGAGCCTTCAGATATGAAATGATTCCTACCACAACACCAACCTTATACCTTCAACCGTAAGAATCTCATCATCTGAAATGGGTAACTTGATCAACTTCTCCTTGCAAATGATCTCAGCTCTGTTCTTGGATAACCAGTCCATTCTGACTACTACATCGAAGCTACCGAGTGTGACCAGAACAAGGTCTATGTGGAAGGTGTGACCAGACAAACCTAGTTTACAATTTCTAAATATTTGGGTTGCCGTTATTGTCCTACCATCAGCTATTTCTATGGCATACTCAGAACTCAAGTCAGTAGGTACCATTCCTAGTACTTTACTAAACTTAGTGGACACATAACTCTTAACAGCGCCAGAGTCAAATAGAATAGAGGCATAACATCCATTAATAGTGAATCTACAAGACACTACAGTAGGGTCATTTCAAGCCTTACCTGAACCCATGATGAAAGCTCTGCCTCTACCACCGCCACCACCATTGTTGTTGTCTTTAGGCTTATCAGCAGCACCATTGTTACCATTTCTTTTCAGTTTTGGACATTCCCTTTTAAAGTGATCGGGTTGACCACATTCATAACACCCAGTCTGATTGTAGTTCTGCTGCTGTTGAGGTGCTTTTCCCGAGAGGTTTACCCTGCAATTCTTGGCAACATGCCCAAACTTTCCGTACCTCTCACAAGTGTTCCTTGTGCACTGCCCAGTATGATGGAACCTACATTTGTTGCACTTCGGAAGATTTCCATGAAAGTCGCCCGAATTGCCCATGCCTTAAGATTTTGTGACTGGTTGAACTTCTTGTATTGTTGGTGCTGATGAGTGGAGGATGAAGATTGCTTTCCACTGGCCTAAGGTTCCCATTTCCTCTTGTTATCATTGGAACCCGATGCAGCACCTCGCGGGGGCAGCTTGCCCTGCGCGACGGCCTGATCCGTCAGCTTGTACGCCAGTCGGATAGCCTCCTGTATGATAGCTGGTCTAGCAGTGGTGACCATGCTCTGTATTTCCGGAACTAGCCCATCGATGTACCTCTCAACCCGTTTGTAAGCCGGGTTAATCATAGTAGGGCACAGAGTAGCCAACTCGTGAGAACGAGTTGTGTAGGCTTCAATTTCAGAACCTACCATCTTCAGGTTCCAAAATTCGGTTTCCAGTTTTTGTACTTTATCTCTGGAACAGTACTCCTCTTTCAGCAAGTTCTTGAATTCTTCCCATGTCATGGCATTTGCAGCTTCAACACCCAACATCTGAACTTGTGTGTTCCACCAGCTCAGAGCAGCACCATCCATTGTGCCAGCAGCATATTTCACCCTACTCTCAGCAGGGCAGTTACAGATCTCAAACACCGACTCCAGCTTTTCAAACCAACGGAGCAGTCCCACTGCTCCCTCAGTTCCTTTAAAGGGGTTAGGCTTGCAGTCCATAAAGGACTTGTAGGTGCAAGCTGGTTGTCTAGAAATTGGATCGAGTATAATGATTAGATATTGGAATTGAGATTAGGTCATGGAAAGCTATTACGCGGATCGAGATGAGGGGTAAGGAAACCTTTACTTACCAATAGGGTTCTGCTGTGGGGGGTGTTGGCTTGCCAATGCCACGGTGACATTTTGATTTATTAGCGCCGCCAATTCCGTAGGCGTTATGGTGATGTTACCTCCGCCACGTCCACGACCTCTTCCAGACATTCTTTAAAAATCACAACATACATAAATAAGTAAATATTTCAACATATTTAACTTTATTCCAGTATAAGCAATTAAAGAATTTAGCACACACAACTAAATGTTCAAATAATAATTTCTGGCAAAATAAATTGTAAATACGTCTACAATTAATCAAACCAAATATCAAAATTCAAAAACATAAGTCGGATGGAAACAACCCTTCCCATCTAGGTGTGAAAAGAATAAAGTCCAATGTATAAGAGAAATAATGAAAGGAAAGGAACAAGCAAGGGAATCAGTGAGAATCGACAGATCCGTCGCTGTTTTCCGCTTCGTCATCAGGCTATTCCTCAGGTTCTTCTTCTGGTTCTTCCTCCTCAGGTGCTTCTTCCGGTTCCTCTTCAGGTTCTTCCTCCTATTCGGGTGCCTCTTCTGGTTCTTCCTCGGGGTCTTCTTCTTCTTCGGGTGCCTCCTCTGGTTCTTCCTCGGGGTCTTCTTCTTCTTCGGGTGCCTCCTCTGGTTCTTCCCCGAGGTCTTCTTCCTCTTCGGGTGCCACTTCTGGTTCGGGTACTGCATTCTGAGCAAAGACATGGGACTCCAGATTTTTAAGTCGTTGGTCGCCGCTATCAATCCGCCCGACCAATCCATTAAAACGATCCACCAGGCAATTGTAGTATCCCACGAAGTTATCGAATTGAGTCCTGAGTCATTCGAGTTCCTTCGTAGTCTCACTCGATGCCTTCTTCAGTTCTTTGTTTTCCTTCTTAAGTTCGGCTACGCGCTTACGTTCCAAATGTGTTGTGGCTGCCAAAGCAGCTATGGCTTGCTCTGGAGGGCAAGGAAGTGATGGTAACGTAAGGGCATTAGGGTCCCTACCAAAAGTAGACCTAGTACGAGGTCGGTTCTCGGGAGGTGGGGGTACATTCTTCTCTAAGATGAGATCGGTTATGTACTAAGGGTAACACTCCCACCTATGAACCGGTGGGTACTCAGGTAAAGCAAAAGGCTGATCGTAGTCGAGTCTCTCATTATTATTATAACGTAATGGCCAAACGCATGGGTTCTCAGAGGAAGGAACATGATCGTAGTAGATTGGCCTTTTGCCCCGAGAAGAAGATGAAGGAGCAGATGATGAAGACGTCATTCCTGTAGTAAACCCTTATAGAAATAAGCCCAAGCCAGTAAACAGCAAATAAGCATAGCATAACAGTCTACGTGTGTGTAACTAATGCAAATCCAGCTATAGTCTAAAATGCAATGCAAATGAGATGCAAAAGTCCATTTTAGTTCGCTATAACTAATGCTCTGATACCAATCTGTCACACCCTCAAAATCCACTAATGGGGTTTTACCGTCAGGCGTGTGACATAACTGGGATCTCAGATAAACATCAGTTACACCAAATGACTCGATAGTTACAAAACATATAAGTTGCTTAATAAAACGAAATAAACCAATTTGTATTTAAGTATTGCGGAAGCGAAATCAGAAAACATTTAACAATTGTTTAAAATGCGCAAACACGCGCCCATACCAATTTAAATAATGTAAATGTAATTAACCATGAAATCAGTTTAAAAATGAATGCCAAATGATATGCAATGGATGTTGTGCTCCTAAAAGTGCCACATCAACGACCTGAGAGAAAACATGCTAAGATCAGTACAAAGACTAGTGAGTTCACAGGTTTATCAGAAAACAGTAATCAATAGTTATAAAAATTCCAGATTTTGTAATCAAAGCATATAAGTACGTAGCTAGCCTACAGCAAGCCACTATGTGTATGAAGTCACGACCAAGCTGACAGCAATAATAATAATAATGTATGCCTCGGCTGTGGAATCCCGACCACAACACTGTAAAACAGGCTAACCATTCACTCGTTTGTCCTCCAGTCAAGCTAGCGTGACTAGCCCGGGCGGGTTTGTCAAACCCAGTAGATCTACTAACAATCACCTCGCTAGTAACATATTAACGGTCCGAAGAGGCGTAGTATAACACCATAGTATCAGGTATATGCAGTATTACGAAATCTAAGATATTGTATCGTTTGTGAAAACCAGCAAGTTTCTCTCCCCCAAAAAGAGTGAATATATGAAAGTGGGGCTGTAAACTCACCTTAGCAGCACAGCAACAAGTAAACACAAGCACAAACGATAAGGGTCCTGACTAACCTGAATTTCATTTAATATATAATCAATATTAAATGCCAATAATTTGACAGTGTGGTTTCGTTTTCTCGGTTTGGGTACGGTGCAGACTATCGGTATCCCCCCCATTCATAAGTAATTACACTCAAACATTAATTCACTTCCAATGTTTAAAAACTCGATTATTATGTATAGAAAAATTATGGTTTCTATGCTTAACATTGTGACTTTTTATTATAACGACTCTACGTTTAGACATATAACCAACACTCACACTAATAAGCACACAACCACATATATACATATTCATATGTACCAAAATGCAATAGCAACTAGGATACCCTCACACAATCACCCATGTAACCCCACACACACACAAATATACCCACAGCCAAACCGTCGCATACTAACATCATCTATATACATGTTTCCACATCCATGCACAAGTCAAACACACACCTACCTAGATATATGTATGTATGCAGAATCTAACATCAAGGGCGACGCATACATACTCACCTACTCAAACCACACATGCATGCATACATAAATGTCACCCCTAAAAATTACACTTGCTCATGCGCCCACCAACACCATTCGGCACACGCAAACATAAGCACCCCATCCCCATACGCCCCATGCAACACACTCACGAAACATTCACACACACACACACACCACTTGTATATATATACATATTATATACAAACCGCACATACACATAACATCACATGCGCATGAAATTCTAGACATAAACCAAGCAAAGCACCCCCCCTCGTGCGCCTATACCCTGGAACATATCCCCACTCCCCTTCATGCGCCCATACTAACCTGAAACCACCCCATGCGCCTCACACACATAATACAATATACACACGCAGAACCTATATACATATATAACCGAAGATCATGAGTTTATACCAAGAACGCACATGAACTCATCACCAAACGTGTACGTAACCGACTCACGCAGCCCGTAATGAACCCAACGAAACCGAATCGAATCGAACAAACGAGATCAACGGATGAAACATGCAGAAACATACCTTAGTTAAGTCGGGTGTTCGCCGATCCGCCTAGTCCAAGCAAGGAACTACCGATGTTAATCCACCCGTACGAAAGACGATTACGATGGTTATAGTCGTCGTTAACGCTGTCGTGCGCGAGAGGAACAGGAGAGAGCGTGTGTTTTCGAGAGTTTCACGTACAGGTGATAGGGGCTGTCGAAGGTTGTAGTTGTGGGCGACAACAGTTGACGGCAGTAGATGGATTTAGGGTTTCGAGAAGTAGCCGAGGGAGAGGGTGAATGAGGTGGTTACGGGGTGATGATTCCTTTGTATAGTATTCACTTTCCAACTTGGAAATACCCGTCCTTCCACTTTATCTAATTGACACCATGAGTTTGATTTTTAAATAATTAGTTTAGTTTAATATATAGATTAGTTTAGTTTAATATATTGATTATGGGTTAATTAGTTTAGTTTAAGTTTACTTAATGTATATAAAATTTACATTAACAGCCTAGGTCTTAATCAATGAATTTAAAATAATCGAATCACGATACGACGGGAAGAATTTAGATAAAGGAAAATAACGTTAACCTGAAAATTACAGGTTGTCACATAAATCAACATAAAAAGGAGCCACGGAACTCACTTGTTTGATAGTAGAAGTAGATGAACAAAGGTTCTAAAGTACGAAGCAACAATTGTTCAAACACCTATTATTAATTATTGTTAAGTATTGAAGATAAGTTTTAAGTGAATAGATGCGTTCGGTCGGTTCGGGTTGGATCGGTCACGCTACACACACTCATACAAGCAGGCATAAGCATATGATCTTATATAGATCCATGTACTAGGAATCGTCACCATTGATATTGATATTAGTGTAAGGGTTTCATTGTTACTAGAGGTGTACTTAGTTTGATAAAATGGTTATGTTGATAAAAGTAATAAGGATATTAGTAGTTACTAATATTAGTCTTGATAACCTTAAAAATGTTAGCATCGATTATATTTGTGATAATATTAGTAAATGCTAGTATTAATAATGTCATTAGCAATGGTAATGTATCAATATTACTTTAACATCACACGACATACTCAAACTACACACAAGAATGCATTCACACACATACAACTTTCAGTCGCACGACTCAACATCCATTCGCACGAATCAACCTTCATTCGTACTAATCAACCTTCATTCGTACGAATCAACCTTCATTCGTACGAATCGCCATTCAGTCGCACGACGCAACACTCATTCGCACACACATGTCCAGTCATACACACACATTCGCACGGCACAACATTCATACGCATACACCCTCATTCGCACGACACAACGTTCATTCGCACACATACTCATTCGCATGACTCACACTCAATCGCACACACAATTCCAATCGCACATGCTCATTCGTACGAAACAGACTCGATCGGACAAATACATTCAATCGCTCACACCTATTCGTTTGGAACAAACTCAATCGCACACATGCTCCCAATCGCACACAATCGCACAGACATAACACATGGGTACCGGAGTGTGCACAGCAGCCTTCAGCTAATGTGTGCACTTGAATTGCACCACAAATGCTTTCAAAATCGTTTTCGACATACACACCAGCAATGGATACACACATACAGAGGCATAACATACAACCACAGCGACCTCATACGCCCGAAAGGCACCAATCGCCCGAAACCGACACGAAAGAAGTTGAATAAGATGAGACGAGGGATGACATGGACGACGGTGGTCGTCTACCTGCGAAACACCGAGAGGCAGCGACTTGCGGCCGCGTTTGCCAGAGAAAACAACGAAGGAAGTCGGAGACAGAGGGAGAGGGCGAATGGTGGGAGTAGGGTTTGGATATGGTGAAACGGCTGGAAAGGGGTTTTTATACCCATTTCAAGTTTGGGAGATTGACACTTTAGTCCCTGGACTTTCAAGGCATATAAATCTTTAAGTTTGATTGATTACAATTTGGACCCTGAACTTTGTTATTTATTTTAATAATAGTATGTTAATTAATATGATTTTATCACATCAATAATAATAATAATATTTCTAACAATAATACTAATAATAACGTTGTTAATAGTAATCACATTAATTATATTATTGATGTTAATGAAAGTAGTAATAATAATACTAGTAATACTACTAATAATAGTTTTAATAACAATAATAGCAATGATAATAATAGTAATAGTAACGGTAATAATAGTAATAATGTTAGTAATATTAATAATCTATGACTTTAATAGTTATAATGATAATAATAATAGTATTCATATTATTAACAATAGTAATTGTATTAATAATAGTGTTAGTAGTATTCAAAAATAAGGTAACTTTTATGTGTTAATATTTTCTTAATTACTTAAGGGGGAGAGGGAAAATATTGGGGTAGAATCTTCTTAGGTTTTTAACATTTAGTATTTATCCACAATTAATTAATGCACATAACAAAAATTGAAATTAAGGCAATTTGATTATGAGCTAAGGTTGAATGTTCAAGAAGGGCTAACAAATACTACGTTAATTGACGGACCTTTTGATGATGGATGTCACATCATAGGTCTATTATATTTTTGTATATTGTTTATTCAAAAATTTTTAAACCGAAAGACAAAGATTAGATGACTAAAGACGGAGACATGCGGGAGTCATGATGGAAATCTTGTGCCAAGTGGCACCTTGTAAATGTTTGTGACCCTAGACTAGTTCAGGTTTATTTGGTTGCTCAAACGAAACCAAATATTATTTTATTAGTCACTCGATTTGTATGTTTACTATTATGTTTGTGGTTGTGTTCAAATATTTAGGGAAATAATTAAAAAAACCCATAATATTTTGACAATCGGAATGACAAGTAACTAAATGGTTTAAGTATAAGGAAATGTAATTAAAAAAAGGAGTTTTATTTAATAGTAAAACGGGTTTAAAATAAAACGTTTATTTTAAACATCAAATTAATAAAAGAGTTTATTGGTTTAAATTAGTTTCCAATAAACGACCAATATACTTTAAATAGAGTGTATAAAACTGAATTGTGTCAAGTGTTGAAAAGAGTATTAAACTACTATCACAAACCAACATTAAAATTGAATTCTATCAAAATTGTATGATTTGCTTCATGCTGCAGGTCGTCCAATATGTTTTTGACCGGACCAATAATTAAAACATAAAAGAAATCACAAATTAAAATAGATATTTTAAGCCACCCTAAATTAATGACACTTCACCCAATTTGTCTGAACCCCTGATGTTAGCGTTTACCCTGCATCCTAGCTTACGGTTTTCGTGAAAGGTACAACCGAGAATCCTAAGTCACTTATGTCGGTTATACAATTACAAATTAAGGGCTAATATCACTTAAATCATTTATGTGGGCATAGTTGGGGTTAAACATATTAATGTTTGATAATGCTTGTCATATGACCCCAAACCGAGAGTTATATAGTTGACATAATTGGCAATCGTTATCTACTTGAATAACCATGCCAGTGAAGAGTTCTTTAGCCATTTGAGACGGGATCTCATCCTAATTATATATTTTTTTGTAATTTGGCCTTAAAATTTGTTAGAAAATTAAACATAAAAATACTAAATAATTTCTTTTGAATGTTGTAGATGTCTAACGAAACAACTTCAGTTATTCCTATCTCTGTTAGGTCAATCTTTGAAAAGGACAAACTCAACAACTCCTCATGGATTGATTCAGAACCTGGAAGTAGTTCTTAGGGCAAAGAACAAAATGGATTTTCTTGAAGAAGAACCTACCACCCAAACAAAAGCTGCTTGTATGAATTGGGAAAGACATGTGGATGACTCAATAAAAGTCTCCTGTCTCATGCTAGCTTTCATAATTCAAGAACTTTAGAAGAATATGGAAAACATGCATGCATTCGACATGAATGAACAAATGAAGGAAATGTCCAACAACAGGCTCGTCATGAGCATTTGAAGTGACATAATTGCTTATCACTACTAGAATTCAAGAGGGTTCTTCTTTCAAACCTAATATGTTGAAGATAAAGGGTTATATTGATCACTTAGCATGTTTTGAGGCCTTATTGAGCAATGAGCTAGCTGGGATATTATCCTCAACTCACTGCTAAAGTCATATGATAGTTCAATAATATGAATGTTGGACAAGACGCTCTTAAGGGTATAGTTGATACTCACAATTATAATGACAAAGTTGTTGTCACAAAGAAGAATCCTCTGAAAAATGCAAAGTGCTTTCACTATGATGCAATGGGGCCCTAGAAGATTAACTGCCTTAAAAACCTGACTGAGCTAAAACAAAAAAAGTTTTCTAAAGCAGGACCCTCAGGTATAGTTGTTGTTAAAACCTTTTTTTTAGCAATCTAAGGTATTTAACACTGGATGTGGTTCTTACTTTTGTAATGATTTGCAAGGACTAAAGAAGGTTAGAAAGCTGAAACAAGGTGACTTGGAACTCCATGTTAGCAATGAACAAAAGGTTGCAGTGAAGGCAGTAGGAAAATTTGTTCTTTACTTTTTAATGGTTTAAACCTTATTTTGAATAATATTTGTTACGTATCTAGTTTGACTAGGAATATTATTTTAGTTTTCTGGTTTACGTGAATAAGGTTTTGAGTATGCTTTTAATGGTGATTATATTATCACATATTTGAATGATGTTGCAACACCCGTAATCTTTGTCAATTAAAATAAAAGAAAAGAAAAGAAATAAGGAAAAAAGAAAGGAAAGGCAAATATTTTATTAATATTTGAAGTATGGCCGCCCATATACATACCAACTGCTGCTTTTGTCGACCAAAAAGAGAAGAAGGAGAAGAATAGCAGATTTCTTCGGTTCTGGAGAGAGAGCGGCAAAACTTGACTTAGGTAAGTAAATTTTGTACAATTGGCTCGGTTTTGTTTGTGTTTTACTAAGAAACCGAGAATATATGTTCTTATGTGTGTATATGTGTTTGGGTTTGGGTGTTTTAGACATATCTAGGTGTTCGAATTCTTTGAAAAGTTCAAGTTGAAGGAGTTAAGCTTGGAAGCAGAAAATGTGAGTTTCTAGACCCCGTATTTTATATGTTTTTAAAAGATTTAGGGCTGAAAATGCATGTAAAACATTTTTACAAGTAAAATGTATGTAACCGTATGTATATGTGCGTGTGTTTAAATGTTTTATGGTTATAATGCTTGGTTTGATGTTTGGGATAGTAGTATAAGCTTAGAACATGTTGAATTGGTATTTGGGACTGAAAATATATTAGAAATATATAAGTTGATGGTCATGCGCCCAAACAGGGCCCATGCGCCTACTATTTTGGCTTGGAAAAGTTTTAAGTATGGTCATGCGCCCAAATAGGGCTCATGCGCCTGAAAAATAGACATAAAAAGTCTAAGTGTATGTTGATGTGCCCAAATAGTACCTTCATGCACCCAAATAGTTTTTCATGCGCCTAGAAAACGCCTTAGAATATCTAAGTGTAAGCTCATGCGCCTAAACAATGGCTCATGCGCCTAAATGTTTGCTGAAACGCCTAAGTATAGGGATGATGCGCCCAAATAGTGCCCATGCGCCTAAGAGGCTCATGCGCCTAGGTGTTGAAATGTCTAAGTGAGGCCCATGCGCCTGCATAGTGGAGAAACACCCAAACAGTCCTCATGCACCCAAATAGTGCTCATACTCCCAAATAGTGCTCATGCGCCAAAATAGTGCTCATGCGCCTAAAGACTTAGAAGATTTTTCTTAATTTTTAGAAAAACAGAATTTTAGGGTTTGACCCTAGTTTGACTTATGGACTGTTTTGGCCTATCTTAAGCATGAATATGTGATGGTCTATGGATAGAATATGTATGATGATATGATGAATGTATGATATGCATATGTGCATGATGTGTTATCTTTTATTGTTTTTCAAAACATACATATTATAATATAATATACGTTAGGTATTATGTTATGACTTTACGTAGTATGATGAATGTATGAATGAACATAAAGTATAACGTAACGAAGTGAAAGATAACAAAGATGAAAAGTGAAACGTAATGAAAGAAAGAATGGCTTGCAAGCAAATAGAAAGGAGGTGCACGACCATGTTATCATTAGCTCAACTATGTGCATTTTAAATAACCCAAAGGATGCATACAGGGTCAATCATTGAGATTGACAGGACCCTTGTGGCATGCCCTAGGTGACCGGGTCAGCTTCGTGCACAATGTTCGGAGTATTGCACATTGGTCCGAATGAAAGGGAGAGATGGCTTGCCCTAGGTGACCGGGTCAGCTTCGTGCACAATGTTCGGGGTCTATTTATAGACCTCAGGCCTAGCATCAGCTTCGTGCATAATGTTCTAGGTATTGTTCATCGATCCGTATGAAAGTAAAAGATGATGAAAAGTATGAAAAGAAAGTATGAGAATGAAAGTAAAAGATAGAGAAAAGTACGAAACGAAAGTATGTATACGAAAGAGAATAGTAATGAAAAGAATGAACGAAGTATGCGTATGATGATGAAAGTTAACAAAGAAAGTACAAAAGAACGAAATGAACGATAATATAGTATGAATGTATGTATGATGTGTGTTTGCTTACGAAAGTAATGTATAGTATTGGAAAAGTTTATTTTCGTATATATAACACACAGGGTATTTTAATACTTACAAAACTAGAACTCACTCAGCAATGATGTCTGAATGCATTTTCAGTTGGCAGGTAATGGTTGTTGAGGATGGAACACAAGGAGGCTACTCGGCAGGGCAAGACTGGAATCCATCCATGCATATTATCATTGTTGTTTTGTAATGCAATTTACGGATGTTTTCTTTTGTAGTTTAACAATGTTGTATTGCATAACAACAGTAATTATTAATGAAATGAATGGTTTTTGTTAATGTAATTCCGCTGCAATGTTTTAGGAAATGTATATTATTATATATGTTTAGTGCTATGAATGACCAACTATGAGGTCTCCGAAACGGGGCCTTACAGATGTCTTTTACTTAAACATAAAACCACATAAGGGAATCTATGAGATAAAATTCCATAAAAATAACATTTTATACAATATCTCCAATAAGTGTATGTAATTAGATTCCAATTATGCTTATCTGTGGCATTGTCGACTTAGACGCATAAAAAATAATTGCATGAACAAACTCCAAACTAAAAAAATCTTATTTCCACAGGTGAAGACTCTTTTGGTGAATGTGAAGCATGCTTAAGTGGAAAGTTGACCCAAGCTTCTTTTTACTGGTGTTGGTCAAAGGGCTAAGGGTCAACTAGGACTTGTACATACAGATGTATATGGTCTATTCAGATCAATGGGCGGAAATGAAAAAGGTACTTTGTCACATTTACAAATGATTTCGGTTAATATGGTTATGTTTATCTTATGAAGAATAAACATGAAACGTTTGAAATGTTCAAACAACACCAAAATAAAGTAAAAGACCATATAGGTAAAATGATTAAAATACTTCCATCAGATCGAGGTGGGGAATATCTTACTTAAGGATTTAACGAACATCTAAGTAAATGTGGGATCATCTCACAATTCACTCCACGCGAACGCCAAAACTCAATGGTATGTTAGAAAGGAGAAATCGTACACTATTGGATATAGTTTGATAAATGATGTGTTATACAAACTTGTCTCACTGATTTTGGAGTTTCACTTAAGTGTCACTCAAATAATTAATCTAGTTCTGACTAAAAAAGGTAGACAAAGCGCCTTATGAGGTTTGGCATGGGATCAAACCCAAAGTGTCCTACATTAGGATATGGGATGTGACATTTATGTTACACATGAATCTACGAATAAACTGCAACCCCGAGGTGATAAAATACTTTTTGTCGGATACCCAAAAATAATCAGTTACAACTTCTACAATCTTGCTGAAAACTAGGTTTTGATAAGAAGCAGAGATGTCTTCTTACAAAAAGAACTCTTTGCACGGGGGATTGGAGAAAATCATGTGGATTTAAAGGAAGTTTAAGAAACACCAATAACCGAATACGATCAATCGAACCTGAGAGGATTCAAGAATCGATTGTTATTCTTAGTATGCACAAAAGTACTAGAGTTCAGCATGAACCCAATAGATATAGTGCAATTCATGAGAATGCCGACATCTTGGTAGTATATCATGATGAACCTACTAATTACAAATTTGTAATTCTGGATTCTAAATCTAAGAAATGGCTAGAAGCCATGGGCGTAGAGATGCAATCCAGGTATGATAACCATGAGTAGGACTTGGTTGATCTTCCTTCTGAATGTCGAACTGTAGGATGTAAATGGATCTTCAAGAAGAAGATCGACTTGGATGGAAAGGTGCAAACCTATAAAGCAAGTCTAGTTGCGAAAGAGTTCACTCAATAGACTAGGAGATCTGGAAAATGGATGTCAAAGCCATGTTTTTGAATGGATAACTTGCTAAAGATGTCTATTTAGTACAACCAGAAGGTTTTAAGGATCCAAATAATCCAAATAAGGTTCGAAAATGAAATAAATTCATTTATGGATTGAAACAAGCATCTTGAAATTAGAATCTATGTTTTGATAAGAAAATCAAAGATTTTGATTTTTTTCAAAAACAAAGATGAGTCTTGTGTTTATAGGAGGTAAGCGGCAACTACATTACTATCCTGATCTTGTATGTGAATGACACACTAGCTATTGGAAATAATGTGTAAATGCTTAATGTTGTAAAATCTTGGCTAAGAAAATGTTTTGGAATGAAATATATTGGTGAAGTTGCTTATATTCTATGAATAAACATCTATAGAGATAGATCAAAGTAATTTATTGGCTTAAGTCAAAGTACATATATTGATAAGGTCCTTAAATGTTTCTCAATGCAAGATTCCAAGAGAGGAAACTTGCGAATTGCACACAAAACCATACTGAACTGTAATCAGTGTCCTAAAATAAAGGAACAAAAGAAGAAAATGAAAAAAAGTTTCATATGCTTCTATGATTGGTTCTATTATGTATGTCCTGTTATGTACTAGACCCAACGTATCATTGGGTGAAAGTCACTGAATTAATGTAAAGAATATCCTCAAGTACTTGAGGACTAAGAATATGTTCTTGATATCTAGAGGAGTGGGAGACAAGTTGATAGTTAAGTGCTATACTAATTCTAGCTACCAAACGGATCGAGATGATTCTCGATCACAAACGTGATATGTATTCACTTTGAATGGTGGAGCCATAATTTAGAGAAGTTCAAAGCAGAGCATAGTAGCTCAATCCACTATAGAATTTGAATACATAGCAACATAAAATGCTGTAAAAAGGATTGCTTGGATGAAAATTTTCATTGTTGATCTTTATGTGGTGCCCAGCATAGGAAAACCTATTATGATATCATGTGATAACACTGGTGTCATAGTTCATGCAAAGAAACCTGTGACAACCCTATATCAAGGTTAGGTAAATTTAACATTTTAAAGAACTATTCTGAATAAATAGTATGTACTTACCTACTTTATTAGAAATTATTAAGGTAAGTTTTATATAATTTTCTCACATTTATGCATGATTATACGTGAGCATGCATGCATGCATGCATAAGTGTTTACACGTGTGTGTGTATATATATATATATATATATATATATTTATGTGTGTGTGAACCTTGTGATAGACATCTTAAGGTTATATGGTTAGTTACTTAAATGATAGATACTTTTATATGCATGAAATGAAATAAGATTTAAAACTTAATCAAACCCTACTACATCAAGTTAACCTTATATCAAAGAGTAAAACTAATCAAAACACCTAACCATTAACTAAAACCTAACCTTAACATCATTAGTACATTAGGACATCAACGAACCTAGATTAACAACTAATTAAGCAACTAAACCTAACTTAATGACTAAGTGAAACATTAGTTCTTAGCTTGACACCTAACCATGACCATTACACTAATCACCCTCCTAAACCCGCCACCTAGCACCACCATGCCACTAATCATCTCTAGAACTTGCCACCTATCCCTAAGAAACTAACTAAGCAAACCTATAATCACACCTCACTACTCTAGCTTTAGCCTAATGATGATGAACTCCACTACTTTGAGGCCTTCGGCTGAATGGAACCACCACCACAACCATCACCATCCGCGACCACCACCTCCTTTGGCGCTCTCTCTCTCTTGGTTTTATACCACCCCAAACCCCCACAACCGTAAACCACCACAACCACAACCATCTCTCTCTCTCGGTTTCATACAACACCTAAAACCGCCACCTTCTACTCCTTGCTCGCTCTCTCTCTTGGTTCTAACCATTACAACTAAATATTCTTGTGACCAAGATCAAGAACAACCATACCAATTTGGATCATCAAGAACCTAGGATCAATTCTCTAAGCTTTCTTTCATCTCAAACAAGGTTTGATTCTCAAATCTATAACTAACAAATCAAGAAGTTATATATGTGTTTAACTAACACATATAATTAACCCTTTAAGCTAACTCATCAAGGATATTCACAAAACCTCATGAACATATGACCTTTATAAAAAATCAGTAAGAAAGGTATTCAAAAACAGAAAGTTTGAAGGTTTTATAAAAATCAAGGATTTAAACTAAAATACAAGGACTAAAGGGTTGAAATATTTGGTATTCAATGACTTATTAGATTAAATACTTAAATGACTATGATTATGGGAACAAAATTTGGAAATTTATTAGAAAATATTGAAATAATAATCTGGAAATTATGGAATAATAATATCGAATATATTAATTTATATAATTAAATTAAGGAAATAAAAGAAAATTTTGAAACAGAAGATCCAAACGTGATAAAAATATGGAAAATTTATATAATAACCTTTATATTTTATTGGAGTTACAGAATAAATTTCATGAATTAATTTGTATGTATGACTGAGTTTTATATTTTAGAAGAATTAATTAGAGGAAAATCAAAAGAAATGGTAAAATAGTATTATAAATCATGAAAATTTTACATCAAATGTGATATTCAGAATAGAACAGTATGTATGAATTTTGGAAGTTTTAGAGATGTTTAAATATTTCTGTCAATTAATATGAAACTTGTAAAAATTATAGTAAATTACCTACTATGAATTATTGATCTAAAATTTTATAAGATAAATTAGATTTTTGAATGTTTCTGCTGCTAAATTTTTATTATTTTAGGAAAATAGTAGCTATTAACTTTTGAATTTTTCCATAACTAATGAAATAATGTGCTGAAAATTTTATAGAAATTTAATTTATTCTAACAAATAACTATTTTATATGAATTATTAGACATTTGGCTAGAAATAAGGTGAGTAACATAGCCTTTTTTGATTTAATAATTTATTTTGGGGAAAAAGCAAACTATTGTTACTGAAATTGATTGCTAAATTTTAATAAGTTATTGTCATTTTGACACAACCATTGATTCGGATGAGAAACAGTCAGATAATATTGGTAGCGCTACTTAGGAATATGTCAATCCTACATCTGTCAAATAAGGGTTATGATGTTGTATTATTTGATTCTGTGATTTATATTTAACAGTTATAACTCTTGGCATATAAGTAGGTTTGTGTAAGGCCCCGCTCCCGGGACACTTACAGCAGGTCAAATCATCGCACATAAAATATATATTTATACATTAACATTTAAAAAGCGTTGCAGCGGAATAAATTTTTATTTCAATTCAAATGCTTTTGCAAGTTAATACAACATTCATTACAAAATATCGTTTGTTCGTATTACAATGCAAAAAATTAAATAAAAGAATGCCATCCAAAAAGAGCCGAGTAGCCGCCCCGTGGCATCCTCAGCAACATTACCTACCAACTAGAAACACATAAAAAGTCAGTGGTGAGTTCTAGTTTTAAAATAAAACATACTTTTCTTTCGATTAAAACCGTTCTTTACTTTCTTATGCGATCATGCATCATACATACACACAGATAATATCATTATTATCTCCATCATTCATTCGTTAACTGTCTTTCATTCACCGTACGTAATTACCATTCACATTCGTTACTTTCATTCACATTCGTTCATGATTTCTTACTTTCATTCGTACGTTCATTACTTTCGATGACATGTACAATACCCAGAACATTGTGCACGAAGGTGGTTACTGGGTCTGAGGTCTTTTATAGACCTCGAACATTGTGCACGAAGCTGACTACAGTACCTAGGGCAACTACATTCACCACTTATCTTTTCTCTTTCATTCCGGATCAATGTCATGTGCTATACTCCGAACATTATGCACGAAACTGGTTACTGGGTCTGAGGTCTTTCATAGACCTCGAACATTATGCACGAAGCTGACTCCAGCACCTAGGGCAAGCGGCAAGGATCTCATACATATGGTTAATCACAAGGATTGGACCCCAGTGTGCATCCTTCTAGGGTAGCTAACCTGCACACAGTTGAGCTAACACCCTTCATTGGGTGTGAACCTCCATACATTTGCTTGCAAGCCTTTCTTACTTTCATTCATTCATTCATTAATACATGCATTCTTTCATTACATTCCTCTTTTCATTAATGCATGCATTCTTATCTTCCACTTTATGTTACATAATACTTTTCATTCATTCATAAACATTCAACGTAAAGCCACGGGAAAATAATCATACATACACAGAAACATAAACATAAACATACCAAGACATCACCATACATACATAATATACATCATACCCATCGACATGCACAAGCATCAATCATACATCATCATACATGCCCAACATATCATCCATGACCTCGAAAGCCAACTTACATGAACCCCGGGAACCTCCCAAGTCAAAGCCTACATCTATCCATTCCCCCGAAAAATCAAAAAAATAAACTATGTCCTTTTGGGCGCATGAGCCCTATTTGGGCGTATGGACACCACTCAGTCGCATGGCCTCCCAGGCGAATGAGAACACTTAAGTGAATGGACACTAGGGGCCAATGAACACTTAGGCATATGGACTCCCAGTCACATAGCCTTTAGTCGCATAACTTTCATGCGTATGAACCTCAGTCGCATGGCGTTCAGGCGCATGGACCTCAGTCGTATAACATCCAGGCGCATGGCCCTCAGTCGCATGACCTTCATGCGTATGAACCTCAGTCGTATGGCACTCAGTCGCATGGCACTCAGGCGCATGGACTTTAGTCGCATGGCTTCCAGTCGTGTGACCTTCAGTCGCATGCTTTCCAGGCGTATGACCCTCAGTCGCATGCCATTCGGCTGTATGGCCTCCAGTCACATGTCATTCGGTCTTATGGCTTCCAGTCGCATAAGCCCTAGCTGGGTGCAGAATGCAGTCTTCTTCGAACCTGCACTGCAGTTTCAGCCCCTAGCCCCTTTTCTTACCCGTTCTAGGCTAAAACCAACCATCCTAAGCCTTAGAAACACACCCCTAACATCATTCAAGCATCACAAGCCCAACATGAGTCCCACCCGTTCGCACACAAACACATAAGCACATACATACGGGTTCAACACCCAACACTTCAAAAAGGGTTTCGTATGTGTTCCAGCCCCAAAATCAGTTGAAAACGTGTAAAAGAGGGGTCCTAGAACTCACATTAACATCCTCCTCGAGTAGAGCTTCTCACAAACCCGCTTGACTTCGACTTTTGCACCTGATTCTCAAGAAATTCAAAGCTTTTGGCCCTTCTCCCTTCTCTCCCTCTCTATGGCCGATTGAAATGGGTGTGGGAGGGGAGAATGGGCTGTCATTCCCCTTTTACACCCACTCTTCCAAACTCTTATCCTTTTTGCCACATTTTACCCCTCAACTTTGGGTAAAAATGTCTTTTCTCCTTTATTCTTTCCTTTTCTTTCTTTTTCTTCCATCTTTGGCTTTACAGGAAAATAACCGGGTGTTACAAGTCCACCCCCTTATATAGGTTTCGTCCTCGAAACCTGTTATTCCTCGAACAAACGTGGGTAATGCTGTCTTATCTCTTCTTCAGTCTCCCACGTAGACTCAGATCCCTTTCTGTGCTTCCACTATACACGTACAAGATGAACCACTTTATTTCTTAACCTTTCTCTTTACGATCGATGATCGCCACTGGTTGCTCCACATAATTGAGCCATTCTTCTACCTCGATATCCTCTAGTGGAACAATCATATCCTCGTCTGCTAAAAACTTTCTCAGATGAGATAAATGGAATGTCGGATGAATTCCACTTAGCTCCCCTGGTAACTCCAATCTATAGGCCACCTCTCCTACTCGAGCAATGATTCGGAAAGGCCCTATGTATCTTGGGCTTAACTTGCCTCGCTTTCTGAACCGAATGATACCCTTCCAAGGTGAGACTTTCAACATAACTTTATCACCCACCTGGAACTCAATATGTCCATGTCGTTTATCAGCATACGACTTCTGTCTGTCTTTGGCTGCCTTCATGAAGGCCTTGATCCTTTCTAGCTTCTCCGTCGTAGCCTCGACCACTTCAGCACTCCCTAACTCTTTATGGCCGATATCACCCCAACAAGCAGGTGTTCTACATCTCCTTCCGTATAGCATCTCATAAGGAGGCACACCAATGCTGGCATGATAACTGTTGTTGTATGAGAACTCAGCTAACGGTAAGTGGTCATCCCAACTTCCTCCAAAATCAATGACGCATGCCCGAAGCATATCTTCCAGCGTCTGAATGGTCCTTTCCGATTGACCATCTGTTTGGGGATGATAAGCCGTGCTAATGTGTAACCTCGTCCCCATTGCGTCGTGGAATTTCTTCCAAAATTTATATGTAAACCGGTGTCACGATCAGACACAATAGACACTGGTACACCATGACGACTCACAATCTCTTAATGAACAGATCCGCTAACCTCTCAGATGAATATGTCTCGCGAATCGGTAGGAAGTGAGCACTTTTCGTCAAACGATCAACAATTGCCCATATCGCATCATACCCTTTCATGGTACGCGGTAGCTTCATAATAAAATCCATGGTGATGTGCTCTCACTTCCACTCCGGTATATTCAACAGTTGAATCTTCCCATACGACTTTTGGTGCTCGGCCTTCACTTGTAAACAAGTAAGGCATTTACTCACATACTCCACCACATCACGCTTTATACCCGGCCACCAATAGTCTTTCTTCATGTCTTGATACATCTTTGTAGCACCGGGATGAATAGAGTATCGAGTCTTATGAGCTTCATCCATAATTTTCACGCGTAGATCCCCAAAACAAGGAATCCACATCCGCCCGAATCGGGTTTTAACACCGAGTGTGTTTTCACCCAATTCCGCAACCAGACCTCTCATCCTTTTAGAGTTAAGATGATCTTCTTTCAATGCCTCATCTTGAAACTCTTTGACTTGCTTCATCACATTAGAGGTCATAATCAGCTGGTACGCTTTCACCCGAATTGGCTTGGGTCTTTCCTTTCGGCTAAGGGCATCCGCCACCACGTTGGCTTTGCCCAGATGATAATGGATCTCATAATCATAATCTTTTATTAGCTCCAACCATCTTCTTTGTCTCATATTCAAATCGTTCTGCTTGAAGAAGTACTTCAAACTCTTATGGTCAGTGAATATGGTGCACTTCATCCCATACAGGTGGTGCCTCCAAATCTTTAACACAAAGACCACTGCTGCTAGCTCCAAATCATGGGTAGGATAGTTAACCTCATGAACCTTCAACTGTCGGGATGTGTAGGCTATAATTTTTCCTCTCTGTATTAACACACACCCCAACCCCGAGTAGGAAGCATCAGAATAAACCACCAGATCTTCACTTCCATCGGGTAATGATAATACAGGAGCTTGAGTCAACCTCGTCTTCAATTCCTCAAATGCCTTCTCCTGAGCTTGACCCCACACAAACTTTACATCTTTCCGGGTCAACTTGGTTAGTGGAGAAGCGATCTTAGAGAAGTCTTGAATAAACCTTCGGTAGTAGCCCACTAAACCCAAGAAACTACGGATCTCAGATGGCCTTTGGAGACTTCCATTGCATCACACCTCCACCTTTGCCGGATCCACCATAATCCCCTCCGGATTCACCACGTGACCCAAGAATTGAACCTCGCGCAACTAGAACGCGCATTTGGAGAATTTGGCATACAACTTCTCCCTTCTCAACGTCTCCAACACCTCTCGAATGTGACCGGCATGCTCTATCTCGCTCTTTGAATAAATCAGGATATCATCGATAAACACAATCACTGATTTATCCAACATCGGCCGACACGTTGATCAACCCAAATGACATAACTAGGAACTCATAGTGACTATAACGCGTGTGAAAAGCTGTTTTAGGAATATCCTGCTCTTTCACCTTTAGCTGATGGTAGCCAGATCGAAGATCTATCCTTGAAAACCAACTGGCACCTTGAAGCTGATCAAAAAAATCATCAATCCTCGGTAACGGGTACCGATTCTTCACCGTCAACTTGTTCAGCTCACGGTAGTCTATACACATCCTCATGCTACCGTCTTTCTTCTTTACGAATAAGACCGGGGCACCCCAAGGAGAGATACTCGGTCTAATAAACCCCTTATCAAGCAGCCTTGCAATTGCTCCATCAACTCTTTCATCTCAGTCGGAGCCAACCGATACGGTGCCTTGGCAACATGTTGGGCATCTGGTATCAGATCAATCTAAAACTCGATCTCTTGGTCAGGTGGTACTCTTGGCAAGTCTTCGGGAAACACATCGGGAAAGTCACACACAACCGGTACATCAGACAGTTGTGGTGTTGGTGTATCCTCATTCTTTACATAGGCCAAGTAGGCACTACATCCACGCCTCATGCACTTCCCGCCACCACCATCAAAATCACTCTCGGAATCGTAGTGACTCGATCACCATAAACCGTCACCATACTCCCGTCAGGCGCTGTTAACCGAATCATCTTCTTGCAACACACAATGTTCGCCTCGTGGTCCGCCAACCAATCCATCCCAAGAACTACATCAAAACCACCTAAGGTCATCACGAATGGTCTAACAGGAAACCTGTGACCTTCTAATTCGATGTCATAGCCTTCTATCACCTCAAAAATCCTGGTAGACTTACCTATAACAGTTTCTACATCGAAAGGCTCATTAATACTTCTACTTCTAATGGGCAGCTTAGCATAAAAGGTAGCAAAAATGAAACTCCTACTAGCTCCAGAATCAAATAACACAGATGCAAAAGTTTGGTTTACTAGAAACATACCTGACACCACATCGGGGTCTGTTCTAGCCTCCTCCCGAGTCATCGTGAAAGCTCGGGCGCTTGCCTTGGCCCTTCCTTTCCGGTCTTCTTCCCCGCCCTGGAACTCTCCGCCCTCGGCTTCTCACAATCTCTGCTCATGTGGCCCTCCCCGCCACAGTTAAAACATCTCCCTGCTTTGCACTCCCGTGCCATATGACCTGGCTTCCTACATTTGAAGCACACATTCAACCCCCACCTACACTCGCAGGTGTGCTCCTTCCCGCACTTACCACACATCTTTACCCTCGCACCAGATGTGACCACACGGCGGTCATCCACCCGTGCCTTCTTATCACTCGTCGAGGCACCGCCCCCGACCAAATCTTTTCCCATTCCAATTCTGGTCTCCTCTATTCTTCTTGCTAGCTTCAGACACCACCACCGTTCGTTCAACATACAACCTTCCCCGCCAAATCAACCGCCGACCTAAACGTGCTCGGTCGGGCAGCGATCATGTACCTACGGACATCCGCCGGCAAGCCCTGAATATATCTCTTGATCTTCCGTGATAGAGGCGCCACTTGATTTGGCACCAGTCGTGCCATCTCATTGAATTTGGTGGTGTATTGTTGGTGTGTCATTGTTCCCGCCTCCATGTGACACCCCGTAATTCCAGGTTAACACTATTCCAACCACTGTCGTTATCATTGGCACATACTCGTTAACACACGAAACGTATACAAACACCGCCACCGACATCGTTAAATAAATAATGATAAAATACTAACACGGGTGTTTGTAGAGGATTCACATAAACGGGATTTCCTAAGGAATCCTCTTAATTAACATAGCTCGCCCATCTACGCCGTCATCAACCGAAACCAATTTGGGAACACGGGACCTAAGTACAGGGACCAAACTTGACAAATTGCCAAACTGGGGCTGGGTATAAATACCCATCCACCAGCCCAAAAACTTCACAATCTGCTCTTTCTCTCCTACGCTCTCTACTTCACGGTTTCTTCATCCAAGCACCAAAATCACCCCGATTGAGCTCGTTTTCGTCTGTTAGACCACGCAACAGCTGAGAAATCACGTTCCCAGCAGGTAGGCGACCCTGTACATCCGTTTTATTGCTCGTTTCTCTGTTGCAAATTTGGGGTTCGGGTGTTCGGGTTCAACCCGAATGCATGTGGTCGTGGGGGTGCGTGTGAGGTCAATCAGCATGTGCATTTCACTTAGACATGTTAGGAGAGTGTTTCTGGAAGTCTTGATTATGTGAAAACCGAGCACGGGACAGCCGAAGGCTGTTCAGCCCGTCCAGCAGTCGCGATCTACTGCTGTCCGCGACTGGCTAGTCATGCGACTGAGCCATGCGACTGGGTCCCTCATGCGACTGAGCCATGCGACTGGGTCCCTCGTACGACTGAGTGGTGCGACTGGAGTGAATCGTGCGAATGAGTCCATACGTATGTGCGTAACGTGCGAATGAATGCATGCGATTGAGAGTGTGTGCGATTGAGTCAACCGGATGAAATGTGTGCGACTGAGTACCACCCGACTGAA
Source organism: Flaveria linearis (assembly GCA_024085815.1). NCBI lineage: Eukaryota > Viridiplantae > Streptophyta > Magnoliopsida > Asterales > Asteraceae > Flaveria > Flaveria linearis. Next base: position 28,260,273 of record CM044016.1, on the reverse strand, counting down.
GGTCCAATCGCACGAATGAAGGTTCAGTCATGCGATTGGTTGTTGAGTCGGGTGAATGGGTGATGGGTGGTACGATTGAATGCTAATTCGTACGAGTGAGGGTTCAACCGTACGAATGAGGTTGATTCATACGATTGAATGCCCATTCGTGCGAATGAAGTGTCCAGTCGTGCGTCTAGCCTTGACATGCGATTGGAGTCATTGTGAGGGAATTCGCCTTGTGTGCGGTGTGCCTATCGTGTGATGATATGGTAACAATCAATAAAGTGTCATTTCTTGACCACAAAGATTAAAGTCAACGCAATCAACAAGCACATACTTTTACGATCTAAAACAACCTAATTGTTTACAACTAACGACAACCCGTTTGGGATCTACATAAGGTCTGATATGCGTATGCCTGCATGTTTGTGTGTGTGTCACCCACGACCGAACCAATGCGACCCGACCCGACTAAACATGTCTATTAACGCTAAACACAACATTAACGCTTAACATAACTGTCAATAGGTGTTTGACAGCGCATCGTAAACAACTCTTGGGAGACTTTCATCCTACGTACTTACTACATCATCAGTGAGTTTCACGGCCCCTATTTTACTCTCTTTCCTTTTGGGGGAGAAAACATGCAAAACAGATTTACTTAAATGGTTGTAGTATTATTGATATCGCTTGTTACGTTAGTGCAAACACACAACATGTCCTGACACACTCGAACCGTTAGTAATGGGATTAGCGAGGTAATTTTAAGTAGTACTACTGGGTCTGACAAACCCCGCCCGGGCTAGTCGCGCCAGCTTGATTGGAGGTCAAACGGGTGCTTGATTGACCTAACATTTGTCACGGTCTTGCGAGACGTGGCGGGGATACAACAAACACATATAGGACGTAAACAGTCAGCTTCGGTTCGAAACGCTAAGTAACAAGAACATAGGCTAGCTACCTAACGATATGCTCTATATACTAAACCATTGAAACACAAACTACTGAATGCTTACGAACACATTTATTGTTGAATAAACCTGTGAACTCACCAACTTTATGTTGACACATTTTAGCGTGTTTTCTCAGGTCACAGGAATGCATAAGCTCAAGATGCACGCTAAGGAAACGCACTCAGGACATGCATTCATCTATTATATTTTCAGCATTGAACATTTTGTCTAAACATGGCTATTGTAACTGTACTGTACTGGATTTACTAATTATGTACTCGCTTCCGCACTATTGTAAACTTTGTTTATGTTCTTTTGAATGAAGTCAAATGTCTATTTTAAATTCATATAGTGTCGTTCGATATGACTGTGTCTGAGATCCTGGTATGTCACACGCCTAACGGTAAAACCCCGTTCGTGGAAATTAAGGGTGTGACAGATTGGTATCAGAGCCAGGTTATAGAGAACTAGGATTGCATTGCATCTAGACTATAGCCTTAGACACAACACTAGTATTGCACGGACACTTTTACATGGTTACCACTGTTGTGCAAACAACCTTCTGGTGTACTGACGTTACACTGCTGAGCAAACATAACATTGTGGGTATGACATGTGTGACATTACCGGCTGACAGAGGGGCGGAGAATCCCGCTCGCTCACTACCAACGTTTACACTTGATCCTTCACTCTCGGAGTGGAAGCAACAACGAATTGAACCAAACATTTCCACGATTGGAACACGAAACTCTTTCCTAACGCACACGATAAGCTTAACGATGACAAACAAAAGAACAATACCTCAATCTCTCAACTCTCTCACACTTGTTACCATTCCCAACATACCCTATCCCCTACACTAGCCCGAGCAGTAAATGAGGGACAACTAAGATATTCAAGTCTGTTAGAAAATCGACTTAGACATTCAAACACTTAGAACTTCGAAGAGAAGAAGGCCAAATAGTCTTGACTCCCGTTATTATCTTAACGAAATCTCTTGTACAACCTTAGTACAACTTTAGTTATTCGACTCTTGGTATAACAAATACATCTTTGATACTTCTATCATTGATAACACTCGGTACTGGACAAGGTACGCTATCTCAAATAAGGGGAACCATGTGTGACCATGCAAAGCAAATTAGAATCACGGGTGCACACGTAATTGTAATTTGTCGTGCATGAGAATTCTAGAAACTCTATTTGGTGATAACGGTTATGGTCAGTACAAATTCTCAATTTCATACTTGGAGGCATGAGGCCTCGGATCCTCATATAGCTTCACTATCGATATGCAAACAAACCCTTCATTCTTACTAGCATGATACAATTTATTATTGTCAATAATTATTATCCAGTTATTGATTAATATGTGTTGTGAATTGAAGAAATCATGTCTGGGAGAAGAGCTGGACGCGCGGGTGGACGAGGAAATATCACCCTGACTCAAGCCGAGCTGAATGCTATCATCAATGAGCGCGTGGCTGATGCGCTGGCAGCCTATGAGCAGGCCCGCAATCAGGACCAGAACGACCAGAATCCAAATCAAGGAGGTCCCACAGTCTGTACCTTCAAGATGTTTATGGATTGCAAGCCTCATTCTTTCAGCGGTTCTGAGGGTGCTGTCACATTGCTTCGCTGGCAGGAGAAACTCGAGTCAGTGTTTGCATGTGCAACTGTCCTGATGGAAATCGCGTCAAGTACGCCTCCGGCATATTGGAGGGACCAGCCCTGACGTGGTGGAACTCACAAGTCCAAACCTTAGGGCTTGGTGCTGCTAATGGTATGCCATGGGATGACTTCAAGGTTCTGATGAAAGAAGAGTACTGCCCCAGGAGCGAAGTCCAGAAACTGGAGGCAGAATTTTGGAATTTAAAGATGGTTGGTTCTGACATTGAGGAGTACACGACTCGTTCGCACGAGTTGGCTGCATTATGTCCTCAGATGGTGACTCCGGCCTACAAACGGATCGAAAATACATTGATGGTCTAGCTCCTCAGATCCAGGCTAGTGTGATGGCTGCTGATCCTGTCACTATTCAGCAGGCCATCCGACTGGCTCATAAACTCACTGACCAGGCAGTGGCACAGGGCACCTTGCCTAAACGTGGCGCTGCTTCTGGTTCTTCTGATCATAAAAGGAAATGGGACGGTAATAACAACAACAAGTCTTCAAGCTCCAACAACACCCAGCAACAGCAGACCAAAAAGTTTGACCCTTCAAGAAGCTTCAACAATCAGAACAACAACAACTATGGCCAGGGATCGAGTAGTTACGCGGGCAAGAATCCTAAGTGTAGCCGGTGCAACTTCCATCATCATGGCCCGTGTGATCACTCCGTTGTCAGAGGTGTGGAAAGATGGGTCACGCAGCCAAAGACTGCAGGGGTGAACTAATGACTCAGCAATAACAACCTCAACAACAACGCCAGGGTGGAGTGACTAGAGCCTGTTATGAATGTGGTAAGGAGGGTCACTACAGGAAGGATTGCCCACAGCTGAAGGGTGGAAACAAGGGTAATAATGGGTGCAATGCCAAGGGTCGTGCATTCGTGATCGGTTCCGGCGAGGCAAGGGATGACCAGAATGTGGTTACTGGTACGTTTCCCCTGAATGGTTGTTTTGCTTCTATACTATTTTATACTGGAGCTGATAGGAGCTTTGTTTCCAACCAGTTCATTCAGTTCTTAGATGTAACCTTAACTGTCGTGGAACCTAGTTATGTTGTAGAATTAGCTGACGGAAAACTAATTGAGGCAACTCATATCGTTAAGGGGTGCAGACTAGGATTATGTGGTCATGAGATAGATATCGATCTGATGCATGTCACACTTGGTAGTTTCGACGTAGTGGTGGGTATGGACTGGCTATCCAAAAATCAAGCCGAAATCATCTGTGAAGAGAAAATCGTTCGTATATCACTTCCCAGTGGTGAAACTTTATCGGTTAAGGGCGAAAGGAGTAGCATGGTCTCTGGAGTCATCTCCTACATGAAAGCTCAGAAGTGTTTGCGTAAGGGTCACACCGTTTTCCTAGCCATGGTCACTGAAAAAGAAACCGAGGAAAAGAAAATTGAAGACCTCCTTGTTGTACGTGATTATCCTGAGGTTTTCCCTGAAGACCTACCCGGTCTCCCACCGCATCGCCAAGTCAAGTTCCAAATCGATTTGGTACCGGGAGCTGCCCCTATCGTGAGAGCACCGTACAGATTAGCTCCAAGGGAACTGCAAGAGCTGTCTACGCAATTGCAGGAACTATTGGATAAGGGTTTTATCAGACATAGCTCATCACCGTGGGGAGCCCCAGTTCTGTTTGTCAATAAGAAGGACGGAACTTTCCGCATGTGTATCGATTACAGGGAATTGAACAAGGCAACAATAAAGAATCGTTATCCTCTCCCGCGCATTGACGATCTGTTCGATCAACTACAAGGGTCGAGTTATTATTCCAAGATAGACCTAAGATCGGGTTATCATCAACTAAGGATACGAGAAGAAGACATTTCAAAGACTGCTTTCAGAACGAGGTATGGCCACTACGAGTTCTTAGTTATGCCATTCGGGTTGACCAATGCACCAGCGGTTTTCATGGACCTAATGAACTGTAACACCCGGAAGTTTGACTTTTTGGTAGGCTATGCGATTGAGCCTCAGTCGCCTGTGATTTATGCGACTGGAGTTCAACCGCATGGCTATTCGGCCGATTGAAGCTCAACCGCACGATTGTAGTTCAACCGCCCGAATGAAGTATGAGCCGCATGGAACATGTGCGATTGGGGTCCAATCGCATAGTTTTCATGCGACTGAAGGTCCAGTCGCCCCTGGACCAGATGCGAATGAGCTCGGGGTATAAAAGGGGAGCAGCTCCACTCTCCTCCCATTTTCAGTCGGGGAGAGAGCAGAGAGCGACCGGGAGAAGAGAAAGAAAGAAGGAAAGTGCTGCCTGATTGTCGAGAAGCAAGCTAACTCGAAGCTCATCAACTTCTACCTGATAATGTGAGTTCTAGGACCCCTCATTTACATGTTTTCTAACGATTTGGGGCTGGAATCACATATAAACCCTATTTTTGAAATAGTGTAAGTTTGACCCATTTGGGTAAATCTTGAGTAACGTGTTTATGGTATGAATTAGGACTAGTATATGCTTGTATGAGGTCCTAGTAGGAATCCCTAAGGCTTGGGAGGGTCGAATTGGGCCGAAAATGGGTTTATGGTGACTGTGGGGACGGGGGTTTCGCGACTGCAGTGTATAAAGAACTCCAGTCGCTGCCCAGTTAGGGTTATGCGACTGAAGGGCCATTCGGCCGAATGAGTGTTAGTTGATGTCCAATCGCCCGACTGAGGCTCAGACGCCCGATTGAGCCTCAATCGCACGATAGGTGATGCGACTGATGATTTCGGTCGCATAAGTTCAATCGCAGAGTAGTTCAGTCGTACGGTTAAGAGTTAGTCGCATATAGCCCAGTCGCATAGTGTCTAGTCGTACGGAAGGAGGTTCAATCGCACGTTTGAGTACCCATTCGCATGATAGCCCAATCGCATGGCCCAGTCGCATGGAGGACATGCGACTGGTATAAGTTCAGTCGCCCGAACAGGGCTGATGTGAGTGAATGTAGAAGTGTATGTATGATGTATGTATGTTAGTATGATGTTGCCATGATAAATGGTGAATACTGATGATATGTAATTAATTATGTTCCTTATGTATATGTGTCTTATCTTTTAATATCTTTACGTGAATGAATGAACGAATGAAATGAATGTATTAAGAACGTAAAGTGAAAGATAATGAAAGAAGGAACATGATGAATGAATGCATGCATTAACGAAAGAAAGTAAGAAAGGCTTGCAAGCAAATGAAAGGAGGTGCACACCCCTGGCAGGTGTTAGCTCAACGGTGTGCGGGTTAGCTACCCCGAAGGATGCACATCGGGGTCAGTCTTTGTGATTGACCAGAAGTATGTATGGGATCCTTGCCGCTTACCCTAGGTGACTGGATCAGCATTAGTGCACAACGTTCGTGATTGATCATCACAGGTCCAGCACCCGCATTTGTGCACAACGTTCGGGGTATAGCATATGGCACCGATCCAGAAGTAAAGTGAAAAGATAAGTGGTGCATGTACTTACTCCAGGTGACTGGATCAGCATTTGTGCACAACGTTCGTGGCTAACCACCACAGGTCCAGCACCAGTAGTAGGTATGATGAAAGGGGGTATTGTACATGTCACCGAGTGAAATGAACGTTCGAACGAAAGTAATGAAAGTATGAATGAATGTAATGAATGTTCGAACGTAAGTAATGAATGTATGAATGAAAGTAAAGTACGTACGAAAGTATGTAAAGTATGTATGTATGAAAGTAAACGAGAATGATGAAGTGTACACGAATGAAAGTAAGTAATGAATGATGAGATAATAACAATATTATCTACGTGTACGTATGATGTGTGAACACATGTATGGAAGAACAGTTAATGAGAATGGAAGTATGTTTTATTATAAAACTAGAACTCACTCAGCAACGCTGACTTTTTATGTGTTTTCCAGTTGGCAGGTAGAGTTGCTGAGGATGGCACGAGGCGGCTACTCAGCTCTTTTGGGATGGCATTCACTTTTTGATTATGCAGCCAAATCATGTGTTGTGGGCCCGTAATGCGCGCAACACATCATGTTGCATGCAAGTGCAAGATTTCTTGATAATCCTGATAAACATGATTATTTAAGAAATCTTCTTTATGAAGAAAAATATATTTTTGAACTTAATATCTTCTTTACGAAGAAGAATATATTATCTTTTTATTATTTTCTTTCAGTAGAGGTCGCTGTATGACCCTATGATTGCTGAGGAATATGCATCAGCAGCAGTCATAGTATAGATAGGCAATGTAAAGAAAGCTTGTATTTTGTAATCAAGACAATAATGTAAAAGCTTTTATGATGAAATGAGAATGTATATTTTATAAATTCCGCTGCGTATTTTATGATCATGTATTAAATGTATGGTTTTACGTGTGATGATGACCAACAGTAAGGTGCCCGGTGAGCGGGGCCTTACAAGTTGGTATCAGAGCCAAAGTTTAAGTAAAATGGGTAAAATTTTATAATAAACCTAAACTTAAACTGAGAATGGGACAGGGAGAATGAGAATGCCATCTGAGTAGTCGCGTGCCATCAGGTATTTTTCTTAAAGATTAACTGGTATTACGTGCGCTTGTTATGTGAATGACGTGTACTGTTAGACTTAGATACTAATGTAGTCAGACGGGTAATGCTCGGGGTGTGAAGAGTAGAGTAAGTGGCTAATCACAACTGGCCACTGTAATTAGGGACTTACTGTACTTAACATAAACTGAGCTATTTCCTTGAATGACCATGTTGGTGTTTGAATCTTTCAGTGTGATAGAAGATGGTCGGTGATAGATCATCTGATGCTTCCCGTGATGGTGGACGTGGTGATGAGCCGCGTATCACGCGAGGAAGATCTAGGAAAGAGAAAGTAGTTCGTGAGGAGAACGAGATTCCTCATCAGGAAGAGACGGACGAAAGCGCCAAGTTGAGAGCCTCGGTAAAAGAGGCAGTGATTGAGGAAGTGCACCAGGCTATGCAGACGATTTTACCGTCTGTAATGACCGAAGTGATAAAGGCAGTACGCGAGGATGATAGACGAGGGAGGAACGGTCCTCCGGTAGACAGCAACAGACAGAGGCAGAAACGGTATCGTCCGATGACGAAGAGGAAGAGGAGGAAGAACAGGTAAGGGGGACAGCCCGGGGTTGTGATTACGGGAAATTTATGAGATGCAAGCCTCCGACTTTTGATGGTTTAGGTACGGCTGCTGATGCTCACCAATGGGTGAGAGAGATGGAGGCGGTCCTTGATATCAGTGACTGCCAGGAGGATAATAAGGTAAAGTTTGCTACCCACTCGTTTACGGGGACAACATTGTGCTGGTGGGACAATATTGTCCAGGCCGAGGGTAGCAGGGCCATTGGGAAAATGAAGTGGTCTGAGTTGAAGAGAATGGTGATCGAGGAGTTCAGTCCTCGTCGAGAGATGGACAGAGTTGAGAGAGAGTTCCTGCAGTTGGAGGCGGGAACGATGACCCACCAACAATACACGACCAAGTTCAACGACATGGCACGGTTGGTGCCAGAGCAAGTGACGCCGGTGTCTCGCAAGATTAACCGGTATATCCAGGGGTTGCCAGCTGAAATTCGTTGGCATTTGATTTCCGCCCGACCCAGTACTTTCAGGTCGGCGGTGGATTTAGCTGGGAGGTTGTACGATGAACGAGCTGCGTTGGTGAAATCGGAGGCAGTAAGAAGGGAAGTGATGAGAGGAAGTGGCAGGGAAAGAGGTTTGGTCGGGGTGATACTTCGACAAGTAGTAAGAAGGCACGGGTTGATGATCGTCGTGTGGTCGTGACAAGTGCAGGGTCGAGAAAGTGTGGGAAGTGTGGGCGGGAGCACGGTGGTGAGTGCAGGTGGGGGCTGAATGTATGTTTCAAGTGTGGAAAGCCCGGTCATATGGCCAAAGAGTGTAAAGGGATGAAGTGCTTTAACTGCGGGGAAAGTGGTCATATGAACAAAGATTGCAAGAAGCCGAGATCTGAGGGTTCCGGTGTGAAGAAGGCAGTGGGCGAAGGGTCGAGAGCAAGCGCCAGAGCATTCACGATGACACAGGAAGAGGCTAGGACGGACCCCGATGTAGTGTCCGGTACGTTTCTGGTGAACCAAACTTTAGCCTCTGTATTATTTGATTCGGGTGCCAGTAGGAGTTTGTGCCAAATTGTCCGTTAGTAGTAGGCGTGTGGATGTGCCGTTTGATGTAGAGACTGCGATAGGTAAAACCACCAGGATTTCAGAGGTAATTGAGGGTTGCGATGTAGAACTGGAGGGTCACAAATTCCCAGTTAAACCCTTTGCGATGACGTTAGGCGGTTTCGATTTGGTGCTTGGTATGGATTGGTTGGCAGATTTCGAGGCGAACATTGTGTGTCGCAGGAAGATGATCAGTTTGACAGCGCCTGACGGTAGTCCAGTGACAGTTTATGGGGATCGGGTTACTACGATTCCGAAGGTGATCTCAATGGCAGTGGCGGGGAAATGTATGAGGCGTGGATGTAACGCCTATTTAGGTTATGTGAAAGATGTAGAGAAGCCAGCACCACAACTGTCTGACGTTCCGGTTGTGTGTGAGTTCCCAGACGTGTTCCCGGAAGACTTATCGGGATTGCCACCTGACAGAGAGATCGAGTTCCAGATTGATTTAATACCAGGCGCCCAACCTGTTGCCAAGGCACCATACCGATTGGCCCCGACGGAGATGAAAGAGTTGATGGAGCAGTTACAAGAGCTGTTGGATAAGGGGTTTATTCGACCGAGTATCTCACCTTGGGGTGCTCCGGTCCTGTTTGTGAAGAAGAAGGACGGTAGTATGAGGATGTGCATCGACTACCGCGAGCTGAATAAGCTGACAGTAAAGAACAGATACCCCTTGCCGAGGATCGACGACTTGTTTGATCAACTTCAGGGTGCTAGTTGGTTTTCGCGTATAGATCTTCGATCAGGCTACCATCAACTGAAGGTGAAGGAGCAGGATATCCCTAAAACAGCTTTTCGTACGCGCTACGGTCATTATGAGTTCCTCGTTATGTCTTTTGGTTTGACCAACGCGCCAGCTGCTTTTATGGACCTGATGAATAGGGTGTGCCGGCCGATGTTGGATAAATCAGTGATTGTATTCATTGATGACATCTTGATTTATTCAAAGAGCGAGACTGAGCATGCCGGTCACATTCGCGAAGTTTTGGAAACGTTGAGAAGGGAGAAGTTGTATGCCAAATTCTCCAAGTGCGCATTCTGGTTGCGTGAAGTTCAATTCTTGGGTCACGTGGTAAATCCGGATGGGATTCTAGTTGATCCGGCGAAGGTGGAAGCAGTAATGCAATGGAAGTCCCCAAAGACGCCATCCGAGATCCGTAGTTTCTTGGGTTTGGCGGGCTACTACCGAAGGTTTATCCAAGACTTTTCCAAAATTGCTTCTCCACTGACAAAGTTGACCCAGAAGGATGTGAAATTTGTATGGGGTCAAGCTCAAGAGAAGGCGTTTGAAGAACTGAAGACGAGATTGACCCAAGCTCCAGTATTGGCGTTACCCGAGGGGAGTGAAGATTTGGTAGTTTATTCTGATGCCTCCTACTCGGGGTTGGGGTGTGTATTAATGCAGAGAGGAAAGGTGATAGCCTATGCATCCCGACAGCTAAAAGTTCATGAGGTTAACTACCCTACTCATGACTTGGAGCTAGCAGCTGTGGTTTTCGCGTTGAAGATTTGGCGACACTATCTGTACGGGACGAAGTGCACCATCTTCACGGACCACAAAAGCTTGAAGTACTTCTTCGAGCAAAAAGATCTGAATATGAGGCAACGGCGATGGTTGGAGCTTATAAAGGACTACGATTGTGAGATCCATTACCATCCGGGCAAAGCCAACGTGGTGGCGGATGCCCTTAGCCGAAAGGAGAGGCCCGAGCCAATTCGGGTGAAGGCGTACCAGCTAATCATGACTTCCGACGTAATGAAACAGGTCAGAGAGTTCCAAGATGAGGCTTTGAAAGATGAACATCTTAACTCCGAACGCATGAGAAGTCTGGTCGCAGAATTGGGTGAGAACGCAACGGGTGTTAGAACTCGGTTTGGGCGTATGTGGATTCCTCGTCTTGGGGATCTGCGAATGAAGATTTTGGATGAAGCTCATAAGTCTCGATACTCCATTCATCCCGGTGCCACCAAGATGTACCAAGATATGAAAAAAGATTATTGGTGGCCGGGTATGAAACATGAGGTGGTGGAGTATGTGAGTAAATGCCTCACTTGTTTGCAAGTAAAGGCGGAGCACCAGAAGCCGTACGGAAAGATTCAACCTTTGGACATCCCGGAGTGGAAGTGGGAGCACATCACCATGGATTTTATCACAAAGCTGCCACGTACCCCGAAAGGGTATGATACGATCTGGGTGATTGTGGATCGATTGACGAAGAGTGCTCACTTCTTACCGATGCGTGAGACATATTCGTCCGAGAAGTTGGCCGATCTTTTCATCAAAGAGATTGTGACTCGTCACGGTGTACCGGTGTCGATTGTGTCTGATCGCGACACCCGGTTTACATCCAAATTCTGGAAGAAATTCCACGATGCTATGGGGACGAGGTTGCATATTAGCACGGCTTATCATCCACAAACTGATGGTCAGTCGGAAAGGACCATTCAGACATTGGAGGACATGCTCCGAGCATGTGTTATTGACTTTGGTGGAAGCTGGGATGACCATCTACCGTTAGCTGAGTTCTCATACAACAACAGTTATCATGCCAGTATCGGCATGCCACCCTATGAGATGCTATACGGTAGGAGATGCAGGACACCCGTCTGTTGGGGTGATATCGGTCAGAAAGAATTGGGAAGCGTCGAAGTGGTAGAGGCTATGACTGAGAAGCTCGAAAGAATTAAAACCTATATGAAGGCGGCCAAAGACCGACAGAAGTCGTATGCCGACAAACGACGCAGGCCGATTGAGTTCCAGGTGGGAGATCGTGTTATGTTGAAGGTCTCACCTTGGAAAGGGATCATTCGATTCCGGAAGCGAGGTAAGTTGAGTCCGCGTTATATAGGCCCTTTCCGAATCGTTGCTCGAGTAGGAGAGGTGGCCTATAGGTTGGATTTACCGGATGAGTTAAGTGGGATTCACCCGACTTTCCACGTGTCTCATCTGAGGAAGTGTTTGGCGGACGAAGACATGGTCGTTCCACTGGATGATATCGAGGTAGACGAAAAGCTCAATTACGTAGAGCAACCAGTGGCGATCATAGATCGCAAAGAGAAAAGGTTGAGAAATAAAGTGGTTCCCCTTGTGCGTGTACAGTGGCGGCACAGGAAGGGATCCGAGTCGACGTGGGAAACTGAAGAGGAAATGAGGCAGCATTACCCACGATTGTTCGAGGAATGACAGGTTTCGGGGACGAAACCTAAAATAAGGGGGGTGGACTTGTAACACCTGGAAGTTTGACTTTTTGGTAGGCTATGCGATTGAGCCTCAGTCGCCTGTGATTTATGCGACTGGAGTTCAACCGCATGGCTATTCGGCCGATTGAAGCTCAACCGCACGATTGTAGTTCAACCGCCGAATGAAGTATGAGCCGCATGGAACATGTGCGATTGGGGTCCAATCGCATAGTTTTGATGAGACTGAAGGTCCAGTCGCCCCTGGACCAGATGCGAATGAGCTCGGGGTATAAAAGGGGAGCAGCTCCACTCTCCTCCCATTTTCAGTCGGGGAGAGAGCAGAGAGCGACCGGGAGAAGAGAAAGAAAGAAGGAAAGTGCTGCCCGATTGTCGAGAAGCAAGCTAACTCGAAGCTCATCAACTTCTACCTGATAATGTGAGTTCTAGGACCCCTCATTTACATGTTTTCTAACGATTTTGGGGCTGGAATCACATATAAACCCTATTTTTAAATAGTGTAAGTTTGACCCATTTGGGTAAATCTTGAGTAACGTGTTTATGGTATGAATTAGGACTAGTATATGCTTGTATGAGGTCCTAGTAGGAATCCCTAAGGCTTGGGAGGGTCAAATTGGGCTGAAAATGGGTTTATGGTGACTGTGGGGACGGGGGTTTCGCGACTGCAGTGTATGAAGAACTCCAGTCGCTGCCCAGTTAGGGTTATGTGACTGAAGGGCCATTCGGCCGAATGAGTGTTAGTTGATGTCCAATCGCCCGACTGAGGCTCAGACGCCCGATTGAGCCTCAATCGCACGATAGGTGATGCGACTGATGATTTCGGTCGCATAAGTTCAATCGCAGAGTAGTTCAGTCGTACGGTTAAGAGTTAGTCGCATATAGCCCAGTCGCATAGTGTCTAGTCGTACGGAAGGAGGTTCAATCGCACGTTTGAGTACCCATTCGCATGATAGCCCAATCGCATGGCCCAGTCGCATGGAGGACATGCGACTGGTATAAGTTCAGTCGCCCGAACAGGGCTGATGTGAGTGAATGTAGAAGTGTATGTATGATGTATGTATGTTAGTATGATGTTGCCATGATAAATGGTGAATACTGATGATATGTAATTAATTATGTTCCTTATGTATATGTGTCTTATCTTTTAATATCTTTACGTGAATGAATGAACGAATGAAATGAATGTATTAAGAACGTAAAGTGAAAGATAATGAAAGAAGGAACATGATGAATGAATGCATGCATTAACGAAAGAAGTAAGAAAGGCTTGCAAGCAAATGAAAGGAGGTGCACACCCCTGGCAGGTGTTAGCTCAACGGTGTGCGGGTTAGCTACCCCGAAGGATGCACATCGGGGTCAGTCTTTGTGATTGACCAGAAGTATGTATGGGATCCTTGCCGCTTACCCTAGGTGACTGGATCAACATTAGTGCACAACGTTCGTGATTGATCATCACAAGTCCAGCACCCGCATTTGTGCACAACGTTCGGGGTATAGCATATGGCACCGATCCAGAAGTAAAGTGAAAAGATAAGTGGTGCATGTACTTACTCCAGGTGACTGGATCAGCATTTGTGCACAACGTTCGTGGCTAACCACCACAGGTCCAGCACCAGTAGTAGGTATGATGAAAGGGGGTATTGTACATGTCACCGAATGAAATGAACGTTCGAACGAAAGTAATGAAAGTATGAATGAATGTAATGAATGTTCGAACGTAAGTAATGAATGTATGAATGAAAGTAAAGTACGTACGAAAGTATGTAAAGTATGTATGTATGAAAGTAAACGAGAATGATGAAGTGTACACGAATGAAAGTAAGTAATGAATGATGAGATAATAACAATATTATCTACGTGCACGTATGATGTGTGAACACATGTATGGAAGAACAGTTAATGAGAATGGAAGTATGTTTTATTATAAAACTAGAACTCACTCAGCAACGCTGACTTTTTATGTGTTTTCCAGTTGGCAGGTAGAGTTGCTGAGGATGGCACGAGGCGGCTACTCAGCTCTTTTGGGATGGCATTCACTTTTTGATTATGCAGCCAAATCATGTGTTGTGGGCCCGTAATGCGCGCAACACATCATGTTGCATGCAAGTGCAAGATTTCTTGATAATCCTGATAAACATGATTATTTAAGAAATCTTCTTTATGAAGAAAAATATATTTTTGAACTTAATATCTTCTTTACGAAGAAGAATATATTATCTTTTTATTATTTTCTTTCGGTAGAGGTCGCTGTATGACCCTATGATTGCTGAGGAATATGCATCAGCAGCAGTCATAGTATAGATAGGCAATGTAAAGAAAGCTTGTATTTTGTAATCAAGACAATAATGTAAAAGCTTTTATGATGAAATGAGAATGTATATTTATAAATTCCGCTGCGTATTTTATGATCATGTATTAAATGTATGGTTTTACGTGTGATGATGACCAACAGTAAGGTGCCCGGTGAGCGGGGCCTTACATGAACCGAGTGTGCAAACCCTATCTAGACAAGTTCGTCATTGTCTTCATCGATGACATCCTTATTTACTCAAGGAATAAGGAAGAACACGAAGAGCACCTTAGACTGATTCTGGAGCTGTTGAGACGAGAACAATTGTATGCGAAATTTTCGAAGTGCAACTTTTGGATACGAGAGGTCCATTTCTTAGGTCATGTGGTCAATAAGAATGGGATACACGTTGACCCGGCAAAGATAGTAGCTATTAAGAACTGGGCTACGCCTAAGACTCTGACCGAGGTACGACAGTTTCTCGGTTGCTGGCTATTATCGACGGTTCATCGAAGGGTTCTCGAAGATTGCTCAACCCCTCACCGCATTGACTCATAAAGGCACTACGTACGATTGGGGTGAAAAACAAGAATCTGCATTCCAGATTCTGAAGCAAAAACTCTGTACAGCACCGATTCTATCCCTGCCTGAGGGAACCGATGATTTTGTAGTTTACTGTGATGCTTCTATACAAGGCCTCGGTTGCGTACTAATGCAACGCAATAAGGTGATTGCCTATGCATCACGACAACTGAAGATACACGAGAAAACTACACGACACACGACCTAGAGCTTGGAGCAATCGTGTTTGCACTCAAGATATGGAGACACTACTTGTACGGTACCAAGTGCACCATTTACACCGATCACAAGAGTCTCCAGCACATCTTTGAACAGAAGGAGCTAAATATGAGACAACGTCGTTGGGTCGAGTTGTTAAACGACTATGACTGTATGATCAAGTATCATCCGGGTAAGGCCAACGTAGTAGCAGACGCCCTGAGTCGGAAGGAAACACCCAAGCCGAGACGAGTTCGAGCATTGCAACTCACCATTCACACTGGTTTACCCGACCAGATCCGCAATGCTCAACTTGAGGCGTTAAAAGACAAAAACCTGAAAGCCGAGTCGCTACGAGGCATGGAGAAGCAATTTGAAACCAAACCTGACGGAATCCGCTACTTCATGGATCGAACATGGATTCCCTCGTATGGAAACCTATGAGAATTGGTAATGGACGAAGCTCACAAATCACGGTACTCAATCCACCCAGGTTCGGACAAAATGTATCACGATCTCAAAGTCCTTTACTGGTGGCCGAATATGAAAGCTGACATTGCCACATACGTAAGCAGATGCCTAACCTGTTCTAAGGTTAAGGTGGAGTATCAACGACCGTCTGGTTTACTCCAACAGCCAGAAATACCAGTATGGAAGTGGGAGCAGATATCTATGGACTTCATCACGGAACTTCCTCGAACTCCCAGCGGATGCGACACCATTTGGGTGATCGTGGATCGCTTGACGAAATCCGCACACTTCCTGGCAATCCGGGAGACTTATCGTATGGAAAAGTTAACTCGTATCTACCTAAGGGAAGTAGTCTCTCGGTACGGTGTGCCGATTTCCATTATCTCTGATCGTGACGCTCGATTCACTTCACACTTCTGGCAGTCTTTGCAACGAGCATTGGGGACGCGGTTGGATATGAGCACCGCGTATCACCCTCAAACAGATGGTCAGAGCGAGCGAACGATCCAGACTTTAGAAGACATGTTACGTGCCTGCGTCATAGATTTCGGCAGTAGTTGGGAAACTCACTTACCGCTAGTTGAGTTTTCTTACAACAATAGCTATCACACATCGATCAAAGCTGCCCCATTTGAGGCACTGTATGGGCGTAAGTGCCGATCACCTATCTGTTGGGCGGAAGTTGAAGAAAGTCAACTCACCGGCCCTGAACTCGTGCACGAGACGACTGAGAAGATCGTGCAGATCCGAAACCGTATGGCAGCAGCCCGTGACCGACAGAAAAGTTACGCTGATAAGCGTCGCCGACCGTTGGAATTCCAAATAAGTGACAAGGTGCTTTTGAAAGTGTCACCTTGGAGGGGTGTGATTCGTTTCGGAAAACGTGGGAAACTAAGCCCTAGGTACGTGGGACCGTTTGAGGTTGTCAAACGGGTTGGCCCCGTGGCCTATCAGTTGAACCTACCCGAACTGGGGCTGGGTATAAATACCCATCCACCAGCCCAAAAACTTCACAATCTGCTCTTTCTCTCCTACGCTCTCTACTTCACGGCTTCTTCATCCAAGCACCAAAATCACCCCGATTGAGCTCGTTTTCGTCGGTTAGACCACGCAACAACTGAGAAATCACGTTCCCAGCAGGTAGGCGACCCTGTACATCCATTTTATTGCTCGTTTCTCTGCTGCAAATTTGGGGTTCGGGTGTTCGGGTTCAACCCGAATGCATGTGGTCGTGGGGGTGCGTGTGAGGTCAATCAGCATGTGCATTTCACTTAGACATGTTAGGAGAGTGTTTCTGGAAGTCTTGATTGTGTGAAAACCGAGCACGGGACAGCCGAAGGCTGTTCAGCCCGTCCAGCAGTCGCGATCTGCTGCTGTCCGCGACTGGGCCAGTCATGCGACTGAGCCATGCAACTGGGTCCCTCATGCGACTGAGCCATGCGACTGGGTCCCTCGTGCGACTGAGTGGTGCGACTGGAGTGAATCGTGCGAATGAGTCCATACGTATGTGCGTAACGTGCGAATGAATGCATGCGATTGAGAGTGTGTGCGATTGAGTCAACCGGATGAAATGTGTGCGACTGAGTACCACCCGACTGAAGGTCCAATCGCACAAATGAAGGTTCAGTCATGCGATTGGTTGTTGAGTCGGGTGAATGGGTGATGGGTGGTACGATTGAATGCTAAGTCGTACGAGTGAGGGTTCAACCGTACGAATGAGGTTGATTCGTACGATTGAATGCCCATTCGTGCGAATGAAGTGTCCAGTCGTGCGTCTAGCCTTGACATGCGATTGGAGTCATTGTGAGGGAATTCGCCTTGTGTGCGGTGTGCCTATCGTGTGATGATATGGTAACAATCAATAAAGTGTCATTTCTTGACCACAAAGATTAAAGTCAATGCAATCAACAAGCACATACTTTTACGATCTAAAACAACCTAACTGTTTACAACTAACGACAACCCGTTTGGGATCTACATAAGGTCTGATATGCGTATGCCTGCATGTGTGTGTGTGTCACCCACGACCGAACCAATGCGACCCGACCCGACTAAACATGTCTATTAACGCTAAACACAACATTAACGCTTAACATAACTGTCAATAGGTGTTTGACAGCGCATCGTAAACAACTCTTGGGAGACTTTCATCCTACGTACTTACTACATCATCAGTGAGTTTCATGGCCCCTATTTTACTCTCTTTCGTTTTGGGGGAGAAAACATGCAAAACAGATTTACTTAAATGGTTGTAGTATTATTGATATCGCTTGTTACGTTAGTGCAAACACACAACATGTCCTGACACACTCGAACCGTTAGTAATGGGATTAGCGAGGTAATTTTGAGTAGTACTACTGGGTCTGACAAACCCCGCCCGGGCTAGTCGCGCCAGCTTGATTGGAGGTCAAACGGGTGCTTGATTGACCTAACATTTGTCACGGTCTTGCGAGACGTGGCGGGGATACAACAAACACATATAGGACGTAAACAGTCAGCTTCGGTTCGAAACGCTAAGTAACAAGAACATAGGCTAGCTACCTAACGATATGCTCTATATACTAAACCATTGAAACGCAAACTACTGAACGCTTACGAACACATTTATTGTTGAATAAACCTGTGAACTCACCAACTTTATGTTGACACATTTTAGCGTGTTTTCTCAGGTCACAGGAATGCATAAGCTCAAGATGCACGCTAAGGAAACGTACTCAGGACATGCATTCATCTATTATATTTTCAGCATTGAACATTTTGTCTAAACATGGCTATTGTAACTGTACTGTACTGGATTTACTAATTATGTACTCGCTTCCGCACTATTATAAACTTTGTTTATGTTCTTTTGAATGAAATCAAATGTCTATTTTAAATTCATATAGTGTCATTCGATATGACTGTGTCTGAGATCCTGGTACGTCACACGCCTTAGGTAAAACCCTGTTCGTGGAAATTGAGGGTGTGACACTCCAGCTGCAAGAATTCCCTTTCCACCTTATCCATTTCCCTGTGAGGACAGAACTCCTCAATTACCAACCTTTTCAGCTTTGCCCACTTCATCCTTCCAATTACCCGACTACCCTCGGCTTGGACAATATTGTCCCATGAACATAGAGCCGAGTCCACAGATGAGTGGGCAGCAAACTTCACCTTCTGGTCTTCTCGGCACTCGCTGATATTTAGAACAGCTTCCATTTCCCTCACCCATCGGTGAGCAGCAGCAGCAGTGCCATTACCATTAAAGGTAGGGGGCTTACACCTTTGAAATTCCCCATAGTTACAGACTCGTGTCGGCTCCTACACAGGCTCTTCCTCCTCCTCCTCATCATCGGAGAGAACCGTCTCAGTCTCCGGTTGCTCCCGTCCTCCCAAGGACTGGTTGCGCTCCCTTCTTTCTCCTTCCCTTATAGCCTTAACTACTTCAGTCATCACAGACGGTAAGATCGTCTGCATGACCTGATGAACTTCTTCCACAACAGCCTCCTTTACTGAGGCTCTCAAATTGGCGCTCTCATCTCCACCCTCCGGATGAGGGGTCTCGGGTTCTTCATGAACCACCTTTTCAACTCTAGGCCTTCCTCTTTTGAGCCGCGGTTTAGCACCAAGTCCACCCCGCGAAGCTTTAGATGATCTACCGCCGGCCATCCTCTAACACACACTAAAAGATTCAAACACCAACATGGTCATTCAAGGGAATAGCTCAGTATAGGTCAAATATAGTAAGTCCCTAATTATATTAGCCAGTTGTGATTAGCCACTTACTTTACTCTTCATACCCCGAGCATTACCTATCCTCACTACATCAGTATCTAAATCTACAAACAGCACATAACTCACATAACATGCGCACGTAATACTGGTTAACATTAAGAAAATACATGATGGCGTGCAGCTACTCAGACTTGCATCCCTTCCCTTTCCGGCCCATTTTCAGTTTAAGTTTAGGTTTATTTTGAAAATTTACCCGTTTCACTTAAACTTTAGCTCTAATACCAGCTTGTAAGGCCCCGCTCCCGGGACACTTACAGCTGGTCAAATCATCGCACATAAAACATATATTTATACATTAACATTTAAAAACCGTTGCAGCGGAATAACTTTTCATTTCAATTCAAATGCTTTGCAAGTTAATACAACATTCATTACAAAATATCGTTTGTTCGCATTACAATGCAAAAACATTAAATAAAAGAATGCCATCCAAAAAGAGTCGAGTAGCCGCCCCGTGCCATCCTCAGCAACATTACCTGCCAACTAGAAACACATAAAAAGTCAGCGTTGCTGAGTGAGTTCTAGTTTTAAAATAAAACATACTTTTCTTTTGATTAAAACCGTTCTTTACTTTCTTACGCGATCATGCATCATACATACACACAGATAATATCATTATTATCTCCATCATTCATTCGTTAACTGTCTTTCATTCACCGTACGTCATTATCATTCATATTCGTTACTTTCATTCACATTTGTTCATGCTTTCTTACTTTCATTCGTACGTTCATTACTTTCGATGACATGTACAATACCTAGAACATTGTGCACGAAGCTGGCTACTGGGTCTGAGGTCTTTCATAGACCTCGAACATTGTGCACGAAGCTGACTCAAGTACCTAGGGCAAGTACATTCACCACTTATCTTTTCTCTTTCATTCCGGATCAATGCCATGTGCTATACCCCGAACATTATGAACGAAGCTAGTTACTGGGCCTGAGGTCTTTCATAGACCTCGAACATTGTGCATGAAGCTGACTCTGGTACCTAGGGCAAGCGGCAAGGATCCCATACATATGGTCAATCACAAGGATTGGACCCCAGTGTGCATCCTTCTAGGGTAGCTAACCCGCACACAGTTGAGCTAACACCCTTCATTGGGTGTGAACCTCCATACATTCGCTTGCAAGCCTTTCTTACTTTCATTCATTCATTCATTAATACATGCATTCTTTCATTACCTTCCTCTTTTCATTATCTTTCACTTTACGTTACATAATACTTTTCATTCATTCATAATCATTCAACGTAAAGCCACGGGAAAATAATCATACATAAACAGGAACATAAACATAAACATACCAAGAAATCACCATACAATACAAGGCACCATCATACATACATAACATACATCATACCCATCGACATGCACAAGCATCAATCATACATCATCATACATGCCCAACATATCATCCATGACCTCGAAAGCCAACTTACATGAACCCCCGGGAACCTCCCAAGTCAAAGCCTACATCTATCCATTCCCCCGAAAAATCAGAAAAATAAACACTGTCCTTTCGGGTGCATGAGCCCTATTTGGGCGTATGGGCACCACTCAGTCTCATGGCCTCCCATGCGTATGAGAACACTTAGGCGAATGGACACTAGGGGCAAATGAACACTTAGGCGTGTGGACTCCCAGTCGCATAGCCTTCAGTCGCATAACTTTCATGCGTATGAACCTCAGTCGCATGGCGTTCAGGCGCATGGACCTCAGTCGTATAACACCCAGGCGCATGGCCCTCAGTCGTATGACCTTCATGCATATGAACCTCAGTCGCATGGCACTCAGTCGCATGGCATTCAGTCGCATGGCACTCAGGCGCATGGACTTCGGTCGCATGGCTTCCAGTCGTGTGACCTTCAGTCGCATGCTTTCCAGGCGTATGACCCTCAGTCGCATGCCATTCGTCCGTATGACCTCTAGTCGCATGTCATTCGGTCTCATGGCTTCCAGTCGCATGAGCCCTAGCTGGGTGCAGAATGCAGTCTTCTTCGAACCTGCACTGCAGTTTCGGCCCCCAGCCCCTTTTCTAACCCGTTCTAGGCTAAAACCAACCATCCTAAGGCTTAGAAACACACCCTTAACATCATTCAAGCATCACAAGCCCAACACGAGTCCCACCCGTTCGCACACAAACACACAAGCACATGCATATGGGTTCAACACCCAACACTTCAAAAAGGGTTTCGTATGTGTTCCAGCCCCAAAATCAGTTGAAAACGTGTAAAAGAGGGGTCCTAGAACTCACATTAACATCCTCCTCGAGTAGAGCTTCTCACAAACCCGCTTGACTTCGACTTTTGCACCTGATTCTCAAGAAATTCAAAGCTTTTGGCCCTTCTCCCTTCTCTCCCTCTCTATGGCCGATTGAAATGGGTGTGGGAGGGGAGAATGGGCTGTCATTCCCCTTTTACACCCACTCTTCCAAACTCTTATCCTTTTTGCCATATTTTACCCCTCAACTTTGGGTAAAAATGTCTTTTCTCCTTTATTTTTTCCTTTTCTTTCTTTTTCTTCCATCTTTGGCTTTAAAGGAAAATAACCGGGTGTTACGGTTTGGTTGTGAATTTGTTTACGTGACATCAATTAAATGATATCATGTTATTGGAAAAATCTATATTCTTACCAACTTTTTGTTGACTGTTTGAGTATATCTTTTTTAGGTAATCAACATATTTTATAGTTCGTGTATACGTTCAATCTGATCGATAACTGGTTTGGTTACATAGGACAGCTGTGCATTTGGGTGTCAGTTGATCCATCTGACTTCGGTCTATTTGTGGATGTTCACGTCCACCACTAGCTGAAGAAATAATGAGACTATGAAGATGTGTATTTTAAAGTAGGATTACTAATGTATAAGTCTAAATTATTAGACTAAATTTTGTAAATGTAATCCTATAAATATATGATAATGAAATGTTATGTTTAGTTATATTATGGTGATTGTATGATATATTATAATCAATGTGTTGTGAACCGAGAAGTCACACCCAAGCGTTTCACGTTTTCACGGGGATGTCACAGAACCATGGTCATATCATAGAGTAAAGCACATCAGACAGTTCCATTACATAAGGAAGTATTAGAACGAGGAGACATTGTGATAAACAAAGATTCACACGGGTTAAAAATCTAATAGATCCCTTCATTAAGCCTATGCCTCAAGCTAAACATAAGGAACGTGAAGATAAGATAGGGCTTTGATATGCTAGATAGTGGATTTGATCTGTATAGTATTTGGTGCATTTAAGAATCCTTAAATATTTTATTTTAAATATTTTTAGTCGATCAGATTCATGGGAATTATCTAAATTAAGACTATATTGAATAGTTGGTTGGTTCATAGGAGTGAAAGCTCAAGGAGTTAAGGACCGATATTCATAGATATTTATTAGAGGATGATATCAGGACGTAACTCGCTTTAAAATGTTCTTCATGGATCAAGATCATAAGAACTTTTGAATAAGGTATGATATATCTATTTTTCGACCCGCGACACATACTTGAACAAACTGTAACTAAAGGTTGTTCTTTGATCTTATTTAACGTTGTTCCGTAAAAGGCAGTTATAGGTAACAACTGGAAAAAAGATCTAAGGTTAAATGGGAGTTGTATATGGTCAAAGGAATTATACGCTCTTGTGAAAATAAGAGTTGGACCTTCTGGCGCCTCATTGAATTAAGCTGGTGTAAAACGTGTGACCATGCTTAAACTAAGAATAGCTTGTTAGACCACTTCAAATTAGAGAGGCGAATTAGAATTGTTGAACAATATATAAGAAGAAAAGATGAACCATGTCTTATGTTCAACGAATGTCCAAAAACAGAAAGGGTAAACTTATAAGGTTACCATAGATGTAGTACTTGGTTAAGTGACGGGTTACTTGAAGACAAGGAATTAGTTGACGACTATAAAACGTTATATCTTGCTAGGGGCAGTGAGATGCGGCTAGAGGTCCACCACTATCTACATTGATTCAGTTAGTCGATGAATTGTCCAAGTGGGAGTATGTTGGATATAAGACGTTTAATCATCGACAATATCAACGTTACTATCAAAGTACCATCCAAAAAGTTACACTTTGAACAACAATAAAGTAACAACGAGTAATTGTTTTGCGTTATGATTCACGAACCACAAATTAAATTGACGTTGATCAGTTATTTAGAATAATAATGAATAGAAAATGGGAGTAATGTTTGTTTAATAGTTAATTAATTAAACGTCCATAGATTTAAAAGGTTTATAGGTTTATTTAATTCAAAATTAATTAATAAACCATAGGGGTTTATATGATTAAAGGTTAACTACATAAGGTTATTAATTGTTAATAAACCAGGGACTCAAAATGTAATTACAGGGTTTAAAACGTAAATTGATTTTTAAATAAATATTGATTAGGGGAAATTTTAATCCCCATTCTATTGGTCGTCCTGTCGCGTTCCCGCTCCCATGGATCGCCACCATACATGTTGTTTCTTGTTTTGATTTGCAATTATTGCAAAGGTCGAAGCTTTTTCGTGAAAGTTGTTGTTTTGAAGGTGTAAAGCTTCAGTTTGATTGTCAAGGTATAAACTTGCACTAATTCATGATTTGCTAGTTTAATCACGTGTAATTGAATTTCTAATTTGAGTATTAAACAAAAATATAGTAATAAAAATAGTAACTTGCTCTTTTAGCATTTTTACATGGGTTCGGGCCGGGTATTGGTAATCCCAAGCCCATACATGTTTTTGAAATCTTGTCCCATACCCGGCTCATAACCCGTCGAGTATTAGTTGGTTAATTACCCATAGGGTATCAGACATACCCGCGGGTATCAGTTGTACCCGTCAGCATTGGGTTCCGAGCATATCCCAGATATCAACCAATCCTTATCGGGTTGTCGTGTTCATTTATATATTTAAGCGCCTATTTTAAATATTAAATATGACCATCTTTATAAAATTTGTGTAATAACATTATAATAATATTTTCATTAGTTAAATTTAACATCAAAAATAGTTACGACAAGTTGCTTAACTTTCTCATTAAGATTACAAAACAACTACAAACATATAAATGTTTTGTTAAAATGTCACATTAAAACAGTCACAAACAAGTTAGCAACAAGTATTCTAATTTCATAAAGTTTTATATTTAAAATACATATCTAATATTCAAAAAAGTTAATTAATTTTTCTTTGACATTCAAAAATAAAGAACTTCGGGTATATGTTCGGGTAGTGTTGTAAAACTCGGCCTAGGCGGTCGAGTACTCGGTACTCGGAAAGATGCCGAGGCGATTTACATCAACTCGGTCAACATTACTCAGAATCAGTCCAACTCCGCCCAACTCGGCCCAGTTCGGCCAATTCGGCCCAACTCGGTCCAAGTCGGCCAATTCGGCCCAACTCGTTTAACTTGGTGCAACTCGGATTCACTATTTTTCATTGATTTTCGCTGTTTTCACCGATTTTTGTTGGATTTTTATTGTTTTTCATTTAAATACATTGGAATATGATAATTAAATGATTACTACGTCTATAATATTACATAATGATGTTACGTTTTGAAATATTTTTATATGTGAACATGTATTGTTTTTATTTATATTGATATTCACGCATTTTTTATAATTCTTAGTAAGTTTATGATATTTAACATATTTATAATTTCCGAAAAACTAAATTTTTTATAATTTATCACGTCCGAGTACTCCCCGAGTACTCCCAGCCTATGCCGAATACTCGCAACTCCCCAGTCGACCGACCTGACAGCGCCTAACGAGTTTTGCAACCATGTGTTCGGGTAAACGTATATGCGGTTTCGGGTAATCAGGCCGGGTATTACCTAATCCCATACCCACTCCATACCCGCAATTTTTTTTAAAACTAATCTCATACACGGCCTAATACCCATCAAACTTTAGATATACCTATCCCATATGTTATGGGTTTCGGGTACACCCACCGGGCTGGATTTTTTATACCAAACCTATTTAACATATCTTATACACGGGCTACCAGTGTTTTAACATTCTAAAACTTTTTTTTCTAAGAAAAAATTAAATAATAATGCTGACATGATGCAAAGGTATACCATAATTCATCATCTTATTTAGGAATAGATCAGTGTACCAGGTAGTAGGGTTTGAAGTGTGAAGTTGCAGGACAACCTAAAATATGATCGGGGTAGGGAAGATGAAGCAATACACAAATGTCCTCGATAAACCCCTTAGCAAAGGCAGACAAGAGGTAACGCACTCGATCCATACATCCAATTTCATCGTATTACCTAAGATCCCAACATTCGGAAAAAAAAACCCAAATTCATTTCGATGCTTCTAGGGTTCTGATCACCCTTTATCAAAATCCGCAATTTGAATCAAATGTTGTTATTGTTAAACGCAAAACTGATATGGGTTTTATCAGTTTTGAGGATTTCTATGCTTGTTAACGAGCTTGAACATAGATCTACCTCTTGATCGATAAGATTTAGGCATTGGTTGGTTGTATCAACTTTACAGTTGAATGTAAGACCAGTTGATCTTCTGTGGATGGATTCGAAGAACAAACCCTTAATTTGGTGATGCTAAACAGTTTTCTTTTTTGATTTGAAGGTTAGTTTGAGTGGATTTGCTTATTTGTTTTCGGAGCTCGTTCAGTACAACCAGACTCAGGTTGACAACATTGGGGAACTAGAAAGGAGGTAACAATCTGTTGTATTTAGTAAAAAATATAATCATGTAGCCAAAATTAGAGTCCGATAGTGTAAATTTTCGGCTCGATAGTGTAAATTTTTTTCGTCTAAATTTTCGGCTCGATAGTGTAAATTTTCTGTCCGGTAGTGAATTTTTTTTAATAAATATAGAGTCCGCCCCCCTAAAATAGTTTACTTTCGCCCCCGCCCCCTAAAATAGTTTACTTTCGCCCCCGCCCCCCTAACCTTTAACTCAAGCTCCGCCACTGGTGCACTTCAACTACTAATTTGATAGTGATTCTGTACTTGTTGAGGATGTTCTGATAATTACATTAAACCTTATATCAAGTTCTACAAATAGGAAAATGTTGATGGTCAGTTGTTGACAAGTAACATTAAGGTTATTGATTCCTCCTGAAATGATCTGTGGAATCTTTAATATGAACTAACGAGTGTTCAATAAATACTTAAATAGTACTGGGATTCCTATCTAATACATGTTTGTATGGATGGTATACAATTATGTTTTATCAGATTGGAGGATGCTGGCTATGCTGTTGGAGTACGAGTTTTGGAGCTACTGTGCCACAGGGAAAAGGTAGAATGTTGCCTGTTTTTTTGGCACTTGGTGCATATTTGAATTGATTTGATATTTGTAATGGGATCACATAAAAAGCGAGTCCTCCTTTTTACCAACATTCTTTCTACCAGGTCCTTGTCCTATGATCTTTTATGTTATAAGCACTAAAGTCTAAAACTGATTCAAGGCTTTGTTTTCTAATAGGTTGAATGTTCACTTTATTCTCATGAACTTATTGAATGAGTTAACCTTCACTTTCTTCTTCTTGTACCATTTAAAGGAGACCCACTAGTGTACCTTTTCCTTGCAACATATGTGAATTAGACCAAATATCTTATCTGCATGTTCATGTTTGTCATCTCTCAAAACTGAGGAGCAAAAGCTGTTAGGTTTCATCAAGAAAGAGATGTTTTTATTTGCATATTTTGTGCGTTGATCAGAACAAAAGGAGGCTATATTAGCTAGGAAACATCTAGAAGTGGAAGTGGAAAAAGGATCCAATTTAATAAATGTTTGTGTTTAAATTGTTAGTCAGATTGTACATTGGTTGGGCACAACTTTACTGATATAACTGTTATAAAAAGTTGATTCTGTTTCATGTATTAATGACCCCGGATGTTAACAAATGCTAAACCATGTAAATAATTCCTTTAATTGATTGCTTCTGGCTATTATTTTCCGCATGTGTCATTAGCAATCCTAACATTTATATATATGTTTATGTTTTTGTGTGCTAAATTTTTTTTTATAGAGGTGGAAACAGGGTTGTCGGTGGGTTGGGTAATGGGTCAAACTAGGTAACATGTTGTGATGGGTTGAATATGTTCATGTCAGGTTGGCCTGGTTTTGGCCAAACAAATTATATTTTTCATGAACAGTTAGTTTGTCAAATATTAAAGCTGTAATCTTACTTCTACAGATATAACTGTTATAACCCAAACATTTATATGTATATTTGTGTGCATATACTATTCTATGAAGATGGAAACATAGTTGTAGGTAGATTGGTTAATGGGTCAAAATAGGTAATATGTTAAGACGAGTTGAAACTGTTCATATCAGGTTAGCCCAGAACACTTATGTTCAAAACAAATTATATTTTATAATGAACAGTTAAGTGTGTCAAATGATATTATAAAGCTAGAGTAATTGTAATTATAATGTAATTTTACAGATACAACTGTTAAAATTGAAACATTTATATGTATATTAATGTTTGTGTGTGCATATACAATTCTATAGAGGTGGATACGGGGTTGTTGGTTAGTTGGGTGATGGATCAAAATAGGTAATATGTTAAGACGGGTAGAAATTGTGATGTTAGCTTTGCACGAAACACTTTGTTGAAACAAATTATATTATTATATGAACAGTTAGTGTCTCAAATACTCAAATATTATTATAACGTTAGGTTATTGTAATTGTAGTCTTTTAATCATAGAAAATGATTTAGGAGGTTCATTACATTCTGGCGACTTTTGACTCTATTGTGTTTTATCTAACTTTCAGATTTTATTTGTTTGACTTTTAAGAGATAAAACTTAACCGAATTGACTCATTCACAAGCAGTGTTGTAAAAATCGGCCCGTCGGCGATTAATCAGGGATTAATCGGAAATCGGCCACCAACCTTGGTGATTTCACATAATCGGAGGATTAATTGGTAATCGGTCCTAGTCTGAAAAAATCGGACCAAATCGGTCAAAATTGGTCAAATTTGTTTCAAAATCAATCAAAATTGCCCAGTTTTTGTCAAAATCAGTCAAATTTTGGTTAGGATTGGTCAAAATATGTTAATGTTTGAATTTTTTATGAATTTAAATTATATATATGTATACATATACACATATATACATATAAAATTCCAATCCGATTAATCCCGATTACTCCCAACTAATCCCGATTAATCCCTAGGCGTACGCCTAACGATTTTTACAACCATGTTCACCAGTGTTGTAAAAATCGCCGCCTAGCACCGATTAATCCCCGATTAATCGCTAATCGGTCATCCAGCGATTCGATTTTAGCTAATCGCCTAGTTAAACAGTCAAAGGTCAAAATCAGTCAAAATCGGCCAGAAATCAAAGAAAATTGGTCAAAACTAGTCAAATTTTATCACATTTGGTCAAAATCAGCTAAAATTTAGAGAAAATCAGTCAAAATATAATACAAATCAGTCGGATATAAAAAATTATATGTATAATTTTGAAAAAATATTGTATATATATTTATAAATTTGTAAATTAACATATAAAATCCCAATCCGATTAATTCCGATTAATCCCTATTAATCCCGATTAATCCCTAGTCCCTACCCCACCGCCCGACTAGCGACTAGCGATTTTTACAACCATGATGTTCACAAGTAAATGGGTCGTCATTGTCACCCATTTGATGCGAGTCAGATTATTCATCAAACCACACTCAAGTGTTGTTTGTTTATGGCAATAATTCTTTTCTGTTTCTCCTTTTAGGGTAACAGAAGGGAGACACGTTTGTTGGGCATTTGTCTTTTGTGCATAGTACCGTGTGGAAGGTGCTTTTTGGAAAGGTTTGTTGCTATTGTAATCCCTAAGTTGATATTATAAATAGTTATAGACTTTGCTTTTTTGTTTCTATCCCACTTGATACAAAGGTGTTAGTAAGTGCGTCATGTTTGACTTCACTGGCTTTGCTTTTCAAGCTTGACCATCTTACTCCAACAACATAATAGGTAGCCGACTCACTTGAGAAAGGCACTGAACATGAAGATGAATATATGATTAGTGAAAAGGAGCTTCTAGTCAATAGGTACCCCATCTTGCTGCATATGGTTTATATTGTAATATCTTTTTATCTCTTTCCCTTACCTATACTTCTCACTAATTGATATGCTTTTCTCTTCGTTTTAAATACAGATTTATTTCAGTACCGAAAGACATGGGGTCATTCAACTGTGGTGCTTTTGTTGCTGGGATAGTAAGGGTAAGTGTTTAATTGCCTATAATTTACACAATTGCCAATTTGCCATATAAAGTTTCAACCTGCATTGTTTCTTTTTGTAGGGTGTTTTAGACAATGCAGGATTTCCGGCTGTTGTGACTGCTCACTTTGTTCCGGTGGACGGTCAACAACGACCACGTACAACTATTTTGATAAAATTTGCTGAGGAGGTTAGATATTATATCTTTTAACGTTCTAGTTAATCATTTATTATCCTTTTGATTTGAATGTTCTATTGTTCTTTTGACTGACCAAGATAATCACTTTGATGTGGCTAAGCTGTGTTTAATATTACTTGACTAGAATGATGAAAGTCGTCAATGAGGTTGAAAGATGTCAATATCTATATCTTAATTGCTACATGTAGATTATTATTTATAACTTTAAGCGAGTAAGTGAAAATTGAGCTTCTAGATTTGAAATTTCAAGATAGCCCTGAGACTATCTTCTTATTCTTTGCTAGGAGCCTGTGTCATAGTTTGACACTATGACTTATTATCTAGAAGTGGCAGTTCTAAGAGACAAGTTTTTGATAGGTTTCTTATCAATGAAGGTTTGTGTAAGAAATGTGAGAAAGGATATTCGGCTGGAAAGTTTTTGATGGAAATAAAGTTTCTTGTTTAACTTCTTTGAAAACAAACTAAAACTACATATAGCAGTGGAAATTCGGATTATCAAATGAAGAATACAATATCAACTCCATTATGTGTTAAACCCATGTATGTTGACATATCTGTCATACAAATGTTTGACAAATGGCACCTTTATGGAGCTGTAGTGCATAGTGACTGCTTAAAATAGATAGGTTCTTGGTTTTAAAAAGCACGAGGTGCTCCGAAGTGTCGTGCTTGTGTCTCAAAGGTCGAGGCATCACGCCTTAGGTGCGAGGCGTGAGCTTCACGTATGAGAGGGGCCATGTATTATATACTATAATCTAATTCCAGATAATATTTATCGTACTTTTAATTTGAATACCAAATCTAGGAAAATAAAAAATAATTAAACAAATTTCAATAGCTCTATAACCAGAATCTGAAAGTCTGGAACAATTTGACAGACAGAAAAAAACCAAAAAAAAAAGTTTATTCAAAAATAAAAATTAGAGCAAAACGCCACCTTGGTAGTTGGTACCAAAAGTGTTGTTGAAGCGCCAAGCCAATCACCTCTAGAGCCTCACGCCTTAAGTGCTCCTAAGTAAACCAAGGATAGGTTGATTATCACATGTAATTTAAGTATCCTCATCCTTGTTATTTAATCTGGGTACATTTGAATTTTTGGTTTCTACTTGATTGTTTAAGCATATTCATATTTTTAATTCCAAGAGATATTGCATGATAAATGATGTTCATCACTGCTAATGAGTTGCATTATGAACTTGAAAATAGAAATGAGGATATGTACTTATACATCTTATTTATGCATTTTAGATACATACAGTAAAAAATTACAAGGCCACTTGTGGTATGGCTGTGGCATCATAAAAGTTGGTGTTTTAGTTATAATAGTACAACATCAATGTGTTTTGTGTATAAAATATGATTTATAAACAATTTAGAAGTTCTTTTAATTTTGAAAATAAAAGTGCCTCACGCCCTTTACTGATTATATCACTACAAAATTTTACTATGCCTCGCGGTGTGTCTTATGTCTTTCTTAAACCAAGGTTTAAAATTATATATACATAATTAATTTTTCAAATATCACTACAAATTTTTTACTATGCCAATAAATTCTGTTAAAGACTGATTAGGAGCTTCTATGCATTAAAACTACACTTTCCACTCGTTTGAGTGTTTGACCCATTTGATCAGTTTTCTTTTTGGCCAAGTTATCTCATTTATTATTTTTGACCTGTTAGATAAAACATAACTATGATAAACGCATTCATAAGTAGATGGATTCATTTGTTTCTCCTACTTATAGTTCATGCTCTCGAGCTTAAATTTACTGAGATATATCTGCAAAAAGCTTTGAGATATGTTGACTTTGCATTTTGATACAGGTACTAAGAAGAGAAGCGAGGTTAGGATGATATCTTGTTATGCGTTGACGGGCTTTGTGGTTTGGCTATTGACTGATTGCATACTTATATGCTTTAAAGAATCAAAATGTAACAAAGTTTATCAGAATTTGTAGCACCAAGAGTTCTTTAACATTCATCCTAGCAATTGTATGACTTCTAAATTCTCAGGGAAGGGGTGTTGTTTTACTATTTCTGTATATCAATTTCACTTTGGTTTTTCTTGTCTTCTTTTTTTTTTTTTTGGCAATAAAATCTTTTGAACTTTTATTATAATAATCTTAGGCTGCATTTTCTGTGTTCTTCTCAAAAAGCACCATATGTTTGCTAACTTCATAGATGATTACTGCTACAGCTATAAACCCTATGCTATTATAAGAATTTTTTAACGAAACAATGTTGGATGTCATGCTATTAAAATTGCATTTGAGTGATATTTAAGCCCTTTGACATCATTTTATTTTGTCTTTTTTAATATTACTTATTTCACCCCCTATAGATAACATATAATCTAAATTAATCAACTATCTTTGTATTCAGCTCAAGTTATATGAGAAGAGGTTATGCTATTTGATGTTTATTTATAGGACGAATTACCTTTTATGAAAAAACCAATTTCATGAATAGTAAAAATGGTACTTTGGTCATTTCCGTTTGCTTGCAAAGGGTAATTTGGTTTTTTTGGGTTTCTCTTCATTTAAACCTCCTTTAATCTTAATTTGGCACTTTCAGTATTTATTTAGAGAAAGAGTGGTTGGACCACCGCCAGCACGCCGCCACCACCGTCGTCGTTGATGCCGGTTGCATGTCGGGCTCCTATCTTTGATGGATGTTGGACTGATCTCGTATCCAATTTTGTTTTTGATGGTGGCGCCGGTGGTGTTTCTGTTGTCGTGCCACCTCCCCTTTGTGGTTGACATGGTGTTGTGATGTGTCTCTATCCGTTCACAGCGTCGTCGGCTACCCCTGTCGTTTCAGTGTGGTATTAGAGTTTTCAGATATGATTTTGGTTGGTTGCTGTAGATGGTCATTTGGTCTTTTTTTGATGTCGGTGATGATAGGTTAACGCTTACCTGAGACTTTCTTACCCACGTTGATGATGTTGAGCTTTAGCTACTTCGAGATGTTGGTTTAGTCGGGTGTTTTGCATGCTGTTTTAGAGTGACACACACGACGAGTGTTGTTGCCTAGAGTCACCAACGGCTTTCTCTGCCGAGGACGACATAGGTGCGTGGTCGGCTTATTTATTTTGTTGATGATGATGAGTGATCCGAGACATTGTGGTTGAGTTGTTTATCATGTTGATGATGTGGGTTATTCCTATGTGAGACACCAGTTTCGCTCATCTTTAGTCTTAAATAAGATTTATGTTTTCCTTTCATTGGTGATTTATGCTACTGTTCTTTTGGTTAGTCTGTTTGCAGGGCTTTGATAAATGTTTGGTTGTTGTAATTTGTTATCTGTTATTTGGGGTTTTCGTTTGGTATAAACCTATGTTAGGATCATGTTGGAAGATGGCTATAAGATTTGTTGCGAAGTAACAATTATACTCTCATGTGACCGACGTGTTGATGATGATTGCTCTTTCGTAAGCTGAACCCGAGTCTCATTTGCTTTTTAACACGTGCCTCTGATTCAATTAGATGTTTACAGATGTGATGGTCACCATGTGTTCATTAGGGGTTGCAAGTGCTTATCGTTTTGGGTGTTTGAAAGCCATTGTTGCTTGATTATTGTTGAGTACTATGGGGAAACAGTTGCCATGACATATTCTTGGTGTTTTTTGTTATAATGGTTGTTTAGTAGCCCTCGATTCTGGTTGTTTTATAACCGCAAACTGTTCATGATGGTTCTTATGAGATTGACTTACTTGCATGATGTTGTATTTTTTTGGCCATTTAAATAAAGATGGGTGATAAGTGATGACGATAAACGAAATGGTCTTTATGTTTAGTGTTTTGGCGTGGTAAACGATTAGTTTGTATCACAACAAGTTGCCATTTCCGAGTCTAGTATCGAGTTGTGTAAGAATTTATTCAACCCTGTCACGAAGCGCGAGTTAGAAAACAAGTAGTTAATTGAAAGAAAGGAGCAAATGGACGTGGGATAAAATAATAGAACTAAATATAAGTTGATTTGCTAAAACTTGAAAAAATTATGTATATGTTATTTGTTAAAAATATGGATTTGATATCTAAGAACACAAAACTATATCAATATTAGAAGTTTTGTTACATGTATTCAAAAAAAATTCTAATGATAAGATGTCTCATCTTTATTCAAGAGGTCAATGTTTAAATTCCATATAATGTAGGTATATGTATAGCCATTAAAAAAATAGTGGATTCCCCGTGTGTAGCAGCTGTATAATTATTATTATTATTATTATTATTATTATTATTATTATTATTATTATTATTATTATTATTAGTTGCAAAATACGAAATGTTACAGTATACGTTTTGTATTAAGGGCTAGAAATATCGTACTAATTAAACACGATCTTTTTATTGTAATACAAGATAATCTTTAGATCGTAGATTTATTTAATCATAAGAATTGTAAATTTCAATCAAAATAGAACAACACTTTGCCTTAGATCTGGTGACCAATTGTGGCTGTAAAACAATGACGCATGGTTGTTATGCCAAAACAACGATCAATCATTCTTGGATCATCATAACCTCCCAATTTTGGAATTGAAGCAAACCAACAATGCACGGTTGTTTGTACTTCGTATGCGAAGCAAATGTTAGAAAACACAATTTGCTTGCCATGATCATCAACACATGTTGCTCAACTCTCAGATGAGTGCATGCTCATCATCATCATTATCTATCAAAGACAGAATACTATGTCTCACATGAGCACAAGACCATCATTATTGACTTAAAGGTTTGTTATCTTAGTAGCCTAACTTAAATTGGAGCTTGAATATATAAGGATAAAACCACAGTTCAATACACCCTTACCATGATCTGCCAGGTGACTCACTCCTACCTGCAACTCAATTTGCTTCATTTCGACCCCGTCGTAGTTCTCAATCATTTCGGCCAAATTGGGGAACGAGTCCAAGGCTAGACCCTAAATGCCGCCTCCGGAGGAAACTACTATTCTCCGCTCTTCTCCCTGAAGGGAAGGATATCTAAAAGTAGCATTCCCTATATCAAAGCCTATAAGAGCACTCACATCCCATTCCTTATTTTCATCCTTATAATTACACTAAAAATCACTACTTCTTCTCTCTCCTTTCAACTAAATAATATATTTTTATATATTTTTCATTACCTTTTCTCGCTCCTCCACTCACAACCACTTTTAAAAATATTAAAAAATTTATAAGGGTTGAACAATGAATCCTTAAATTTACAGATGAACAGTAACATTTTCTCTCTCCTCCACTCACAACCACTTAAACTATTTCATATAATTTAAGAACTCACACTAATATAATTTTAAGGAATGGACTGTGAATGCTCTAAAGTTTCAAATAAGCAAACCTATACCCTTGAAAAACAACTTAGCTTAACATGCCCGTACCAGCATCAATCCAACCAAAACCCCTATAAAAATCAGATCTTAAAGTAAGTAGCAGTTGTTTAAACGATTCCTGTAAAACGATTACAAACGAAAACCGTCATTGATGAACATACCATACCATCATCAACGCAATTGAATTCTAAAAAGATTAGGGTTTAATGTAAGCAAGATAAACTAATCAAAGTCTAAGCAAATCCTAATCAAATGACGATTTTAAAAGCAAGGCCAATCTAGACACAACCCAAATTTATGCGACTCAGATGTCGATGTTGTTGAGTAGCTGCTCACTTGAGGTGTATTTAGTTATGTACTCTGGTTTTAATCTTTTTGTTACCTTTGGGGTATGTTGTTGACTCGATGATACTATAGATCTATGTTTTGTTAAATGTTATCGTTTGTTTCGAAATGAGAGCCCGATCGTCTTTTTTCTTATTTCTTTTAGTTATTTTAGTAATATGAAAAATAACAAACCCAACTCCCTACCAGATTATCTACCAGCAAACGCCTCTATCTCGTCATATCATTGCCACCATCATCCAGAAAGCAGACCGGTTGAATCTAGAAATCTTAACAAAATTTGTATTCATCAATGTGTGGTGAACGTATTCATGAATTTGTGTTCATTAATATGTTTTCTTTTATTTAAGAGTTTCTCTATAATTGTGTACCTGCTTTATGATCGTTTGTTTTACTTAGATTACAAAAGTAAACATATTTACAAAATAATATAAAAAGGTGTATTTAAAAAGTCCCAGAAGTAAGGAAAATAAATATAAAATAAGATTAGTATCCAGTAATTTGTACACAGCAATCAATAATATTAAGTTAGCTATTCATATACATCAGATTATTTATTGGCAAGTAGGTTTGACAGAGTTAAATTGTACCCTTAATGCAGCTACATTTTCAGATGATAATACTTGTAAAGAAGCTTCTCTATGTACTCCCCGAACGTAAGCGATTCATCAGCCTGTATCAACTGAATCACTGCAAATTGTTGTAGTGATCAAGCCATTTAATATACAAAACAATTAAATTTATAAAACCAAAAAAAGGATAAAAGTTTGGCTTGATTCTACAAAGTTGAAACTTAATAAGGGTGGTGAAGTTCATGAATTTGGCCAAAGACTAGACTAAATCAAACCACTTATGCTATATATAACAGGTCAAAGAAGGCAATGAGTTAATAGTAGGTTATATTGACCCGAGTTTGATCACATGTTGATCTTCACATGTTAATCATCATTAGGATGCATGATTGCAGAGTGGATGTATTTAAAGAATTAAGAATATACGATTGGGTTCACAGAACCATTGAAAGGAAAAGATGTTAGGTGGATCATACGAGCTATGTCTCCTAGAGACTAGCCCATCTAACTACATGTCAAGTCATGTTATATTAACGGGTCGTGTCATAAACTGCTAGCTTTGTGATTGGGTTGCTTATTCTTCAAGTTTTCTATGGTCTTTAGGATGTTTCACTATGGAGAAGATGGTTAGTGAGCCAAAGATTGCTCTCAGTCCAGATAAGGGTTCATAGACCGGAGGAATATGTTTTTCTAGGTGGATAATACTATGTAATCAGAGGGGCATGTTACTTTGGAGTTGTGGAATGATAAAGTGAGTGCTAACTGCACATAAATATGTAAATCTCAACTTTTGGAGACGTATATAATTAAACTTTTCTCATATTTGGAATCGAATAAAATCAAGAGACCCTTAGCACAATGCAAGGCTTTGCTGGACTCAGGCTGCACCTCAGCGGGTTCCCCAACTGGGTCAGCCTGATCCGAGTGGATCTTCAGCCTACGTAAACTCATGCAAACTGCCATGCACCCATGTTTATTTCATGTGTTTTTATTTTAAGGATTATTTCCTTTTGATTCATATGCTACCATCAGTTAAATTACTAGACTGTAGTTGGCGGTGACCTAAGTTCCCACTTTGTGTTTTCGCTCTCTTATGTATCCCAAAACTGAATGAATGAAGGCGGTTCGATTTGATTTCAAGTTCGTTTAACTCTGCTTCTAGGGTTAAGCTCCACTGTTGTTTCAATATTGGCTTATGATTGGCTCATTGAAGAGGTCTGGAAATTCTAGGTAGAATCACGTTGTGTGTATCTGATTCCTTTTTCAACTTGGATCAACCTAACTTTTTGATCGAGTGGTGCATTTGTATCCTGTAATACTGTTGCTTATTATATAAAATCCTAAGATCTATATATCATCTTTTTAGCAAGATGTCCTCTTAGCAACTCATGGTGTTTAATTTGGTAAGGGACATGAACAATGTTCAAATTATGTATATATTTTTTAACTAGAAATCTTGCGTAGGGGTTGATTATTGAAGGGACAGACTTTAAAAGAGAATAATCATTTCTATTGGATATAGAAGGTTCCAACCCCTTCGGTCACTTAGTGGTTTTGGTGTCTAACGGTCATTTTTGAGTGATAAAGTGGTGAACTTTCCAATTAAAGGCTGTGGGTTTAAATCATGCAAAGTGCGGAATCTTTCTAGAATAGAGGCATGATATTATTTTCTAGTAACCAACACACATCCTCCACCCACCATCTTTCTTTTTAACCTTACAAGACAGGTAAAGGAACTATTACTATACCTAATGATTCCTTGTTCTAATAATTCATTTTTCATCCTTTCAATAACATCCTTTTAAATAATAGGATACATGTCAAGAATTAATCCCCTATGTTCCCTGTTTCAAAAGGTATTGTATGGTCAAAAGTTATCTCTTAGAGGGTGATGTACCCTTAGAGCGGGTAAGACTCCAAGAAAACTAAGAGAGAAAAGAAGACAATGCTTGGGACAATTTTCTGATATTCATTACTCCGAAACAAAGTTCTTAAATATGCAATTCCTACATGCACTAACCCTAGAAAATAAACGTGGTTTAACCTACCATAATGTGATCATGCATGCAACATGGAATCATGCAACTAAAATAATGCAACTAATAATGCAACTGCATGAGGACTTGCTCTCTACTCTAAAAGACGGACCAGAGCTCTAATGTTCCTCTTAGGCCTTCCTGCAATGGGCTGCTCTCTTGGGCTAATGGGCTCGTTCGTATCAGCACTCCCTCCCTGAAAATCAACATTGTCCCTAATGTTTGTGAAATCCGGAAATCATGAAATGAACTCAAGTTCCTCTTCCTATGTTGCTTCCTCCAACGGTTTACCCTTCCACTAAACCAAAAGTTGATTACCCATCGATGTCTGCCAACGATTGAGAATGGATTCGGGATTGTAGTCTGCCGGGGCTGAACTTTCGAGGTCTGCAATGTCGTTGATAGGAAGCGGAGCATCTCAGTGGCTTTCCTTAAGTAAGGAAACGTGAAATACGGGGTGTACTTTTGATCCCTCTGGTAGGTTGAGCTTGTAAGCGACCTTGCCAATCCGTGCAAGTATCTTATAAGGCCCATAGTAATGCTTTGAAAGCTTCTTGCTAGTCCGTGCATCCACCGATTGTTGCCGATAATTCCACAGACGAAGATAAACCCAGTCATCCACGTTAAACTCCTTCTCCAAACGCTTCTTGTTAGCTTGTTGTATCATATGCTCTTTGGCCTTAGTAATGGATTGTTGGAGTTCCTTGATTATTCGTTGATGTGCCAGTAAAGAGTCATCAATAAAGCAATGTTTGTCTCCCCTGGATGGTATTCATGAATAGAAGTGACATCTCTGTCATAAACTGCCTTGAAGGGTATCATGCCGATAGCCGAGCGAAAACTGGTGTCATATGAAAATTCAGCAAGGTGCAGGTAACGATGCCAAGTATTTGGTTTGTCGAACACGAATACGCGAAGATACGATTCCAAACAGCGGTTAACAACCTCGGTTTGGCTGTCGGTTTGTGGGTGGTAGGCACTCGAATGCAGCAGTTTGGTCCCCATTTGCTTGAACAATTCAGTCCAAAAAAGACTAATAAACACGAGGTCGCGGTCGGAAACAATTGTTTTTGGAAGACCATGTAGGCGATAAATTTCTTTCATGAACACTGAGGCTAAAGAAACGGTTGTGGAGTGCGTCGGTAAGGATAAAAAAATGAGCGAACTTCGATAAGCGATCAACAATCACCCAAGTTACTGTTTTACCGTGTGAAACCGGAAGATGGGTGATAAAGTCCATCGAAATATCAAACCAGGTAGCAACCGGAGTCAGTAATGGTTGGAGCAGTCCAAATGGTTTGTGATTTTGAG
This sequence comes from Flaveria linearis, assembly GCA_024085815.1. NCBI lineage: Eukaryota > Viridiplantae > Streptophyta > Magnoliopsida > Asterales > Asteraceae > Flaveria > Flaveria linearis. Next base: position 28,220,971 of record CM044016.1, on the reverse strand, counting down.
ACTTTGTTGCTTGACAGACATGGAAATTCTTGACAAACGTGGTGACTGCTTTACGTAAAAGCGGCTATTCTCTTGTTTGTGGCGGTAACACCCGCATGGCCGCCCACATAGGACGCATAGTACTCTTGCAATAGTTGATTTCGTAGTGATTGAAGGGGGGAAGTGACATCCGTTACCGAAAGGTCCGTTATTTAACGTGACTTTCGTTAACCTTTCTTTGATCGTTCATTCTTTATCTTTATAAACTATTCGTGTGGTTATTATCTTTGCCTTATCATCATTTTGCTTGTGTCCTCATCGTTAGCGTTGCCATCATTAATAACTTTTACAATCGTCGTTATCGTTATTATTAAACCCATCTTTATTAATTGTTATCATTGTTATTAATAAAACCATTTTTAAATTACCAATATCATCATTTACATCTTTATCATTAATATAACTAACCGATTTAAGGTCGTTTTTAACTAAAACAAACTGGGGAATTCGGGGATTTAAGTACAGGGACTAATTGTGTCATTTTCCAAACTTGGGCTGGGTATAAATACCCCCCTTATCAGCCAAACCCTAGAATTTCTTCTTCTTATTCCTCCAACCGCCCCTTTCTCCTCTCTTGCACAAACCGACCTTTTATTCACGATTCCTCCGGCAAAACTCCGGCATCAGCCGATTCTACTCTATTCTCACAGGTAGACAACCTTAGACGTCCTTTTCCTCGTTTGTTTCTATCCTTTTTGCCTTAATTCGGGTGCTCGGGACCGACCCGAGCGTATGTGACCTTGTGACCTCGTGTAATGTCTATTTTGTGTGTCCTTTTTGCTTGTGTGTATGTGAAATGCGTTTCTGGAAGTATTGGTGGTGTGAATCAAGTGCACACATCAGCACATTCTGCAGTCGCGACCCCTGCTCAGGCGTCTGTGTTCTGTCATGCGACTGAGTCGTGTGACTGGGTGTGTCGTGCGACTGAGTCGTGCGATTGTGTGTGTCGTGCGATTGAGTCAATGCAGATGAGTGTATGTATGCGACTGAGTCATGCGATTGTGTGTGTCGTGTGATTGAGTCAATGCGGATGAATGAGTGCGAATGTGGGTGTATCGCATGACTGAATGCTGAGTCACACGAATGGAGGTTCATTCGTACGAATGAAGCTGATTCGTGCGAATGAAGGTTGATTCGTGCGTATGGATGTTGAGTCGTGCGATTGAGTGCTATGTGGTATGACCGAAGGCTGAGTCGCACGAATGAAGGTTCATTCGTACGAATGAAGCTGATTCGTACGAATGGAGGTTGATTTGTGTGGATGGAACGTTGAGTCGTGCGTCTGGTCCTGTCGTGCGACTGAAGTTATTTGCGTGTGCATTCCCTTCTTGTGGGTGTGGTGTGTGTATGTCGCGTGATGTTAAGGTGACATCGACACGGTTACCATTGCTAATGAAATTAATAACGCTTACGCTATAAAAATTACTAATATTATCACGAATCAACTCAACTGTAACATTATTACAATTATCAAGAACTGATTGTAACCACTAAAATTTACTAAGTACTTCTCTAACAAAAATGAAACCTTTACACTAATATCATCGGCAATAGCAACGATTCCAAGTACTTGGATCTATATAAGATCTAATACTTAGGTCTACTGGTGTGTGTTCCGCGTGACCGAACCGATACAACCCGAACCGACCGAACATTACTATTTTCTTTAACGTATCATTAATGTTTAACAATAACCGATAATAGGTGTTTGACCGTTTATCGCTTACATCATTTGGAAACTTGATCATTCATACTTACCACCGAACAGGTGAGTTTCGTGGCCCTTTTTATGCTTATTCAATACTTCAATCATTTACAAACTTGGGGGAAAAGTATGCTCACCCATTTTTATGCTGTACAACTTATATTCTTGGAATCAACGTGTTACTGTTTTGTGAGTACTTATCTGATACATACATGAGTTCGCTGTGTGGTACTTTCTTTACAACCATTTAATTCTGGTGTTGGAACCGACGGATAGGTATTGGTAGTACTACTGGGTTGACACCCCCACCCTTGATTGTTGGTATACTAGTTAGTACCAACAGTGGCCAGAAACGGGCCCTTGGGTGAATATATTCCGACAAGATTCTGTGTGTACGTTATTAGGTTTGGTTATAAAGCTTATTGTTATGTGATTTTGCTTATTTATAACTGTAATCACGGTATTCCGCAAAACTATTATGCAGCATCAATTTACTTACTATACTAAACCTGCGAGCTCACCAACAATTTTATTGACCATTTTGAGCATATCTTTTCAGGTGACACTGCTAATTGAAGATCTAGGTGTGCTGCCTTAGTGGAGACCCTAGGATGCATTTTGAGACTATACAATACTTGACAAACATTCTTTTGAAACATTGTTGGCCCGATTACATATAATTATTCTTTTGGAGACTTGCTCCCGGGTTGTGGAAATTACATTACAATGATACTATTTTTGATTATATGATTCATGTACAAGTTTATGCTTATGGCTATGTTGTTGTGAATATTGACTAAACATGACACAAGTCTCCCTTTGTGTCGAGTGTCGTCATGAAACGCTTACCATCATTTATTTATATTGCATCTCTATTGTTTACCATGTGTTATGACGATCCTGTCTCATTACATCCCCGTGTTTCCGCTCTCAGCGGGGGTGTGACAGAAAACCCGGCCATGGCGGTAAACAATCCCATCACGTACCGAGTGATAAGGAAAAGCAGATGGGTTGGAGAGAATCTGTGAGACAAGTTGTTGACCCACTTCAGTATCTTTGAAATAACTTCTTAGTTCTTCTAGCCATGTAGCTGTCGGGTGAGAAATGGCAAGACAAACCGGTAAATGCACACGACTTAAAGCATCAGCAACTACGTTTTCTTTACCCGGTTTATAAAGGATCTCATAGTTGAACCCCATTAACTTTGTTGCCCATTTTTGTTGTTCCGGATCAGAATAGTTTGGGTTAGAAGATGTTTCAAGTTGTGTTGATCCGTATAGACTCGGAATTTATGCCCTAGGAGATATTGGCGCCATTTTTTGACAGCCTCGGTTATGGCATAAAGCTCCTTAGTATACGTGGACTGGGCATGCATGGTAGAACACAACTTTTTGCTAAAAAAGATATGGGTCGGTGGCTTGAGATAGAAGCGCACCGATGGCGACACCGGATGCATCAGTGGTGACATCGAATGGTTCAGTGAATTCAGGAAGGGCTAAGGTAATGAGGTTTGCCATTTGTGTTTTAAGGTGAAGAAAGGACTCTTGTGCTTGATCATTCCATTGGAATTCCTTGTTTTTGAGGAGGTCCGTCAGTGGGGCTGCGATGTGGGCATAACTGGAGACAAATCTCCGGTAGTAACCGGCGAGGCCTAGAAAGGCTCGCAAGGTTATGAAGGAAGTTGGTGTGGGCCATTGTTGAATGGACTGAATTTTTTCGGGTTCGAGGGCAACTCCCTGGCTAGAAATCTGATGACCCAAGAATGATATCTCGTTGACAGCAAATACACACTTAGAGGGCTTAGCATGGAAGTGATACGATAACAATCTTTCAAAAACCATTCGTAAATGATCATAGTATTGTTGGATGCTGCTGCTATAAATGAGAATATCATCAAAAAAAACAAGAACAAACCTGCGGAGAACCGGACGAAACAAGTCATTCATTGTGGATTGAAATGTGGAGGGTGCGTTTGTTAAGCCGAATGGCATGACAACAAACTCGTAATGACCGTCTGTCATTCGAAAGGCTGATTTATGAACATCTTTTTAAGCCATGCGGATTTGATGGTACCCCCGAACGTAGATCAATTTTGGAGAACGCAGAAGCACCATGTAATTCATCCAAAAGTTCATCGATGGTTGGAATGGGAAACCGATCACGAACAGTGACAGCGTTTAAAACTCGGTAATCAACACAGAAACGCCACGAACCGTCTTTCTTTTTAACAAGTAGAACCGGGGATGAGAATGGGTTTTGACTTGGGCGAATGACACCAGTGCTTAGCATTTCTGCTATTAATGTTGTCATGACTTGTTTTTGAAAGTGAGGATAACGATACGGTTTGACATTAACAGTGTAGGTTTCATCCAGCAGTGGTATATGGTGGTCTTGGCTGCTGTTAGGGGGTAGGGTAGTAGGTTCATAAAAGAGGTTCTGGAATTGATGGAGGAGGTTTTGGACAGTAGGATTTGCATGGGAAAGTGGTTGGGTAGTGGGTGAAGGGTTAGGGTTGTAGGTTAACGTATGAAGGGAAGCAATGGACCCTTGTTTGATAAAAGATGATAGAGAGCTTGAAGAAACCTGCTGACCCAGTGGTTCGCCTGTCAATGTACACGTTGTGTCATCTTTTGTGAAGGAAATTTCTGGAATAGAGAAGTCAGCAGAGAGTCTGCCAAGCATTCCGAGCCAGCCAATTCCCAGGATGACATCAGCCCCTTCGACGGGTAGAATGAAGAAAGGCACGTGAAAGGAAGCTTTTTGCAATTGTAACAGAACATCCGGACAATACCCCTGGCACGCAATATGTTCACCGTTGCCAACCATGACTGAAAATGGTTTAATTGGTGTCATCTCTAAGTGCAGTAAGGAAGCAACCCGGGGTTGGATGATATTATGAGTACTTCCAATCAATCAAGATGGTGACAGGCTTGCTTTGAATGTGACCTGTGATGCGTAGGGTTTGGGCAGAAGAGATACCAAAATAAGCTGCATCGGAGAGGGACAAAAAAATGGGTGTCGGTGGTGTGTTGTCGGTGTGCGTGGCTTTGATTTCGGGCGTATCCTCACGATCATCATTATCAACGATCAACATGAATTGCGGAGGGGAACACTTATGGCTTGGAAAGTACTTCTCAGGAAACTTGAAACAGAGACCATCCTTACGACATTGGAGTAGGGCTTCCGTGGAAAGTTTAGTAAATGGAAGGGTGGTGGATTGTTTTGTGGGGGGTGTAGGTAGCATGGCTGTTGTAGTGTTTTTTTGGTTAGTGGATGATGAGGAATATGATAAGGATGCGGCGGTCCAGGGTTTGGTGGCAGGTTTTGAGGGATAGGTTGTTTTGGGTTTCGGTTGTTGCGGTTTTTCCTCCACTAGGCTAGCCAATGCATACGCTTGGTGGAATGTGGTGGGTTTTAAGATGGCCAACTCACTTTGAATGTCAGGTCGCAACCCCGAAATGAAGCAATTGCGCAAGGCCTGTTGGGAGAGACCTACCACACGATTGCGTACTCGTTCGAACTCCGTTTTATATGCTGCAACGGTTGAGGTTTGGGTTAACCTGAACAGTGTGGCTTCGTGATTTTCATAAGTGGATGGGCCAAAACGTAGTTCCATCTCCCGTTTGAAAGTTGTCCATGTGCCGAGTAGGTCATTGTTAGCGAGGTGTTTATACCATGACAATGCATCTCCGACGAAATAGAACACTGCCAAATTAACGCGTTCCATTACCGGTGTTTGTTTTGAGAGAAGTAGTTGTCCACTTGAAAAATCCAGTCGAGGACGTTCGAGCCATCGAATAAGGGTAGGGTAATTTTTTTGGGCTGGCGGGGTTTGTGACGGTTTGGGGATCGTTGGCGGGTTGGGGAGCGGTCGCGAGGGGGTGTTTTGGCGCCTGAGGATGCAGATGTGACCTGGTCGGTGAGGCTATTCAGTTTCGTGATAAGTTCCGTCATCATGGCTTTGTTATCATGAGTGGTTTCGGTGGTGAGGTTAATCAATTATGTTAACAATTGATCGGTGGTATTGGATGGAGTAGCGTTGGAAGTGGTGTCTTTGTGTGGTGGCATGATGAAGGTTTGAGTCGGGAATGAAAGCACCAATGATGTACCCTTAGAGCGGGTAAGACTCCAAGAAAACTAAGAGAGAAAAGAAGACAATGCTTGGGACAATTTTCTGATATTCATTACTCCAGAACAAAGTTCTTAAATATGCAATTCCTACATGCACTTTATTCTTCAGCCACTAACTCTAGAAAATAAACGTGGTTTACGCTACCATGATGTGATCATGCATGCAACATGGAATCATGCAACTAAAATAATGCAACTAATAATACAACTACATGAGGACTTGCTCTCTACTCCAAAAGACGGACCGGAGCTCTAATGTTCCTCTTGGGCCTTCCTGCAGCGGGCTGCTCACTTGGGCTAATGGGCTCGTTTGTATCAGAGGGGCAGGGTATTTTGATCTTGGAAGACATCTACATACTCCTGTAGCAACAACTATGGATCTGGACTCTGGAGGGTGTTGATTGATACCCATTGTATTTTTTTTAACACAATGAGGTTTGTTGACCGTCAGTTATAAAGACTTGCAGCATAGACAACTCTCCTTTTGTTGAACCATTTTCCTTAAATCTCCCCTACGCTAAGTGGTTACCTTAGAGTATTTGAACATAGCAGTTCTGTCTCTGTAATTCATCTTAATGCACCCAATGTAGTGAACCATTGGACCCCTAAAAGCAAATCACACCCTTTCAAAGGTATCACATACACATCAGCTTCAAAAATCAAACCTTGCACCTTTCGGTTAAAATTTTCTATCATCTGGTCACATTTCCCCCATCAGCTACCTTGAGTAGCATGGTTGGTTTTTGAACCAACTTACATCTTAATAGAATAGCTATTTTTGAATCTGAAATTTTGTGTGAACTGTCAGTATCCATAAGAACTTGCAACTCCACCTACCTAAAATGGCCAGTGACCGTTAGACTGAAACTTATCACCGCCTTCTAATGCATTGGTTAAAGATATGTGCAAATTCAACTTCGGGTACCTTTTTCCACTTAATCGTGATAGAACGAGGTCCTTTTGAATCACTTTGGGTCAAGGTTCCTCTAGTACTAAATGTTTTCTTGATATCATTACTTACGGATTTCCCAAAAGGAACTAAGGCGTTGATAGCAGTAGCAGTTGATATAGAAGATTTGTAACCACCTTAGCTTTCTTAGCTTTAATGGTAGCCTCTTGTAATTTAGCCAAACAAAAGGCATGTTGAATGTTCTTAGGATTGAACGTTCGAACCTGCGATTTTATCTCCTCTTCTAACCCCGTAATA